>CM066170.1:43611037-44358537 GCA_033629205.1 Lithocarpus polystachyus | reverse complement strand
TTGGACTATGGGCTTCGGCATCTTTTTTGTGTAAATATGGGCTTTTTGGGCTTTAAAAGAGATTTTCCCAAAATCTATGATAGTGTTGAAGTAATGGGGGTCGCCAATGAAATGAAGCCATGTGGTGTGAAAAATTTGTCCTCAACAATAGTCATATGCTTGCTTTAGACTAGAAAGTACTCTTTACCTAGTTTGAGATCCAGTGCAATGGCATTATGCGATTACCCTTTAGTTTTGAGAGAGGAGTCAAAAAACGAAGTGTAAAATTAAAGTGATCAAAAGTTGAAGGTTAAATATTTTTTTAATGGCCGAGATTAAAAGTGATTTTTAGAACTTTCGATCTAAACCATTGATTTGTATATTGCTATTGTATCAGATTTCAATCCTTTTTACCAACCTACAACACTTTTAATTTTTTTTGTTTTATTTTTGGTTGAGAAGAACAATTGAACAACGCATTCAAACCTGCATGTGAGGCAGAACATAATAATTACTATGGTCTTGCAACCCACCTTGTGATAAATTCAGTCTATAAATTATAAATTTATCTCCAATCATTTAATATTATCTTTCAGAGACCCACTTCATTTATTGTTTGTAGACTATAACCTACAAAAAATAATAAGGTACATCTTCAAATGAAATATTAGAGAGTCAATTCAATCCAATGCTTGTCACCTGCCACCAGAACGGCAGGACTTGTATGTTTCTTTCTGTATTAAGCTTATGCTTGCTTGATCTATGGCTACTATAGGGTAAGAATTCGAGTTGAAATTTAGGCTCACCTAGGAGGCTCGGACGCTATATGTATCTAGACCAGAATATTATGGACCCAAGCCCATTCAAAAAGCAATCATAATATCATATATCCTAGTTCAATAGATTCCCTGTTTCTCCTTACTAAAATTTATCTCTTGCTCTTGCATCCGTCATATGTAAGAAAAGCCTCATCAAATGTGAATTTTATTTCATATAACAAAAGTCTCATGATAGGTCTAACATGCCCTTTAAGGCTGTTTTTGGTTTATGTTATAGCGATATATCAAAACTCTCTCATGTGGAATCTACTCTCTTGTGAGAGATTTAATATATCATCATAATACTAAATACTTTCTACTTTTAAGGGCTTAAAACAGTTGTTGTGAAACTAAAATTATTATTAGCTTAATGAGTATTTCAATTGGGTTAAACACAAAAATTTGAAAAGCATTTTTTAAAAAGACATTTATTTATTCACGAAACTCTCCCTTGTGGAGCTCTCTCTCTCGTGTGTGCACGAGTATTCTCTCCCTTGGCAGTGTGCCAAGGGTATTTTCTTTTTCATTCTTTGGAGACAAAATGGACGATGATGTAGCTGACAGACTGGAGAAAATGAAATTAACAATTGAGGAGGCAGAAACTATTTCTATTTCGGATGAGGGGAGGGTGGATGTCATTGAGAGTTGCAATCTGAGTTTGATTGGGAAGTTCCTTACATGTAAGCCTTTTAACAAAATAGCAGCGAAGAATACAATACGGCGAGCATGGGGACTGAATGATTCATTGCAGATTTTAGAAGTGGGGCCAAATCTCTTTCAGTTCAAGTTCCAATCAGAGTTTGATATGGAACGGATCATGAGAGGAGGTCCTTGGTCCTTTGACAACCAACTATTATTACTACAACGGTGGAAGAAGTAGGGATGGAGCTAGGACTTAGAGTTTGGGAGGGCCAAAAGTATAAGCAAATTTTTTTTTGAAACTCCAAGTAAGCATTCATTTAGAAGAGAAATGCTATGTCCACAATATTTTCACTACATTTTCACAACAAATCGTAAGTGGTAGGTTATTATTGATTGTTATGAGTGAGCAGAAAAGTAATTTAAGTTGTGGATTCAAATTAAAACCAATAACAACTTACCGTATGTGATTTGTTATGAAAATGTTGTGGACATAGCACTTCTCAATTTAGAAAGTTAAGCTTTTTTTTTTTTTTTTTTTTTTTTTTACTTTTTTTTTGGGTGTCTTGTGTGTTGTCAAATGTGCGTGGGTGTTCACTTAGACCAGTTAGAATTGGCTTAAGAATTTTTTATTTTATTTTATTTTTTGTTTGTGTCTTGCGTGGGATTGTTTTGGGGTGTTGTTTGGGCTTAAGTTTGTTATTGGTAAATTTTGTTGTTAAACTTGTTAAATTTATTTCAAATTTTAGATAAATAAAATTTTTTATAGCCTTTAAAAAGATCAATAATATTGTTGAGAGGGTAAAGTGCAAATTTATTGAAACAAATTGCTAAAATTAATACACACACACACACACACACACACACACACACACACACACATAGGGGTGTCAATTCGGGTTAGCGTGTCGGGTTCGTGTTGTGTCAAGGTAGGGGTATTCAACTAAATGACTCAACCCTAACCCGACTCATTTAATAATCGTGTCATGATCCTTCAACCCTAACCCGACCTGTTAATAAGACGGGTTGACCTAACCCAACCCATTTGACACGCATAATAAACGAGTCGTGTTGGGTTGACACGAATATAACATAACTCATTTCAACCTACATAATATTAAATATAACATCTATTTAGAAATAATTTTTTTTTTAACATTCCAAAAGTAATTCATACACTTCAAGTCTTCAACCCACATTGTTGTAATCTTTAAAAGCATTACCCATTAGATCTAGTTTATAAACTATCTCAATAAACCCACTTGCAAGATATGCAGACGGTGTCCAATACTAATATAAACACCAAAAAATAAAAAATAAAAAAAACACACACACACACACACGACACAAGACAAAAGCAACAACCGTGGCCTTAATCAACAATTAATATATCTCATATATTAATAATGGCACATGGGTTAAGAGTTTATAGAATAAAAGCATTGTGTAGAAAAAATAAACACATTAGAGAGATAGAGCAATAATCGGTTTGAGACTTTGAGTTTGAGAATTGGGCATAAAATTATAAGATAGTAGAGTGAGTAGTAAGGGTGAAATTAGAAAAAGAAAAGAAAAAAGAAGAAGATATTTATAAGAAGGTTTAGAGATTTAGGGTTTGTAGGGTTTAGAGATCTAGGGTTTGTAAGGTTTCAATTTCCAATTATATCCTTTGTAAGTTTTTGTAATTACTCACTTTTCTTTTTAAATTTAAAATATATGTTGGATATAAAAGGTATTTGACAAATCTAAAATAAAATAAATATTTATTTGCTATATGAGTTAAACGAGTTGTGTTAAGTGGGTCATTTCAGATGGACACAAATAAATTGGCGTGTCAAACGTGTCTATTACGGGTTACGCAGGTTGACCCGCTTATAACACGTTTCTTATCGTGTCGCTTTTGGGTTGACCTGTTTATGACCCAAACCCATTAAGGCCTAACCCTAACCTTAGAAAACCCATGTCGGGTTTGTGTTATGTTTACGGGTTGGGTTGAACATTGACACCCCTACACACACACACACACACACACACACACACACACACACACACACACACACACACACACACACACACACACATATACACTAAATTTGGGAAGAAGGGTATGACTGTGGGAAATATTTGGATGGAATCTGCATCCTTATGGGTCCAAATTTGGGATGCACCGTTCGATATGATATCATCTCAAGTAGTGAGGGAAGTGGGGAGTAGGTTAGGGATGGTTGAAGAGGTTGAACGGCAGAATAGGAAAGACGATATAAATATGTTTACGAGGGTAAAAGTGGCTCTACCAATAACAAAACCTCTATGTTGAGGTGGATTTATTGCTGGATCGGATAGTCAGAGGTCGTGGGTCTCATTCAAATTAGGGATGGTGTTAGGTTCTAAGAATTAGGAACTAATGTATTAGAACTTCAATTTGTAATGTTGGCAAACCATGATCAAAACATTCTAAGTCTTGTGTTAGACTTGCTCAAAGTATGGCTTTTTATGTAAAGTTGGAATCGAGTTGACTGCAGAATTCACTGTTCACTTTCTGCCTGACTCGATCGATCGAGAATTAGACTCGACCGATCGAAAATCGAGCAGAGCGTTTTTCTGCAGAAAATTCCCAACTCAGCCCTAGCCCATTTAATGTATAGGGTTTTATGTTTTGCCCTAGGTATATAAGGAAAAATCCTAGCCACGTTTTTAGAGTTCTGAATGCTGTGTTTGTGAATCTCATTGTGAGATCTAGAGGTGTTTACCTTCACATACACTTAGGGTTTCCAAACTCAAGATTTATGTCAAGAGGTTGGTAAATCATACAGTTGCAGAATCAAGAAAACTTAAAGATATACAAGCAGGTGCGCTTGTGGATTGCTGAAGAATTCAAGAAAAGAAGGAGTCCGTGGATCTCGGAGCTATCATGGGGTCGTGGTAGTAAGTTTCCTACAAGCAGGTAGCAATAGGATGTTAGTGGTCTAAGTCGCTATTGTGTAAACTTCAATTCTTTCTAGTGGATTTGCTATTTTACCTTGAGGATAGCTAGGTTAAATCCTCCCCAGGTTTTTTACCGGTTTGGTTTTCCTGGGTCATCATATCGTTGTGTTATTTATTTTTCCGCTGCTTTACATGATATGATTGTTATTGTTTTAACCTAGATCTGAATAATAAACCTAAGTATTCACTTGGTTAATTAATTAGGTTAAACAATCTAAGTTTACAGGGGTCTAAACGAACTTACAAGTGGTATCAGAGCGAGTAGCTTTTGTTTTTGATCCTTTGATCTTTTAGCTGATCCTTGACCCCTGTTGTCATGGAACACGGACACTCTCTTGTTGTTCCACTTCACTTTGATGGAAACAATTATGCTTATTGGAAAGTAAGGAAGAAAGCATTCCTGAAATCCATTGATGAGAGAGTCTGGAACTCCATTGAGTACGGATGGGAGAAGCCCACTACTCCTGTGAGTGAGTGGCAAACTTCTCAAAAGGAGGCAGCCGCTTTCAATAGCAAAGCTATGAATGCTATTTTCAATGCTGTTTCCATGGAGGAATTTAAGAGGATCTCTAATGTTGAGATTGCTCATACTGCTTGGAAAATCCTCCAGACTGTGCATGAAGGCACAAAGGCAGTTAAGATAAATAAATTGCAGCAGTTAACTACTAGATTTGAAAGTATTAGAATGAATGATGATGAATCTTTTGATGAGTTCTATGCTAAACTGAATGATATTGTTAATTCTGCATATAATTTGGGTGAAATCTATGATTAACCTAAAATTGTTAGGAAGATTCTTTGATCTTTGACTGAGGACTTTAGACCCAAAGTGACTGCCATCACTGAAAGCAAGGATGTGGACTCCATCCCTGTTGATGAACTTGTAGGATCTCTTCAGTCTTATGAGTTGGACCTACCCAAAACAAACAAATCCAAATCAATGGCTCTTAAGTCTGTTGATGATGTTGAGGATGATGGATTTGATGATGAATTCTCTGCTACAGAGATTGCCTATCTTGCCAAGAACTTTAGAAACTTTCTTAGGAACAATAACAGAAGGGCAAGGGGCAAGAACACTGCTGTACCTAGAAATTTTAGGAGGAATGATCCCACTAAGGTTAACAACACTGAAAAACCTAAAGAGAAAGTAGGTCATGTTAGGATATGTGCCCTTAAATCCTATTGTATGATGCTATGTATAATATTATGTATGACATTATTTGAGAAATGATGTATGACTTAATATTATGTTTAATAAAGTTGTTTTATTCTTATCTAAAATGATGGTAACATGAATATTCAGACATTATCAAATAGTCCATGAGATGCATAGTATGTGATTTATGTGATTTAGTCACAGAAGATATAGATCACAAGTTCTTTGTAAACTCAGAATTTTGGTTCGTAGTCGGTGATGAAATTGGGCATTTCATCTGCGAAGACTATTAACTACGATGATTTGTCTTGATCATGGAAGTGGTGACTTCTAGTTAATATGTTGATATGTTTTAAGAGTTAAGACATATTGAACTGGACCGCTGTGAGATTTATTATTCTCCTAACGACTGTCAATTGAATAATAAATCTCACGACTTGTATTCACATGAACTCTTAATCCTGAGAGAATAATGGACCTGATCATGAAATGTAGGTTGCTTTGATATATCAGGAGTGAGATCTAAAGTAACGGTCAAAACCTCAGTATGTTGGGCAGCCACATTTAGTGTTGATGGAACATATATTCTCAAGATGGAATTCATAGTCTCTTAACGGAGATATAAAATATTCCCTTGAGATAAGTTTAATGGGTACAGTTATTCAGAGAGTTAGGCCTAACCACTTTAGTAAGACTAAAGTATATATTTATGAAATTGGATTTCATAAATATATGGTGAATAACTCATAAGGATTAAACCGGGTACTCAAGGATTAAGATGTAGTAATTTACAAAGTGGCAGTCTATATTCATGACTTTGTATTACTACGAATATTTTATGAAGGAGTTACATGTATAATAAAGTCTTGGGATATAATTTATTTATGAAGCCTAGAGTGCAATTATATTTATATAGTGGTATTAAATATAATTAATGGTAACTTTGGACTTGTCAAGAGTTGACAGAAAAGCCCAAGGCCCATTGGAGCTAGTGTCTTATTTGTTCCCTTTTGGTCCCACTCCAAGCCACACACTAAAGCCCAATTGGGAAGGCCCAAAAGGCTAGCCCAATTAGATAATCAGTTATGTAGAGAGAAACATACAGAATTTTATAGAGAATAAAAATGGTTTGTATGTTTTAATATAATATAATGGTAATGAAATAAGGAAGAGAGACACTCTTTCATATTCTCTCTAGATACATAGAACTGATTGAGAGACCACACATCTTGAGCATCGAGTGGAATTGGAGTGAAGATTGAAAGTATTCCCGAGTACTTCTTCATTCGGTTTTGAAATTCACCGCATCAAGGTACACTCTCTTGTTCTTATATTCTGAAACTTACATAGTACATGTTATCGATTGCGAATGAAGTAGATCCGTTTATTTTCCGCTGCGTATGTTTTGTATTCGATGCAAACATGTTTATTTCCCAACAGGTCAACCTTCTAATAATTCTTTGGGACAACAATGTTATGGATGTCAAGGGTATGGTCATGTGAAATCTGAATGTCCTACATACTTGAAGTCTGAGGGTAAGGCTATGGCTGTAACTCTTAGTGATGATGAAGTTTCTGACAATGAATCCGCTAGTGATGAGGAAGGAAACTTCATTACTTTCACTGCTACTACTGTAGTTAATGAAAGCGTATTTGTTGAAGAGAACCCTTCTGATGGGGAACTCTCTGAGGATGCAGATTTACAGGAAACCAATAATAAACTTTGCAAAGTTGCTGCAAAGGATGCCATGAATGTTGATTTAGGCTTAAAGAAAACTGCATCTCTTGAACTTGAAAAGAAAAATTTACTTGTGAAACTGTTTGATGCAAATGAGCTTTTGAATAATGTGAAAACTGAGAACATGCTTTTACTTGATAAAGTCAAATGTTTGGAACTTGAATTATCTGTTGCTAGAGAACAAACTAATAGGTCCGCAAGCTCCAAACTTGATCAAATGTTGAGTGTTCAAAAGTCTCCCTCTGACAAAACTGGCTTAGTTTTTGTGGATAGCATCTCTGTACCTGAACCTTCTTCCACTAAATTTGTTCCCTCTTCTGAACCTCCTAAGAGTGAGATTGTCAAACCCTTGGTGAGTGAACCTGTCAAATCTGTAGATGTTTCTCCACCTAGAAAGATTAGGGTTGATCTTCAAGCTTCTCATTCTAGAGCTTCTACTTCTTCTAAGGGCAAGTTGCATGATAAGCCTGCATGGGTTTGTCGTTTTTGTGGAAAGTTTGGACACATTCGTCCAAATTGTTTTAATTTGCAAGTTGCAAAGCGAGCAAATAAAACTAAAGTACCTGTGCCCCAAGCACATGATCCTATGGTACTTATTGGTGAATTGGTAAAGGCTTTAAACCTTTATTCCAATCCTGGAGTTGCTCAGAATTCTAATGTGAATCATAATTCCAATACAAGAGTTGCATCTAAAAGGTTTTGGATGCAAAAGGCTCGATCTAATTGAGTCTGCATGACATGGTCCTTGTGCTTCATTGCTATATCTTTTGTGACCTTTGTTTCTAGGATTTGCATTGCATAACATTCATGCATTTCATTCTAGGATGTTTGTTTCTTTTATTTATATATATAAAAAAAATTTTTTTTTTTTTGCAAATTGTGTTTTTTGCAATTTTTTCCTTGAATTTGAAGACAAGGTTGGTCAATCAAATTTTGCATAACATGTTTATGTACCTTGTTTAGCTTTGATGCACTTATTTCTATTGCACTTTACTAGCTGAAGTCTTTGTAGTGCATGTTGTGTGGGAAAGATGTTTATAGTTTTTGATCACATGATCTTGATCTTGAAGTCTTATGTCTTTGATTGTCGGACTTGAACTTAATGAGAAAGGCATAAATAACCATCTCACTACTGTTTACTAGCCAATCATGAACACCTTAGTGCATATCGTAAGATTTTGTGCTCGAGAAAGTGTAGCACATGCACAAAAAGATCATAAGGTGTAGCTTCTAACTAAAATTGGTGTGTACATTATTGGGCTATAATAATCTCACAATTCATAAAATTGGTGTGTACATTATCCTGACTATATTATTAAGTTTCTAATCAATTAATTTGAATATTAATTTTGAGGCAAATCAAGAAACTTACATGATTGCAAGCTTTTATTCTAGGAGATGTGAGAGTTATATGATGTAACTCTTTAAGTAATAGTCTCTTTCAAATTCATGTGATGGATTTTGTAGAAATTGTGATTGACTACTATGTGCATATCACCTCACATGTTTCTCAAGCTTATGCTAGTTGCACACATTACTGAAGTTATTCTTTGCTAAACTATGTACATGTCTTTGTGTGTTTTTGGTCTGACTAACCAAGTTTGATTATTTCTGGAAATTGATGCAGAACATGTTTGCCTGTTTAATTGGTTGAGGGATATTAAGAAAAAATTTTGCTTTGAGAGATCTGGGTTTAAAAACATGGGTTTTTGGAAAACATTTCATCTCATACTCATGCATTTTTTTTCATAAAATCTAATGCTTTGAGGAGTTTTTGAGCTAATATGTTTCATTTTTCAAAAATTCAATTTTTCAGATTTTCGATCGATCGAGTCTGTATTTCGATCGATCGAAATTGTTTTTAAAATCTCAGTAAAGTCTCTGTTTGTTTCGATCGGTTCTCGATTGGTAGTGGATCAATCGAAGGATTTTCGACCGATCGAATCTGTTTTTCGATCGATCGAAAATCGGGCTGAGTGTTTTTAAAAAGGATCTTTTCTCACGTGGTTCTTCACTTTTTCAAACCTTTTCAAACACTTTTTCTCCCTACCAACCGGTCAAGCCTATTTTTGGTGATTTTTGTCGTTTTCCTCCGATCTTTTTGCATAATCTCTCTCTCCCAAGGCCGGTAAGTCATTTTTGCCCTTTCTTTTGCTTTTATTTTCATGTTTCATGCATTAATTCATGCATTTTTTGGGTTATTTTTGCCATTTCGGTTTTTGGTATTTTTGGGTTTGATTTTGGCTCTTTCTTTTTCAAATGAATCATGGGTTTTTGTGGGGACACTACATACAAGCACTATATATGGTTTAATTTGGTTAATTTGATGTTTTGTGGAATTTTTGAAATTCTAGGGCTTGAAATTGGGGATTTTGGGGGTTTTTTGTTCAAATTGATACAAATTGATGAAATTGACTTGTTAGATTGATTAATTTGATCATTATATTGAGTTATATGTCTGCTGTGTTGATCAATTTATCAATTAATTGTGTTTTGAAAAATTGGGTTTTTCAAAATTGGGTATTTTTTAATTTAAAACTCATGCTCAAGTCAATTTTGTTAATTTGGATTATGTTTGAACTTGTCACAGCATTAGTTCATGCATCATTTGTATATTTTGTTCATGCATCATATAGAATTGATATTTCTATATTTTTATGCTGTGCTAACTTGCAGTCTGCCCTTGGTTTTTTTGTTTTTGCTCTTCTCTGTCTGTGTCTCTCTTTGCTTTCCTTAGCACCATGCCTAGGAAAACTAGAGCCCATAGGACTTCTGACCATTCACCTTCATTTGATAGTGATCGGTTCCCTATTGAGTCGAACCAGGTGACCTATCAGACCCTTAATCTTAGGCGTCATATCTGGGCTGAGCGTAGGGTCATACTAGATGAGGTAGATCCTGAGGTGAGACGTAACTTTGAGCGTCGGGGTTGGTTATCTTTGCTCGAGTTTGAGCATCCTCCTCCTCCTGCCACCTTGATTAGAGAGTTCTATTCGAACCTCTCTATCCACATCTATGATACCAACACCTTAGTTAAGGTTTGGTTACGAGGTGTAGAGTATCGCATTACCCCTTCGGTGGTGTCTGATGCTCTTAGGGTGCCCATTGTTGATCATCTCATTTTTCCTTATGAGGAGTCTCCACCTCTAGATGATGTTATGTCATACATCACTGGGTCTTCTATCCAGTGGGGTTCTGATCCTCGGATCACGTCTGCTGAGCTCTCTGAGCTTCATTACCTTTTCTTTAGGATTGCTTGTCATTCCTTGTGGCCTATTTCTCATCTCCACACCATCCCTCTTGAGAGGTGTGTCTTCTTGTATGCCCTTGTTACTGATGCTCCTATCAGTTTTCCTCATTTGTTCCTTTGTTCTTTGAACGAGGTACATCAGTCTAGTTCTACGGCTCATGCTTTATTCTTTCCTGTTTTTATTCATAGGATTCTCCTTTTTCTCGGTTTAGGTGATTTTCCTGCTTCTGAGCTTGTACATGTCATTGCTCCTATAGGTGCTACCTTTTTGAGGCAAAGGGTTGCTCAACTTCGAGCTAGCTCTAAGCGTCCTAGGGTAGAGCCTTCCGGTGTCACTCCACCCCATTCTTCTTCTACAGATGCTCCCGCAGCTGAGACGTCTGTTGATCCTGCTGCTGCTGCTACTGCTGGTGATGTTCCTCCACCTTTTGATGATGTTTCTGACCTTCGTTGGACTCTAGACACTGTCATGACCGTTCAGGCGGCTCATGGTCAACTACTGGTGGACATCCTTGATGAGCTTTGTGCTTTACGAGCAGATTTAGGGAGTTCTCGTCATTCTCCTCCACCTCCTTTTGCTGATGAGTGAGTGCTCTTTGGCAATTCGTCACAAAAAAGGGGAGTATATCTTGGAGAGTTTTGTAGATGAGATTTTTGTTTTAGGGGGAGTTTTTGTACTTTGTTGTGATACTGCGGAGCTTGTGGAGTTATTAGATTGTATCTATCTAGGCGTTTCACCTTGTATTTACTTTTTTGGCTCTTGTTAGGAGATATTTTTGTTGAGATACATTTTGAAGTATATGTTTCTTGTTTCACTATACTACTTTGCTTATTGATTTATTTTATGATGTTATTCATGATATATCTCTTTATTTTGTGTCATGTGAAATCAAGAAGTTATTTTTTAATATTCCTTGTATTTTCCACACATGCGTTTATGTGTTTGTTAAGTGTTACAGGAATATACAGGTTGATTCAGTCGTGCTGCTGTCTACTTTGCAACTGTTAGATAGTAGTTAGGTTGAATTGTTTAAGTGGCTTTTTATTTTGTAATGGGCTGTTTCATTTTGTAAACTTTGAGCTTTTTGTTAAGTCTGTGTTTTGTCACGGATTGCTAAAGGGGGAGTTTGTTAGGTTTTAAGAATTAGGAACTAATGTATTAGAACTTCAATTTGTAATGTTGGCAAACCATGATCAAAACATTCTTTAAGTTTTGTGTTAGACTTGCTCAAAGTATGGCTTTTTATGTAAAGTTGGAATCGAGTTGACTGCAGAATTCACTGTTCACTTTCTGCCTGACTCGATCGATTGAGAATTAGACTCGACCGATCGAAAATCGAGTAGAACGTTTTTCTGCAGAAAATTCCCAACTCAGCCCTAGCCCATTTAATGTATAGGGTTTTATGTTTTGCCCTAGGTATATAAGGGAAAATCCTAGTCACGTTTTTAGAGTTCTGAATGCTGTGTTTGTGAATCTCATTGTGAGATCTAGAGGTGTTTACCTTCACACACACTTAGGGTTTCCAAACTCAAGATTTATGTCAAGAGGTTGGTAAATCATACAGTTGCAGAATCAAGAAAACTTAAAGATATACAATCAGGTGCGCTTGTAGATTGCTGAAGAATTCAAGGAAAGAAGGAGTCCGTGGATCTCGGAGCTATCATGGGGTCGTGGTAGTAAGTTTCCTACAAGCAGGTAGCAATAGGATGTTAGTGGTCTAAGTCGCTATTGTGTAAACTTCAATTCTTTCTAGTGGATTTGCTATTTTACCTTGAGGATAGCTAGGTTAAATCCTCCCCAGGTTTTTACCGGTTTGGTTTTCCTGGGTCATCATATCGTTGTGTTATTTATTTTTCCGCTGCTTTACATGATATGATTGTTATTGTTTTAACCTAGATCTGAATAATAAACCTAAGTATTCACTTGGTTAATTAATTAGGTTAAACAATCTAAGTTTACAGGGGTCTAAATTCTAACAGATGGCAATGGGGCGGGGCGGGGCCGAAGGATGGTGTCTTCATCCCCGCCCCGCATAGTTTTGTCTTGCCCTATCCCCGCCCCGCCCCGCATGACGGGAAAAATTTTATTGCCCTATCCTCGCCCCATTTTATTGCCCCATTTTATTGCCCCATCGAGTAGAACGTTTTTCTGCAGAAAATTCCCAACTCAGCCCTAGCCCATTTAATGTATAGGGTTTTATGTTTTGCCCTAGGTATATAAGGGAAAATCCTAGTCACGTTTTTAGAGTTTTGAATGCTGTGTTTGTGAATCTCATTGTGAGATCTAGAGGTGTTTACCTTCACATACACTTAGGGTTTCCAAACTCAAGATTTATGTCAAGAGGTTGGTAAATCATACAGTTGCAGAATCAAGAAAACTTAAAGATATACAATCAGGTGCGCTTGTGGATTGCTGAAGAATTCAAGGAAAGAAGGAGTCCGTGGATCTCGGAGCTATCATGGGGTCGTGGTAGTAAGTTTCCTACAAGCAGGTAGCAATAGGATGTTAGTGGTCTAAGTCGCTATTGTGTAAACTTCAATTCTTTCTAGTGGATTTGCTATTTTACCTTGAGGATAGCTAGGTTAAATCCTCCCCAGGTTTTTTACCGGTTTGGTTTTCCTGGGTCATCATATCGTTGTGTTATTTATTTTTCCGCTGCCTTACATGATATGATTGTTATTGTTTTAACCTAGATCTGAATAATAAACCTAAGTATTCACTTGGTTAATTAATTAGGTTACACAATCTAAGTTTACAGGGGTCTAAATTCTAACAGATGGCAATGGGGCGGGGCGGGGCCGAAGGATGGTGTCTTCATCCCCGCCCCGCATAGTTTTGTCTTGCCCCATCCCCGCCCCGCCCCGCATGACGGGAAAAATTTTATTGCCCCATCCTCGCCCCTTGGGGCCCCTCGAAGCCCCGCCCCACCCCGCAAAACTTTACTTCTTGTTGATTTGTCCACAACTGTTATATTTTTTTAATTAAAACCTATTTCATTAATAAAAATATACTTGAAATTACAAATAAATTCATCCCATCAAATCAAACTAATTTTTAGCAAAAACTAAATAATATTATCCAAGTGTTTAACAAGACAATATCACAATAAAAACAAAAATCTCATAGTACAAAATCAATGATTCAATGAAATATAAATTTGTTTCTAATAAAGACAAAAGAAAACATTAAAATTGGTACCTTATTTCCAACTTTGCTAAAGAGAAAAGAGAGGCATAGAACCATGTTAGGTAGAATTAAATAAATTGATAATATATTTGTTTAAATAGTAGGGTTTTAGAGTATGAAAAATTTACAATTCAACCATTATCAATGTGGGAGGGGCGGGGATGGGGCGGGGCGGGGCTAAAAAGTCTAAACCCATCCCCGCCCCGCCCAGTGGTGCGGGGGCTAAAATCTCACCCCATCCCCGCCCCACCACCTTTGCGGGGCGGGGAAAACTCGCGCGGGGCGAAGCGGGGGAGGAGCGGGTCAAGCGTGGCGGGGCAAAATTGCCATCCCTATTTCAAATATGAGAGATTGCCGATGTTCTGTCACTTCTGTGGAATCTTAGGTCATGATTTGAAGCACTGTGCAGCCCATTATGTAGTTGAGAAACAAGGAGGTCGAATTAAGTATAAATATGGTGAATTTCTTAAGGCTAATGGGAGTCGTGCAAGAGCTTCAACAAGTACAAAAACCAATCCTATGTCCAACACTGAGGAGGGTAATGGAAGTGCAGCGGAGCAGAGTTCAGGTCAGGCGGTGCAAGGTGTACTACAGAAGCTACCGGCGGCGGGGGAGATAAGCTTGAGAAACCCTAGTAGTTTAGATAAGGAATATTCTGAGATTCATGGGATTGACGCTGAAAATCTACATGGGATTAACGTGGGACATAAATGCTATACTAATGTAAAGGAAGTAAATGCTGTAATAGGGGAATTAAATCCGGGAAACATGCTCACTGGACAGTCAACTACGACATTAAATGTTGAGATTGAAAAGGGCTTGGCTGGGGTCACATAGGATGAGGGGAAATCCGATACTTTTCATGAGGATATATATAATCATGCAATATCTAATAACAACCCAAGTTTGGAGGGGATTCTAGCCTTTTGCCCTGACTGTGCAAAATATTTGGCATTATGCCCCTGTTTCGAAACTATATAGGGGCGTGCCCCTGTTTCGAAACTCGACTTCAGAGTGATCGAGTTACTTTAATAACTTGATTACTCTGTGACCGAGTTCGAGGCAGGTTCTCGCCACACTGGCACTCCAGCGTGGCTTTTGGGCAATAAAATATTCCCGCATAACTGTTAGGAACTCGGCAATAGGGAAACCGAGTTATATGCAAGATGTCAAATTCCCTGTTTGCACGTGAAGTTGAACCCGATGAGTGGGAAATTGAGTTATTAATGTAACTCGAATCTCTTATAATTGAGTTGTTCTGCTATTTACTTCCACCCCCACAGATCAGCTTCTCATGCAACATTACTTTATACTATCCTTTTCATTTTCAGATCAACTTCTCCTCCTTTTCTGAATTTTTTTGCTGGAAGTTGGTGTTATCTCTCTATCATTTCAGGTGAGAAACTCATTTTCTTCTTTGAAATACTTAGAGAATTTTATTGTGTTACTTAGGCATTGTCTTGAATGAGTGTTATATGAGTAGATTATGGTTATATTAGTTGTTTGGTGTTGTTTGATGCTATAAGAGAAGTACAATAATCTATAAGTACTGAATAGTCAATCTTTAGATTTGCAAAAGTTGAATGTACATAGTCATTATTGGTCAGACATTAACAACAACATTTTTTATTGTACACAACGTGTAGACATTAACAACGTCTAATGTTTATGGTCAAATGTGAGTGTTAGTATTTCATTTTGAGCATGTAATAGTACACAAATTTATGAATGTGTTTGTTGTGCACCATCTGATGCAGCATTACATTATTTACCAATAGTTGATGGACACTGTTAATTTGATCATTTGATGTTATTGAATTCAGCGTTAATGTCTGGTTCTGGCAACCCACAACTCTATAGGCCTCATAATGTGTTCACTACTATGGGTCGTTGCTGGGTATTGGAAGATGAGTTTAGCTATCTAATTAATCCGAATTTGCGAAATAGTGCTTACGTTCACAATGCCATGAGACAGGAGTGGACTTGGTTATTTCGTGAACAAGAAATGTTTTATGATGAGTTGGTTGGTTATAAGTTGCCAGTGCCTCGGCGACTCGCATCGCAGATGCCTAAAGACACGATCGAGGAACTCCGTAAAGCATTGAATCGCATAAGAGAAGAAAGTAATCGAATGAAGATACCTCTTAATCGATATCGGACCTAAGTTGAGATTCGAGAGTCAGTGGAGGGAGGGTGGTATGAGCACGCACAATTCATGCAATCACTTCTTGCTGATCCCATTTATCAATCAGATGTGGAGATGTCAGATGAAGAGTAATTCTGTCGTGCTGTAATTAGACTTTGTTAGAGAACTATTTTGCTTAACTATGTTTTATATGTATGTGTGTCACTGTTGTTGCATCTGAACTATGTAAACATTATTATTGGTTGTGAGGAGCATGCACGTTATTCGTAATCTAGATTATTCTCACATAATGCAAAAAAGTTTAATATTCCCACACATAATATTTTTCAATAAGCACGTACAACATAACAGAGACAACTTAAAATAACTTACACGATGCCACCAATATGCATGCATTGCATATTGAACAGTAACACTACTAACATTATTAACTTAACTGCAGACATAACACACAGACACCATATAGGCATTCACTCAGACAAGTAATCCTCGTAGTTGAGGACATTATTACGTTCTGTCGGAGTGTGTTTTCTGTTGGCTGCGGCTGCTGCATAAATATTCTTACACGATGCAACCAATATGCATGCATTGCATATCGAACACTAACGCTACTAACATTATTAACTTAATCCGTAGACATAAGACACACACCACATAGGCATTCATTCTGACAGGTAGTCCTCATAGTTGAGGACATTGTTACGTTCGGCCGAAGTGAGTTGCTTGTTCGTTGCGGCAGCCAGCTCTTCTGCCAGTTGTAGCGTGTGATACCTGGACTTACGAAGTATCATAAGATTGTTCTCTTTCTGTATTGTAGTCACTGCACGCTCATATTGGTGCATGTTTCAGCGTGGCAGTGTGAGCGAGATACGATTGACAAAAGGCGCTCCGACTCTCACAAGATCATCGTGCAGAGCATTGGACTCGTTCACACGAAAGTCCCACTCCCGCCGCAATCCGGCATAGTATTCCCTCTCGTCGGAATTTCTCTCCCTCCTATAGTTATCTGGAAAATGAGGTAGCATCCAATTGCGCAACGACATTGGAAAACGTGACTTCAAATCCGTATGTGTAGATGTTTTGCAAGAGTAGATGTAAATGGGACTTCGGTGTGTGTAGATATTTTGCAAGGGTAGTTGTAAATGGGAGTTTATTTAGGAGTTTCGCAAGGGTAAGTATACTATATGTAAGGGTAAGTATTCACGTGAAGTTTGCAATTTAGGCCTCATGCTCCTTAACACCTCACTGATCAATGCACTGTCGAGTCATATCATCTTTATTCACGTGGATGTGACTACATGTAACGGTAAGTATTCACGTGGCGTCTGTTGGTGCATGTGGTTCACTGAGGCAGTTGTTTGATATGGCTATCTAACAAGTGCTACAGTAGCGGGCTGGTGATGTAGACTGCAAAGAAGGTTACGTATTTATTCATGTGAAGACTATTCAGTATTCCTGTGGTTCATCTGACATGCGTTGACGAGACAATGCCGAGCTGTGTTAAATATATCATAAACAACTTTTTAGTAATGCTCTGCATCCTTGAAAATGGTGCATTGCAAAATGATGCATATTTGTGCATTGACATGCGTGTAGGTGATATGACTAGACAGAGTTCAACAGTGCGAACTTGTTGAGCAGCATATGCAACACTGCAAACATCAGTGTACCATACAATTCGACATGAAAACTAAGGCATAAACTTTGAAGGGATGCTCTGTGTTTTCATTTGAGTGTGGATGGGTAGTTGTGGTCAGGGTTGAACAGTGTTGAGCTATCCACTATAGCTACACTCACTACTCCCTATAGTGGTATTTGGCAAGTGGGATTGTAAAAAGCTGATAACAACATGCTGGGGTTTTGTAATGGTTGTTAGGATTTCTTTGAATACCATTCTATCTGTTATGGTTATTTTTTAGTCTTCAGATATGAAGCAAATTCAAGCTTCCATGTTCTTATATTTGATAAGACTGCCATTGAGATTCAACATCCACCTAGCAAGAAATGTAAATTGGAAGATCATCAGGTAGAATATAATAGACTTAGATGAAGATGATACAAACATATCCCTCAGATGATTTGCCCACAAAACATGAAGTTAGAGAAAAATTTGTTTTGAAAAAAGTTTCTTCTACATAAAGAGGAAGAAAGAATGAGTGGTTAGTATAGTTTGGATGAGTCTGTATGTAATATATCTATATAAAGTAGTATAGTAGCATTCTTAACTTACATGGATACGGGTATATGATACAGTGGCTCACGGGGTCATAGATATGAATTATTTGTATTATTGAATCATATGAGCCCATGGTATGTGTGGTTTAGATGAGTCTGTATGTATTGAATCTATTAAATTTTCATACAAGTAATGCGCAATAAATCTAAGTTGGGTGATGACATTATGTGGGTAACATAATGTATAACACAGACAGAATATTGGAAACATAAACATATCTAAGGTAATTAAAATACATGTTTACAAAGCAGAGGATATTGTCCAACCAAAGCATAATAATGATATGTAGCAACAAAAGAACAGTAGGGAAAAAATGAGCACATGACTTCATATACACTTAGCCAATCCATTGAAAAACATTGCAACTTATTGACATAGCAATGTAATACATTACCATTTTCATGTCACGCATGGTGGAAGGGAGTATTATCTTGAACAAATGTGAGTGTCTACACCTCGATTGTGATGGTCCCAGTTGGTCCACACTCTACTTCGGCGTGTCCTTGCTTTAGGAGCCATATGGTTTTTCTATCAAAGAGTGGTTGCTTTGTGTGGTTTGGATGAGTCTGTATGTATTGAATTTAAGAAGTTTTCATATTAAATTTTCATATGTACCAACAAAGAATAGAAGGGAAAAAATGAGAAACTAATTTCATATAAACTTAGCCAAAAGTAATGAACAGTTAATCTTTAGATTTGCAAAAGTTCAACGTACATAATCATGGTAAGTCAGACATTAACAACAAAATTTTGTATTAACAACAACGTCTAATGTTCGTAGGTAGAATTTTTTGAAAATCATCATTGCTTGAATCTGAGAAGTCCGAAAGATCTCTTTCATCATCTACTGCATTAATTTCATTAATAGACTTCATGGCTCGCTCTTGCGCCTTCCCCTTTAGATGCTTCTTAGCTTTTTGTATTGCGTGAAAATGGTCTAATCGCCTTTGCATTTGATTGTTCTCTTTTTCAAGATGAGCAAGTATGTTAGTAGGTTCATCTCTAGGTAACTCAGCTGAGCGTGCCTTCGGAACTCGTAACCCGTGCCATCGACAATACACCTCCAACTCACACCTCTTCTCGTATAGAGTTGACCATGGTGGTTCTGCTACGGTGAACTCTGTTGCGGTGGTGGTATCTGTACTTAGTTTTGTAGGTTTGCCGATCATGATGTGCCCGACGCTTCCAAGACTCTCGTACGTGTATATTGGCATATTAACGAAATCTCTCTTCTGTCCAACCCATTTCCCTCCATAGTGGTCTGTGTATGTCTGTAGTTGTTGATCTGTTGGAAGTTGTGATGATCCACATGTTGAAGTAGACCCAAACTTGTTTCGCATTTTACGATTTGACGTTGAGGCGTTGCGACTCATAGCTTAGACAATCTACGAAGTTACTGGAGTAGAAAGAAGATTTGGCATTGTGGTGCATATATAACCTCATTCCATGGTCCCAGCATTACAATCCAAAGTTATCAGGGCTTGTTATGTCAATACAGGCTAGAAAAGCACTATCCACACAGGATACGTCTTGTTGCCAATGTCACATGTCTAGCTGAATGTCAGGACCACACCAGTTTAAATATGAAATTGGTGTCTACTTTTCCTCCATCTGTCTAAATGTAACTATAGCTTCATTTTGTTCTGGACTGGTTACATTTAAATAAAACCCGTGATAGAAAATATTGATGCTCTTTTTAAATAAGATTTCGGTTTTCGTCTTTCCATGGTCCAAAACTTTTTTAGTTTAACTCCGTCTATTTTTATATCAAATTAGTTAATATTAGTATATATGGTAATGGGGCAGCATATGCATTTTTATATCAAACTTCTCTGTAATATTAGTATATATGCATTTTTATATCAAATTATTGATTGAATATGCACATATTATAACTTTTGCAAATTTATTTTAATTATTATTATTTTATAAAAATGCATGTATAGAAATTTAATTCTTAGATTTTGTTAATAATTGTTTATTCCATTTATGTTTTGAAAGAAGCAGTTATAATTTCTACAAAGAAAATAACCTTAATAGCGAGGGAGAATAAAAAATTTCTCGTAATTGCTTTCAATTAATCATTGTTAAGTTTTATTAATTATTTTTTTTAGTTTACGTTTTGTGTGCTCTTTTGGCCCCTACCATCATTGAAGTTTATGATTGTTCCTACAATAAACAAGTCGCTAACCTGTGTGATGCACGGGATAATTCAATTATAATCATATATGTTAAATTTGCTTGAAGGTACATTCATAATCAATTTGCAAAAAAAAGAAAAAAAAAGGTACAATGAAACCCGTTATTGACAGAACACCCTGTCATCAACGATAGTAAAAGACTTAATTAAATTCAGCTGGATTTTAGTTAATTGGTGGGGAAACTAAAGCATACCCCTTGTGTTCTAGGATCTATGTTTATGTTCTTGTGGTTCTTGTTCAAGACATACTTAGATCTGGGTTTAATTTGAAATTCGGTTTTTAATTTTTTTTATTTAGTCCAAATTAATAAATTATTTTATTTAATGTAAATGCTGACATGGCATTAAATATTATTAATTTAGGCCACGTGGACATTAATTTAGTATTATTTATTCTTACCGTTTGCCACGTTAGCTTTCTCCGTTTCTGATGTAACGACAGGGACCACAACGGGAAGCGTTTTTCAAGATAGGGATAGGGACTAAAAGCGGTAAAAATAGGGAGATCGGGCCTAAAATGGGAATAGCCTGAAAATGTCGAGACTAAAATGTGCTTCCCGGCGTATATTTTTATCTATATCATGGAAAAAAACACAAACGTTGGGCTTAGACGCCGTAAGAGTAAAGTTGCACGAGTTCGCGGCTAGTTCAATATAAAAGTCGTCACACATTGTGAATATGGTCATATTATCATCAAATTAAAACCATGTTTGCTGACCTTGAAGAGTACAACTCCATCACTCATAATATCAACACATGGGCAATAACTCGATACTATTGTGTATTATTCCATTTATCTTTCGTTGTCTCACCAAAAAAAAAAAAAAAAAAAACCATAATGTATCTAATTTACTCTAAAAGTATCCCTTCAAAGTACTTCGGTTCAATTTTGGTCATCCGGTCCAATTAGATCCATCATCCTCCAATTTTGACCACTTCAGTCCCTTAGGTCGACTTAAGTCCATTCGGCCCATTTGGTCCAGTTTGGTCATTCGCTCTTTTTGGTCCATTGTAGTCCACTTCGGTCCCTTGGGTACACTTTAGTCCATTCGGCCTTTTGCTCCATTAGGTCCACTTTGGTGGCTGACATCCCAGTCCATGTGGACCACTTCGATCTATTAGGTCCACTTTGGTGAATGTGGTCCACTTTGGTCCAATTCAAACCATTTGGTTCAACTTGGTCCATTTGGTCTAGTTTAGTCCAATTTGTCCTCTTCATTCTAATGTTCCCCAACATTCATATCGTTGTTTGTTTTAAGCATCCCTGAGTTATATTGAGTCTAGAACAATTTGATTGAATTAGTACATGATATGAATTTTTTGTAATTTCATCCTTGTTAATAATAACAAACAAAGGTGCATAACATATCCAATTTCTTCCGTAAATGTTAAAGTACTAACCACCTCAAGTCACGTTAAAACTATTAATTATATCTCAAAAATTACATTAATATAAATTATAACTCAACAAAATGACCCATCAAATAGTCTTTTAACATAAACACGTAATGTGGGACTCACGTTCTTGGTAGTTTGGAGAATACATTATCTTTTCACTAAAGTTTATCTGAAATTCGTATAACATGCACGCTAGATGCTTTATTAATTGTTAAAAATAAGTTTGACGCTGCAAATAAAAATTATCTAGAAATAAATAGAAAGTTAGAATGTTTTGAATAAACTACATAAAAATTAAGGATGATGAACTACATGTTTGTGAATATACAAATACTTGAAAATCACATTAAATAACTTTCATATAATCTGTTCAACTGAAACTACAAAAACTATTGTCCTCCCTACGCTACAACCCCTACTTCCCCCGTCTGTTATGTATTGCCAAAGGCAATCATCAAGAGTCGAAGGGTGGAGGAGGTGGAAAAGCATTCCTATACTCTGAGAAATCCGCTCTCAAAATAGCAACCTCAGCAATGAGCCCATCTAAAAGCTGTCCATGAGCTGCTTGAGTTGTCATAAAGGTCTCCATCATAGCACGAAGAGAGAGAAGAGGAGCATCGGTGGGGTACGCAGTAGCGCTGTCAACGTGTACCTCACAATCACCATCGTCAGCAACAACAGTCGTGGGCTCAACAGGACTTTCCTCTGCATGAACATCTCCATCCCCATGTACTCGAGGTCTTTTTGATGAACCAACACTTGGTCCAACATTCTTCTTTTGTGCACTTCGCTGTTTGAGAAAGGTGGCTCCTATAGGGGCTGTGATGTGGATCAACTCTAGGGAAGGATAGTTTTGTAACTGTAAAAAGTTTAAAACCCTATATATGAAAATTGGAAAGAATAGAGCATGCTTCTTACACTTGCTCCTATGTGCCTCAGTAAGCGTTTGAATGAAAAGGGAAGGAAAAGAAATGGAGGCATCAGTCACGAGGGCGTACAAAAAGAAACACCTCTCTATAGGAATAGTATGGACATGGGAGATAGGGAAGATGTTGTGACAAGCTATCCTAAAGAATATATAATTAAGTTCTGTTAACTCACTCGAGTTAATTCTTGGGTCAAATCCCCATGTCACTGATCTTCCGCAAAGAAGAGTCATAACATCTGATATAGGAGGACGCTCTGAGTATGGGTAGGTAGGTCTACACACACGAGGTACATTAAGAGCATCGGATACAACATTCTTAGTTATGACAAAACTTTGACCTCGAATCCAAGTACTCAGATTATCATCAGAACGAATATGGAGATTGGAATAGAACTCCTTAATCAGGGCAATTGAAGGGGCTTGTAAATCTTTAGACAGAGACAACCAGTTCCTACACTGTAGATTCCTATGGACAGAAAGAGGTAATTCATCTAGATTGATTTGTCGTTCCGGCCAAATCTTCCTATACTGAATTACGTTCTTAAACCTTTGCTCATTTGTAATTGTTTCAAACCTTGTTTCATCAAACGCAATTGCAGGCTCAGATGAGGAGGCAGACACTCTTTTGGCTTCGGGTTTAATGGTTTTCGACTTTTTCGGAGCCATAACTAGGATCTATAGACAAAGAACGAAAGCAGAACAACAAAACCAATATTTAGAATTGCGTTAGAGACACATAAAAACAGTGTACATATGCATGAGACATGAGAAAAATATTACATGATGCATGGATACAATACCGATTCAACACAAATGAATTCATTTACACTCATCAATTTCTTCGAAATATACGAACACTGATGCATGCTTCTCACATTATAAGAATACCTGTGTGAATCCACACTGCACATTGTGCAGCGGGTGTCAAACCAGTGACTAACAATCTATCAAACTTATAACTTGACTGCAGTCAATTTCAGGTAATTATACCGAATTCAACACAAACCCATATTCCATGAAGAACAACCTGTGACTAGTAAACCAACATACACACCCAGATGCGAAACATTTGAATATAAATGATAGAGAACGTGTCACCAACATGCATACACAACAACCCATAAACCAATTCAAATCAAAACTACTCATACTCATCAAAATTCCCAAATTCTCAAACCAAGACATGAACTCTAATTTCCATGTTTTTCACAACCATTAAACTTCAAAGCATTAAAGTGTTGACAACCTATTAACAACAGATGTACAAAATCAACTCATTACATATCTCACATCAAAACTACTCATCAATAAAATCCCCAAATTTCATATGAACACATGAACCCGAAATTAATGCAAACTTGACAAATCAGCTACTGTTTATGCAGTTAACTATATACAAATCATATGAAACATGCATCACACGTAAAAACCCATCAACCATTGCAGACCACAACACCCAAAATCATGAAAATCCCCAAAGACCTATTGGGTGCAGAATTTAGAGGGAGATTAATGCAGAATTTTCTAAGAAATTTGAATTGGAAACAAGGTAAAAGAGTCTTACTACAGTTGAGGATCGATCTTTGGAGGGCGGGAAGTCGGTTTGAGCGTGAGCAATCGAAGGCAATCGATGGGGTGCTTCAGTGGGGTCTCGAGTGCAGCAGTTAAACAACAGAGAAGAACAGAACTTAAAGGTGGAGAATGTACATAACTCGCCTCAACGAAAGTCGAGTACGAAAATACTCGCCCTCAAAAGTACCGAGTTTTAGTGAATGACCGACCAAATACCAATCGAAGGAGGGCAACGAGCCACAGTACTCGACTAATAAAAAATCGAGTTATTTAATTATAACTCGTTCTCTCTAAAACCGAGTACTAACACTACCGTAGTGTAACACTCGTCTCACTTAAATTTAATTTAACTGCTTCTATAGTGGATTTGATGAATTGCTTAATTTATTTTGGAGGAGATATTATTTTATATTATGATTTTCAATAACAATAATAATAATAATAATAATAATAATAATAATAATAATAATAATAATAATAATAATAATAATAATAATAATAATAATAATAAGGGGTAACGTGAATAGTTATTTGTGGTTTATTCAAATTTAACTTTTAGTCTCCTTATCAGTTAAGGAAAAGGATAAGAGATTAAAACCTAATTGGATTAGGAGTTTAAATGTTATTGGAATTCTTTAGAGTCCTAGCCTATGTAAACAACCTTATTATGAGTTTAATTTCCAGCCAATGTAGGGAACAGTTTTAATGTGTAAAGCTGAAAGTTAGGGTTTCCTACGTGAAAGGCAGAGAGTGAAACCAAAAAAAAAAAAAAAAAAAAAATCAGTGATTAGCGTATAAAGAGTAAGAGTAGAGTTTAGGGTTTCTCAAAATTAAAAAGGGTTGAGGACCGTGCGCTTCAAGGGGGCAGCCAGCAAACTTTATATTGGTATTGAGGTAAACATTGATTTATGCAGGCAGCAAACTTTATATTGGTATTGAGGAAAACATTGATTTTGTTGGACACTTTAGTAGCCAGCAAACGTTACTTTGATTTTGAGGTAAACATCAATCTAGGCAAGCCTTATTATTTTCGCTGGACACTTTTGATTAAGGGGAAACTTTCGTCTCTATGCTGGTTCAAATTACTAGAATTATAATAATAGTTGCCTAGGAATAGAGTTATCATGGAAGTATATTTAGTCATGCATTATTTTAGTTGATTTTTTTGAATCAAATCTTCATATATGTACGTGGAGTACATCACCTCCTTGATAGGTTAAACACTTGTAGATGTCCTAGGGTGGTGTTTAGAGGATCTATGTGTGCTTACACATATAGGTATGACAGATTTTAGTTTGAGGAAATACATTGCAATTATATAAAATACTAAGAATGAATATGAGGTATATTAGAAAGACATGTTAAATTTTATTTTGCCAAATCTTCATAGTGGCTGAGGAATTGTTTTATCAGAGGACCTTGTGGTTATTCAAAACCTGCCCTTATTGAGTTATTTAATCCTTATTTAGGTTCTAGTTGACATCGTTTCGAGCGTTTGAAGTGAAGCTTGGTTTAACAACTAGAGGTAAGTAGACTTCAGCACATGACGTCTCTTAGGTTGTATATATATATATATATATATATATATATTTGTGGTAAAAATATATTTATATATATATAATTGCAAAAGTGAAGTTTCAAAAACTTATACCATTGTTAATGCTTTACACAAACTTGAATTTTATTATTTATTGTATATTATTATGAAACTGTATATGTCAAGAATGTTTTCAAACGGTCAACTAGACAGTCTGCAACCTTTGCCAACACAGGGTTAAGTGTTGGTCTTCGGCCGATGTAGTGTTAGTGTGGTGTGGTGCAGTGTTACTATTGCTCTTTGGAGCTAGTGTTGCCTCTTTGAGGTTAGTGTCATTGTTCCCGTGGGAATCACCCACCGAGTGTTTAGCAGCTTTTGTCTATGCTTGACTAATTATTATCCATATCGAACTACTGTTTTATTGCTACAGATCTTTGTAAGTGGAAAATTGTTTATTTTCTTAATAAATTGTTTCTACCTATTTAGTGTATATTGGCATATTAAAGTGGTTATTATTTTATTTATAGATTACAGCGTTATAGTGAAATGTTTTATTTTTAACAGTTTTATAGAATATATTATATTACTGTTAAAACTATTTGTAAATGTTTTGTGAAGACTATATTTTGTCAATGATACTAATGTTTTGTTTTGAAAGACATCCTCATGTTATGTAGTCTCTTATTGAGCTCCTAGCTCACCCCCTTTTTTCCACCCTTTCAGATTTGAGCAATGGGATGTCTTTTGATGGTAGATCAGTGGAGCCTTAGGTTGACGACTTCTTTTGGAGCTATGTAGTTG
Source organism: Lithocarpus polystachyus (assembly GCA_033629205.1). Taxonomy (NCBI): domain Eukaryota; kingdom Viridiplantae; phylum Streptophyta; class Magnoliopsida; order Fagales; family Fagaceae; genus Lithocarpus; species Lithocarpus polystachyus. The sequence continues at coordinate 44,331,967 of CM066170.1, read as the reverse complement.
GTGAACTATATTTAGTATAATTTCTTTAGGACATTGAGTTTGACATTTGTAGAACTATTTTGAGATGGTATTTGGAGACTTTATTTTGAAGGATTTTGTGATTTTATTTTTTATGGATTTTATAGGAAAATTGATGATGGTGAGAAGTTTATTTGTGGATAATTAATTACGCTCTGTTCCATTAAATTATTGTTGATTATTTCCAAGACAGGTTATGCATCTAAATCCCTGGTATGGATTTGGGGTGTTACAGTTATGGTATCAGAGCCTAGGTTTATGATTCTGTAGACTTATAGGTTTAATCTTAAGACTATTTTGGAACAAGAGTGTGATTACAGGGAATTTTAGTGTTAGAATTATTTAACCCTTCATAGTGATTTTATTTATATATTTTTTTATTTTGTTTATTATTCTAGAGTGTGTAGGAATGATTGTGGTGCTATCTATGTGTTTGGTTTTGACCCTCAGGAATATTTGGAATCTTTACTTATGATATCTTGTTGTATTGCTTAGAGAGATGGTTCCACCAAGGAGGAACCCAGGGAATTGTCAACCGAATGCTGGGGGAACCACTAATCTTCAGGCTATTATTGAAGCCATTGGGGGCTTAACCAATATAGTGCAACATCAAGTAGGAGCCACCAACCCGACTAGTGCTTTGGAGAAGTTTAGAAAGCTTGACCCTCCTGCTTTCAAGGGTACAAAGGATCCAATTGAGGCTAACAACTGGCTTAAGGAGATAGAAAGGCTCTTTAGAGCAATGGAAGTTAGTGATGAGCAACGAGTTATCCTTGCTGTTTTTGTACTGAAAGGTGATGCATTGGAATGGTGGGAGTCCACAGAGAGGACACATGGAAGAGAAGTTATAACTTGGCAGCATTTTGTGGAGCTCTTCCGTAAGAGGTATTTTCTCGATAGTTTGATGGTGCAAAAGGAAGCTGAGTTCATTCGCATAGCACAAGGTACTCAATCAGTGTATGAGTATGAGCGAAAATTTGCTGAATTATCCCGCTTTGCTCCACACATGGTGGACACGAAAGCAAGGAAGGCTAGGCATTTTGAAAGGGGTTTAAGGGAGGAAATTCAGGGACCGGTTTCCATGTTCAAATTGGAAACATATGCAGAAGTGGTGGATCGAGCTCTCATAGCAGAGAGAAATTGCAATTATCTCTCAAGGGCCAATGATCAAGAGAGGAAGCCAAACCAGAGTAATTTTCTTAAGGGAAAGTCTAGTGGAAGTTCATTCAAGAAGCAAGGGGTGCCTAATTCAAATAAGAAGGCACATAAAACTTGTCCAAGATGTGGAAAGGCTCATAGTGGAACATGTTATTTGGAGTCAAGGGCGTGTTTTAAATGTGGCAAGACTGGACACTTCATCAAGGATTGTCCAAATTTGCGAGCTGAACAAACTACCAATACAAATGGGAGCCAACAAAATCCCAAGGTTCAGGGTCGAGTTTTTGCTTTGACTAAACAGGACGCTGAGGCATCCCCATCAGTGGTTTCAGGTACACTTCTTGTTTCCAGTCAACATGCACAAGTGTTATTTGATTCTGGTTCAACCCATTCTTTCATCTCACATAGACTTGCACAAAGGCTAAACATGGAACCTGAGTGTTTAAATTATGAATTGTGTGTTGCTACACCTTCTGGACAACAAATGAGTACCCATAAAGTGTATAAGTCTTGTAATTTTTTAGTCTCTGGGAGGGAATTAGAAGCAAATCTTATGTTGCTAGATATGTTTGAGTTTGATGTGATTTTAGGGATGGATTGGTTATCTACTTTTTATGCTTCCATAGAGTGTTTTGGGAAGAAGGTAATATTTAGAATTCCTGGGGAGCCAGAATTCTTCTTTGAGGGAGATCGTGTGGTGAAACCACCTTTATTGGTTTCAGCTATGCAGGCAAGACGATTGCTAAGGAAGGGTTGTGAAGGTTTCCTTGTTTGTGCTTTGAAGGGGGGTAAAATAGAATTGAAAGTTGAAGACATTCCAGTGGTGAAAGAGTTCCCAGATGTGTTCTCTGAGGACTTACCTGGACTACCCCTTGACAGAGAGGTTGAGTTCACTATTGACCTAGTACCTGGTACTGGCCCAATTTCCAAAGGACCTTATAGAATGGCCCCTGCAGAGCTCAAGGAATTGAAGGAGCAATTGCAAGACTTGCTTGATAAAGGCTTTATTCAGCCTAGTGCTTCCCCTTGGGGTGCTCCAGTGTTGTTTGTTAAGAAGAAGGATGGTAGTATGCGGTTGTGCATTGACTATAGGGAGTTGAACAAGGTAACCATCAGAAATAAATACCCTTTGCCACGAATTGATGATTTGTTTGATCAACTTCAAGGCGCTCAAGTCTTCTCTAAAATTGATTTGAGATCTGGTTATCATCAGTTGAGAGTTAAGGAGGATGACATACCAAAGACAGCTTTTCGAACTAGGTATGGTCATTATGAGTTCTTAGTGATGCCTTTTGGTCTAACTAATGCTCCAGCTATTTTTATGGATTTAATGAATAGGGTATTTCATGAGTACTTGGATCAGTTTGTTATTGTTTTCATTGATGACATCTTGGTTTACTCTAAAAGCCAAGAAGAGCATGAGGAACACTTGAGAATGGTTTTGCAAATTTTAAGAGACAAGAAGTTGTATGCTAAATTGAAGAAGTGTGAATTCTGGTTGAATCAATTGGTGTTCTTAGGACATGTGATCTCTAGAGATGGAATTACAGTGGACCCTAGTAAGATCGAAGCTGTAGTTAATTGGGCTGTCCCTACTAATGTAAGTGGGGTAAGAAGTTTTTTGGGCCTTGCAGGTTATTATAGAAGATTTGTGGAAGGATTTTCTAGTATTGCGACTCCTTTGACTCGATTAACTCGAAAAAATGCAAAGTTTGATTGGACAGAGGAACGTGAAAGAAGTTTCCAGGAGTTGAAGCAACGGTTGGTTTCTGCACCAGTATTGACTATTCCATCTAGTTCTGGTGGTTTTGTGATATATAGTGATGCATCTCGTAAGGGTCTTGGTTGTGTTCTAATGCAACACGAGAAGGTGGTAGCTTATGCCTCTCGACAACTAAAGAATTATGAACAGAATTATCCAACTCATGATTTGGAATTGGCAGCAGTGGTTTTTGCATTGAAGATTTGGAGGCATTATTTATATGGTGAGAGATGTGAAATATACACTGACCATAAAAGTTTGAAGTACATATACACTCAGAAAGAATTAAATTTGAGGCAAAGGAGATGGCTAGAATTAATTAAAGACTATGATTGTTCCATAAATTACCATCTTGGTAAAGCCAATGTTATGGCTGATGCACTTAGTCGAAAGTCATATAACTTCTCAGCTGCATTGTTAACTACTCAGAAGCATATTAATGTTGATCTTCAGAAACTTGGAGTAAACATAGTGACTGGAGACTCCCAATCCTACTTGGCAAGTTTAAGTGTACAACCAACTCTAATTGATAAGATCAAAACTGCTCAAAGTGGTGACCCTCAGTTGTTTAAGATCATGGAACAAGTACGTGGTGGAAGTAGATTGGATTTTAATATCTCTAATGATGATGTTTTGAAGTTTGGTAATAGGCTATGTGTGCCTAATGATTCATTGATTAAAAGAGAGATTTTGGAGGAGGCCCATCATTCGCCTTATACAATGCATCCGGGTAGTACCAAGATGTATCATGACCTTCGAGAAGTTTATTGGTGGATCAACATGAAAAGAGAAATTGCTCAATTTGTGGAACAATGCTTGATTTGCCAGCAAGTCAAAGTGGAACATCAGAGGCCATCAGGGTTGTTACAACCTTTACCTATTCCTGAGAGGAAGTGGGAGAATATCACCATGGACTTTGTGTGTGAGTTACCAAGATCACCTAAGAATCATGATGCTATTTGGGTGGTAGTGGATAGGTTGATTAAATCTGCCCACTTCATTCCAATTAGAATGAACTACTCTCTTGACAAACTGGCTGAACTTTATATAAATGAGATTGTGAGGTTGCATGGAGTGCCAGCTTCTATTGTATCTGATAGAGATTCGAGATTCACTTCAGGGTTCTGGGATAGTTTGCAAAAAGCCTTGGGTACTAAGTTGAACTTTAGTACTGCTTGCCACCCTCAAACAGATGGATAGTCCGAGAGAACTATCCAAACTTTAGAAGACATGTTGAGAGCTTGTGTCTTGGATTTCAAGGGTAGTTGGAATGACTATTTGACTTTGGTGGAGTTTGCTTATAACAATAGCTATCACTCCAGTATTAAGATGGCACCTTATGAGACTTTGTATGGGAGAAAGTGTAGATCCCCAGTTTGTTGGGATGAGGTTGGAGAGAGGAGAATCTTGGGTCCTGAGATTGTTCAAAGGACCAGTGAAAAGATTGATGTAATTCGGGAAAGGTTGCGTGCAGCTCAAAGTAGACAGAAAAGTTATGCTGATCCACGGAGAAGAGAAGTGGAATTTGAAATAGGAGATATGGTTTTCATTCGAGTGGCACCTATGAAAGGAGTTATGAGGTTTGGCAAGAAGGGTAAGTTAAGCCCTAGGTACGTGGGGCCCTTTGAAATTTTGGAGAGAGTTGGTTCTGTTGCTTACCGGCTTGCCTTACCACCGGCTTTGTCAAGGTTACATAACGTTTTCCATGTATCCATGTTGAGAAGGTATGTCCCTGATCCTTCTCATATCTTGAGTTATGAGCCACTTCAAGTCAAAGAGAACTTATCCTATGAGGAGGTCCCAATTCAGATTTTAGATCATAAAGAGCAAGTGCTACGTAATAAGACTGATAAGACTATACATTTGGTCAAAGTATTATGGAGGAATCATTCCATAGAAGAAGCTTCATGGGAGCGTAAAGACGAAATGCAATCCAAATATCCCCAGCTATTTCGAAAGTGAGGTATGTTTTGAATTTTCGAGGACGAAAATTTTATAAGAGGGGGAGAATGTAACACCCGTCTCACTTAAATTTAATTTAATTGCTTCTATAGTGGATTTGATGAATTGCTTAATTTATTTTGGAGGAGATATTATTTTATATTATGATTTTCAATAATAATAATAATAATAATAATAATAATAATAATAATAATAAGGGGTAACGTGAATAGTTATTTGTGGTTTATTCAAATTTAACTTTTAGTCTCCTTATCAGTTAAGGAAAAGGATAAGAGATTAAAACCTAATTGGATTAGAAGTTTAAATGTTATTGGAATTCTTTAGAGTCCTAGCCTATGTAAACAACCTTATTATGAGTTTAATTTCCAGCCAATGTAGGGAACAGTTTTAATGTGTAAAGCTGAAAGTTAGGGTTTCCTACGTGAAAGGCAGAGAGTGAAACCAAAAAAAAAAAAAAAAAAAAAATCAGTGATTAGCGTATAAAGAGTAAGAGTAGAGTTTAGGGTTTCTCAAAATTAAAAAGGGTTGAGGACCGTGCGCTTCAAGGGGGCAGCCAGCAAACTTTATATTGGTATTGAGGTAAACATTGATTTATGCAGCCAGCAAACTTTATATTGGTATTGAGGTAAACATTGATTTCGTTGGACACTTTAGCAGCCAACAAACGTTACTTTGATTTTGAGGTAAACATCAATCTAGGCAAGCCTTATTATTTTCGCTGGACACTTTTGATTAAGGGGAAACTTTCATCTCTATGCTGGTTCAAATTATTAGAATTATAATAATAGTTGCATAGGAATAGAGTTATCATGGAAGTATATTTAGTCATGCATTATTTTATTTGATTTTTTTGAATCAGATCTTCATATATGTACGTGGAGTACATCACCTCCTTGATAGGTTAAACACTTGTAGATGTCCTAGGGTGGTGTTTAGAGGATCTATGTGTACTTACACATATAGGTATGACAGATTTTAGTTTGAGGAAATACATTGCAATTATATAAAATACTAAGAATGAATATGAGGTATATTAGAAAGACATGTTAAATTTTATTTTGTCAAATCTTCATAGTGGCTGAGGAATTGTTTTATCAGAGGACCTTGTGGTTATTCAAAACTTGCCCTTATTGAGTTATTTAAACCTTATTTAGGTTCTAGTTGACATCGTTTCGAGCGTTTGAAGTGAAGCTTGGTTTAACAACTAGAGGTAAGTAGACTTCAGCACATGACGTCTCTCAGGACGTATATATATATATATATATATATATATATTTGTGGTAAAAATATATTTATATATATATATATATATATAATTGCAAAAGTGAAGTTTCAAAAACTTATACCATTGTTAATGCTTTACACAAACTCGAATTTTATTATTTATTGTATATTATTATGAAACTGTATATGTCAAGAATGTTTTCAAATGGTCAACTAGACAGTCTACAACCTTTGCCAACACAGGGTTAAGTGTTGGTCTTCGGCCGATGTAGTGTTAGTGTGGTGTGGTGCAGTGTTACTGTTGCTCTTTGGAGCTAGTGTTGCCTCTTTGAGGTTAGTGTTATTGTTCCCGTGGGAATCACCCACCGAGTGTTTAGCAGCTTTTGTCTATGCTTGACTAATTATTATCCATATCGAACTACTGTTTTATTGCTACAGATCTTTGTAAGTGGAAAATTGTTTATTTTCTTAATAAATTGTTTCTACCTATTTAGTGTATATTGGCATATTAAAGTGGTTATTATTTTATTTACAGATTACAGCGTTATAGTGAAATGTTTTATTTTTAACAGTTTTATAAAATATATTATATTACTGTTAAAACTATTTGTAAATGTTTTGTGAAGACTATATTTTGTCAATGATACTAATGTTTTGTTTTGAAAGACATCCTCATGTTATGTAGTCTCTTATTGAGCTCCTAGCTCACCCCCTTTTTTCCACCCTTTCAGATTTGAGCAATGGGATGTCTTTTGATGGTAGATCAGTGGAGCCTTAGATTGACGACTTCTTTTGGAGCTATGTAGTTGGTGAACTATATTTAGTATAATTTCTTTAGGACATTGAGTTTGACATTTGTAGAACTATTTCGAGATGGTATTTGGAGACTTTATTTTGAAGGATTTTGTGATTTTATTTTTTATGGATTTTATAGGAAAATTGATGATGGTGAGAAGTTTATTTGTGGATAATTAATTACGCTCTGTTCCATTAAATTATTGTTGATTATTTCCAAGATAGGTTATGCATCTAAATCCTTGGTATGGATTTGGGGTGTTACACGTAGTACTCCCTATCAGTAAACCCGAGTTTTAAATTAGACCGATCGAATACCGCTCACAAACCTATGATTTTTACAGAGAAGTTTGGCTGGAGCGTTGAATGAGGCACAGTACTCGACTAGGCCGGAATCGAGTTATTTAATTATAACTCACTTCCTTTAAAACCGAGTACTAACCCAATATTTAATTACCGACAGTATAGTACTCGCTATATATAAACCCGAGTTTTATAAATTCGACCGATCGACTACCGATCAATAGACCTATCGATTTTTACAGAGAAATTTGGCTGGACAGTTGTATTTTCGATGGGTTGAAGGTTGAGTTGATTGACGAACTAGATAACTCGAGTACTATGTTTTCGAGTTACCTACTCGCTTACTCTGAGTCCGAGTACTGTTTGTACATTACTCGAAACCGTATATTCGAGTTATATAGTAAACAGACTTTACATGAAATTGTTGTCAGCTGCAGCTCATTTTTGATATTACACTGGGGGTGCACACTTGTGCATATTGCAATAAATAAGGTTGTTGCTTTTCAGATTGGCCCTACTCTAAATAAATCATACAACATGTTTTGGAAGCTGAAAATCACCATTGTCACACAAGAGGTAGTGGTAATAATAATATTATACAAGTAACTGAATTGTTCGCTTGACCAGCTTATAGTCTTACCCCATCTAGTACATAACAGTAATGCCAATAACAAAGTGCATGCCCACATAAGTACATAACAAAGTGCCCTATTAGTATCAACTTCCAAGAAAAAAATGACCACTCTCCAGTTTTCCATATGTCACGTGCCTGTTCAACTACTGTCGTTTGGGTGCTTTATCAGGTGGTAGGGATCATCCTCTGGCTGCGCAACGTACGTCCATTATCACCCATCCACCTTGGCTGTCGTACCTACTGTAAACGAGTTCAAATATGTTATGTACACTGGACCCTATCTAAGTTATTAACCAGCAAAATAGCCACAACAATGCTCAGCCCGATCACCACTTACAATGAATGATGTAACAGAACTATTGAACAACCTCATTTCACGATCCTACAATGACCATCATATTTAAATACCCATGCATTCACACCAACATTTGTTTCATGACTGAACTACTTACTATTGCAATAGAGAACAATTTACTACTACTAAGTTGTTAACAGTCACGTAACAATTTATATGACAATAGTTGTTAAGAAATTGGAAGCTTTACCTATGATGCAACTCCACTGCTCGTTGACTCCGCATTTCGAGTAGGACATGTTCTACGGTTGTGCCCCTCTTGGCGACACAACCCACATCTTGACTTTGGTCCATTCTTGATCCAGAGGGAGCTCGGCAACTCCCTATCATCCCTCATCCATCTCATTGCCGATTCGTGTCGACTTTGGCCGACCTTTGTTCCGGATCAATCGCGGGTTGGGCATCACTACTCTAGTTTCTTCCGATTCCGGCCATTCTAATCTGCCTTTCAACGGTTGGAATACTGGTTCGTAGCTGTGGTACCTACGAGTCACACTATAGCAAGGATCAATAAACTGTTGCGCATCATGCTTATACTTAGCACAAATTGCTATTACGTGTGAACACGGGATCTTGTACGCTTGCCATTTCCCGCATGTGCAGGTCATACCCCGAAGATCAACCTTATACGTGTGTTGTCCACCCCCATTACTCAGAGGATTACCCGGTGTGTCAACCTGATATAACCGCGCTTGTGCCCACATCCGTGTCACCATATGGTCCTTTGCTTTCGCTTGATTTTTTTCGAACTTGTCCATGGCATACTTACACCATTCTTGACCCGCTTCCAACTGATCTAGAGTGAGATTACGATGGGTGTCAAAGTACGAGTTCACTTTGAAGAAGGTGAACCTGACCATTGTTGTTATTGGCAAGCTGCGTGCACCTTTCAATACTCCATTAAAGCACTCTGATAGGTTGGTTGTCATTGCTCCATATCGACGCCCGCTGTCGTGTGCAAGTGTCCACTTTTATTTGTTTTCAGCTTCGAGGTACCTGTGTGCAGCCGGCTTGACATTGCGAATTAATTCTAGGGTGGCTTCAAAATTTCTGACTTTATTCGCACTTGCTGCCCTCCATAGCAAGTTCTTCAACTCCGGAATTTTCCATTTTGTGTTAACATTGCTGGCTACATGGCGGAGGCAGTACCGGTGATGGGCCTTGGGGGGCTGCAACCAAGTCATACTTGTGTCATCAAAGCATGCTTTTATCCCCAAATGTCGGTCAGAGATGATGCAAAGATTGGTCCGGTCCGTAGCAAATCGTGTCAAGCATGCCAAGAACCATCCCCATGTCTCCTTGCTCTCACTCTCAACAACGGCAAACACGAGCTGATAAACCTCGTTGTTAGCGTCCGTTGCCATTGCTATCAACAACTTCCCCTTGTACTTGCCATAGAGGTGCATTGCATCGATACTTATCACCGGCCTACAATGCTTGAACCCTTCAATACACGGACTAAAAGCCCAAAAGGCACAATTAAATGTGCAAGTTCCCAACACACCACGGCTGTCGCACTTCAACTGTGTCACTGTGGTCGGATCTGCATCTTTTAACGCTGCCAGAAACCGAGGCAATTCTGCGTATGACTCATTGAAATCCCCGTAGATGGCTGCAACCGCCTTCTGCTTTGCATCCCAAACCTTATAGTGAGACGCCCAATGGTCATGCTTCGCATGCAGAAGACTGCGCAGGGTTGCTATTGTTCTTGAAATGTCTTCTCGGACATACGACTCAAGTGTGATGGCAATGAACTTTGAATCCATCATCCTTCCGTCATGATCCACCTAGAGTGATGAGCAACTGTGGGGACCGTTACATGTTGTCATAATCCACATCTTGTGCCTTTTGCTACAAATAGCTAGAACTGACCACGGACATGCATCGTGTACACACTTTACAACCAGTCTCCCGGGGTCTGACTTCGTGTACTTAAATTTCTTATTGAGCCCCACAGAGAACATGGTTAACGCATGCTGAACCGCAGCTTTGTTCTTGAATAGCATCCCCTTGCTCGGTTCGTCCCCTGGTCGCCAACACGTCAGACCAGATTCTAGGGAAGGTGATGGGTCATGAATATTATCCCATGTGTTTAACGTGAACCATTCGGGGTTAGGGTTCGGATTGGGGGAAGCTTTCACATTGTTTTCAACTTCAACTTCATCTGAAAAGTCCGGATTGTCCTCCGCTCCATCGTTATCAATGAACTCTTCGTACACATCTCGAGTGTCATCCATTTCATTGCCTCATCCAAGTAGGTTTGGTTATGTTCATTTCCATTAGTATTCCCGCGACCCTCACAGGGATGGATAGACCCTAACACTTCAGCATCTTCAATATTGTCTATAGCAACCGCATTGCTTGGTCGAACGTTGTAGGGCAAAGACATCTCAGCTGTAACTGAAGGGTACACAATGGTTACAGGAACCGATTCTTGCTCTCCAGCTCTATTGGCACACTGCGAAGCCCCGTCAACATTAAACCCAATAGTGTCAACAGTTACATACAAGTCAGAACCGATGAATTGCGGTGCCCGCTTTATCACTCCCCACATGATTGACACATCATCGTCGCACTGTAACTGAATTGAATTGTAGAAAACTTGGGTACCCACCAATTGCTGAGGAGCCCGAAATACAATGGAGATGTCATGGAAATCCTTCTGTAACCCCAATGTCGACATTATCTTCTGTTTTAGTTTTGTCATGCGTATCCCACGTTTCACTTCAACAAGCTTCTTCTTGTGGTTTGGACCTCGGTATGATAGCCCATGCAAGTCATTAATATATGCTTCCCCGTCATAGTAAACGTAGAAGTAATGCGGACTCATAATGGACCTGAACCAGAAATAATGATAAATGTATCATGCTGTGTAATATTGTGCAACCATAGGCTAACTATATATTCCCTATACTTCGCTGTTCATGTAGGTAAACAAACCTAAGCAAATTGTGCTAAAAAACCCCATCTGCGTTATCATAAATTTTAGGCGAGTCATAAAGTGTTGACTCGCCTAAAATTTACAATTGTTACCTTATAAATAATGTAGTTCATCAGACTGAAATCATCGAAAATAAAAATGTGGGCACACTGTGTTTGGGTTTCATGTAGGATATTGTTAAACAAATCAGAATTCAGAAGCATTGCAAAAGTCGAGGAAGTTAATTCGTGCCATACAACATATGCCACATTTATTTTCATGTTGAAATACCCCCCATTGAACACCCACAACATTCAAATAATTTGCATTATCATAAATTGTACCACATTATTATGTTTAGATAACCCCCATTGAACACCCACAACATTGAAAGAACTTGTGTTATCATTTAGACATAGCACATTAATACGTTTAGATACCCCCACTGAACACCCACAACATTCAAAGAATTTATGTTAGTATAAATTAGACCGCATTCAAACGTTATCTTCAATCATTGAAGACCCACAACATTGGAAGAATTTGCCATGTTAAACTTTGTTATCAGTTGTTACCTATAAGGTGAGATGTTGACAAAACGGAGATAATGTAGAGAACAGACAATTTTGCATAGAAATGGACCTGGTCAATCTCCCGTGAAACTAGCAGTAGATGGTCTAACACAACAGTCGAACTCTGGGACCAGTCCACGTTCAGAAGGCAACTGGATTTTGGGCATGGCAAATGGTCAGTGGTCCCAAGGAAATTGAGGAAATGCAAATAGTACTCAAATTTAGGTAAATCGAGTTACAATAACTCGGTTACTCAGAAGTCGAGTACCATTAAAAGTCCGAACCCGAACTGGTGTAAAGGGTTGTCAACTAATATAACTTAGCCCTGAGAAAATCGAGTATTATTTACTTCGACTAGTACAGGTGGGGGAGCAACAATTATGAAACTCGTCCTTCTCATAAGCGAGTTGTATACGTTCAGTGCAATTATAGCCATAGCATACTCGACCATAGGGAAGTCGAGTAGTATACCCTTCATAAAGGGCAACTTCCTCTCATTCTTTTAGTTGGGTGTGTATGAGCAGAAGAAAACAGTCAGATGCGGAGAAGAGAAGCCTCCTTTGCTGAACCCAGGTAGCATGCCCACATGTTTTATACTTGTGCTTAAACAAGTTACCACTATGCAATTATAGCTTATGCAAATGTTTATCAAATCTTGAAAGAAGCAAACGTCAAGGGTGTTGTAGCCCACTGGCAGCTATTGGCAAAGCGACATGGTACATGTTTATCTAGTAGCTCAAATTATAAACTTGGTAAGTTCTAACCCCAGCAACACCCTATGCTCTTTTCACATACAATGCTATTATATGTTCCTCTTTTAGGGTGGCAGATACTATGTAGTTTTCATTGGTTGTGCTCCTGGCATATACGACAATTGGGCAGAAGCAAGTAGACAAGTTCATAAATTCGTAAACGCCGAACACAGGTCATTCAAAGATCGACGGGAAGCAGAATCTGCATACACGGAGTTCTTGCAACGTAATGTTAGGAACGTGCAGTATGGTGCTTCCCCATCGTTCGCATCTCCTACCCAGAACTCGGCGTCAAGCCCAGGGGGGACGTCTCAAAGCGAAGGTCCCAGCTATTTCAATGGAGACGTTAGGAACAGATTGTTGAGGTATCAGTTAGACGTTGCCATTGAGGAGCGTGACCACGCAAGGAGGATTGCAACCTTGAGTACTAACATGCTCAGTGATGTGGTAGCCCATGTTCTGGGGGATGATGAAGTTCATGATTCAACACGACAAGGAGGCACAAAATGAAGGCGAAACTATGGCTCCTACTTCTGGCATACCTATATCAAGTAATACTAATGACGTGTTTTTATGCTGGTTGTGCCTCAAGTTTGCAGTACAGATGGGCTGAAATGTTGTTGAATTGCATTTTCATTTCCCTTTTGAACTTTAATTTGGAATCTATCTTGGACTGTTGCCCTATAATTGCTTGTATTGTTGTTGAAATTGGCTAGGTATGCGGTCTCATGTGATTGTTTCGTACTTTGGAACCAACAAGTACTTTCGGACTTTGGCTACGTATATTGTTCCACATTCAGAAGCAATTGTGCATTCAGCTCTTGTACAAGTGGTTAAACATTCAGTTTGGGTAGTTTTAACGGTGGGATTTTATTTTACTTTTACATATTCATCTACTTTTATTTTAACTTTTATGGCAAACAAAAAAAAAAAAAAAACGTTTGATTTAGACATTTATAAGTATAGATAATGACATTATGGTTCATTTTATAATAAAAATGCCAAGAAATAACTATCTACGCATATTTATCTTGTGCTGTTGTAATTTTATATATAATTTTGTACCAATTTCGAATCTACAGTAATTTAAATATTCATAACTGTAGAATGAAATTTGTACACAAGGTAATTAAAACAATCACACTCTTTTAGTTTATAGTACTATTATATGGGTCATCCCTAACACAACCTGTTTATTAAACGGATTACTTGACACGACATATCTAACCCGTTTAATTAGTAGGTGATGTGAAGGTCGACGAAAATAACCTATTAACAACTTGTACTCGATTATGACCCGAACAACTTGTTCAATTATACATTATATGTAACTCGAATAACCTGATATCAGCCCTGAACCATCTACATTCAGAATTCAACCATAAATGAAGTAATAAAATAAAAATAATAACAAAAGAAAATAATACTGATCAATATTTCCCAAAAAAAAATCACTAGTCCAAAAGGTTACACCCTCTATACTACATTGAAACTGTAATATGTCAAAGTTCCATAATAAAAATACACATGCAGATTATTAAACAATTTGGCACTTCACATAAAATATTAAAAGACATTACACATTCCCATAAAATAGTGACCTAAAATGATTACATGGCATATCAAAGTATCCTTCATAGCAAAATCCTGACTTGACCATCCAAGTGCCTTATTGAGCCCCGCAGAAGCCATCACTGATTACCAGCAACATGCTCATTTGAAGAGATTGAGGGTTCTGGACTCAGAGGTGTCTTCTTTGTGCTCATCGTTATTGATATTCATGGTCGTTTTATCTGCAGTGAGCTCTTCCAATTGTGATTGTGATTGTGATTGTGCAAGTTCTACATCAAATAAATTTAATGAAACATTAAATACCATTATAGTGCATCATAAATACATTCATATGAAATGTAAAAACTGTGGGTAATCCAGCAATTGAAGCAATGCATCAATTAAATAAATAAGTCATTCACATAGTCATTCACAAGCAATAAAATTAAAGATCAACTATCTACCAAGTCTGCCACAAAAATCTATAAACTATTATATTTTGAATATGCATGAATATAATTTGTATAATATAGGAATGCTCAATGCCATCATGCATCAGTTGTGCTGAATTTATTCCATTTAAATTATCATGTAGATATCTATATGATATTTAACTCAATTCCTCTGTTGACGTGTCATCCATTCCGTCGTGTCATATTGTTTTTGTTTTCTCTAGTTTTCTCTACACCCTTTTATGATATGGGAAATCCAGAACCTTTTTGACATACATTCAAATAATGTAAATTGTACAACATTCAAATTGGGATTTAAATTGTACAGCGTTCAAATAATTTGTATTCTCATAATTTGATAATAATTTTTTTTTGATAAGTATAATTTGATAATAATTTGTTTTTACAAAATCATCATAATACTTAGAACTCATTCAGCCAACATATAAATAGAAAAAACATTACCTATATTTGCAACTGTAGAAACAGGAATGCTTAATGGCACCTCAGAATTCCTTGGACATAACTCCAAATGGCGCTTCAAATCTCCAGGACCATCTGCTCCAGAAGCAATAAGTTCCTTTCCACAGTCCTTGCTGTGGGTAGACATTGCTTTGGACATTGTCGGAAGCAGCTGAAACCAACGCGAAACAGTTGAAGTCCTCCTCTTGTAGACCTTCACATTTGTCTTATTCTTAGACTCAGTCTTAGCCTTCTTTGGCGGAGGAAGTGCAGCCAATTCCCCTGTTACTTCATGAACTTCATCTTCTAATGCAATGGCTTTTCCTTCACGCTTAATGTCAATAGGAATCATCTCATCACTTTCCATCTAGACCAATTTCAAGAAAAATTATTCATAAGGCATTTAGTAATTATAAGAAAAATTATAGAATGAAAAATAAATTTAAAATCAACAGATCTACACTGAAACTACAATAAAAAATAATTACGGCTTGAGTAGGAACTCGATCTTCAATTATTTCATTTGAAGATGGTGGAAACAGGAAAAACTTGAGAAGCATTAAGAAATCATAGACCAAAATGTGGTGGCATTGATAAATTCAGTAATGCAGACCTAGGGAAAATAGGTGATGAAAGCACAGTGGTGTTTAGTATACTTTATGTAATATGTGGTTAGATCCTTTATATAAAAAAGACGATGATGCTGTGAATCCTAAGCCAGGAATGCTAAGATATGCAGTGATTCAGACTGAGCTTCTATGGATTGTGTTTCCCAGCAACATGCTCATTAAGTTGTCTCAGGAGCTCATCTTTAATAGCTACAAGACTCTTGATGGTCGAGGGCTAATGTGCTCATTGTGGGTGGTGGGTGCATTACTCTACAGTTTATAAGCAATGTCATTATACACAACATTCATATCCACCATTGTAAAGGGCTGTCAGGTTAGAAAATTCTTTCTGGTATTTTTTCTTCAAAATCTGACTATGCAATTATATATTTGTATGCGGGTGATACAGTTCCACAGTTTTTGACCTTCTTTCAGTGTTACGAGAGTATTTTCATATGTAACCCTTCAGAATGCATAACAAATAACAACATATTCATAACTAACAAAGTAAGATAAAAAACAAATACAATAAAAAATTTTTAAGAAAGAAAAAAATAATTAACTGAGAAAATACAATTTCCCTTCTTTTTTTTTATTTTTTTGTTATACGAGCTTTTAAAGTTTGGATTAAAGCAAAATTAAGAAGAATTCCCCTCTAACTATCTTATTTCAAACGTTATCTTATTTCTCCTTTCAATGAAACATGCTTCTCACAAATACGTAATATGTGGTTAAATCCTTTATCTAAAAGCAAAAATAAATAAAAAATAAATTGCCAAAGAAAAAACCCACAAACATCATATATCATTTAACAGAATAAACAAACGGAAGAAAAATTATTTTGTTTTAAGATGACAGAAACAAAGAAACTTGAAACAAAATCTTCAAGCAAGACCCAATTATTTTAAACTCGCCTAAAATACAAACAAACAAGTCTACTATTACATTTAAACAATGAACATGATAATGAGTTATATAGTAAACAAAATCTACAAGTATAGATTAATTTCATATGTAAGAAAACAAAACAAGTATATATAACATATATACCTTGCTACTGGATTCGGTGGTTGAAAGCTGAAGAAAAAGAACAGAGCGCAGCCACGGTTTTGAGAAGAAGATAAATTAGAGGGGTCGGCTAGGGATTTGAGGGGGTGAGAGAGTAGAATGTTCTGAGACATGGGAAGGCTAGGGTTTTGATAGAGAGGCGGTTGGGGTTTTGGGAAGAAGAAGAAGAGTCACAGACCGAGTAAAGGCTGACAGCAAGTAACGAAGAGACACAAGTTCATAAATTCGTTGAGAGGGCTGACGAGTTCTGAGGATAATTGAGAAGTTTGTATTTGTTCAAGAGGTTTGAGGATAATTGAGAATAGGAAGCACTCTGAAAATTTCGAGATTTGCATTTGTTCAAGAAATACTCGACTACAGGCTAGGCGAGTTCCAAATACTTGCTTCGAAGAAAACCGAGTACATAGGTGGTAATATAAAATAGTACTCGATCGAAGTATAGCCGAGTATTTTGTTTGACCGATCGCTGACCAATCGCGATTTACAGAGAAGTTTGGCTGCACTCATGCATTCTGTCAATGGATAGCAATAGACTTCGACTGATCTAAATAATAAAAGAGTAGAACTTGCTACGCCCAAACCCGAGTAGTATAGTAGGAACTCGATAATAGGAAACCCGATTACCTCGACCAAGAACTCGCTTCCTCGAAAGCCGAGTACATAGTGCATAATATAAAATAGTACTCGATGGGAGTATAGTCGAGTATCTTGTCTGACCGATCGCCAACCAATCGCGAACCAATCGAGATTTACAGAGAAGTTTGGATGCACTCATGCATTCGGTCGATGGATCGTGATAGACTTCGACTGATCTAAATAATAAAAGAGTCTTACTCGCTACGCCCAAACCCGAGTAGTAAAGTAGGAACTCGATAACAGGAAACTCGATTACAACGACCAAGAACTCGCTTCCTAGAAAGCCGGGTACAAGGTGGTCCTGAGTAGGAATGGGGGCATTACACAGTACTCGATTTCTATAAGATCGAGTTCCTCGACCAATCGCGACGCGAACGAGTCGTACAGAGACATTTGGCCTAAAATACAATTCGATGGGTGGAAACCCAGTTCGACTAATCCATAACTTCTCAAAAATACTCGGCCACCTGCTTATCGAGTTTTTAACTATTACTCGCTTTCCTAAAGACCAAGTACTAGTTAATATTTTCGCAAATATCAACAATTAAATTCATGTTGAACCCAGGTACAACCCCAAATTCATGTATACTCATTTCAAAATTCGTAAACATATTATTATTGTGTATTGTTAATTAATACAATACTATGAACCTTAAAATCTGTTTTAGTATAAATACTTAATCATTGTTCACGTTTTACTTCCAAGCAAAAAATGAATACCGAAAAAAATCTTCTTGACGAGATATTGGTTAAAATCTTTTCAAAAGTAGGCAAAGATTCGGCAACACTCATGGGGAACATTAAGTTAAGGTATCAAAAACTTTATTTCAAGTTGTATGTATTTATTTATTCCCCACTATATAAATTATCTACTCTATTAATTTAAATTTTTTTTGCTTTTTTCTTAGTTGCAAACGCTTCAACCAGTTAACAGAAACCAATTTAGTCCTCCAACAAATTCAACTGACTCCATTCGTCAATCACCCAACTCTACTGAAGCAAGCAGAAAAAACCCTACTTTTCCAGTGTTACGAAGCAGAAAATCCCGATGCGCTACTGATAGTGGGAAGCTGGCAATACTTTTTGAATGAAGAAGTCGAGGAAGGGAAAAATTTAATTGAAAAAGCTCTTCCATGTGGCAAGTTTATTGCAACTTATATACAGGGAATCATGCTACTTTGTGAGTCAAATCGGGGTGGCATTGATAACCTTTTGGAAGTTTTAAAGGATGAACATGGGAAACATTGGCTTCGAAATTGCCGAAATACGCTTCGACACGTAGTTGCGGGAACTACCCTGTTTCAAATTCCGAACTTTCAAGCATGCCACAAAGTTGGAATGGGACATTGGAACCGAAATGAACCTTATCCTCACGGTTATTTAGAATTTGTGGTTACATGCAAAAGATGCTCAATCGACCTTGAAATGTTTAAGTTGGTGAATAGGCTTCTTTAATTGTGTATTGTTTTAAATTTTCGCTATCATTGTAGCATCACTTAAATAATAAGATGCAAATTTCTGTTCTTATATTAATTGCTTGTTCAGCTTTACAAAAGTTTTACAATTATAAATAAAAGGCACACAATCAATTACATTTTATTACATTCTCAACCCAATATCAATAAAAGAATAACTATAGTTTATTACATTCTTCTTGGTTTGTACTCTAAATCCATGTAAAAGTTTTTGTAAATGAACTCTGAAAACTAACCAAGTATCAAAACTAAGAAATACATTCAGTGTTTCATTGATACTGAAAATTAGCATATTAACAGCAACATACTTGGCTTCAATGCTTCATGGAATGCTTCAAAACATATGTCTGGCAAGTTACATTGAACGTCATTGCAGCAAAGGCTAATATATTATCCTGTTAATAAGATATCATACCGACATAGTTATTAGTTATTACTCCATATAATCGTTTTCGAAAATAAATGGGGAATTAAAAAGTGCATAAACAAACCCTTGTTGGTAAGCTCAGTTGTGCCCAAATCCAACTGCAATTTCGGCTTTATTGTCTAAATTAGTACCATATTTGTATAACATAGAAATGCCCAAGTAGAAAACAAGTTAATAAATGAATACCATATCTATATAACATAGAAATGCCCAAGACGAATTAAAGATCAACTAGAAATAATTATTATTATTTGGTAAAAGATAAATAGCATCACCAAAATTTCAAACATTCTTTTGAACCAACATAGCATCAGCAGAATATGTTGGAAATCCTTAACATATAAACATCAAGAATTTGGGCTAAACTTGTTAGGCATGATTGGTAACAATTCAAGAAAAAAAAATGCAAATATTTTCCATAAGCAACCAAAAGAGCCACGGTTTATATCTTTAAAATGAACTACAAGAAACAAAATATATTATCCACCAGCAAAATACCCACAGTTTATTAATTACCTTTGTTGGCTGCGTTTTGGAATGATCATCTTCAACTAAGGCTGTGTTTTGGAATGATCTACGCATATGTTGGATTGTCCTAGTATCAAAATTTTACTTAGAGGCTATATAATCAATATGGACATTGTCATCAAGAATTATTTCAGATTTTGCAGTCTATGCACCTGATGATTGCAACTGTAGCAATGGAATGTGATCATATGCAATGATATAGTTTTGAGTCTTAACGCAAAAGGTAGTAAGTAAAGAAAGAGGAGGTAAAATGTGTGTGTGTGTGTGTGTGTATAGCCTCAAGTAGATTCCTAACGCCTATAGGTAGCAATATAGCTTAGAAAACCAGTTGTGCATAACAAATCAAGAATCATTATCCTAAACTCCCAAACACTGTACCTCATTACCTATCAAGAGCCACAATTGTAATTAATACAATCAACAAGTAAACCAAACCCATTTTTGTAAGTTATTGACAAATAGAGGATTGATTCCGATCACGTTCAAGTAGGCTCTGCCACACACAAATGCAATCGTCCCTCTCATCCTTAACCTCTTAACAAGAGAAAGACGTAAATAGCATATTACCCTGCCTACAATGACCATCAATTTACTCCCCAATCATCCTCATTTGTTTCAAATTTATCCCTTCGAAATAGTCTACGGTGAAAACAGGACACAAACCAGCTTTTCCTCAAGAAAACTAAGTTTCTTGCTTTTACTCGAAATATGCTATACAAACCCGCTGCACTTTAATGCCATGTGGGCACAGTTGTGCATATGTGTTCATCAAAAAGAATTATATACACATGGGCAAAGGTCTCTTCTTTTATAGCTAATGACCAAGAAAATAGAGGAGGTAACACTCAAATAGGGGAGAAAACATGAATGCAAGACACGCAGCTACCCCATGGAGCCCACAAGCATACCAACACGGCCAAAGCAAACCCAAAACCCCAAAAACCTAAACCAAACCCACTTTGAAAATGGTTGTGAATTCAGTTGCTTAAAAGTAACAATCAACTAATTGTGGCGAATAAAAATCTCAACTTTCTAATATTGTTTTCGACTTCTTTATCAACATGATGTTTTTTTACAAACATCATGTTAATTATCAAAAACTAAACCTCAACAACCGCACATCTAATAATTGCAACAGATATTGGGTAAGGTTTTACCCCCACATCCTCCACAACTGGGACAGCTCAACGATGTTTTCGTTTCCTCACAGCTGCCTTGGCCGGTCTCGTCTTACCTGAAATTGAAAGCAGAGCACATTACTTGCATGCACACATTCCCTAACAGCCAAAGCAGAGTTTAAAGAGGGACAGCCCATGGTTTGTACCGTGTACAGGTATGTGTATTATTATTATTACTATTAATATCATTTGCTGTTATTATTGTTTGGACTAAAAGCAGTGTTTCTGACCCACGTGTTTGTGAAAAACTATCATATACACAACCATAGTCATTCACAATTATTGATAGTATTAGATGCATTTAGTTCGACTTGTTTTTTTACAATGAAACCCCTATTAGGTTGACATTAATGCAACAATTCCAGGGATGGAAGCCTAAATGAAGAGAATCTCAACAATTGTGCTATATATGCATATACATTTGGATTAAGTTCTACATCACATATATGAATGCATGCATGCTTCTCAGATCAAAGTTCCATAATAAAAACTCTTTCAGTTTAAGTTCACAGGGAGTGCATGGTATTTACCGTCATCGGTCCCACAACCAGGGGGATGTATGTCAGTGCGGAGTAATCGTCGTAACACGGGTACCCGCTCAATATTTTCACTCCCTATCAGTTCAATCTGTGCAGCTGGTTCGTCAGGGTTAGGAAGTGAAGGATCTTGGGTCGGCTCAGGCTGAACTATAGGTGGAGTCGTTCGGCCAGGTGTCAGTACAAATATACAGCCACCGTCGTGGGTAGAGCCACTGACCAATGGGGGAGATAGTCGCATGGGTAGTGGGGATCGAGGGCCAGCTTGAGCTTGGGTGCCGAGTTCTACACTGTCTTCATGGCCAGCGGGGTGGGATGGTTGGGCAGCAGCGTCAGACGTGCATCGCGATGACCTGGCGCCATCCATGTACATGTCCCAATCGCCGTCGAACGCCTCATCATCTATACCTGGACAGTTGTATTTATTAAGATGGCAACAAGGGATTGAGTCAGAATAAATAAAGAAGATGAAGAAACAGGTTTGCATGTCTTACATTTCAATACATATATATTTTGCTTGGGAGAAACAAAATAAATAAAGATGATAAATAAAGAGTCAATAAGATTTATAAAAAGAGATTGAATACAAATAAGCCTGTAGGGATTAAGATTCTCTATATTTTAAAGAACACTAAATAATCGCACTTGTTACCTTATAATGCAAAGTGACAGTACACACATATTGTCACTACTAGTTACCGTATAACAGAAAGTGACAGTATAGACATATTAGTATCCAACACAAAAAAAAAAAAAAAAAAAAAAAAAAAAAAACAGTATCTGATAAACAACTTTGAAGTTTTTGTACTGTTTGTTGGTGTTTTTTACCTTATTAAATTTGAAAGTACTACTACTAATACAATACACACAACCTTTAGGTATAAAGTGCGATTCCGTAATACACATCCTGTATAGGGTAAAACAACAAATAGCTCTCCCTCTCTCTTCTTGGACACTCGGACTGGACTCATCTCTACTGCATACAATGTGATACTAAAGAATAAGATTTTTCCCCCTTTACTGTATGAAAAGAAAATATAGATACCATACCATATCCTAAAAAAGAGTATAGAGCATACCCTATAGGATGTCCACCCTTAATCAAGTACTTTGTATCTTATGAGTTAAGATTCCTCTTTCAATTGTAGGCAAAATTGAATTTAATAGTTTGGGACAAAGTGCTTATTCCCACTGGTTACGAACGATATGCTTAGTTTTAATTTTTCAAGTTTGGCAGAACATGTAACTCATTATACCACAATTACGTCCATCTTAGTGCAAATTAACCCTGAAAACCACTTACCAAACAATATATACTTTGCTACTATAATATGTCATCTAAATGAATTACAAATGAAAGTACTAGAATTGGAAGTCAGTAAGAATTGGAGGTATTAGAGGTGGAAGTTACCTGACTCATGCTCATCCTCCGAATTGCGTATAGGCGCAGGCGCAGGGCCACGACCACATCTACGACCTCCAGCGCCTCCACGCCCTCCCGACCCACCACCTCGCCCGCCACGGCCCGTGGCCTGTGTGCTCGCCTCACTCGCCGCACGTGCATTCTCCAATTGCACTCGGCTCAACTCTCTAACAAGATCCAGCGTACATAGCAGCTGGTTGTACAGTTCAGATCCTGGTTCGCATTGCAATATTGATGCAACATTTGACTCAACCTGTGAAATAAATGTGTCACGTTTTTGTTTTAATTTCTGGTTACTTTACATTATGTTCAGAAAACTATGATCACCTTATTCATATATATATAGCGAGTCTGTATGAAATGGCACACCAGTACATATTGGTTGCGACAAATGCATATCTAGTGACAATAAATGAAATGTTCTCTACAATGAATGTCAAAATATTGATTCAATGGCTTCATAAAACATAATTTTCATAATGCATGCAGCAACACACAATGGCCCTCCATATGTGTCGGTCGGCAGTGTAATATGGGGACAGCGAGTCTAGGACATCAATATACGGCTCCCAAACAACCTGAATAAATGGTCAACAAAAAACAAATCAAACACGTACTTATTTGTGTCAATCCTCAATCTAAGCAAATATGTACAAGACCATTGAAGAACCACTTGACTAAAAATCATAAGACATTCTTGACCTATTTCCCCATCTTATTGGATTTGACATGGAAAGCGAGGGAGAATTTTTAAGGGCTCGCTTCCAAATATGTGTGGAATCAAAACCACAAACATCAATGTAAATATTGACTGTATTGAACTTGTGGAAGGTTCGTAAATAATTCCCTGTATACGTGGCCTAGTCGAACTGTTTGTACATTATTAACTATACACATGCAGTAGTTGACAACCCTACCAAGTGAAAAACAAAACTAGGGAGAACTATATCATCATGACATGAAGAGGTAGAATACCTGGTGTGCCCGTATACTCGACAGTGACGCACGATACGCAGCTAGCACATGTGTGGCATGCTCTGTCGTGCTCTTCGGCCCCTTCCATCTAGTAAACATACAATTTTAGACAATGTCCATTAGTTAATATCAAACAACAATGCTGCCATAAGAGTAAAATGCTTCGCAAAAGCCATTTCACTTATATATATATATATATATATATAGATATATTACTTTGCTCAGTAGGGGCAAAAGCCTAGAATCGCTGTGGATTGTTGTTATTTTTTGATTCGGGTCCAAGATTTTATTTTGACTCCTTGTATATGTCTATTGCATTAACCCATTTTCTATTGTGGACTCTACTTGGTCCTCCTCGACGGGGACTTAGTAAAAAAATTTATAATTTTCATCCAAATCCAAATGCACACTTAGTGTACGTTGGTACTTTTATGTTGCTTTTGTGTTTGAAATTTGTAATTGCTTTGCATTCTCGACCAATTGCTTTCCAATTTATAATTTTCATCCACATCCAATATGTTTTGTGTTTGTTAATTTGCGAAAGTCTTACAATTATGTTTGTTAAGCTTTTCTGTTTGAAATCCAATTGCCATGGGAAAGGGGCACCTAAAAACAGTAGATATTATGGATAAAGGGTTCCAAAATTTGAGGCAAAGGTGGACACTGTCCAACTTGAAAGGGTATCAAGAAAGATATGGTATTTTTCGAAGTATCAAAGAGTATGATTTTGGGTAAAATAGATTGATGAGTGAGTGCTAAGAGCCATTGACAAGCTATCCTGTAAATAGATTTAATTTCTAAGACTGTATGGGTTAGTGTTAGATTTGTAATCTCAAATATTTTGATATTATTGTGAAATTTTGTTGTAATCTCAAATATTTAAATATCCCCCCCCTCCCCCCCAAAATTACATTGTATTTTAGAAAAGGTTGGTTCATGTGTATGTATGTTGGCTAATGCAATTTAAGATGCTGATTCGGATTGGGTGCATGATACATATAGTAAGTTCTTATTTAAAAAAGGTCAAGAAATTTGTCTTTTTGACTCTCCAATATACATTTTCTTTGTCTTAGAGAACAATTGAACTGTTGGATTAATTGCCACCTTAGGGTATCTGCTTGGAGCTGGAGGTTAGGCAAATTGGAATTTTTTATTTTTTTGCACAAAGTTGCCTGTGCATTACTCAGCAAGAATGAGGACCATTTTTATATTTGATTTCGGATCCGGTTAATGTATACATTAGTCTTTTAGGTATTTGTTAATGTATACTTCAAGGTATTTGTCAATATAATTATATTAACCATATAATTAATGGAATTATATTTTGTATTGTGGACTCTACAATATGTCATAAAGGTCACTGTCATAAAGGTCAAATATGTCTTAACAAAGCCCTTGCAGGCTTTCTCTCTCACACAAACAGAAACGCATTCAAGGCAATATTTGTAAAAAGCTCTGAAAAACAGTCTTACTACAATAATATTGCCTTGAATTTTGTCTAGCCATCCAAGGGTTATATTGTTCCTAATGTTGCTAATCAATTGGTTGACAACATTTTTCACGGTGTCCTGAACTTTATTCATCAAAAGGCAAGTCTAATTTTCGGAAGGCCATTAGAAATACTAAGAGCGAAGAACACATATAGTGCTAAAATGACTAGAACTTGAAATTCCATCCTAATTTGGTAATTTATAGACACATACACGGTGAAAGACAAATGGCATGACAATTCTACCAAGTGTATTAATCAAATAACATACCTCCTCGCGATGGGACCTGCCTCCACTGGTGGTTGTGGTGGCCTCGTAACAGGGCATATAATTGGGAACCTCGAATACGCCCACAGCTGCACCAACATTAGTGCTCCTCCAATCTGCTTTGCCTTCGTCTTCGATGCCTTGCATAGGTGCCTATACAGCCAGGCTAACACTCCACTGCCCTAACTGTACCTTTTCGCATCGCTAATTGGGTTCAGGAACTGTAGAGGCATGACCGACACTTGGTCTGGTGACTTGTCCATAAACAGAATAGACCCCAACCACACTAGTATGTGATAGCGCGCATGTTGCTGCACTACCTCGTCAGCTGCATCCACAGGTATGGGACCTCTAAACTGTTCCTTAAGCTAGCTGACTCTTAACCTCGCCCCAACAAGGATAGACATGTTTTCATGGGGATGCGGTACTGGGTCTGGAGGATGATGACCCAATAAATCATGACACAACACAGGCCACTCTAACTTGACACTCCCAGTCACTGGCAACCTATCAATCGGAACCCCTAGCATCACCTCAATGTCTTGTAAGGTGATACCCATCTCTCCATGCGGTAAGTGAAACGTGTGCGTCTCCGGATGCCATCGCTCGACTAGAGCTGTGATCAATGCGTGATCAACTTCCATGTTTGGAACCTTAAATAACCCTTCGAAACCCGCCTCAGTTATGTAATGGGCAATTCGTGGGTCTAGCCCATGCTGGGGTAACTGACAAGATCGGCATCTACACTTTAGCACGCCTGGCACTACCTACACACGAAAGAGCGTTGTCTTATGATATTGCACATAAAATAACTATAAGAATGCTACATAATAATAATATGCAATAAACAGTAGGCTAATTGGTTAGTTACAAACATTTTACAATATGTTAGTTTTGATATTAACGGTTATTCACTCTAGCTGAATAGCAAATAGGATCAATTCAAGATCAATGACATTAAATAGAAGAATATTCTCCAAAAACAAAAGTAAAAAGATCAAAATTAAAGAAATATAAACACTGCGATATCACACCTAAGTTTTCTGAAGCAATCACAGTTAAATAGGAGAAGAAATCACACCCTCAAAACTTACAACGAGCTGTCAGAATTTTATTAAACAATCTCATATCTATGTTATGAATGTTACACAACAAAAGTTGGCCGTGTATCTTATGTGTCTATGCATGTGTGAACTAGCATGTGATATAGCAAATTTTAAACAAAAATCTCATTTGAATTGTGATTACATTGGCATAGCTAGATCCACGTGTTAGGTAGGGATGAGATTGAGGTGACGCAATTTAGAGCCATGGGGTCTTGTCTTGTTCCGTTCCGTTCCTTTTTTTGATGGGAAAAATCCATTGGGACAATAGTGTTAAATCTTTATCTCAGTGTAGTTAAATAATTAAATTTATCATATTCCAATATATTAAACTTTTAAGAGAATCAATAATTTAAAATAATACCAGAACAAGATGTCATATTAGGGATAGAATCGAGATGAGATGACACATAGGATGGGCAAAATTCATCTCCATCCCATCTCCTCTATCTTATGAGAAAAAAGAAATCCCACATGGGATAGAATGTAATACTTGAAAATCACATCTCTAGTAGGCCTTATTTGTGTGTGAACTGAGTGGCTATAGGGTTAGGAAATTGGGAGCAAGATCCAAGAACTATTACACGTTTGACTTGTAATTGTGTGAGGGCTAGGGCATGTATGCAAGGGCGGTGGTGGTATCGGTGGCTTATTATTTTCATTGGCAATGGTGACAAAGCCATATCCCACAGCAAAGCACCGTCCATAGGGACTTTCCAGGCTGTTTAGGTGATACCATTATACATGGTAGCATAAAGTCCCAATTTAGGCCTCAAATGTGGGTTCCATTCTCAAATGACAATAATTCATTCTCCATTGTCAATATGTTGCTCTTTCTAAATCATGTCTAAAAAGTAAAAAGAGCTTTAAAAGTTGTTACCCCTTTACCTCTCAATTTTCTCATCAATATCAAATGAGGAAATCACAAAATTTAACTTGTTATCGATCCAATTTTTAACTTATAATGCTTCATACAATATTGACAGTATAGTACATTAAAAAAATTACAATTATTTCTTAATTAAAAATTGGGTCAAGTGTCATTTCTTTTTTACATTTGTTAATTGATATCAAAATTTTTAAAATTTGGTCTTTTAATTTTCAATCGAAGGAGGGTAGAAAAGAATTGCAGTTTGAGTTTCTCTTTCACATTTTTCTACTTTTTCCGGATCTCTAGAAAGTAATATTGAAAAGTTTAAAGTTGCCCACTTACAATGTTACTATGACACAATACAATAAAATTTAATGGATCCAATATCGCCAAAGCTTAATTAATTTGCATAATTTAACTTCAAAACAGTGATATATATTCTAAAAATTCAAATTAAAATAATTTAAAGAATCTTAACTTTACTCACTCTTTTCATTGCTTTCTCATTTTGATTGTTTAAGGGGCTTCTACACCTCTAGTATGCCTTGTCAAAGTTCTTCTCCAACATGATTGCTTAGTTGGAGGTGCCCAAAGTGTAGACAAGATTGCGCAAGAAAGAGGCAAAAAGATAAAGTAGAAAATTTGTAACAATAATCAAAAGCAAACAACATCTTTTAGTACATTTTGATTAGCTTTTTTCCTATAACTCCCAACAAAGAAATAAATAAACATTTCTAAAATTTGGAAACGCTAACTCTTATTTTGTTGTTGTAACAATAATCAAAAGCAAGCAAAAATGTACACATAATAATCATTAGAAAAAACTATGATATACTCAATGATGGAAGCTATAACTCAAGCCTTATTACAACCTTGTAGCATGATAAATCTAGCTTCTTACTAATTAATTAGTTTTAAAATACATGTTTACAATGGGTGGAAAGGTTCATTAATGACATTGCAATCCGTTTGTATCCAAATTATTGGAACTTAATTTTTTTTTATCTTTATGAGTTTGTCATTGTGGTTGATGAATTGGAAGATTGTGATTGAAGGTGACTAGGTCTTAACTGGTCACAAACTTTAATTTTGTTCCAATAAAGATGACACACAATTGAAAATGGCTTTAATTTGGACCCCCCTCCTAAGTAGCTTATAGACTGTGACATTGCTTATATATGATAATATTCATATACGTGACACACTTGACATAACTACCAAACAAATTTTGGAGACCCTAATTTATGAACCAGACAATGTCCTTGTTTGGTTGGCAATGCACACTATGCCTATATTAGCGGCCCCCTCATGATTCTGTGAATAGAAATTCCTAGTTCACTTTATTCCCATTCCACATGCCATTTGTTAAATATTAACCCCAAATTTAAATTAGTTGAATGATTATATAAGCTTATTGACATGTGGTATTATATGTTTTGCATTTGATTTTTTTATGTCATAGGGGGGCCTTAGGCGTTTTGCAATGAGAAAGCTTTTTTAAGGTTCTCCAAAAGGCAGCTTATGGGATCATTAGACTGAATGCAATAATGGTGGGAATAGAAGAGAGGTTGAATTGTTTATAAACTAGTGCCATAAAAAAAAAACAATAATTAAATGAGACAAAATTTAGAACTATTTATCTAAAAACCAAAACGGTAATCGTAAGGTGGACTTATATTTAAGAGTAGAGTATAGCTGCACTTGGGTTTCTTAATCAGACAATTTATAACAATGTCTTAGTCCTAATTCTTTGACCACCAAGAGACTTTGTTGGCTGCTACTGATCGATTACTAGTACAATAATTTCTGTTGTCTAGTCCACGCAGTCTGATCTATTTTAATTTTTAGTTAGACAAGGCCAATACTATGAAAACTATAATGGTCTATTTAGTTAGTCACAGACACTAAGATTAGCGTACACACGATCAAGTTCAAGTGTGCGAGCATGTTTTTTTTTTTTTTAAACATGCTCGCACACTTGAACTTGATCGTAAGAAAATCTTAAACACATTGAACTTTTTTTTTTTTAATAGAGAAGTTAAACTCTTAGATCTAGGTCAAATAGAGACAATTTCAATCTATAACGTTTGTTCATGATAATTGTTCTTTATTATCATACTAAGACATCAAATTTTTTGTGTAGACAGAGATCAAACGCCAAATCGTTTATTCAACTACAAAAGATTTTACTAGTTGAATTAATTGAAACCTACATATAATTGATCATTGATGATACATCAATGACCCCAATACTTGCTTTTGTATAGGCTATTGCTAAATCATTTCCAATATAACTTTTAAATGAAATCTATTGACATTGAATATACATTTTCATTAGCCGCTACTGATGTTTAATATTTTTTTTTAACATTATAGTTTCAATATACCTCGTCATAACACTTGATGCTGTTAATGAAATTCTCGTCATAACATTTTCTCATTGGATTAAATAAAATTCTGCCTAAACCAAAAGAGAAATGATACCATTTCCAACATCTATTTACAAGTAATCAAAGAACCATACAGCAAGAAAAAGAAATGATTTCAACATGTCCAAAGTTCATTGCAACTACGTACCTCATCGGCAGCAGGCGTCTCCCACAACGCCGTGGATCGATGAGCCAGCTGCTGCGTCAACTGTGTACCAACCACGGGTCCAGGATCCATATTTGGCAGTTGCTGCATATCTGACACGCATGCAATCATATTGATAAACTTAGATACAAATCTGAAGTTTTTCTACCTTAATTTCACAAATTATATTTAACCATTTGATTGCATCGACCAATCAGTCACATGAACTTGACTGAATTGAATTATTATTGGAAAAGATCAAACTATTTTTGCTACAATAATCAATACAATCACATGTACTTGAACGCTAGTCAGTTTATTATAAGTATTTAGAAAAATTATATTTTAAAGCTCATACTTTAAGAGAGCAAAATAGACCCGCCCAAATACAATATAGTTCCAGGGTAAAGACTACATTTTTTTTTCTTCTGTCAAAACTATAGTTACAGTTTCAAACTATATGAATTACAGTTTCAAACTATATGAATTAAAACCCAGTTCAAAACCATTGTCACGCCCAAATATAGTTACAGTTACAGTTTCCCTAATAATGAACACCATTGTCATGCCACCTGGGTTTTGTGCCCTAGTTATCGCATCAAAACCCAGTTCAAAACCAAACCCAACAAAGCTAAAATGGCAACAATAATAATGAATAGAGAAACAGAGACAAACCCACACTGAAATCAGAGTACATGCACAACCCACGCTTAACTCAGATTAAATGCAAAGGGGAAAAAAAAATTGAACTCAGCATTTACAAATTACCTTAATACACTTCTAATCCTTTAACTCTGAAGATGGATTGGGTTGACCTCTGAAGATGGATTAGGTTATGGTGACAGTTTTCGGCGTGGGTTTGTGTTGAGCTTCGGCCTACGAACTTGGAAATAAGAGAAGTTGAAGCTGTGAACAAAGGAAAGGATCAACTTTGAACGGACTGAGGGAGGGACAGAATGGATTAAGGGTGGGAGACAAAACGGACTGAGGGCGCTGAGGATTTTTGTGAGGGAGGAAGACAAACTGTTTTGGAGACGTTACATTCAAAATCCCAATTTATCTTGCATATAACTCAGTTTCCCTATTGCCGAGTTCCGAACAGTTACGCGGGAATATTTTATTGTCCAAAAGCCACGCTAGAGTGCCAGTGTGGCGAGAACCTGCCTAGAACTCGGTCACAGAGTAATCGAGTTATTAAAGTAACTCGATCACTCTGAAGCTGAGTTTCGAAACAGGGGCATGCCCCTATATAGTTTCGAAACAGGGGCATAATGCCAAATATTTTGCACAGTCAGGGCAAAAGGCTAGAATCTCCCAAGTTTGGACATGGTTGGGCCAAGTAACTCTAAACCCAAAGGAACGTGGACTCGTATCAACCGGATGGACTTCAGGCTGGGTGGATTATCTAAGGCTATTATTATTCCTAGCTTGGGAAAGAGAGTTTCAAGTGAAGTGCAGGAGGGGTAGATTGGTGTCCAAGCTATCAAAAGAGGGAAAGTGAGTAGTGATGATGGAAATACTGACTGTATATTGGCGAGGGTGGAGAGCCACCCTTGCCGGGAGCCATGAGAATTTTAAGTTGGAACTGTCAAGGGCTTAGGAACCCTTGGATAGGTCAAAGCCTTCGCAAGCTTGTGAGGGAGCAAGTTCCCACAGTCTATTTTCTGATGAAGACAAGACTGGATAAGGAGGCGTTTGAGAAGTTGTATGGTAATCTGCCGTTTCAGAATAAAATTATAGTCAAACACCCTGATTCGGGTGGAGGCTTAGCATTCTTGTGGAAAAATAACATTCATTTGGAGGTTATAAATTTCACTATACACCATATTTTGGCTAAAATAACGAAGGAGGATGGGTTTGTCTGGTACTTGATGGGATTCTATGGCTGGCTAGATGCACAACAATAGGAAAATTCGTGGAAGTTATTGAAGTATTTGCAGACCTTTGTGGAGGGGCCATGGGTGGTTATAGGGGATTTTAATGCTTATCTGCATGCATGGGAGAAGAAGAGCAGAAGACAACCACAAAATTCACAAGTTGAAGCTTTTAGGGAAGCTTTGGATTTTTGTCATCTTCAAGACATTGGATTTTCGGGATACCCTTATACTTGGAGTAATAAGAGGCCTAGGGAGTCAAACACTAAAATTAGGCTTGATAGAGGAGTGGCAAACAAAGAATGGATGGAGAAATTTCAGATGAGAAAAATTATACACCTACCCACACATGCTTCAGATCACTTACCCATTATGCTCCATGATCAGACTTATGTGCAATCGAGACAGAAAAGAGAGAGGGGTTTTAAGTTCGAAGAAGCTTGGTTGCTGAGAAGTGAATGTGAAACGGTAGTGCAGGAGGCTTGGGGAAAAGTGGGTAAGGATAGACTTGGGTTAGCATCTGTTCAAGAGAAAATTAAATTTTGTGGAGCCGAGCTTATGGCCTGGGGTTCATCATCCACTGATCCGGACACTAGAGCAATTAAAGATATCCAAAAGAAGCTGGATTTTTTAAATGGAGCTGAACCTACAGAGGCTGCCAAGGCCGAATGCTTGGAGTTGAGCAAGAAGATGGATGAATTATTACAAAAGCAGGAAATATATTGGGCTCAACGGTCCAGAATAAATTGGTTAAAACACGGGGACAAAAACACGAAGTTTTTTCATGCTAAAGCTACACAAAGGAGAAGTAAAAATCATATAAGGGGTATCCAAAATGCACACAGGCAGTGGGTGGAGAATTTGGAGGAGGTGGTTGAAGTTGCTTTAGCCTATTTTGATAATCTATTCCGTGCTGGTGTGAGAGATCAAATGAAAGAGTGTCTCAATGCAGTTCAGAGTACAATAACTAATGATATGCAGGAAGTTCTGTCCAGTGAATTTAAAGCTGAAGAAGTGAAGGTGGCTCTATTTCAAATGGGACCAAAAAAAGCTCCAGGACCTAATGGTATGAATGCTTTGTTTTATCAAAACTTTTGGCATGTTGTGGGTGATAATGTAGTTTTAGCTATGTTGGACTTTTTAAATAATCACACAAACATTGTGCTTATCCCTAAAGTTAAAAATCCAGTGAAAATGTTTGACTTTAGACCAATAAGCCTATGTAATGTGATTTACAAAATTATTTTCAAAGTGTTGGCAAATAGATTGAAATAGGTACTCCCTCAAATTATTTCACCCACTCAGAGTGCATTTGTATCGGGGAGGCTGATCACAGACAATGTATTGGTGGCTTTTAAGACACTTCATTCTATGCAGTCGAGAAAAAAGGGAAAGAAGGGATCCTTAGCATTGAAGTTAGACATCAGCAAGGCATATGACAGGGTTGAGTGGCAGTTTCTACAGAGAATTATGGAAAAGATGGGTTTTCCTGTTACATGGATAGAAAGGGTGATGAGCTGTGTGACGACACCATCCTTTTCTATTCTGGTGAATGGGAAAGCTTATGGTATGATTCATCCATCAAAAGGAATACGCCAAGGGGATCCTTTGTCACCATATTTATTCTTATTATGTGCAGAGGGTTTTACTGCCTTGTTGGCTAAAGCAGAATTAGAAGGGAGGATTAAGGGAGTATCCATTTGTAGAGGTGCACCAAAAGTCACTAACCTAATGTTTGTAGATGATTCTTTGCTTTTCTGTTAGGCAACTCAGGCGGAGGGAGAGACTATAGCAGAGATCCTTCAAACTTATGAAAGAACTTCGGGGCAAATCATAAATTTGGAAAAGTCTTTAGCTTATTTCAGCAGTAATACTTCAGACAGCCAGAAACAACGGATCTTTGAGATTTTGGGAGTCAAGGAGGTGAATAGAATTGAAACTTATCTTGGCCTACCAACCTTGGTTGGGAGGGCTAAGTTTCACACTTTTTCATATTTGAAGGACAGAATATGGAAGAAGCTTCAAGGTTGGAAGGGCTTGATGTTGTCAAGAGCTGGTAAAGAAATTCTCATTAAGGTTGTGGCACAATCCATACCCATTTATACAATGAGTGTGTTATAACTTCCTTTGAAATTATGTGATGAACTGGATGCTTTGTGTGCAAAGTTTTGGTGGGGCCAAATGGGGAATGAACGGAAAATTCATTAGAAGAGTTGGGATAAATTGACAATTTCAAAAAAAGAGGGAGAAATGGGGTTCCGAGACTTTAGAGCTTTTAATCTAGCTATGTTAGCCAGGCAAGGGTGAAGAATGGTTCATTGCAAGGATTCTTTGCTCTATAAATGTTTCAAAGCAAGGTACTTCTCTCGTTCATCATTCCTTCATGCTAAAGTATCACCAAACTGTTCATATGTTTGGAGAAGTTTGATGGCTACACAACCCTTACTATTATCTGGACATTGTTGGAGGGTGGGAAATGGTCTCTCAATAAATGTCCTCAAAGATAAGTGGATTCCTAACTATCCAACAAATGGAATTTTACACATGGTACATGGAGATGTGGAGGATCTTATGGTTGCTGATCTGATCAACCCGGATTCACATACTCGGAGGAATGAGGAAGTGATGGCTTACTTTCACAGGGAGGAGGCAGATGCTATTTGCAAATTCCATTGAGCAGAAGGGATGTCAATGATGATATAATTTGGCAGCATAATTTAAAGGAGTTGTTCACAGTTAAGTCGGCTTATCATGTGGCTAGGAAGCTTCTAACTGATGGCAATCGGGTGGGAACTTCAGTGGGATGTGCTGAAAGGAAGTTGTGGATCGCCATATGGAAACTTAAGCTTCCAATCAAAATAAAAATTTTTGGATGGCGGGCTTGTAATGATATATTGCCGACTGCAATGAATCTGTCCAGGAGGAAGATTATCAAGGAAAGTAATTGCCCTTTATGTATGAGAGAGTTGGAATCAACGGTCCATGCCTTATGGGATTGTGTTGCGGTTCAGGATATATGGGCTGGCAGCATTAGAAAATTGCAGAAATGGAGTGTCCACGAACAAGCAGATATGAAGTAGCTTATGGAAGCTTTGTTGGAGCGCCTAACGTTGGATGAATTGGAACTGTTTTGGGCTCAAGCATGGTTCATATGGAACCAGAGAAACTACGTGGTGCATGGAGGCAATTTGAAGGACCTGAGTAGTCTTAATAAGAGAGCAAAAGAGTTTGTTGATGAATTCAAACAAGCCCAAGATCATTTAGCTGTTCAAAGTGGACAGCAAGTTAGCGGAGATGTCTCCATCACAAGCGGAATACAAATTAAATTTTGATGCAATGATTATTTTGAGCTTGGACAGATTTGGTTTTGGTGCTATTATTCGAAATGACAAGGGTCAAGTCATGGCTGCTATGTCTGCTAGTGGACCCAGGGTGAATACGAGCGAGGAGGCTGAATTGCCTGCTTGCCAGAGAGCTATTGAATTTGCCATTGATGTTGGATTCTCAAAGTTGATAATTGAGGGAGATAATAGTAATGTAATCCAAGCCATCTCTTCTCCTCTTCAAAATTTTTCACTATTTGGGAATGTTGTAAATGATATTCGGCACCTGTGTTGTGGATTGCAGTGGGTTAAAGTTGGCTATATTAGGAGAGGTGCAAATAAGGTGGCACATGTTCTAGCTCAATATGCTAGAAATACATTAGATGATGATATGTTTTGGATGGAGGACTCTCCCCCTCCAGCTTTAGATGCTTTGTATCATGATTGCTTATCTCTTTGAATGAATGAATATTTCCCCTTCAAAAAAAGAAAAAAAAAAAAAAGAACATTTATTTAAGAAAAAAAAATTTAACATTTACTTACATCCTAAAACTATTTAGATGGATTTATTTAAAAGACTTAGATTTGAACAACATATTGATATGAGTCCAACCCAAATTCTTCTTCTTTCGAGTTCCACCGCACACACATTTATGACTTATGAGAGTCTCAAATCTCTAGTCAACTCTGTAGTCATTACATTGTGATCTCACATGCTTATCACGTGTCAAAATGAACCCTGCCACGTCAAAGACCAGGCCTACCTCAGGTAATGTTTGGGTTCTTTGAGGATAACGTGAGATGGTAGCAACTACCAACTAAAATTTGACATGTCGAGTGCCAAGAGTGTGCCACCTGTTGGCTTATTGAGAACCAAACTTAAGATGTCTCTCTTTTTTTTTTCTTTTTTTTTTTTCTTTTTTTTTTTTTAATTTTTATGAAAGGAAAGACTTTATTGAAACCAACCAGCTAAAACAGAGGTTGCAAAGCCCAAAATCAAATAGATCCCAAAAAAAAAAAAAAAAAACTGTCGAAGAGTATTTGGCTAGGGAATGGGCTGCTTTATTTGCTGGCCCCTACTAAAACTAACATTATCACAGCTAAAGTTTTTGATTCTTCAAAGAACCCCAAACCCATTGCTTCTTTTTTTATTCTCCAAGGAACCTCAAACCCATTGCTTCTTATGGCCTCAATGTCAATGCAACTCCTAGAATCACCTTAAGGTTTAAGATGTCTCCTTGCATTATTTCACAAAGTTCCTTAATTATTCCATATTAACTGACAAACAAATACAAATAACCCTCGTTTTCTCAAAAAAAAAAAAAACAAAAAACAAAAAACAAAAACAAAAAACCCTCCAAAAAAGGGGAAAAAAGAAAACGACCTGTTAGAAATTTAGACCTCTATAAAACTAGATTGTTTAATCTAATTAATTAACCAAGTGGATACCTAGGTTTATTATTCAGATCTAGGTTAAACACAAATAATCATAAACAATAAAGCAGAGGAAAATAAAGAACACAAAGATCTGATGACCCAGGAAAATCAAACCGGTAAAAAACTTGGGGAGGATTTAACCTAACTATCCTCAAGGTAAAATAGCAAATCCACTAGAAAGAATTGAAGTTTGTACAATAGCGACTTAGACCACTAACATCCTATTGCTATCATGAGTAGAAAACTTATTACCACGACCCCATGATAGCTCCGAGTCCACGGACTACTTCTTTCCTTGGCCTTTGCAAAACACAAACACTCACGTTTGTGACTTTGAGATCCCACTCAAAGGTTTAGCAACACAAACTCTCCTGTTTGTGACTCCAAGACCATCCTTGAAGGTTTAGATCATCAGCACCTTTGATGACTAGAGAAGGCAGCAACTTCAACAACACCGGATCTTGAGATTCTTCAAGCAATAACACCGGTAGAAGATATGAGAGAGCTTTTTAGGAACAAAACCCTATATACACAAGAGGCACACTCTTCTCTCTCTAAAAAACCTCATAAAAACGTGCTTAGCGTTTCCTTTATATAGTGGAAGAAGTAGATCTGAAACCCTAATCCTTAATGGGCTTGAACTGCTGTTTAGGCTTAATTAAAATTTTGCAGATACGACTTTCGATTGGTCGAGCCTGTTTCTCGATTGGTCGAACCAGGCAATTTCTGAATTCTTCTTTCTGCAACTTACTTGTTCTTGAATCTTGACTTGAATCACTTCGAGCATTGCCTAATAAAACCTATAGACTCTAAGATCTATATTTAGACAATTTTGTGTTCACGATTTGCCAATTGTTCTAAACTTTTAGAACCTAACACGACCAATTAATGAATGTACAATAATTTGAGGGACAAAAGATCTTTTGTTCTTTTAATAAGGATATAGTTTTGCAAGGTCATGTAGAAGATGACCGCCCTCTTGTCTCATTCCATTATAATTGTTGAATTTCACTTGAAACTCAAGTTTCAAAAAAATGCTACATAACTAAATAAGTTTGGCTGGATGTCTCTCCCCTAAATTTTTTGAAAAATTATTCTATTTGGCAAAAAAGGTCATTGAATTGCTACTATTCTTTATATAAATAAAAATTAAAAAAAAAATTGCTACGAAATTTCTCATATATAAAAAATTGCTACTAAATTGACCGTGAGAAAATCTTGGGAATATATCATATGATTATACTTTCTTAGATATAATCACATAATTTAAGAAATGTTTGGGGCTAGCACTTAAAAATCTCATTTATTATTTTTATTTTAAATTTTTTTTGATAGATTTTCAAAATCTGATTTTTGGTATATGTGTAAATTAAACTCTAAATCTTTTATTCAATCATTAAAGACTTCACAAGCTATCTAGAACTAACATTTTTGTTTTTTACTTGACAAAAAAAAAAAATTTATGTAATAGGAAAAAGAAGAGATGTTTTTTTTTTACTTTGACCAAAAAAAAAAAAAAGATGTAGCTGGGAAATAAAGAGACATTGGTTTGTTTGTGGAGTCTTTTGGCTTAATATTACAAAAAATCTAGTTTATTTGTGATATGAGTATTGTTCAAAGTTATTTGGAAAATTGAGGAAAGAAAGTGAATTTCGGCAACGGTGTTGCCGAAATTCTAACAAAAAGTATGAGAGTTGTGGCAACCAAATTGCCGAAAATGGGAGGAAAATTGTGGCAACCAAGTTGCCGAAAACTTGGGGAGAAATTTAATATACAAAAAAAAAATCAATATATCAAAAAGAGTTGGAAGGGCATGAAATAATATTAGGGATAAATGGCGATGAAAATAATCATAATAATATTCAAATTTCAAAAATATAATATAACAATTCTTGATTACATAAAAATATTAATCATTCTTTTTAAAATGCTTATATAGCTTTCAAAATTTTACTAACAATATTTATTTACAGTTGTTTATTTGTTTCTATGAAAAGAAAAGTTTTTAAAACTAAAATTAATTTTGTCACAAGAAAATTAAATGAATTAGTTATATTATAATTTGAAAAATGGATATGAGAAGAACTTAAATATAAAAACTTAATTAGTAATTTTACAACTCAAAAGGTAAGAAGAATGTATTTTAATATTTTTTTTAAACAATGACTTTTAAATATAAGAAATGCTCCATTTCAATCTTATTTCAAAATCAATTATATCATAAGAAAATTAAATAGATTACTCATATTATCGATTAAAAAGTTGTTTTTAGGAAAACCTATATATACTAA
The DNA here is from genome assembly GCA_033629205.1 of Lithocarpus polystachyus. Taxonomy (NCBI): domain Eukaryota; kingdom Viridiplantae; phylum Streptophyta; class Magnoliopsida; order Fagales; family Fagaceae; genus Lithocarpus; species Lithocarpus polystachyus. The sequence goes on along the minus strand of CM066170.1, from coordinate 44,292,963 downwards.
CTAAATTACTAAGAAGAGTAGCTTTTACGTAAAAAAAAAAAAAAAAAAAAACTATAATGGATTTTAGATATGAAATGGTCCCACTTAAGATTATGCTCTTAGCCTCTTAGGCCTCAACTTGATTTAAGTCGGTACTGATTGTATCTATAGCTCATTAATGGCGTGGCCTTGTCATATTGTGTTTCTTTTGTTAATAATATTTTCTCATTCAATGTTGAAATTTTATTTTGCATAAGACAAATTCCTGGAGCGGAAAGAAAAGTTCATCTATGTTTGCTTTGATATGGTTTCAATGAAGCTATGAATGTTTAATGTAATGATTTGTTTATTCAGCAAAAAAAAAAAAAAAAAAACGTACTGATTTTTTTGCATATTTTCTTCCTAAATTTTCCGCAACTTTGTTGCCACAATTCTTTTTTTTTTTTTTTTTTTTTCATTTTCGTCAACTTGATTGCCACAATTCCTATTTTCTCTCTCCTCACTCCCCTGCAATTTCGGTAACTTGGTTGCCGCAATTGGAAGTTACCAAAATTGGTTTCCTTTCAACCATTTCACTTGGCAGTTGGCCAGTAATTTCGAGCAATAAGAATTTCGGTAATGAGATTACCGAAATTTAAACTTTTCTCTCTCATACTTTTTGTTAGAATTTTGGCAATATCGTTGCCAAAATTCACTTTCTTTCCTCATTTTCTCAAATAACTTTGAACAGTACCCATATTACAAATAAACTCAATTTTCTACAATATTCAGCCAAAAGACTCTTTGTTTACAGGAAGTAGGAAGGAGAAAGGAATCGAGACTGAGACATGTCCAATAGTTCCTTGTTTTTCCTATTTCTTTGATACAACTAGAAGTCACAGGACTATTTCTTTGATACAACTAGAAGTCACAGGAGCAGTAGGGAAATTTCAGAAAGTCACTGTTTGCATTTTCTATAGACAAGCTCCTTATTGGTAGCTTAAAGGCCCTTTAGACAAGCTCAAAGATTAGAACCAATCATTTTCTTTCTGTAGGTGTAGCCATATCAATGATCATAGCTAAAGGTGTGTAGTGAAATGATCTAAGGAGGATTGATGGCAGAAAGTTCAGTGAAGCTACTTATTCAGAATTTGATCCTCTTGTTGGCCCAAGAAGCGACACAGTTGGAGGGTATCCATGACAAAGTTGCTGACATCAATAGTGAACTTGGGAGCATTCAATTCTTCCTTAAGGATGCAGATGCAAGGGCCGAGATGGGAGACATAAGTGCCGTCGCAAAAACATGGGTCAAACAGTTAAGGGAAATGCAAAACATAGAAGATGTCATTGATGAATACATATTTCATTTAGCAAAACATCCTCAAAGGCAATGGCGACATTTTCGTTTTCTACATAAGGCTATTCACTTTACCATAAATCTGAAATTGAGACATGTGATTTCTTCTAAGATTCAAGAGAATAACAATGATGTCAAGTTAATTAGAGAGAGAGGTGAAAGATATGGCTTCAACTTCTTGGAGGAAGGAGGACCAAGCAATGATGTTAGACATGATACATGCATGACCCTAGAGTGGCATCCCTTTTGCATGAGGAAGTAGAAGTTGTAGGCATTGAGTCTCCCAAAGCCGAATTGATAGAGTGGTTGGTAGAAGGACCATTCAATCGCATGGTGATTTTAGTGGTCGGCATTGGTGGGCTTGGAAAGACCACTCTTGTCAAGAATATGTATGAAAATGAAAAGGTGGTAGCACACTTTGATTGCTGTGCTTGGATTACTGTTTCTCAATCATACATGATGGAGGAGCTATTAAGGCACATGATAAAGCAGTTCTACCAGGCAAGTGACGAGTCTGCTTCTACGAGTATTAAGTCTATTGACACAACAAAAGAGACAAAGTTAATTGAAGAAGTGAGGCAATTTGTACTTGAACAGAGGTATGTAGTAGTTTTTGATAATATATGTGTAAGTTCGTTTAGACCCCTTAAACTCAAATAGATTAACCTAGAGAATTAGCCAAGTGATTAACTTAGGTAATTTAATTAAATCTAGGTTAACACAAAATAAACAAAAACAACAAAGCAGCAGAAATAAATAACACAAAGATCTGATGACCCAAGAAACCACACCGGTAAAAACCTGGGGAGGATTTAACCTAGCTATCCTCAAGGTAAACTGAATCCACTATGAAAGAATCGAAGTTTACACAATAAGACTTAGACCACTAACATCCTATTGCTACCCAAGTGTAGGAAACTTACTACCATAACCCCATGATAGCTTCGAGATCCACGGACTCCTTCTTTCCTTGAATTCTTCAGCAAATCACAAGCGCACCTGCTTGTATATCTTTATACTCTTTTGATTTTGCAACTGTATTGATTTATCAAGCTCTAGACATAAGTCTCGAGTTTGTAAACCTTAAGTGTATGTGAAGATAAACACCTCTAGATCTCACAATGAGATTCACAAACACAGCATTCAGAACTCTAAAAATGTGGCTAGGGTTTTCCCTTATATACTTAGGGTAAAACATAAAAACCTTATACATTAAATGGACTAGGGCTGAGTTGGAATTTTCTGCAGAAAAACGATCTGCCCGATTTTCGATCGATCGAGTCTAATTCTCGATCGATCGAGTTAGGCAGAAAGTGAATAGTTACTTCTGCAGTAAACTCGATTCCAAATTTACATAAAATCCCATACTTTGAGCAAAGTCTAACACAAGACTAAACATTGTTTTGATCATGGTTTGCCAACATTACAAATTGAAGTTCTAATACATTAGTTCCTAATTCTTAGAACCTAACAAACTCCCCTTTTGGCAATCCGTGACAAAACACAGACTTAACAAAAAGCTCAAAGTTTACAAATTGAAATAGCCCATTACAAAATAAATAGCCACTTAAACAATTCAACCTAAACTACTATCTAACAGTTGCAAGGTAGACAACAGCTCGACTGAAAACAACCTGTATATTCCTGTAACACTTAACAAACACATAAACGCATGTGTGGAAGAAAAAATAGGAATATATAAAAAATTTATTGATTTCACATAACACAAAATAAAGACATATATCATGAATAACATCATAAATATAAATCAATAAGCAATGAAGTATAGTGAAACAAGAAACATATCAGTAACCAATGTATCACAAAATATATCTCCTAATCAAGAGCCAAAAATGTAAATACAAGGTGAAGCACCTAGATACAATCTAATAACTCCACAAGCTCCAAGGTATCATACAAAGCTACAAAAGCTCAAAACTCCCCCTAAAACAAAAATCTCCTCTACAAAAAACTCCAAGATATCCAATATGCACTCCCCCTTTTTGTGACGAATTGCCAAAGGGCACTCACTCATCATCAAAAGGAGGTGGAGGAGAACAATGAAAACTCGCCAAATCCACTTGCAGGGCACGTAGCTCATCAAGGACGTCCACCAAAAGCTGACCATGAGCCGCCTGAACGGTCATGACAGTATCCAAAGTGTGACGAAGGTCTGAAACCTCATCAAACGGTGGAGGAACATCAGCAGCAGCAGCAGCAGCAGGATCAGCAGATGGCTCAGCTGCAGGAACATCTGTAGAAGAAGAGAGGGGTGGAGTGACACCGGAAGGTTCTACCCTAGGACGCTTAGAGCTAGCTCGAAGTTGAGCAGCCCTTTGCCTCAAAAAGGTAGCACCAATAGGAGCAATAATATGAACAGGCTCAGAAATAGGAAAATCATCTAGACCAAGATAAAGGAGAATCCTATGAATGAAAATAGGAAAGAATAAAGCATGAGCCGTAGAGCTAGACCGATGAACCTCGTTCAAAGAACGAAGGAACAAATGAGGAAAACTGATAGGAGCATCAGTAACTAGTGCGTACAAAAACACACATCGCTCAAGAGGGATGGTGTGGACATGAGAAATAGGCCACAAAGAATGACACGCTATCCTAAAAAAAAGATAATGAAGCTCGGAAAGCTCAGCAGAAGTGATCCGAGGATCAGAACCCCACTGGATAGAAGACCCAGTGATGTATGACAGCACGTCATCAAGAGGTGGAGACTCCTCATAAGGAAAAACGGGATGGTCAACAATGGGCACCCCAAGAGCATCAGACACTACCCGAGGGGTAATGCGATACTCCACACCACGTAACCACACCTTTACCAAGGTGTCGTTATCGTAGACATGGATAGAGCGGTTCGAATAGAACTCTCTAATCAAAGAAGTAGGAGGAGGATGCTCAAAATCAAGTAGAGGTAACCAACCCCGACGCTCAAAGTTCCGTCTCACCTCAGGATCAACCTCATCTAAAATGACCCTACGCTCACCCCAAATTTGATGCCTAAGATTAAGGGTCTCATAGGTCTCTTGGTTCTGGGCACTAGGAAACCTATCACTATCGAAAGAAGGTGAAGGGTCAGAAGTCCTTTGGGCTCTAGTTTTCCTAGGCATGGTGCTAAGGAAAGAACAAAGAAACACAGCAAGAGAAGAGCAAAAACCAAAAACCAAGGGCAGACTGCAAGTTAGCACAACATAAAATATAGAAAATAGCAAATCTATATGATGCATGAGCATGAACACCAAATGATGCATGTACTAATGCAGTAACAAGTTCAATTATAACCCAAATTAACAGAATTGGCTTGAGCATGTAATATGTATCAAAAATACCCAATTTGAAAAACCCAATTTTTCAAAAATCAACAAATTGATAAACTGATCAACACAACAGTTAATTAACTCAATATAAGGATCAAATTAATCAATCTAACAAGCCAATTTCATCAATTTAACTCAAATTGAACAAAACCCCAAATTTTCTCAATTTCAAGCCCTAGAATTTCAAATTTTCCACAAAACACAAAAATAATCAAATTAAACCACTTGTAGTGCTTGTGTGTAGTGTCCCCACAAAAACCCATGAAAAATTTGAGAAAGGACCACTCAAAATCAATTCCAAATTTGCCAAAATAAAAATTTCGAAAATACCCAAAAATGCATGAAAATGATGCATGAGACATGAAAATAAATTCAAAAGGAGGGGCAAAAACGTCTTACCAGCCTTGGGAGAGAGAGATTAGGCAAAAGAATTGGAAGAAAACGACAAAATCTCCAAGAAAAGTGCTTGACCGGTTGGTAGGGAGACAAAAACTTTTGAAAAAGTTTTGAAAGGTAAAGAATCACGTGGAAAAAGACCCTTTTTAAAACCATTCATCCCGATTTTCGATTGATCGAAAATTACATTCGATCAATCGAAAATAGCTTCGATTGATCCAAATTCAACTTGGATCGATCGAGTCAACCAGAAACTTTTCCATTGATTTTGAAACATTTTCGATCGGTCGAAAATCAGTTTCGATCGATCGAAATTCTGGAAAAATTAATTTTTTGAAAAAACACACCAATTTCAGTGCAGTCTCTTCTCAAAGCATCAGATTTTATGAGAAAAATGCATGAGTATGAGATGAGATGTTTTCCAAAAACACATGAATTCAACCCAGATTTCTCAAGGCAAAATTTTCTTTCAATACCCCAAAAAAAAAAATTCAAACAAGCAAACATGTTCTGCATCAATTTTCAGAAATTCTCAAACTTGGTTGGTTAGACCAAAGAACACACACAAACATGTACACAGTTTAGCAAAGAATAACTTGTGTAGTGTATGCAACTAGCATAGGCTTGAGAAACATGTGAGGAGATATGCACATAAAGATCAATCACAATTTCTACAAAATCCATCACATGAATTTGAAAGAGACTTGTACTTAAAGAGTTACATCCTATAACTCCCACATCTTCTAGAATAAAAGCTTGCAATCATGTAAGTTTCTTGATTTGCCTCATTATTCAATTTAATTGATTAGAAACTTAATAAAAGCCGGGATAATGTACACACCAATTTTATGAATTGTGAAATTATTATAACCCAATAATGTACACACCAATTTTAATAGAGGCTACACCTTATGTTCTTTTTGTGCATGTGCTACACTTTCTCGAGCACAAAATCTTACGATATGCACTAAGGTGTTCATGATTGGCTAATAAACAATGGAGAGATGGTTATTTATGCCTTTCTCAATAAGACCAAGTCCAACAATCAAAGACATAAGACTTCAAGATCAAGATCATGTGATCAACAAATATAGCATCTTCCCACACAACATGCACAATAAAACTTTAGCTAGTAAAGTGCAATAGTAATAAGTGCATCAAAGCTAAACAAGGTACATACTGTCAGTTCGTTTAGACCCCTTAAACCCAACAGATTAACCTAGAGAATTAGCCAAGTTATTAACTTAGGTAATTTAATTAAAACTAGGTTAACACAGTTAAGCAAAAATAACAAAGCAGCGGAAAAATAAACAACACAAAGATCTGATGACCCAGGAAACCACACCGGTAAAAACCTGGGGAGGATTTGACCTAGCTATCCTCAAGGTAAACTGAATCCACTATGAAAGAATCGAAGTTTACACAATAGACTTAGACCACTAACGTCTTATTGCTACCCGAGTGTAGGAAACTTACTACCATGACCCCATGATAGCTCCGAGATCCACGGACTCCTTCTTTCCGAAATTCTTCAACAAATCCACAAGCGCACCTGCTTGTATATCTTTGTGTTCTCTTGATTCTGCAACTGTAACGATCTACACAACTCTTGACATAAATCTCAAGTTTGTAAACCCTAAGTGTATGTGAAGGTAAACACCTCTAGATCTCAAAGAAAGATTCACAAACACAGCAAAACAGAACTCTAAAAACGTGGCTAGGGTTTTCCCTTTTATACTTAGGGCAAAACATAAAACCCTATACATTAAAACGGGCTTGGGCTGAGTTGGAATTTTCTGCAGAAAAACGTTCTGCACGATTTTCGATCGATCGAGTCTAATTTTCGATCGATCGAGTCATACAGAAAGTGAACAGTACTTCTGCATAAAAACTCGATTCCAACTTTACAATTAAACCCATACTTTGAGCAAGTCTAACACACGACTCAACATTGTTTTGATCATGGTTTGCCAACATACAAATTGAAGTTCTAAATACATTAGTTCCTAATCTTTAGAACCTAACACATACATATGATATGTAAAATTTGATTGACCAACCTTGTCTTCAAATTCAAGAAAAAATAGCAAAAACACAATTTGCAAAAAAAAAATATATATATATATATATATTTTTTTTTTTTTTATATCAAAGAAACAAACATCCTAGAATGAAATGCATGAATGTAATGCAATGCAAATCCTAGAAACAGAGGTCACAAAAGATAGAGCGATGAAGCACAAGGACGATGTCAGACAGACTCAATTAGATTGAGCCTTTTGCATCCAAAACTTTTTAGATGCAACTCTTGCATTGGAGTTATGATTCACATTAGAATTCTGAGCAACTCCAGGATTTGAATAAAGGTTTAACGCCTTTACCAATTCTCCAATAAGTACCATAGGATCATGTGCTTGAGGCACAGGTACTTTAGTTTTATTTGCTCGCTTTGCAACTTGCAATTTAAAACAATTTGGACGAATGTGTCCAGGTTTTCCACAAAAATGACAAACCCATGCAGGCTTATCATGCAACTTGCCCTTAGTAGAAGTAGAAGCTATAGAATGAGAAGCTTGAAGATCAACCCTAATTTTTCTAGGTGGAGTAACATTTATAGGTTTGACAGGTTCACTCACCAAGGGTTTGTCAATCTCACTCTTAGGAGGTTCAGAAGACGGGACAAATTTAGTGGAAGAAGGTTCAAGCACAGAGAAGCTATCCACAAAACCTAAACCAGTTTTATCAGAAGGAGACTTTTGAACACTCAGCATGTGATCAAGTTTGGAGCTTGCAGACTTATTAGTTTGTTCTCTAGCAACAGATAAATCAAGTTCCAAACATTTAACTTTATCAAGTAAGAGCATGTTCTCAGTTTTCACATTATTCAAAAGCTCATTTGCATCAAACAATTTCACAAGTAAATTTTTCTTTTCAAGTTCCAAAGATGCAATTTTCTTCAAGCCTAACTCAACATTCATGGCATCCTTTGCAGCAACTTTGCAAAGTTTATTATAGGCTTCCTGTAAATCTGCATCCTCAGAGAGTTCCCCATCAGAAGGGTTCTCTTCAACAGACATGCTTTCATTAACTACAGTAGTAGCAGTGAAAGCAATGAAGTTTCCATCCTCATCACTAGCGGATTCATTGTCAGAAACTTCATCATCACTAAGGGTTACAGCCATAGCCTTACCCTTAGACCTTAAGTATGTAGGACATTCAGATTTTAAATGACCATACCCTTGACAACCATAACATTGTTGTCCCAAAATATTATTAGAAGGCTGACCTACTTTCTCCTTAGGTTTTTCAGTGTTATTGACCTTAGTGGGATCATTCCTCCTAAAATTTCTAGGTTCAACAGTGTTCTTGCCTCTTGCCCTTCTGTTATTATTCCTAAGAAAGTTTCTAAAGTTCTTGGCAAGATAGGCAATCTCTGTAGCAGAGAGTTCATCATCAAATCCACCATCCTCAACATCATCAACAGACTTAAGAGTCATTGATTTGGATTTGTTAGTCTTAGGGAGGTCTAACTCATAGGACTGAAGAGATCCTACAAGTTCTTCAACAGGGATGGAGTCCACATCCTTGCTCTCAGTGATGGCAGTCACTTTGGGTCTAAAATCTTCAGTCAAAGATCTAAGAATCTTCCTAACAATTTTAGGTTGATCATAGATTTCACCCAAATTATAAGCAGAATTAACAATATCATTCAATTTAGCATAGAATTTATCAAAAGATTCATCATTATTCATTCTAATACTTTCAAATCTAGTAGTTAATTACTGCAATTTGTTTATCTTAACTGTCTTTGTGCCTTCATGCACAGTCTGGAGGATATTCCAAGCAGTATGAGCAACCTCAACATTTGAGATTCTCTTAAATTCCTCCATGGAAACAGCATTAAAAATAGCATTCATAGCTTTGCTATTAAAAGCGGCTGCCTCCTTTTGAGAAGTTTGCCACTCACTCACAGGAGTAGTGGGCTTCTCCCATCCGTACTCAACGGAATTCCAAACTCTCTCATCAATGGATTTCAGGAATGCTTTCATCCTTACTTTCCAATAAGTATAGTTGTTTCCATCAAAGTGAGGTGGAACAATAAGAGAGTGTCCGTGTTCCATGACAACAGGGGTCAATGATCAGCTAAAAGATCAAAGGATCAAAAACAAAAGCTACCCACTCTGATACCACTTGTAAGTTCGTTTAGACCCCTTAAACCCAAATAGATTAATCTAGAGAATTAGCCAAGTGATTAACTTAGGTAATTTAATTAAATCTAGGTTAACACAAAATAAACAAAAACAACAAAGCAACGGAAATAAATAACACAAAGACCTGATGACCCAGGAAACCACACCGGTAAAAACCTGGGGAGGATTTAACCTAGCTATCCTCAAGGTAAACTGAATCCACTATGAAAGAATCGAAGTTTACACAATAAGACTTAGACCACTAACATCCTATTGCTACCCAAGTGTAGGAAACTTACTACCATGACCCCATGATAGCTCCGAGATCCACGGACTCCTTCTTTCCTTGAATTCTTCAGCAAATCACAAGCGCACCTGCTTGTATATCTTTATGCTCTTTTGATTCTGCAACTGTATTGATTTATCAAGCTCTAGACATAAGTCTCGAGTTTGTAAACCCTAAGTGTATGTGAAGGTAAACACCTCTAGATCTCACAATGAGATTCACAAACACAGCTTTCAGAACTCTAAAAACGTGGCTAGGGTTTTCCCTTATATACTTAGGGCAAAACATAAAACCCTATACATTAAATGGACTAGGGTTGAGTTGGAATTTTCTGCAGAAAAACGATCTGCCCGATTTTCGATCGATCGAGTCTAATTCTCGATCGATCGAGTTAGGCAGAAAGTGAATAGTTACTTCTGCAGTAAACTCGATTCCAACTTTACATAAAATCCCATACTTTGAGCAAAGTCTAACACAAGACTAAACGTTGTTTTGATCATGATTTGCCAACATTACAAATTGAAGTTCTAATACATTAGTTCCTAATTCTTAGAACCTAACAATATGGAATATAAGGTTTTGGGGATATATAAAACATGCTTTACCAGATAATGGCAAAGGTAGTAGAATAATAATCACAACTCGAAGTGAAAGTGTTGCTCCCACTAACAAAGAATCTCCATCTCACTACAAAAAACGAGGGCTATAGCCACGTTTGAAAAACGCAACTATACACCCTAAAAATGCAACTATAGGCTATAGCCAGGTTTTCTATAGCCGTGTTTGGAAACGCGGCCTATTCTGCGCGACAATAGCCCCCTGCGGGATCTATAGTTGCATTTTTCTAAACACGGCTATAGGTCCCCCTATAGCTGCGTTTTTAATCCCCTATAGCTGCGTTTTTCCACTCATTATTTCAGCTAGGCCTATAACTGCGTTTTGTTAAAAACGCAGCTATAGACCCGCTTTAAGCTGCATTTAAACGTGGCTATAGGTACAGTTTTGGCAAAACGCAGCTATAGGTTTATTTTAAAACAAAAAAAAATTATGGGTTTTCTTTTTCCCCAAAAAATTCAAAATTCAAAAAAAAAAATTCAAAATTAAACAGAAACCAAAAAAATTTAAAATCAAACACAATATACTCACAATACAACCACACCCAAAAAATTCAAAATCAAACACAACATACTCACAATACAATAACACAAACCCATGAATCTCCTCTCATTCAATAATAACACAAACCCATGAATCTCCTCTCATTCAATAAAACCAAGCCAAATCTAACACTAAATCCATTCAAGAAACACAAAAGTACAAGCTCAGAAACACAAAAGCATAAGCTCAAGAACACAAACCCATTTAAACATAAGCACAATATCAGCAACACAATAGTACAAATTCAAGCACAAATGCAAAAAATTAAAAATCATAACTCAAATCCAGATCAAGATATGTACACAAATATTGCTAGAATATTCACTTCATTCAAAATTTTCAGCATTTCCTCCATTTTCTTACTAACTAAACATAAAAAAAAAAAAAAAAAAAAAAAAAAAAAAAACTAGATCTATAGACAAATCAGTGTGCGTGAGATGAATAAAAAAAGAAAAAGAAAAAAAGAAAGAAGAAGTAGCTTCAAAGAAACAAAGAAAAAAAAAAAAAAGAGTTGTGCTGGAGTGAAGAAGGAAGAAAGATAAAGGGGGGGACAAAGAAAAAAGAAAGAAGAATGTACCTGGCGTGACTTGCAGAAGAATGGAGCAAAAAAAGAAGAAAAAATGATTAGCAACTCCGAAGAAACAAAGACCAAAAAAAAAAAAAAGAAGAAGAAGAAGATGTTAGGTTCTAAAGATTAGGAACTAATGTATTTAGAACTTCAATTTGTATGTTGGCAAACCATGATCAAAACAATGTTGAGTCGTGTGTTAGACTTGCTCAAAGTATGGGTTTAATTGTAAAGTTGGAATCGAGTTTTTATGCAGAAGTACTGTTCACTTTCTGTATGACTCGATCGATCGAAAATTAGACTCGATCGATCGAAAATCGTGCAAAACGTTTTTCTGCAGAAAATTCCAACTCAGCCCAAGCCCGTTTTAATGTATAGGGTTTTATGTTTTGCCCTAAGTATAAAAGGGAAAACCCTAGCCACGTTTTTAGTGTTCTGTTTTGCTGTGTTTGTGAATTTTTCTTTGAGATCTAGAGGTGTTTACCTTCACATACACTTAGGGTTTACAAACTTGAGATTTATGTCAAGAGTTGTGTAGATCGTTACAGTTGCAGAATCAAGAGAACACAAAGATATACAAGCAGGTGCGCTTGTGGATTTGTTGAAGAATTCCGGAAAGAAGGAGTCCGTGGATCTCGGAGCTATCATGGGGTCATGGTAGTAAGTTTCCTACACTCGGGTAGCAATAAGACGTTAGTGGTCTAAGTCTATTGTGTAAACTTCGATTCTTTCATAGTGGATTCAGTTTATCTTGAGAATAGCTAGGTCAAATCCTCCCCAGGTTTTTACCGGTGTGGTTTCCTTGGTCATCAGATCTTTGTGTTGTTTATTTTTCCGCTGCTTTGTTATTTTTGCTTAACTGTGTTAACCTAGTTTTAATTAAATTACCTAAGTTAATAACTTGGCTAATTCTCTAGGTTAATCTGTTGGGTTTAAGGGGTCTAAACGAACTGACAGAAGAAGATGAGTTACGTAGGAGTGAAGAAGGAAGAAAGAAAAAGGAAAAAAAAAAAAGAATAAGGAAAGAAAGAAGAACCACTGAAGCAATGTTGAAAGACTGAAGAAGGAACAAAGAAACTACTGAAGAAGGAACAAAGAAAAGAAATGAAAGACAAAAGAGAGAAAAGGTGAAAGTAGGGTAGGTGGGAAAGTGGTGGTACGTGTGAAAAGGAAGAAATTTTTTAAAAATTCTTTCTGATGTTACATATAGCTGCATTTATAAAAAACACGGCTATAGGTTCTCATTAAAAAAATTATTTCGCGGGTCTATAGCCGCGTTTTTTTTAAAAAGCAGCTATAGGTCCGTCTCAAGAAATTATTCGATAGGACCTATAGCCATGTTTTGTGTAAAAACGCAGCTATAAATCCAGCCGAATAATTTCTGAAGACAGACCTATAGCCGCGTTTATTAAAAACGCAGCTATAGACCCACAGAATAATTTTTTAAGAGGGACCTATAGCTGTGCTTTTACACAGAACGCAGCTATAGACCCGCAGAATAATTTCTTAAGAGGGACCTATAGCTGCGTTTTTACACAGAACGCGGCTCTAGGTCCTGCTGAATAATTTTTTGAGACAGACCTATAGTTGAGTTTTTAATAAACGCGGCTAAAGGTTTGTCTCAAGAAATTATTCGGCTGGACTTATAGCCGCGTTTTTTTAAAACGCAACTATAGGTTCGTCTCAAGAAATTATTCAGTAGGACCTATAGCCGTGTTTTGTGTAAAAATGCAACTATAGGTCCCTCTTAAAAAATTATTCTGCGGACCTATAGCTGCGTTTTTAATAAACGCAGCTATAGGTCCATCTTCAAAAATTATTCGGCTGGACCTATAACCGCGTTTTTTTTTTTTTTAAAACGCAGCTATAGGTCACCTTAAAAAATTATTTTGTGGGTCTATAGTTGCAGGTCACCTCAAAACGCAGCTAAAGACACTTAGAAACGCAGCTATAGACTTTACCTGTAGCCGTGTTTTTATGAAATGCGGCTATAGGTCTGCCTGTGGCTGCGTTTTTAAAAAACGCGGCTAAAAAAACACAGCTATAGCCTACGTTTTTTGTAGTGTCTTATCATGTGTATAAGTTATCACCTCTACCTTTAGAAAAACCCTACGAACTATTTTATAAGAAAGTATTCCAATGTGAATCAAAGGGTTGTCCTCTTGAATTAGTTGAATTGTCACATCTTATAATTGAGAGATGAGAAGGTTTGCCTTTAGCACTTGAGGTTATTGGTGGTCTTTTGTCTAACAAGGAAAAGTCTGCTTTTGAGTGGCGCAAATTTCTTGATACCTTAGTTCAGAGCTACAAAGTAATCCTCATCTTCTAAGTATTACCAAAATTCTACCACTTAGCTATTTTGATCTACCTTACAACCTCAAAGCTTGTTTCTTATACTTAGGCATGTTTCCAGAGGATTACTTCATCAATTGTGCAAGACTAATTAGGCTTTGGATTGCCAAGGGGTTTATAAAAGAAAACAAGAGATAACATTGGAAGATGTTGCACAAGACTACTTGAAGCAGCTCATTCATAGAAGTTTGATTCAAGTGGAACATGTTGATTTTATTGGCAGAATTAGAATGTGTTGAGTTCATGATATGATGCGTGAGGTCATTCTATCTAGGTCAGAGGACTTAGGTTTCCATTTGGTCTCAATACAAAACTACTCAAGTTTTGATAGGATTGCTTGACATCTCTCAATTTGAAATAATGTAGATACTCCTTTGAAGTGTATTACTAGTTCCAAAACTCATTTTATTCTCATTTTGGGAGTAGATCAAGTGCCTAATGCTTTTCTTACTACTTGTTTTGTAAATTTCAAACTCATGAAAATTATGGATTTCGAGGGTGCTCCTATAAATCACATTCCTAAGGAAGTAGGCAACTTATTCCATCTAAGATATTTAAGCTTGAGAGATACAAAAGTGCAGGTGCTTCCAAAGTCCATAGGTAAACTACAGAACTTAGAGACTTTGGATTTGAAACGTTCCCTTGTGTTCAAGCTACCAATGGAGATCAATGGGCTCTGTAAGCTACGATACCTCGTGGCCTACATTGGAAACAATAATATTGACGTTAGTTTTGGTTCTCGAAGACCAGTAAAGATACAAAGTGGCATTGGGTCTTTAGAGTCCTTGGAGAAGCTTTATAATGTGGAAGCCGACTGTGCTTCCCTTGTTGAAGAGTTAGGAAGGTTGACGCAGTTGAGAAACTTAGAAATCTCTAAACTAAAGAGGGAACACGTGATGTCTTTGTGCACTGCATTGGAAAAAATGAGCTACCTTTGATCATTGAGACTCAGTTCAACAAGTGAAGAAGAAAATCTTGAATTGCAATCAATGTCTTCTCTTCCATCCTTGTTACAAATTCTCAGCCGAAAAGGCAGACTAGAAAAGCTGCCGGAATGTATTGTCAAACTTAAGAATATAGTTAAAATCTGTTTACAATGGTCAAGATTAATGGATGACCCATTAAACATTCTTCAACTTCTTCCTAATTTGATGGAACTTCGGCTTTACGAGGGATACGAAGGTGAGCAATTACATTTTAAGGAAGGAGGCTTTCGAAAACTCAAGTTGCTAGGACTTCAAAATTTGAGAGGATTGAATAGTTTGATAATAGATAAAGGTGCCTTGCCTCTTCTTGAAAAGCTTCGAATTGGATCCTCCCCAATGCTCAAAGAGGTGCCCTTTGGAATCTACCATTTGAAAGGACTCAAAACTTTGGAATTTTTTGATATGCAAAATGAATTTGTGCTTAGTATGCAACCAAAGGAAGGCCATGACTTTTGGAAAGTTGAGCAAGTTTCTGTCGTCATCTTCTGGTATAGGATTCAAGGGGAACAGTACAAAACCTACAAGCTTGGTGATTCAAAGTTGTTGGAGCTTTTGCAAAGGTAATTCAGGAATTGGAGAGTCAAAGTTCCCTCATCGCTTCAATACAATTACAGGTACTAAGCCATTAGACTATTATTTTTACAGAACTACCAATTCTTTCTACTTGCAATCTCCCTTTTATTTTCTACAAAATGAAAGATTTAGATAGAAAAACAGTCCAAATGTTCATTGTAACCCTTAAATCTTCCTTATTATTATTTTTTCTCTTTCTTATACTGCTTCTAATTGAAAAGCTTCTTATTGATAGTTAAGAAGTCAGAGCGCTCAAGTTGTGTTTGCTGTCAAATTTTGTTTATAAGCCTTCATTTTTCCCATTCGCATATTACATTTTTTTTGTTTGTTTGTTTGTTTATAGTAATTTTTCATTTATACTGAATTTTGATAACTGTTAGGCTTCATCTATCAATGTTGATGTCTCAATGGATCATGAAGTGCCACATCGAACAAGATTCATTTTCAATCAATTTGCCAAAACATCGGTAATATTTTTTGAGAAGAAAACATGGGCAATTGATTGTGCCTTGGATAGCTTACCTTGTAATTGTATTGCTATAACAAAGTTGTCTTTTCCTGTGTCAAGAAAATTCACCTCTTGAGAACATGACACGCAGAAGAGTCATGTTTAAATTCAACTATATTTGTTGTCTTCAAGGTGGTTTCAAGTGTGTAAACTTCATAAAGTAATTCATTGGTTGTGATTTTTCCATGTTTGGTTAGTGGTCTTTATTCCGTATCAATTTGATTGTAATTCATGCAATTATTTGCTTGTATTTTTTGTGGGATTTAATGTATATGTGTTTAGTTTAGAGTTGGTGAAAAATTGCACATTTAGTGGAACTCAAAAGTGGGCCTATTCACTAGTTACTTGTGAGCATAGTTATTAAACCTGGTCGGGATATTGACCTGATCTATGAGTCAGGTGATTGGGTCATTAGTTCAACCAATGGATTACTGGTTGAACCACAGGGTCAAATAAATAAATATATATAATATATAAAAATAAGTTCAAGAAATTATAACATAAATGTGTTAATTAGAAAAAATAGGCATATGATTAAATTACAATTCTGCTCTATATACCTAAAGATTGAATTCTGATCTTCATCAACTTCAACCAACACAATTGATCAGTGTCCCTAATGGAGATCAGACCCTTGCTTTCACTTTCCTTCTCCTCTCTTCTTTTCCTTCCCTCTACTTTTCACACTCAACTCATGAGCTTTCCAATTGACTTCTTGCTAGACGCCTATTACAAACCACTCCTCACAACACAAATCAACAATATTTGATACCCCACAACACTATAAGAGCAAAGCTTGGTCTCCCTCCTCTAACACGGAGCAAGAAACTAGCTGATTATGCTTCTTGGTGGGCTCACCAACGCCAAGGAGATTGTGCTTTGATTCATTCCAATAGCAACTATGGTGAAAACCTCTTTTGGGGAAGTGGCAAGGATTGGAAACCAGGTGATGCTGTTGAAGCATGGGCTGCTGAAAGAAGTTACTACAATCATAACACAAATTCTTATACTCAGAACAAAGATTGCCTGCACTATACCCAGATCATATGGAGGCAAAGCTTGAAGGTTGGTTGTGCAAAAGAGACATGTAGGACTAAGGACACGTTTATCACTTGTAACTATGATCCCCATGGTAATGTGATAGGTCAAAAGCCTTTTTAATTTGTTGTACATAATGATAGGGGATTCATTATCTGTTGGGAAACTTCATACTTGTTTCATTTATTAATAATCATACATTGTGTTTATCAAAAAAAAAAAAAAAATCATACATTGTGATATCTATATATTACTAAAAGCTGAAGCGTAGCGTAGCGTTTAATACTGCTGTTCTCATGTTACGCCACATCATCTGCCACGCCATTTAAAAAAAAAAATCTAATTTGTCCTACAATTTTAAAATGGTTTTTACAATTTTCAGCCCTATAAATGCAGTACACTACTTATTTATTTACTTCCACTATCACCTTATAATAAATCTAGTCCACTACTTATTTATTACTTCCATTATCACCCTATAATAAATCTGTATAATTAATCTAGCCCACCTCTTATTTATTTAGTTCCACTATCACGCTCAGCCCAAAGCATTTTCAGTTCAGCTTTAGGGTTTTGTGTGAGCCTTTTCAGCTTAAAAGAAGAAAAAAAAAAAAAAAAAAAGAACAACAACGACAACAACGTTGAAGCTTTTTAAGCTTTAGGGTTTTTTTTTTTTTTTCTAATTTTCCTATAATTTTTTTTAACATTTATTTTTTTAATATTTACACTTCTCCAACCTTTTTCTCTCCCTTACCATTTCATCTCCCCACTACTTCTTCAATCTTTCTCCCTCCCTTACATTTTCATCTTCCCACTACCCTCTATATTAATATCATTCTTCCTCTTTCCCTTCATCTTCCTTTATTTTTGTCTCTTCTTATTCACACCCTCTTACTATAAATTTGTCACTATCTCTTTTATTCTATGCATAGTTTTCTCTCACAAAAAAATGGTTCTCTCTCTAAATTTTTTGGTGGATTTTTTCTATTTTTATTTTTCTTGCATCTCTACTTTAGGTTGATAATTTTTTATATTCCTTAAAACTCTATTTTGGGTTAATGCGATTTAGTTTTTTTTTTTTTAATTATTCTTTTTGATTGTTAAATGTTATCCTATTGCGTTCTAAAGCATTAAATATAACATATAAAAATATAATATTATTCTATTACATATTATGATTTGGATTATTTGATATTTATTCTGTTATATATCATGATTTTTTATAGTGCTCAATTTAGATGTTAAACTACGAGACTTTACTAATTTTTGTTTATTTTCTAATCCTTTGTGGTGGACAAAGTACTCTTAATAGTTGTATCAGAAGTACTCTATAATGCCATTCATTTAAAGAAAAGCAAAGGTTAGCCAAACGAAAATAATCGGATAAGTGACAAATTTTAACTTTTGCAATTATTATTATTATTATTATTTTTATTATTATTATTTTATAACAATGCATGTATAGAAATTTAATTCTTAGATTTTGCTAATAATTGTTTATTTGATAATATGTTTTGGTGGCTGAAATTATAATTTCTACAAAGAAAATAACCTTACTAGATTATCAAAAGCAAAATTTTATCCTAATATTGGTTCAATTGATCATTGTTAAGTTTTATTAATTTTTTTAGTTTACATTTTTTTGGTGTTTTGGATTGTTCCTATATTACATTTATGATTGTTCCTGTAATAAATAAAAATATAATAACTAAATACATTACTCATTATTAGATTAGTTTCAATTGTAAAAAAATTTAATAAAACCATCATAAAAATAATTATCACGCGCATATTTGGTCATATATATTTAGTCTTCATTCCTCTCCTTTTCTCCATCATTGCCATTATAAAATTTTCAAAATTGAGAGTTTCTTTGTCCAAGCAACTGAACATGAGCAATAATGTCCTATTTTAAAACAATTTTTTTTTCTCTTTAGAAAAACACATTATAAGTATTCCAATTTTTTTTCTGTTTTTGTTTTTTTTGTTTTTGTTTTTTTTGTTTTTTTTTTTTTTGTTTTTTTTTTGTAGAAACGATAGATTCGCTTCATAATAGTTGTTCTTATCATCTGACCAAGAGCCTTTACAAAATGAGTTATTTAAAACCCCATCGATAGAAAGTTTTTCTTATATAAGTTTTATAAAAGTAGCAGTAAAATTTGCTTCATATATATAATTAGTGCATTATTTATAGATAATTAATACATGAAAATAAATTTTGAACCCACTTCCCACTCAACTATGTATGGCTTACGTCCATGGGCAATGACAAAACAAATTTTCACTAATAATTGTGGAGAAAACAAAATGGTATAATAACTCTCTTAAGCATTCACATCTCGTATGTAAAAAAAATTCTATTTTTCCATCTCAAAAGCTACTTTATCATTTATACTACACCATTTTACAACACAACTAACATCCCAAACTCTATTTTTTTCCCAGTTTATTTAAAAATCCTTTTTGTTTCTTTTTTTTTTTTACTATTTCTCTCTCTCTCTCTCTTCCTTTTCCTCTTTTTTTTTTCCCTCTACCTCTAGCATTGGCCACAACAGATAAAAAGAAAAAACATAGCCACCATGCCACCCTCCAACAGACTGTTACCCCCACATATCCTAGCACCACCCACTGGACCATCAAACCAAAACCAAAACCACATTAAAAAAAAAAAACCCCATAAAACCATCAATTCAAATTGAACCAAAACCCCACATATCCCAGCAAACCCGTTTTAAAAAAATCACCATTGAAGCCACCGACAAAACCACAAATAGCACCTAACCAATCCAAATACACCATCAACTGATCCACCGTCAACCAATCCAAATACTAATCCATTGATCAACCATCATAGTGGCTTTCTCGGGTTCACTCTCTCTCGCACTTTTTATCTCTTTGTTTTCTTTATTTTTCTGTTCAAACTCTCTCTTTTTGGTCAATGCCTTTGCAGATTTGGGTTTGCGTTTTCAATGAGGAATTTTTGTTGGGTATGGCCGAATGTTGTTTGTGTTTACCGATCCACCCACTGATCAACCGATCCAAACCCACCATCAACTGATCCCAACCCACTAATCCAAACCCACGCCACTACGATCTCCGATCTTCGCCAATCCACGCTGATCCAAAACCCAGCTCCAGTGCAAGCTTTGAGAGAGAGAGAGAGAGAGAGAGAAAACAAAAGGTAAATCAATAAAATATAATATTTTCGTTTACAATTGTGCTACAATGCAATCATACATTTAGAATGGCATTGTAGCACAATTGCAAATTTTTTTAAGATTTTGCAAGACTAGGTAATGGGCTATTTCTATACTTTGATGCTAAAATATACCAATGGATGCGAATGCTCAATGCCCAAACCTCAATGCACCCAAATTATTCTCTCACATAAAAATAAAGTTCTCTCTCTTAATTCAAAGGTTGGGGCTGAAAACAAAACCAAGAGAGATTTTCTCATCTCTACGCAAGCCCTCCATAAAGACCCAGGCTTCAAAGAGATCTTTCACTCTTACATCTTTTGACACACCACTTTGGCAAAAGTGTTGGATTGTGTGGCCAAATAGCCCACAATATGGATGTTGAACTGTGTGGTTAAATAACCCATAATGTGTATGTGTGTAATTCTCAAAAGAAATTACTTTACACAATATTGTATATGAGATGATTATTATCAATAAAATTGTTTGAATAATGGAATTGCATGTTTTGGCCATGATTGGCTGTGTGGGGTTTGAAATGGTCAAATATGCAATTGAGATTTTTAAGGGATAATGAGTTGTGAGTGGGGGCAGTGAGGTGGATAAGAGATCCAATTTTAACGTTTAATTAAACGTTAGAGACTTTAACGTTCATGTCCTAATTTGCAGGAACTGAAATTAACGTTGGCAACTTTTGTGGGTCTTTGAATATCCCTCTTGAGATCTCTAGATAAGATAACCACACAAAAATCCTGCAGAGTGAAAAAACTCACTGCAACCCAAACACTATTTCGCTCTTATTACTCCATTTAAATACATGTTTCAGATATTTACTGTTTTAGTGTTTTATTTGAACAAGAGTTTTATTTCAATTTTGCTTCATTGGTATTTTATTTTTTCCCAGTGAAGCCATGCAAGTATTTTATTTTTTGAATCCAATTTCTTTTCATTTAAATATTTGCTTTACTCCACTCCACGGGCCTACGAAGGAAGAAAATCTCATCAATGATTTTTTTTTGAAGTATTGCTACTATTGTGAAGAAGAAGTGTGTTAGAGAAAAGGTTGCATTGCTGTGGACAAGTAGATTATGTGATTGGGTGGGACTCTTGCTACGTGGTGGAAGGCCATTGAAATTACTCCAGGATTTTTTATTATTTTTTTTTTCATTTAACGTGAAAGCTTGGCTGGGCTAAAAAGGGAGTATTGTACAAGTTTGGTACACACAAATTTATTTTTTGGGTTTTGCCATTATAGTCAGCTTTCTAAACTAAAATCCTTTTAATTCTTATTGATTGATCATGACTAGTAAAGCTGTAAGTCAAGAATTAAGCAAAACTGAAAAATTAAATGGGGCTAATCATTCTGTTTGGAAACGCCGTATCCGTCATATACTCTTTCAAGACAAGGTTGAGTATGTTATTGATATCGGCATTCCAACTCCACCACCTGAAAATTCTAATGTTGCTACAAAAAGAATGTATGAAAAACATTTAGAAGATGATAAAACTACTAGAAATATTTTGCTTACATTCATGGAACCTAACATTGAAATTCTTTTTCAAGAATATACACATGCTAAAACCATGTTTGATGCTATTACTAAAGCATATTGTGCATCTTCTAAAACATACATTCAACTTTTAATTGAGAGATTTAATGGAACCATGATGAATGAAAGTGATAATGTCATTGAACATGTCAATAAAATGTCAGTAATTGTAAAAGAGTTAGCTATCTTAGGAAATCCAATTCCTGATAAGATGCAAGTGTCTACTATTTTGCATAGTTTGCCTGACTCATGGGATTCTGTAGTGGTTGCTCTAAATTATTTTGCAACCCCTGTGAACATGAAAAACTTACCAACTCTTTTGGGGATAGAAGCAGAAAGAAGAAATAAAAAGAATACATCTAAATTTTCTCTTAACAATTGCTTCCACTAGTCAACCCCCAAAGAATGAAACTCCTAATAATGACAAGAAAAACTTTTCTAAAAATTTCAAAGGCAAATGAAAGAATTTCAAAAACAATGATAAGAATAAAAGGGGTAAGGGAATGTGTTTTAAGTGTAAAATAATTGGCCATTATCAAGCTGATTGTCGTGAAAATAAAAATAATAACAAACCAAATTATGGAGGTTCCAAGGATATAATTTGTGTGGTATTTGAATCTCTATTAACTGATGTTGACTCCAGAGCATGGTGGGTAGACTCTGCATCGTCATGCCATGTGGCAAAGACGAGAGATTTCTTTGTTGACATGAAAGAGATTAAAGCCGGTGATCATCGTGTATACATGGGCAATAACACATATTGTGATGTGTTAGACATTGGAATTGTGAAGATCATGATACCTGGAGAAAGAAACCTTGTGGTGGGCCTTTTTGAGATTTGTGGGTTGGGCTACCTCTTGCCACACTGCGGCCTAAAGGTTCTGGATAAGAGAGTCAGGACCGGCCCGATTGCAACTCACCTCAAACCGGCTTGTGCGCAAACTAAAGCCCCTTGTTGAGACTTTAATCACATACCCATGATAGATGAGGCTGTTACAAGAAAGTTATGGCAGACAAGTATAATATGACAACAATAAAGGAAATGTGCTTACTGTTAGCCAAAACAAGCAAAGAACTCTCAATTAAAATAAAGAAAAGGACAACACAACCATAAGAAACACATTATAAATATAATGGCAAAGATAAAAAAGAAATAACACTAATACTTAATCAATAAAACCAAAGAAGAAATGGCTAGTCTGCCACGCTTAGTTACATTACGGGGTTAAGACCAAGGAGGGAACCACTTCTTCAATGTGGATAACCCACAAGAAGATCCTGCTGTAGAAATTACTCACTTTGAGAGAATAGGCCTAAATGACTTATGCCCAAAAATTCTTAATCCTTAACAGAGGGTAGGCTTTTAGAGGGAGAGAAGGGATTAGCCTATTAGTGCATGCTTGCTATCGCACTCTTGTCTACTCTCTTTTTTTCTTTCTCCCTGTTTTCCTTTTCTAAGTTTTGTTACTCCGCTTTCCCACTCTTTTCTTCTTAGTTCTTGCTTGTACGATGTGGTTTTTCTGATGTTGTGGTGATGTGATTACTGTAATGTTGTCGTGTTGATTATTTTACTGTGCACGGCAAAGGCTCTTTATATACTGCCTGCCATTACTGGTTTTTTACCATTTCACCCTTTAACCACTTTTGTTTGGGTGTGGGTGTCCTTCCAGCCCACCCACTAGCTTGTCAGCTGCCCAGCCACCACCACTTACTTATCCTGGCTGTGCCACATCCCATTACCAAACAAAGAATTTTATTTTGTTTGCTTGTTCACCGTGACATTTCCATTCGGATAAGGTGAGCATTCTCTCTCACTATCCCTCATAGCATGCACCTAGTGGTTCCAACTCATCTTTCCCTCTTTTAGGTGGTATGTCATCCCAGCAAGACATTTCCCCCAAAAGAGTTTGAGCGAAAACCACAAAATAGGCTTCCCCTTTCTCCCCATCGCTAAACCATTCCATTTCTTACCTCTGACCTATGGCCCACCACTCCTGTATTGGCTGGGTATAGGTTGGTGGTGTCTAAACTTTGTGCATGCCCCAATTCCATGTACGTCCATGGCTTGTCTACTGCTTATGTGTTTGCCATGACTTGAAGGCCCGTCTGTGCATCCTGCTGCTCATTCTTGACCTCTTGTGGGGTGAATAGGTCTCTGAGCCTTTGTTCATTATAGCTTGCTTCCTTCCTGGGTTGGGCCTTGCTTGATTATGGGCTTTTCTTTCTTTAACCCATTCTTCATTCCTTTTGTAGACCTGCTAGTGCTTCTGCCATGCTATTCTACTATTCCTGCTATGGTATTATTTGATCCATGCTTGCTGGGCCTCTTTTGGGCCTATTATATGCTTTTCTTTAACTTAATTCCAGTGGCCCAATATATTATCATTAGGTTAGCATTCATGCTATTTTGGGCTTTCTTAACCCATTCCATTTCTTATGGGCTTCCTTGGCTCATTTCTTCCTTTTTGGGCATCCTCGGCCCATTTCCTTTTCTCGGGCATCCTCGGCCCATTCTAATTCTGCATTCCCATGGGCCTTTGCTAAGTCTTTTGGGCTTCCCCAACCCAATTACCATATCCTTTACTTTTGGGGTTTATTTGCTTTCCATCAACTCCTTACTTACTCAATTCATTACTTTGGGCCTTTTTTGGTCCATTCTTGCTTTCTATTCTACATAATGCCCATGAGTTTACTACTTCTTTCTCTGGGCTCTTTTAGGTCTGCTTGCTTCCTTTGAGGCTTATTTATTATTTTCTAGGCCTATGATCCATTATTCCTGTCATTCGGGCTTAATGGTTTTCTTCTCAATTTACTAACTCTTTTCCTCCCATATTGTTGGGCTTCTTCCTGCTATTGGGTCTTCTTGCCAAAATAAGCATCAACAAACCTCTATCTGTTAAATGTATTTTTTGCACCCACCATGAGACGACTCCGTTTGGTTTGCGTTCGCGGACTGTGCATCTACGTTTTTGGCCTTTTTTTATTTTCTTTTTTAAGTCCAGCACCTCTTGCATTGTTCATGGGACATTAACAGTGCAATTAGGCATATCAACAGTAACCAAAACTCAAACAGTAACTTTTTTATTATTTTTTTATTGTTTTCAATTTTCAGTTTTCAACGAAATAAGCTGTATCCAAATGCACACGTAATCTCATTTCTATTCCTTGCTTGGATGAAAAAGGTTTTCAAATTCGTGTTTGTTCTGGAAAAGTGTCAATTGGAAACCATTGTAGAATCTTAATGCAGGGTTTTAAGATGGATGATTTGTACCGTCTTAATGACATTTCTTTTGCTAATAATAATGCAATAATTGGTTCTTTTACTTACATTGATATGTCTATTAATCATTCTTATGCTTATGATGATGCTTGTTTATATGGATGATCCTTATATATGGCATATGAGATTAGGACACATTAATAAAATAAAATGAAAAGGATGATTAGTATGGGATTAATTCCAAACATGAACATTGTTTTTCCTACTTGTGAACCTTGCATATCTAGTAAAATGGTTAGACATATTTTTCCTAAGGGACAAAGATCCAATGAATTATTAGCTATTGTACATTCTAATGTATGTGGTCCATTAAATATTAAAACTCATAGGGGTATGTTATATTTTGTCACATTCATAGATAATTTTTCTCGATATGGACACATATACTTGATGCATAAAAAATATGAAGTTTTTGAGAAATTTCAAGAGTACAAAAAAGGAAGTTGAAAATCAATTAGGAAGGAATATTAAGATACTAAGGTCAGATCATGGGGGAGAGTATATGTTAGATCCATTTGGTGATTTTTTGAAAGAAAATGGAATAACACATCAACTTACTATGAGCTATACACCACAACAGAATGGTGTTGCTGAAAGATGTAATAGAACTTTGTTGGACATGGTAAGGTCTATGTTAAGCCATTCTTCATTAGGATCTGCTTTTTGGGGAGAAGTTGTTGTAACTGCAATGTTCTTGCTTAATCTAGTTCCTACAAAAATTCATAGTAGAACACCACATGAATTATGGACCGAAAGAAAACCCAATCTACAAAATTTAAAGGTTTGGGGTTCTTCAGCTCATATATTAATCCCATCACATTTAAGAAGTAAGTTAGATAGTAAAACTATCAAAGGTACAGTTATTGGATATCTTGAAAATTCTAAGGGGTATAGATTTCTTATTCACCATAGTGATGGAACTATTAGTGTAACTAAAAGTAGAGATGCAAGATTCTTAGAAGAAGAAATTGATACAAGAGATCCCAATAAATTAGTAGAATTATTTGAAATTTCTAAGGAGAAGTAAATGGTTAATAATGAATATATTATTGTTCCTAATAGTGAAAATCCTCATGATACACTTGGTAGGATTCAAAGAGAAAGAAATCCCCCTACTAAATTAAAATATTATTTCACTTATATAAGTGAAGGGGATGTTGAAGACCCTTTAACAATTGAAGAAGCTTTGTTTGCCCCAGATTCATTGAAATGGAAAGAAGCTATTAAGGAAGAATTAGATTCAATAATTAAAAATGATGTGTGGGAATTAGTGGAATTGCCTAAAAATAGGAAAGCAATTGGTAGTAAATGGATATTAATAAGAAAGTTTAAGTATGATGGTAGTATTGAAAAATATAAAGCTAGATTAGTGGCAAAAGGATTCACATAAAAGCCTGGTATAGACTATGAGGAAACATAGTCTCCAGTTGCTCACTTCCATTAGAATTTTAATGTCCATTGTTGCTGGCTTAGATTTAGAATTATATCAAATGGATGTTAAAACTACATTTCTAAATGGAGACTTAAAGGAAGAAATTTTTATGCAACAACCTGATGGTTATAAAGTTAAGGCTCAAGAAAATAAAGTGTATAAGCTTAAGAAATCATTGTATGGTTTGAAACAAGCATCAAGACAATGGTATTACACTTTCATAATGCTTTGGTTTTAGAGCTAATGATTATGATCACTGTGTATATCATTGGAATAGTGGGAGTGATTTTATAATTTTATCTTTGTATGCTGATGAGATTTTGATTGTAGGTAATTATGTTGAATCTATATGTGAAGTTAAAGATTTTCCAAAATCCCAATTTGAAATGAAAGATTTGGGTGAAGCTTTTTATGTGTTAGGAATTCAAATTATTAGAGATAGATAATCAAGAATACTTCAATTATCTCAAGAACAATACATTGATAAAATTTTAAAAAGATTTTATATGGAAAGTTCAAATCCAATTGATACTATTATCCATAAACAAACCAAATTGTCTTAGAAAATGTGTCCTATAAATGATGAAGAGAAAAGAAAAATGGAGCATAGACCTTATGCTCAAGTTGTTGGTAGCATTATACATGCTATGCTATGTACTAGACCTGACCTACGCTTTGCTGTAAGCCTTGAGAGTAGATTTCAAAATAATCCAGGTGAGGCCCATTGGGTAGCTGTTAAAAGAATTTTAAGATATATTAAAGGTACAAAAAGCCATAAAATGACTTATAGTGGGAAACATTTGAAAGCTATTGGATATTCTGATTCTGATTTCTCTGGTGACACAGATGATGAGAAATGCACATCAGGTTCCGTATTCCTCCTTGGAGGAGGAGCTATTTCCTGGTGTAGTAAAAAACAAAGTTGTATAACTAAAAGCACTGTGGATGCAGAATATATAGGATGTAGTAGTGCCATATCATAAGTTGTTTGGATAAAAGGCTTTCTTAAAAGCTTTAATATAAAAGAAATATTAGATGAGCGTATAAGAGTTATGTGTGATAACCAAGCTGCAATATGCACCATAAAAAGTGGTGAGCTTGGTACAAGAGGTAAACATATAAAACGTCATTATTATTATATTTTTTATGTGGTACTGAAAAATGAAATTCTTGTAGAATATGCATCATCAAAGGAGATGGTGGTGGATTCGTTAACAAAGGAAGTTGCTGCAGAAAGTTTCAAGAGACATGTCCGTATTATGGGAGATATTAATTATTGTACATTTCAAATTATTTGGCCAAGTGGGAGATGTTGGATTGTGTGGCCAAATAGCCCACAATATAGATGTTGAATTGTGTGGTTAAATAACCTACAATGTGCATGTGTGTAATTCTCAAAAGAAATTACCTTACATAATATTGTATATGAGATGATTATTATTAATAAAACTAGTCACGGACCCGCACGTTATGTGTGATTATTTTTTATGGTGGTCTTTTATTATTATTTTGTAATTTGAACTAATTTAATGAAAAGTAATGCATTTCATAATCATATTTATCACAAAATAATTTTTTATTATTGTAGAATTGTTTTATTTAGAATTTGTAACCTTAATTCTGCCAAAGTCGGTTGACTAATTTTTACATTTCTAAGTCAATTAAACACGTTTTGCATGCTACATGTAAACCTTCTTTTCCATAAGGGTTGAAATAATGTGGGTAATATATTTTTTTCTATGGAAGTTACAAAAATTAAAATTCACCTTGTCTTGATGTTTTTTAAAAATTAAATTATGCGATTCTCTTTCAATAATTGTGAAAATTCCAAGCAATAATTTAGAAGGTAATACATGTTACATGTTCATGCTTTGATTGTGTAATTGTATGATTGATTTGGGTTGTAATTTATAAGTTGAATATGGTGGTGTATATCCAAAAGGACCTAACTCTGTTGTTTAGGATATTGAATATAGTGTTGTGTATGATTTATAGAGTAACGACGGTTGTAGTAATTAAAAATTGGTTTTTCATTGTCTTTTAATGTAATGAAAACCTTACATATACTTTTTTTTTTCAAAAAAACCTGTACATATTTTTTTAATGTGAATCTTTACATATCTTTATTTTTTTTTTTTACTGAAATCTTTACATATACCTTAATAAGTAAACCCTATACATTTCATTTTCTTAGATGCATAAAAAAAGACATCTATTTCATAATAATAGTGGCTAATTAGTTTTTTCATGTTTTCATTTATAACGTTTCTTATTATTATCATATTTTACTGACTGTTAATTTTCATAATAAAGGCATTAAATGAGAGTTAAATTCTTAGAACCTTTCATTAGATTTTAAAAGTCAAGGTGTGTGAAGAATATAAGCATTTAAGGACTTTTTTTTATATATATTTTATTATTTATAAATAATGTTAAATGAAATGTCAAAAAAAGGATTTTGAAAATTTTCATCTTTATTTCTTATATATTTCTATTATTACTGAAGAATGTCTTCCTTTAAGTTTTGATAATAAATATGATTTTCTAGATTAGAGTTTGATTAGTTTCAAGTTTAAATTTTGTATGATTTTATTTAATTGTTGATTATATGATTTAATTAAGTGAATTTAACGATTTATTTATTTGCATTGTAAATTTATAATAATATTCGTAAGGTCATCTTTAATTAATTTTTTACTCCTTTAGCCGTCAGTCTCTTTATTTTCCAAGTAACGGTTACTAATTAATTTATTTAATTGACGTTTGATTTCTTTTACTAATCTCTTTCTCTCCCTCTTTGTTAACATCCTATTGTTTTTCCCAAATTTGATGATAATTCTAATGTACTAAATATGCACATTGTAACGTTTATTATTTTTTTTTTTTTCCATTTTACAGCAATGAAGTTAGTATATCCATAACTATTAGTTTATTTTATGATATGTTTGGTTTGATATTATTATTATTATTATTATTATTATTATTATTATTATTATTATTATTATTATAAATTTATGTTTCTAAAATAGCATGTGTTTTATATTCTCTTTTTCTATTGATGCATTGTAACGTTTTATAAGAATACTTTATAAGAAAATTGTTTATTCTTTTTTTTTTTTTAATTGAGTGTTTCTAAATTAATATTTGTATTGTATTTCTTTTTTTCATTGATGCATTGTAACATTTCATGGGAAGACTTTCTAAGAATAATTTTTATTTATTGAATAAAATCTTATACGTTTAATTTAAAAAAAATGAGAAAAAAAATAAGTAATTATGATATGGAGGATGTTGATAAATTTAAATGTTAAATAAAATAAGACGAGAAGAAAAATAGTAAAAATGAAATGTATAGCAATAAACACCATATTATTTTAGTTATGCTATGTAATAAAATAATATTATATTTTTATATTCTATCTTTATAATGCAATAATATAACATTTAACAACCAATGAGAATAAAAAAGATAACAACATAAAACATAAAACTAAATTGTATCAAGCTAGATTCCATTGGAAGACTTTATAAGAACAATTTTTATTTATTGAACAAAATATTATATGTTTAATTTTTTAAAAAATGAGACAAAATATAAATAATTATGATATGGAGGATGTTGCTAAATTTAAATGATATATAAAATAAGATGAAAAGAAAAATAGTAAAAATGAAATGTATAGCAATAAACACCATATTATTTTAGTTATGCTATGTAATAAAATAATATTATATTTTTATATACTATCTTTATAATGCAATAATATAACATTTAACATCTAATAAAAATAAAAAAAATAACAACATAAAACTAAATCGTATCAAGCTGGATTACCTATCAATTCCAATTTTAGCAAACTGACTGACTTCTAGTAATCTAAAACTGATTTATGTGATGCATTTAGTGGAGCTTTCAATTGTGCATCAGTATGTTTCGATGGTCAACTGGTTACATTAAAATTAAAAAAATATATACCAAAAATTGAAGGGAAAATATATATATATATATATATATAGAGAGAGAGAGAGAGAGAGAGAGAGAGAGAGAGAGAGAGAGGCTTTTGAGTGTGGAAAAATAGAAATTATGCATGGAATAAGAGAGAGAATGACAATTTTATAGTATGAGGATAAGAATAAGAAGAGTAAAAAATAAAGGAAGATAAAAAGATAGAATAATAGTAATATTAAGAGTAGTGGGGATATGAAAAGTTAAAATAGAATTAGAAAGGTTGAAAAAAGTTAAGGTAGAGAGTAGTGGGAATATGAAAAGTTAAAATGGAATTGATAATTTAATAATAAATAAGAATAGTTAAAAATAAGATAAATTAAATATGATATTTTGATTGTAATATAAGAGTTTTTAATTCACTTTAAATGTTAAAAAATTGTATAAAAAATTGAAAAAAAATTTATAATGACATGGCTGCTGACGTAGCTCAACGGGAGCATAACAACATTAAATGCTACGCTTTAGCTTTTAGTAATGTATAGATTATTTGAATAATGGAATTGCATGTTTTGGCCATGATTAGCTGTGTAGGACATGGTCAAATATGCAGTTGAGATTTCTCAGAGATTATGAGTTGTGAGTGGGGGTAGTTAGGTGAATAAGAGATCTGATTTTAACGTTTAAATAAATGTTTGAGACTTTAGCATTCATATCCTAATTTGTAAGAACTGAAATAAACGTTGGTAATTTTTGTGAGTCTTTAAATATTCCACTTGAGATCTCTAAATAAGATAACCACACAAAAATCCTACAAAGTGAAAAAACTCATTGCAACTCAAACACTATTTCACTCTTACACCTTTTGCCACACCACTGCAAAAGATGTAACACTGAATAACAAGCTACATATACATAGAGCAGAGAATTCAGCAAAGAAGTATTGTTGTGCATGTGTCGGCAAGCATGCAAAAAAGCCTTGCAACAAGAAAGTCAACAACTTCGGCAAAGAGCGTGAAACAAATCCAACACATTTAATGTTAAGCTTGATCTCAATCTTCAAACATGCTTCACCACGCAACAAAGTCACAAACTTTAGGAGACAAAACTGATCTTGGCATACACCTAAAGCCACACCGATATTTGCATATATTGAGTTATTGGCAATGCATGAAAAAAAACAAACATCAATTTCATGCTTGACAAGGATCCAGCAACAGGACCCCAGGCATTGGCCACAGGACCGCAGGCACTGGCAACCTAATCACCAAACTAGGGAAGGAGCCACTGTGTGTTTAGAAACATGGTAAAGTGATGAAAATATTTCCCATAAAAAATATTTTAGCTATATGTTTGTTC
Source organism: Lithocarpus polystachyus (assembly GCA_033629205.1). Lineage (NCBI taxonomy): Eukaryota > Viridiplantae > Streptophyta > Magnoliopsida > Fagales > Fagaceae > Lithocarpus > Lithocarpus polystachyus. The sequence goes on along the minus strand of CM066170.1, from coordinate 44,261,503 downwards.
CGGGGAAAAATTATTTGTCTCAGGAAATAAATTTTTAAAATTTTTGGTAGCACCTACAATTCCCAATGACAATGGTGATTAGGGGCAGAAAAATGGTGGTGGTGACAGTGGCAAGCAAAGGTACTATTCCCACCATCACTTGCCACTGTTAAGGTGGCCAACAATCACTATGGTACAAGCCAATATCTCAAAACTGTTGTTCTGGAAAAATGTCCTCGGTTTGATCAATTAATTTGAATGGAGAAATATTAATTGCTTTTTTTTTTTTTTCTCTCTAAAAGTTTCCATGATAATCCTTTATAATTTCTTCAAACCACCCATGATATCTAAACATTTACAACATTATCGCAACAACATTAAGAGAAAGCACTTCAATTAATAAAGCTACGTTTACAAAACAGAGAAATCCTCAATATTTAAAGCCAAAACAAAGACAAAACAGAAAACTTCTACTTAGAAATCCTTACCAATTTAAAACCAAAACCAAAACAAAACAGAAAACTTTTACTTAAAAATCCTTACTAATTTAAAACCAAAACAAAAACAAAAACAAAACAGAAAACTTCTACTTAACATTGCTAAACTGGAAAACATTTACCACATTCATCCCCTATATGGTAAGCTTCGGTTGCCCCAGAATCCTTGTCAACTCAAACTTGAAAACAAGCTTACCAAATTCTCCTCTTTCTTGTGTAACTTTATCCACATCATACAAGCCATCATAGATGTATTTCATGCTTTTCGAAGCCTTAGAGCCTTCAAAGCCTCTAATTACCCTTACAGGAGTTCCAGCTTCTATGCTATTCATCAAAGCAAGGTTTCCACGTTCAAGATTCTGATCTTTTGGGTCAATTCTTCCAGCCCTTGGATTCCCACCTTGATTTGAATAAACCAATACCTCAGATGATATCATGTGATTGGCATAACGACCGGAAGCAAGAACACTTGTGGCCAATTTTTCTCTATCCTTCATCATGAAATCAATACCATTCCGAAGTTGACGATGAAGACCAATAACATTCAGTTCAGTTGAACACTCAAACTTGTCACCAACTTCAATTGGAGGAACAGATCCTATTCGTTTTTCTTCGTTAACCCATTTTCGTTCCCATCGAAGATCTATTGCTGCTGCTCTATAAGCAGTGTTGGTTGCCCCACTTCTAAATTCTGACTTTGATTTCAGTTCTCTCTTGCGCTTGCTCAAGAACTCTCTATATAGATTCAAAGCTGCCTCCACTTTCTTTCGAGGACTATCAATAGGTTTGAAATACTTAGAGCAAATTCAACGCTTTTGATTCACAACATCCTCATTTTGTTTATATGTACAGCTCATGCTAGTTCTTTTGGAAGTTCCACTACATTTCTCAACTGAAACCAATGGCTTACATTCTTCCATGTACTTCTCTTCTTACCAAAAACACTGATATTAGAAGCAGCAGAAACTGATTGACCAAAGCTTGGCACTTTGTGCATATTCTTTGCACTGCTATTAGGAGCATTAAGCTTAATGAATTCAGAAGCACTTTTAGCACGCATTACAGTGGTTTTACGATATTCAACTTCATTTGGAAAAATATGAGGCACTAACGCACCACAAGCTCTGCTAGAGTTGGAGGAAGATCCAAAACCTCGTTGTTTTGTAAGCGTTGGTGAATTAAACAAACCCATCATATGTTATAACTTGATTTTTCAAAGCATTTATAGGAACACCTATTTAGAAGCAGAACCATATATCAGACAAAGATTACAAATTCCATATCCATATAAAAAAATTTAAATGTTTTAAAGAGAAACACAAACATGTTTGTGCATTATAAAAAGAGACTACTTGCTACTCCACAAACCAAAACATGAGTGAATAGACATCAAACATATTGTAAATGCAGAAGCTATGATACTAATTTAAATGATTGCAAAAAATATTAAAGATCTCAAATAATAATAATAATAATAATAATAATAATAATAATAATAATAGGATAGAAGAATTTAAAAATAAATACAACCACACATAAGATATAGCACTGGTATTTGGTACATGTTTTCAAACAACAATATTCAGTTTTCAAACAACATTATACGTATTTCCACACATTTTTTCACCCACACATATTTCTACACATGTTTTCAAACAACAATTTTCAATTTTTAAGTGTATGTACCAAACATCCCAAAATTTAAATGGTTCAGCAATAAACTACATTCGTGAGTAGCAAGATATGTATTTACAAAGTGTTTTACCCACCCAATAAGTACTCCTAATTAACAAAATCTCTTTAGAACTCTCTCAAACTAATCCAAAGTTCTCTCCATGTGAGACACCTTTGGGCCATTCCATTACAAGTAGACATCAATTTCTACATTCACAGACAAGGAGTACAATAACTTGTTGACCAAGGAATAGACTTTTCATACATACTATATAAGAAAATTCAAAACAGGTCAAATTAGGGAAATTATTTGAGACAATTTCTAACAAATTCCTCAAAGCAAGAGTAACTAAACTGTACATCAAACATATTACAATCACAAAAAGAAAAGACATGAACAGGTAAAGCATGTTTTTAAAAGCAAAAGATATCAAACACATTACAATCACAAAAATAAAAACTCTATATAGTCCAGATGATAATAAGAAACAACTAACATAGATACACAGAAAGAAATCTATGTACGAGGATAATAAGCACTTAATCAAAACAGGTAAAGCATGTTTTTGATCAAAGATTACCTAGAAACATTAATATATTTTTTCCTTCAAAAAAAGAAAATCTAATATTTTTGAAAGGAAGAGACATCAAACATAGTACATTCACAAAAGCAAAAAATATATATAGTACAAATAATAATAAAAAACAACTAACATTAAAATAAAAACAAAAACTAAAAAAAAAAACACACACGCACCCAGAGAAATGTACGTAATGGGATAAGAGCTTAAATTCAGTCCGGATGTGGCGTAAACCACTTGGTTTACGCCACCAATAGTATAACGCCACGTCAACACCCAATTAAAATCTCATTAAAACAAAGACAAAAAAAAAAAAAAAAAAAAAAAAAACAATGAATGTCTGTGTTGATGTTGGCAAAGGTAATGTTGTGGGAGACACAAAGAAGCTGAAGAAGCACTCCACCCACGGTTCACCGCTGTCAATGAATTGGTGACCTCTCGTCCTCTCTAAATTTTATTTTACAAAACCTTTTAAAAACAAAAACAACCAAGAAACCTGGTTCCAAAACCCACATGCAAAAGCAAAAGCCTCAAATTTTAATGACCCACAAACAACAAAGACACCAAGACTTTGTCTTCCCTCACCAAAATCCACAACATTATCCCATATGCAAATCTTGAGCAAAACCCAGATTCAAACTTACACACAACCCAGATTGGATATATTTCTTTATAACCACATGTGCAAAATTAGAAAAATAAAAAAGATTGTACCTGGGACAATGAAAATTGGAAAAAAGAAAAAAAAATCAAGAAAAAAGAAACTTAGAGGTCAGTGGCGACATCTCTAGCAGCTTTTGGCGGTTCCGGCCACTCAGCGGCTTGTAGGTTCGGTGGTTCTTCAGGATGAGCAGATTTTGTGGCAGATTTTGGCAGCATCTCCAAAGGTTTTGGGCAACATCTCCTGCGGCTGGGGCTGTGTCTTTAGCCGGCTTGGAGATTTGGTTGGTTCTTCAGGAGGAAGATACAATTTTGTTGCTATATGGATTGTTAGAGGTAAGATTATGTGCGGTAAGATTTATTTTTTTAGTGTGCAATAAGCTGATGTGGCGCAATTTGATTGAAGGGCAGAAAATAGGCGTTTTACGCCCCATCCGGACAGAAGTTGCTCTCATGGGATAATAAGAAGTTACAATAAAGTTGCTTAATGGCCAGATGGGTACTTGCTACTTCAGAAACCTAAAACGAGTGAAGAAACAACACACAAAGAGTTGAAATGGAATGAATCTCAGAAACAACTCATTTATTTTGGGGTCATGCATGCAAAGATGGTCACCGAAAAGGCTTTGGCTTCTTCTGAGTGACTCTGAGTTTTGTGAGCAGAGCATCGAGCATGTTTGCGTGTGACACCAAATCTCATTTATAACAAATGCTTTCTATTCTACTCTCTCCTCTCTACTTTTCAGTGTACTCACCTAATTGGCCATTTGACCCAATGCACTTTCTTTTTCAGATTACGCGTGTTTTACTTTTAGCTTATTGGTTGGGTTCACGGCACCTTAAAAGTCCAGCTCACATCAATATAATAAGCTCTTGGTATGAACTTGTTGGAAAGCTTAGAATTTTTTACTTCTATAAAAAGAAGGTTAAATGATATTTTTAGTGAATTCTTCTTCTTTATAATTAGAAGTTGATTTAATTACAGACATTTTTCATTTTAAACTCACGCTTTTCATCAAACTGAAAAATAATAATAATAATAAAATAAAAATTATATGCATATTCATTTTTCACCCATTTCATGGCTTGTAAATTTGTGCATTTTTAAGTAGTTTGTTTTTTTAACTCCAGTTTAAAAAGTTAGTTTTTTTTATTATTCAACTTATTTTTGTTACATTCATGGGCCTCACTGCACTTTCTGATACTATTTATGGATCGTACTATACTATTTCAGCGAACTTTTACCTTTATCTATAGTACTTTCAGCAAAAAGTTTTCAGTTTCAACAAAATAAGCAGATCTCAAACAAACTCCTAATAGGTAGAGAATGTTTATCCTTCATTGTTGCCCAAATCAACAAATCATGAAATGAAATAAAAAGAAAAAACAATGCGAATGTGACATTTAAGTAGATGTGTCAATTTGGGTTAGCGTATCGTGTTTGTGTCGTGTTGAGGTAGGGTTATTTAACTAAATAGCTCAACCCGAACCCAACTCATTTAATAATCATGTCATGATCCTTGAATCCTAACATGATCTATTAATGAGGCAAGTTGTCACGACCCGACCCACTTGATATGCTTAATAAAGAGGTTGTGTTGAGTTGACATGAATGTGATACAACTCATTTTAATCTGCTTAATACCCCTACAATCAAGGAAGTCAATACTTTATCGGTACAAACCGTATTGAGAAAATATATTGTACCGGTCATTAAACTGGTACGAGTACGATCCTCTAAAATTTACTAGATTAAATACCTAGTTGTGCCGGCCTATACTGCTTGTATGGGGGATATTTTCGTGTGTTTTAGTTAGTACAACTAAAAAAAATTAAATTGAAAAAAAAAGTTATTAAAAAACATTTTATTTTAGCTAATATATTGGGTTAATGTACTTAGGCTAATATTTAGGTTTATAAATATGTAGATTTTAAGTTTTATATTGATAAACATAAAAATTAAAAAATCATACGTACATAAATAAATACAAACACACGCGCGCGCGCGCACACACACACACACACATATATGTGTGTCTGTATATGTATAGAAAATTAAAAATATATAAATATTAGAAATCTTGAAACGGTACACCAATACCAACTAATATCAAAATATTTTGTTCCTCTAACCAAATTGAAACTGTCTTGGGTACGAAATTGACTCCTTTAGTAAGAGCAAAGAAAAGTAAGAGATTTTTTAGCTTTACAAAATTAAATACAATGCTTCCGTTATTATATATTGTAAGAGCTTAAGAACAACCCCTAAGCCCACTTAGAATAATGGTACTGACTATTTCTAGCCCAACACAATTAATTTATAAAAGAATGGGCATGCTAGGTTAACTATAATGCTTTGTATGATCCAAATATAAAATCAATGAAGTCGTAGCTCTTAATATGATGGAAAGAAACATAGAACAAGTATAAAACTCTTCCTCAAGCTAGTCTGAGACTGCAATGTTCATATATTAATTGCTCAAATCTTGGTACAAGTTGATACTCTCTTCCTTTTTTGTTCAAGTTTTATTGTTCCACCCCCTTCTTGAAGGTGTTAGGTTCTAAGGAATTAGGAACTAATGTATTAGAACTTCAATTTGTAATGTTGGCAAACCATGATCAAAACAATCTTTAGTCTTGTGTTAGACTTGCTCAAAGTATGGCTTTTTATGTAAAGTTGGAATAGAGTTAACTGCAGAATTTACTGTGCACTTCTGCCTGACTCGATCGATCGAGAATTAGACTCGACCGATCGAAAGTCGTGCAGAATGTTTTTCTGCAGAATTTTTCCAACTCAGCCCTAGCTCATTTAATGTATAGGGTTTTTATGTTTTGCCCTAAGTATATAAGAGAAAACTCTAGCCACGTTTTTAGTGTTCTGAATGCTGTGTTTGTGAATCTAATTATTAGATCCAGAGGTGTCAACCTTCACATACACTTAAGGTTTCCAAACTCAAGATTCATGTCAAGAGATTGGTAAATCATATAGTTGCAGAATCAAAGAGCTTCAAGATATACAAGCAGTTGTGCTTGTGCTTTGCTGAGAATTCAAGGAAAGAAGGAGTCCGTGGTCTCGGAGCTGTCACGTGGTCGTGGTAGTAAGTTTCCTACAGGCAGGTAGCAATAGGATGTTAGTGGTCTAAGTCTCTATTGTGTAAACTTCGATTCTTTCATAGTGAATTCGTTTTACCTTGAGGATAGCTAGGTTAAATCCTCCCCAAGTTTTTTACCGGTTTGGTTTTTCTGGGTCATCATATCATGTGTTCTTTATTATTCCGCACCTTTGCATGATATGATTATATTTGTGTTAACCTAGATCTAAATAATTTACCTAAGTAAATCACTTGGCTAAATAACCAGGTTAATTTGTTTGGGTTTAAGGGGTCTAAACAACCTTACAGAAGGGATTCATTTCCTTTATATAGTCTCTCCTAATGCACCTAAGCCCTCCACCTGTATATCTCTGGATAGCAATTGGGATGCTTGTCCCATCAAGATCCTGCTAGAGGTGGTAGAGAGTGTTGTGAGTTGTGGAACTACTGTTCAAGTATCTTTTTCTTATAAATGCAACCAGCTAAGTTGGTACAAAGTATTGAATGTGTAGGTGATGACTACCTTCTCCAGATTTTTCCTTTCTTCTTTACTTGCATGTCTCTGATGTCTTCCATGGTGTCCTGCCTTTTGGTGCAGTTGGCCAATTGAGGCATTCCTGGGTGTATTTGTTTCCCAGGCTCCTCCTCAGACGATAGATCTGCCCGTTCTTCATCCTCGAACCTTAGTCAACTTGTCAAGTTTGGATTAACATGGTCTCTATCTCTTCCTTCCTCGGACTTAACTCACATGTCGGGTCTAGATTGATGCACAAATGGGCCTTTGCTCATCCTCGAACCGGGCCCACGAGCTGTATGTTGTGTTTGGATGCTATCCTCCCACATATATAGTATAGATACTAATCCAAATTTCAGAGGTTCTCTTTTGAAATCTTCGATATCCACGTGAACTATGTTTGATTAATCTTGCTCTTAATAAAATATCCTTTACCGTATTAATACTATTTCTTAATCTAATAACACAAATTTAGGTTATTACGATTATGTGGTTTCATATTATATATATTAAAGGATTTAGAAAATATAAATCGTTAAGATTAATATAATTAAAAATACATTCCTTTAGTGAATTAAAAAATATTGAATTATTTCAAACTAATTGAAGGGCACGATTATTTTTTATATTTGATTGCATGCGTGGTTAAATTTCTTTTTTATTTTACCTTTGGATGGTTTTTGTTTCAATTGTACCCAAAACAACTAAATATGATAAGTAATTTCATATTCTAAATCAATTTTTTAAAGTATTCCAAATAATTTTTTTCTTATATAACTTTTATAGTTAAAACCAAACTTCCTTTATACAGGTGATTATTGCACCATCTAAAGATGATTAGTACATGTAAACCACCTCTACCTTCCCTTCCATTGTCTACTTATCTCAAAATAAAAAAATAAAAAAAATAAATCCATAGAAATAAATGCATTCACCTTGTTAACACATGGAAATTTATACATATAATTTGACATAAATGCAAGTTTCGATGAGAGGAAAGGCTAATTGAAAAGAATTCATTCTCATTCTCAAGGAAGGATTACTTATTTATTTATTTATTTATTTTATATATAGAGTTGCAGGTATAGATATAATGTGATAAAATCCAATATTCCACTCGTTTCATCAGCTAGAGTAGGCCTTGCAGGATCTACTTAGTTGTTACTTCTTTGGTTTTAGGGATGGTTTAGGGGAAGAGTTTAAGGAATTGTGAATGAATTTTTTAAGAAAAACTTTCCTGGTCCTTCTAGAACTTTTTATAATAGTTTTTATTATTATTTAAATTTCAGGTAAAATATCATCCATAATATAGATTACAGAAATTTCTTGGATTATATACAATCTTATACCAAAATGTTCAATAATGCCGAAAAAGAACTATTTTTACAAAGTTAAGAAATACATGATTTCATTTTCACGAATGTGGCACCTTTTTATAATTAACACAAACTTGGTCTCCATTTGTTTCGTGGTCAGTGTCAATGTAAAATGATTTCCCTGACTACCCAAATGGTTTAATGGCACCTCCCTTGTTACTAAGAATTTGAAAGGAGCGGAAGAGTTCAGGTAATAAGTAGAACAGTCAAAAAAGAAATGTAAAATGATTTTGGAGAAAATTATTTGTTTTCATCATTTTGGTTGAAAATAGAACTTTCTAATTTTTGAGTTACACATAAAATTCTCAGACAATGGTGATTGGCGGCAGTAAAATGGTGGTGGAGGTGGTGGCTGAGTGGTCAGCAATAATACAATTACCACCATCACCTACCACTGATAGATTGTTGTGAACCGGAATAATTTAATGAATATAAAAGATAGTTAATTCAAGATGATCAATTTTCTAAATTTAAGAGAGAAAAAAAAAAAATATATATATATATATATTTTTTTTTTTTTGATTAATTTTATATTTAATTCTCAATAATACATTTAACATACATAAATAACTAAGAATAAGATAATCTCAACAACAAATTCTAAAACATAAAAACCAATCCTAATTCCTATCATAAAAATTTATCACTACGCCTAAATTTAAATACTTATTCAAATTCGGGTCATGACATAGATGGCCAACAAACAAAGGTGCAAGCCAATACTTCTCAAAACTGTTGTCCTCTCAGAATGCACTAGGTTTAATTAATTACTTTGAATGGAGAAATCTTAATTGCTTTTTATTTTTTTTCCTCAAAGTTTCTAAGATAACCCTTTATAATTTCTTCTAACCACCCATGATATCTAGACATTTACAACAGTATTTATCATACGCTTAAAGAAAACACTTCAATTATATAAAGCTAAGTTTACGAAACAGAGAAATCCTTACTGATTTGAAAGCAAAACAAAAACAAAACACAAAACACAAAACTTATACTTATTAGCATTGCAAAACTAGAAAACATTTCCACATTCATGTCCTATATAGTAAGCTTTGGTTGCCCCGGAATCCTTATCAACTCAAACTTGAATACAAGCTTGCCAAATTCTCCTCTTTCTTGTGTAAATTTATCCACAACATACAAGCCATCATAGACGTATATCCTGTTTTTCGAAGCCTCAGAACCTTCAATGCCTCGAATTACCCTTACATGAGTTCCGGCTTCCAAACTATTCTTCAAAGCAAGGTTTCCACGCTCAAGCTTCTGATCTTTTGGTTCACTTTTTCCAGCCCTTGGATTCCTACCTTGACCTATATAAATCAATACCTCAGGTGATCCCATGCAATTGGCATAACGACTGGAAGCAACAATACTTGTGGCCAATTTTTGTTTACCCTTCATCATCTAATCAATACCATTCTGAAATTGACGATGAAGACCAATAACATTCAGTTCAGTTGCACACTCAAAAATGTCACCAACTTCAATTCCAGGAACAGGTCCTATCCGTTTGTCTACGTTAACCCATTTTCGTTCCCATTGAAGATCCTTTGCCACTTCAATATAAGCAGCCCTGGTTGCCCCACTTTTGAAGTCTGACTCTGCTTTCATTTCTCTCATGCGCTTGCTCAACAACTCTCTAAATAGATTCAAAGCCGCCTATACTTTCTTGCCAAGACTATCAATAGGTTTGAAATACTTGGACCGAACTCTACGCTTTTGATTCACAACATCCTCATTTTGTTTGTACGTATAGCTCATGCTAGTTCTTTTGGAAGTTCCATCACATTTCTCATCTGAAACCAATGGCTTGCATTCTTCCATGGGCTTCCTCTTCTTACCTAAAACACTGACATTAGAAGAAGCAGAAATTGATCGACCAAAGCTTGGCACTTTGTGCATATCCTTAGCACTGCTATTAGGAGAATTAGGTTTATTGAATTTCGAAGCACTTTTATCACGCATTACAGTGGCATTACTATCTTTAGCTTCACTTGGAACACTCTGACGCACAAACGCACCACAAACTCTACTAGAGTTGGAGGAAGATCCAAAACCTCGTTATTTTGTAGGCATAGGTGGATTAAACAGACCCATCATGCGTTATAATTTGATTTTTCAAAGGATTTATAGGAACACCTATATAGAAGCAGAACCATATATCAGACAAAGATTACAACATCCATATCCATATAAAAATAATAATAATTTAAAGAGAAGCACAAACATGTTTGTGCATTATAAACTAAGAGAACTTGCTACTCCACAAAGCAAAACATGAGCGAATAGACATCAAACATGTTGTAAATGCAAAAGCTATGATAGCAATTTGATTGATTGTGAAAAATATTATGGCTATAGAAAGATCTCAAATAATAATAATAATAATAATAAGATAGAAGAATTTAAAAGTAAACACAACTACACAGAAGTTAGAACACTAAGAATTGACATGGTTCAGCAATAGACTACATCAGTGAATAGCAAGGCATGAATTCACAAAGTATTTGCACACCCAAAAAGTTCTCACAAAGTTTTTTTTTTTCCTTAAAAAAAAAAAAGAAAATATAATATTTTTAAAAGCAAAAGACATCAAACATGGTAATCATAAAAACAAAATCTCCATATAGCCCAGATGATAATAAGAAACAACTCAAACAAATAACATAGAAACACAAAAAGAAATCACTTGTTATAGGATAAAAAGCACTTGCAAGTTGCAAGAAAGTTGCTCAATAACCAAATGGGTACACTTACTTTACTTGCTACTTCAGAAACCTAAACTGAGTTGAATAGGTAGAGGGTAGTGAAGAAACAAGAAGCAAAGACTTGAAATGCTATGAATCTCAGAAAAAACACATTGTTTTGGTGAAAATTTGAGTCATGCAATGCAAAGATGGTCACTGAAAGTGACAAGACTTAAGAGCAGAGAGCATTGTATTTGTTTGTGTGTTACAGAGTGAAGGAGAATGTTTCGGGTCTGTGAAGAAGAATGTTGTGCATTTTTCACTCTAGCTTGTTGCTGTTTCTCTGTTTCTGTTTCTGAGAAGAGAGTGTGGTTTAGCTACGAACCACCCATATATCAATACTATTATTTTAGGCAAATAGATAGATACACAAGTCAACTAATTACTAGTTAGTACTATTAGTCTACTTGTTATCAAACAAAAAAAAAAAAGTACTACTAGTCTACTATACTACTTTTGGATCAGATTATAAGTGGTTAGTATGCTGGAGTTTCATAAGTAGAGAAATAAAGCTTTTTCATTGTTTATTAGTTAAGTTGTTACACAATCTAAACTACACATGTTTTATGGTGAATAGCCAAATGGCATAATACAAAAATATATATTTGTCATCCCTTAAAGGCCTTTTAAATTTGTTTGATGAGATGGTAAACAATCCGAACTACACATCTATCTTATTGTGAATAACTAGATGCAGCCTTCCAGCATCAATGTTAACGGACTAATTAAACCATACAAAAGAAGCACAAGAAAAAAAAAATACAAAGCTAGAACTCCCATTAAGTTAGTTTTGCCAAAGGAACAATAGCATCATTCATTGCCGTAACATATTTCTTAAAGAAAAAAAATACTGACTAATTAAAGTTAGTGCCCCCACCTAATTTCCCCAATGACCCTGTACAGTTACTGTCCCCAAAAGAAGCAATCTTATTAACAATTTCTATGATAATATCAACACCAGTGCTTCTCAGAGAAGATACGTGGCGTAAAAGCTCTTCCACAGCATTTGCATAAGGAACAATAGCATCATTCATTGCCGTAACATATTTCTTACTGGTGAAAATGTCAACAAGAAACCGTAATGTTGAAGCTTCCTTCACTGCCTCTAAGCCTTTGGCATTAAGGCAAATGGCACCAAGACCATTAGGAACACATGTTAGAGCCTTTGACGAAGGCAGTATGCCAGCTACCACCGATGATAAAAAGGCAGCTGGAAGACCCAAATCATCCAGAGCAGGAAAACATGTTGGGTCTTTGTGGATTTATCTCATTCATAACAGTCACAGCTGAATAATAAATGTCACCTCCAAATTTATCTACATTGCCAAATATCAGTGACAGTGTAGCAGGTAAAGAACTTTCATAGGAATATTGGGATCTAGTAGAGTTACCAGGGGCATAGGTGGCAGAACCAAGTGCCTTCAGTGAAACCTTAATAAGCCTTTTTTGGGAGTACAACTGATCATCACTGTGTCTTGAGCTCTCACCAATAATCATTGAATTATCACTAGGTGGGATTTTCAGTCATCCTACTCTGTTCCATCTAATGATCAACAAACAAGTGACAATTACTATTTGTTCTGTTTGTCACTTGTTTTGAAGAATAGATGTTTATGGATACTCATTAGAGGTTGAAATCAAGCATAATTCTGTGTATTATGACCAGGCCAACGGTGTTTTACCTTATTCTGATTCAAAGTAGAATTATTCTTTTCTAAAAGCTTCACTCTATTATTGCAAATAATATGACCACTGCTCCATGGTCATGATAGTATGCTTCCAAAACATGATATTATTGAGATTTAAAGCACCCAATAATATCCTGAGCTTTCAGAACCAAACACTATTAGAAATTTGAATATAAATTCAAAAATTAATGCTAGCCAATCACACTGCTTTATCGCAATATACATTAAGTACTATAACGATGCACAAAGAAACATAAACTAAATTTTATTATAAAAGAAACAGAAAATAAAAATTGACACATTACAGATGCATTAAGCTCCAAGGTCGGCTATTTTTTTTTATTTCGTCATTTCTTCTCCCATGATTGAATCTACAAACCACTTAGCCTGACTCTGTCCTGATTCGCACGTTGACACTGAGTTAGTTACCTCCCAAGGTGTCTCTCTTATGATTCAAATTGTTTATTGGATGTCAACGTCAAAAGTCATTCCAAATTTTTAAAAAAATGGGAAAGAGGGAAGATAGAGACTGACAGATATACATCTAACTAGAGTGAAAGATAGAGACGGATAGACGCTTGAGCTTGACTCCATTCCAAAATGGGGAAAAATGGGAAAGAGGGAAAGAAAAAAAGGTCGCAAAATTAAAGGGTTTTCTTAGCATGAGCGTACACAAAGAAAAATTTCACATTTGCCCCAAAATATGCCATCTTGGCTCCCTCCCTCCAAAAAAATTTATAAATTGGCCTATGAAATCCAAAAGTATATGTTCTATTCTATCCCTTTTGCCTAGTTGCTTGAAGAATAATTACAATAACTTTTGGAAAATAACAAAAAATGGTCCAAAGAAACCCAATTGCCCATAAAATAATATAAATTACCTACAGACAAAGAAACCCAATTGCCCCCAAAATAACATAAATTACCTATAGACAAACTAATATTGACAAAAAAAGTAAAGCACAAATTTGGCATTATCAAATTCAAATGTATGAATTTTAGTTCACATGATGTGAACTGTAAAGTGCTTAATATTATATTTTTTAAGTTACTTTTTAAAAGGTTTTTAGTTGTGTTTGCTGTAATAATAATGTTTATTTTTTTATTAAAAAATTATATAATGAGTTTGTTGTAATATATTGTTTGGTAATGTTACTTTTTAAGAAATGAGAGAAATTTGTCAATCTTATGTCAAAATATTATTTAAATGGTTAGGTAGATGTAGGATTAATTCCTTATAATTAATTATTGTTGCCTTTTTTCTTTTTTTTCTTTTTTTTTTTTTAAGATCATGAAAAAATAATGTTCTATTTTGATTTTTTCTATATAGAAAAATTCAAAATAATTTAGAAGTTCATATTGAAAATGCAGTTTTGTCAACACACTACAAAAAAAAGCGGTCTATAGCCACGTTTACAAAACGCAGCTATAGACCCAAAAAAACGCAGCTATAGGGTATAGTCGTGTTTCTATAGCCGCATTTACAAACACGGCCTATACCGTTTTTTGTAGTGACATCTAGTTTGATGTCCTAATTTCTAAAATTCATCAAATAAATTTTTGAAAAATCACCATATATAAAATTGGTAATAGTTCATTATAGAATAATGTAGAATTACCACAAATATATTATGATGTTAATAAACACAATGCAATTGAACAAGCTTATGTTAAGTTTGGTCTATACCAATTTTTTTTTTACTTTGGCCCCCTCATTTCTGAATCCTGGTTATGTTCCTAGCTGCGTGTTAAGGAAATGAAAATGAATGCTTTCTATTCCACTCTCTCTGGTCTGTAGTCACTCTCTTTGGGTTAAGGCACCTTAAAAGTCCAGCCCACATCATATAATAGTTCTTCGTATAAGCTTGGACAATTCTACCTCCATTTATGGTAGGTTACGTGATATTTTATGTTTAAGTGACCTTTTTTGGGAGGGTGTGCGCCCTAGTGGGAGAAAAAGAAGAAAAAGGAGCAACGATCTTTGATATATATATATTTTTTTAACATTGAAACATATAAGATGAAAGACAAATTTGGGGTTGTATCCAAAGTGAGCGAAACTCTCCAGTGAATTTATGTTAATTTCTAAAGAAAAGATATTGTTGTATTTGGTGTAAATCTCAAATTAAGAATAAACTTGAAAATAAGTTGTAATAGATTTTTTAACAGTGGATTTATTTGAAGTTTGTTTCAAGGTTTTCTTTTAAAAATGTTTCCACATAAATTTATGTGTTCTTGTACATAATTGATATCTTAGCTTGATGATTTTGGTGAAAATATATTTTTAATGATTGATTTTCTTAATTGACATCGTACCTAAATTTGTGCTTATTATTGTTTGAGTAATATTTTTTTTGATGAACTAGTTAGGGTAAATATATAGTCACAATAGTTGAGTTGACAATTTTAGGTGTCAACTCACAATAACATCACTTATTTATCTACTCACATAAATTTTTGTGTTCTTATGTATTATTGATATTTTAACTAGGTAATTTGGTTAATAACTTTTTTTTTATAGTAATTGGTTAAAACTCTTAATTAATTGTCTTAATTTACATCATACCTAAACCGGAGTTGTACTTATCATTCTTTAAGTAATGTATAGTCACAATAGTTGAGTTAAGAAGTTTACTTGAAGAGCAATTCCGTTCGTGTAAAGAGAAAAATGGGTAGAATCTACACCACATCTCTCTTATTGCGAGCCCATAAATGATAAACCTTCATGAATTAATTTTAAAACAAAAAATATCAGGCAAAGATTACAACAACATATCCATTTAGAAGAATTAATATTTAAAAAAAAAACAAAAAACAAAAAACACAATGTTTGCATATAAAAAGAAACGACTTGTTACTTCACAGACCAAAACATGAGTGAATAGGCAACAAACATATCAATCACAAAGAAAGAAAAAAAGATATCAAACAGGTTAAAAAAAAAAAAGCATCTTTGACAGAATATTAATTACCCAGAAAAAATAAATAAATAAACATCTTAAGCAAAAGATATTAAATATATAACAATCACAAAAAGAAATCTCTATATACTAGATGATCATAAAAAGAAACAACTAATATAGAGATACACAAAGAAAACTACGTAATAACTAATAGGATAATAAAAGCACTCACAAGAAATTGCTCAATGGCCAAATGTGAACTCTAATTATAATTAATATCACATAAATTCATCAAATTTTTATTTTTTACAACACTCTCAGTTTATCACATGGATATGTCAGTAAAAAAAAAAAGATGGTATTGTTTGTTTTGATTTGGGAGTTGTACGCTAGGACCACCAAAAATGGCACAATTTTGTGACACGTAAAGTTGTGACATTTTTAATGATCCCAGCATTTTCCTTTGGCTTGGGAGTCACGCAAAAATGAACATTGAAAAGATTGTGAGAATTGTGATAAGAGTTGGTAGAAAGCATTGTTTGATAGTGATGTGTGTCGTAAAGTTGTGCCATTTTCGATGATCCCAGCATTTTCCTTTGGCTTGGGGTCACGTTTTTCCTTTGGCTTGGGGGTCACGCAAAGATGAACATTGAAAAGGCTGTGAGAATTGTGATAAGAGTCTGCAGAAAGCATTGTTTGATAGTGATGTCTGTCAAAGGTGATTGAAATATTACCTATTCAGATTCTTTGCTTATACTAATTTTTTTACCCTCTTTTTGCGAGCCCCTGATGAACCTTCATCAATCATTGATTTTGCTATGACTTGTGTTACACTTATCTTGATGTTTTAATTAAAAAATCATTTATATATATATATATATATATATTTTCCCTTTTTGCCAAGTGTGTTTTAACCTTGCTATTGCATTTATATTTGTCATGAACTTATCGATATGTACATAAGATATAAGATATAAATGAAATGGAAAAAACCATCATTTTCTTTTCTTTTTCTTTTTCTTTTTCTTTTTTTTGGGGGGGGGGGGTGGGGGAAGCATCATTTTCTGTCATGTATTTAATCCCAATTCCCAAGTTAATTTTTTATCCGACTTTAATTATTATTTTTGAATAACTCGCCAGTTTTTTTTTTCTATAACTATACAAAGTTAATAATTGGATGTATAATATATACATATTTATTTTTATATTCCATACCTATATAATTTAATTTCAACGGTTCCTTGATGATTATAAAATACAAACTATTAAATAAGACTAGCCTTATCACATGTGCTCTGCATGTGCAATAAGACTCTTTTTTATTATTTTGAATTTAATATAATTTTTCAATTTGAATTTATTTATTGTTAGTGAAGTTACACGAAATGAATTTTTAAGAAACTTAAATTTAGGATTTGAAAATGAATAAACTGTTGAGTTTAGTGTGTGTTAGTTTTTAGGAAAAAAATATATTAAACGTGCATGAGATATATTCAAATAAAGAGTATGCTAATTTTTAGAAAAAAAAAGAATAAGTTTATCTGGTAGTTTTTTTTAATTTTGTTGAATTACAATTTTAGAGGTATTTTTGACATTGTATGAAGCCATAACTAACTTTGTGAATTTTCTTAATATATAAAGAAGATAAATCCTATATATATATAAATAAATAAATAAATTCTCCTTAGTACACCTTAAAAGCAAGTTAAGAATTTGCAGTGCAATGGTATAACTCACTCCCCTCAACTAAAACCTTGTCCTTATTAAATGGATAAAATTTGGCTCCAAGTTACCAATAATCATTAAAAAAAAAAACATTATTACATATTTTTAAATCTAACGGTTGGATTGTATATTCTTTATATTTTTAACACACATAATAAATTTTGTTCAAATCAGATATTATTTAATATTCGATCCATAAACTTATTTGTTATACATAATTTTATACAATAAAAATAAATAAATTTAAACATTTGCGATAACATAATTATTGATCTTTGATTTTTTAAAAATTTTACAAACATAAAAGATATGAGAAAAAAATGTAATTCAATAATGAATTTGTCAAAATTCACATATAATAAAAAAAAATAAAGAAAACTTTGTCCTTATTAAATTATAAGAAAAGAATAAAAAAATGAGAATAAATCTTTATTCAATTCAATTCTATTCATTTCAAGGCATTCAACACTTTAAGGTATATTCTGTTGGGTTTTTTTTTTTTTTTTCTTTTTCTTTTTCTTCTTCTGTGGTATGTTTTAGTTTTTAAAACTTATTTTTATATATTTTTCTAATTTTTCACTCAAAAAAGACTTTTTTTTTCCTATGCTAGAAAGTGTGTTTGATTTAAATAAAAAATAGTTTGGAAAAAATTACATTTTAAAATGTGTAAGTAACTAAACCCTCGACTTTCAAAAAGTAACAAATTGACCTGTATAGTTTCAAAGGTAATCAAGTACAAATCAAACACTTTGTACTATTAAGTCTAAAACACAATGTTATTTCACTTATATGAGTTGAGGTTTAATTTTTACATTTGAAATTATAAGACTTTATCTTTTTATTTTTTAAACTTTAGGGATTAATTAAGTATTTTGAAAATTATAAGTTTTAATTTGTTACCCTCTTCAACTATCAACTATAAATTTTAAAACTTTCAAACCTTTTATGAAAAAGGTTTTAAAATTATAGATCAGACACTTGTGAGAAAAAAAGGGATAGCCAATGCTAGAATAAAAAATCAGCTGAAAAAGAGGAAAAGGAAAGAAATCAAAGGTGCAACCACTTCTCAAGTTCTACAACCTAGTTCAATGGTGAATGGTAAGTTCAATTCTATTATTTTGAAATATTTCTTTTCTTAGTTTTACCTGTTGATTTAACCCTTTGATTCTATTCCTTTTTTTTCCTAGGAGATGCTCAAACATCATTTTTTCCACCTAAGGTGTCTTGTGATTATCCCATGTTGGCTCTACACAACTGAATCAAGTACTTTCTAATTTCTATAGCTTAAAACTTTAACATGTGCTTTTATTTATTACTTTTTCTAAGATTATGATATATAGTATACAATTATGTAGGACTATGCCACATCAAAGGATGATACAAACTTTTGAGGTATTTTGGACAGTTTTTGCTACAGCATATTACACTAACTTTTGGATGGTGTGAATGTGATGCACAGTTGTTAGGACAACTTGGACAATTGTTTGCACAACTTGTAGCAGCTTTTTGGACAGTTTCTGTATTGGGAAGCTACTTAAACATGTTGGTTTCTATGTTATATGTTGAATTTTTTTTTTTCATTTAACTTTATTATTAGGAGAATTTTGTTATTTAACAAGTTGCAAAAGAAAGTGGAAAACTAGCATCTCGAGTTTTTAAAACTCGAGTTCAATAGCAAATCGAGTTTTAAAAACTCGAGTTTGAGAGTTCTGATTGACTGACGTGGAGAGAAACTCCACGTGGAACTCGAGTCTCTAAGACTCGAGTTCCAGAGCAAAAACACGAAGAGGTCCACGGGGAAGAAAAAGAAAAGAAGAAGAAGAAAAGAAGAAGAAGAAGAAGAGATCGTCTCTTCAAAAAAAGAAGAAGATCGGGATCGGGATCGGAGATCCATGGAACCACACCGCTGCCAAGTCTGCAAACCAAACCAAAGACTCTCAGATCATCGTTGTTCTTCGTCGTCAGATCGGGATCCCGATCGGGATTGAGATCGCGATCGGGATCGGGATCGCGATCGGGACCGAGATTGCGATCCCGATCGCGATCCCTGTTCTTCATCGTCAGTTCATCGGGATCGGGATTGGAGATCCACGAATCGCACACTCAGATCTGTTCCTCTGTTCTTTGTCGTCAGATCGTTCCTCTCTTCGTCGTTCAGATCATCCAATCGCCCATTCAGATTTGTTCTTCGTCGATGTTCTTCGTCGTCAGATCATTGGTTCTTCTTCAAAAAGAAGAAGAAGAAAAGAAGAAGAAGAGATCGTCTCTTCAAAAAAAGAAGAAGATCGGGATCGGGATCGGGATCGGAGATCCATGGAACCACACCGCTGCCAAGTCTGCAAACCAAACCAAAGACTCTCAGATCATCGTTGTTCTTCGTCGTCAGATCGGGATCCCGATCGGGATTGAGATCGCGATCAGGATCGGGATCGCGATCGGGACCGAGATTGCGATCCCGATCGGGATCGAGATCGCGATCCCGATCGCGATCCCTGTTCTTCATCGTCATTTCATCGGGATCGGGATTGGAGATCCATGAATCGCGCACTCAGATTTGTTCCTCTGTTCTTTGTCGTCAGATCGTTCCTCTCTTCGTCGTTCAGATCATCCAATCGCCCACTCAGATTTGTTCTTCGTCGATGTTCTTCGTCATCAGATCATTGGTTCTTCTTCAGTTTCAGTTCTTCAGTTCTTCGTCATTGGTTCTTCTTCAGTTTCAGTTCTTCAGTTTTTCGTCGTTCTCAAGTACCAAAATCGAGTCTTAGAGACTCGGTTTTGCTTTTTAAAAATCGAGTCTCTAAAAGCAAAACCGAGTCTCTAAGACTCGAGATCTATGTGGCATTTTCTGTCCAACTCATCAGCTCAAAGCCTTGCAAAGCGAGTCTTTGAGACTCGAGTTTTAATTTGGATCTCGAGTTTCTAAACTCGAGATGCTAGTTTCCTTAATCAAATTTTTTTATTGCTAACTTACTATATTGCCCTTCCTCACGTTGCTACTATGCACATTCCCTCGTTATATGTTACTAGGATTATGAAAATATGTTTAAGTCTTATTTTCCAAATAATTGCTTGGAAATCTTGTTTGTGTGTGTGTTTTTAATTCTTGTTATGCTCTGTCAATAACACTAAATGCAGCATCTAAAAGCTTTATCATATGAAAAAGGGAAGCTCTTTGGTTACCTACGCTATATTAATCTCTCCATGTCAAAGTCAGAAATATAAACTCACTATAAAAGACTTCCTTTGTGGTAGCAAAATATACAAGACAGGGTGTAGACTAGGCTAGAGAATATGTGCAAGGCTCAGATTTGCTTTTGGAAAAAATAGAAGTGAATGATAATCAAACAGGACATAACTAAAAAGGCTTCCAATGATCATATCCAACAAAATTATTCACATTCTTGATACTAGGGGTGCCCAAAGTTCTCAGGTATTTCTGACAAAACAACACATCCTGCCCCTCCAATGATGAGTGAAACAGTTACCCTTCCTCCTGGAACCAGTTGTGGCAGTTTCATATATGGGGATGAATTGGAGTACCTTTCTGACCAGGACATTGCTGCAGGGAGAACTCCAAAAAGTACCAATACTAACAAAAACATGAAACAGGGAACATCCCAGCCATATTAGGTAAAATTAAAATTTATAATGCATAAATTAAAAAAATAGAACCCAAATTGAATATTCCCTTTTATTGGCTTTTTATTATTATCATTTTATTATTTTTGCCTTAGTTTTTGGGATGGGTGGCCCCTGGACCATTTGAGTCAACTAAACATACAGAAGCAATTACTCAAAAAACATAATATCATGGCTTTTTAAAAGGATTGTTATAGTTTGAAAGGGATAATCATCTTGTAGCTATTTTGCAAGGTGTAAGCCACAGCTCGTACAAGCATCTTCCTACTCAACATTATGTTAAATTAGTAGAAATTTATTATAGTGGCCAACAAGAGAAACAATATAAACATAGAAGTGCTCAAGTACCTCCATATGTTCCAGCAAAATCCAAGGCCTTGAAAAATATTTCCGGGTCCAGCAAAGATATTGCCAGTGGAGGAATCAAAGTCAAGAGGTACGGTAGAGGCCAGCTCTCCCTCGTTGGGAGTTTCAGCACTGAACATTCACCAAATTAAAAATAGTAAGATCCTCAAGAATCCAAATATGGATCCTATATTCTATCTTTAACTCAAATAGATAGATAGAAACCAACACGGTCAGTGATAACTCTACCTCTAATAATTTTTTGATTAATGGCAAAGCCAAGAATTGGCTTCTAATGCCAGTGGTTTCATTGTCACTGAATACAGGTTCAGTGACGCATAGACTGAGAGTTCGGAAGCAATATGCCAATAATACATTGCTATCTAGAAATGGACATGATCTTAGTTTAATCAAAAGGGATGTAAAGGGCACTTATAGTCTGCAGGAAAGTCAGCCAGACCCAAAACAAATCCAATATACGATGTAGCAATTGCAAAAAGTGAGAACACTTGAATAATAGGCTGCAGATTATATAAATGAAACCAGAAAAAAGAAAAAGAAGGGATATCATCACTTTGAATGGCACATCATTTTAAATTCTGACTTGAAAATTAAAAATGTTCCATGCTTTACTTACTCCAACAACTCCGTTGGTAGATTGCAATGGCTGCAATGGGTCCATGATATTACCTGAGCCCATGGCATTATTTGAAATGCTTCCCAGAATAACAGCATTCCAGACAAGAAACAAAACAAGCAGTATTGCTGTGCCTAGAACTATGGCAGTCCTGCAAAATAACAACTTGATGTAAAATATACAAATTTTTTAATAGGCATCTCAAAATAGATAAAACAAACACTATCTAGAGCATAACTCATCAGACAGGAAAGAATTGAGAGACAGTTAAATCTCATTTATAAATGGCACCCTCTTCGAATTATGGCTAACTAATAAAAATCATGTGTTAAAAAGCAAATGAGGAAGTCAAGAAAAAAAGAAGAGACTCCAGTTAGTTCCTTACACACTTCACATGTACATATATTGATGGGCATTCTAAATTTCAGATGCAGCATGAGGGTACACATCTGACTTGTCAAATTTGTCTGTTTTGCACAGATCTTCCACCTTTTGGAGCTTACCCTTGTCAACTTGAGTCTACATGGGTATGGCAAGTTGAAAGGCCTGGGTTACACTGACCCTGCAAATCAAGACCTATGGCCTTCTACTACTGCACTATCACTATGGCAGTGCTCAAGACAATAAAGAAAAGGTACCTAAGATCTTGTCCCTTTGAAGCAAACAATGTATCAGACAAGTGGGTAAAATATTAAAAGAACAGCGAAAAGCTAGTTTGAGGGCAGCATACATTTAAGGTTACTTAGAGAGCTAAAAAATTACTGTCAAATTTGAAGTCTTTAAGACAGGAATATTTGGGCTCTTCCTCTCCTTGTGTTGACCCTATAGCCGGTCAGGTGGGCTATATATGCGTGAGATTCCTTTGTGGGTTTATGTGTTAGGGTGGGACAATTTTTGTGGATTTAATCCTAAATCCAAGTAATACTAGCCCCCAATTTGACCTGGTCCTCAAACATACTTACTCACCAAGCACACACAGAAAGGCTTGCATTGACATATCTGAAGCTGATAATGAACCAATGGATAGCATTGATGTGTAATGCATATTCTCTTTGTGTGATGTTTAAAAACTGGGAGAGATGCCAAGGGATCTTAGTCTAATAATGGTCTCTTTCTATATACCAGATGTGTTTTAGCTTCTGGCCAGCATTTTAGCCCAATAGTCCTAATCTTTTTCTTACTTGAGAAAAATTATTTTTGTTCCCTACACCTGCCTAAAAGATAGTATTTTCTATTTAAAGGATGTCGCAAGATATTTGGAATTAGATCTTTATTTTACATCACCCATCATTTTGAATAATTGTTAAATAAAAAGAAAAAGAAAAAAGAGACAAGCTATAGCCTTTGCGCATAAAATAAATGTTTCATTCTTCTTAAGAAATGCTGGTCCAGAAATCTACATTTTGAAGTTAAAACTTGACGTAACTACCCACTAACATATGGATATCTACATTTGCAGGTTTCTGTTTAGCATGCATGAACTGTTTATAAAACAAGCTCAGCCTCTTACTTGAGGAGGCCAACACGAACATTGTGTTTTGATAAAAACACAGTGACTTCCGAAAACCTAGACACCGGGACAAAGGTATGTGTGCATTTGTGAATTCATTATAGTAGCCATATATTTATCCCTGCTTAGAGTGTTTCTTTGCTGCAGAAGATTCATGAACAGGAAAACAGTTATGCACACATTTCTTGACAAGAATGAATTAGACCCTCAAACTTCTGTCCACTAAAAAAATTGTCAGACAAAGGTTGAAATGAGGCATGTCCCCAAGTGCTTCCATGTTCAATTATCTATAACTAAGTGCCGTACAAATCATAGGTTCAAGTTCATTTATGAAAGGATTAGTAAAATTTGAAATTATTTCTTCTCTTCTCTGACATATCCTGATTTAAAACAAACCACTTAATATGCTGAAGTTTTAAGCCTCTTCCCTGTTATACATGTATTATAACATTCATCTTTGTAGAATGATGTCTGGCAGCTTATGCTCTATGATATTTCAATTTAGTACTAACTTTGAAAATAATCCAGACTTCCTAAGTTCAATAGAGAATTCTCCATCTCTTGAACTAAAAGAGAGATGTGGTGTAGAAAAAAATAATAATAATCCATTCTTCAATTCAAGAATAGTACAGAAAAGACATGGACATTGGGACTACAGTGGTCCATTATTGTAATCAGCGTCATAGAAGAATATTGAAGAAAATGTACTAGTCAATAGAAATTCTTTTAAATTAAAATTAATGAGTAACCTTACAAAGTTATATGACAAGGTTGTCCTTTTTGTTCGGGTATACAATCTCTCACATGTACATTGTTCGATGATTTACTAACAGGTGATATCCCCATCATTTTTGTCTTACAATGATTTTTAATATAATTCTGCGAAATATAATGACAAGGAGGATTTCTGAGCTAACATGTTAATATTTTAGATACATCATCAAAACAAACCACATCTACAAATGTTCAAAATAGTACAAAGAAAATGTGTGCTGTATTGTCATGTTACAATTATAATAAACTTTTTATTCAGAATGTATGACATCAGACTATGTTAATTTTAATATCAAGCAAAACAGTGATGATAAGATTTATCACCTTACTTTTGACAGGTTTCCTTCAAGATCCGTACAAATAACAGGTACTACATTCTGAAAAAAATAGATATGAAATGTCAAAACTGCTTCAGTGTTGAATTACTGTAGGTTTGGTGATGTTACCTGGTAAACAAATGAAAGTGCAATTATGGGTATACTCATAGGAACCGCTTTAAAGTTGGCTTTCAAAAGTGCATCCCACTGTTAGTCTCCACTTGCAACAGCCTGACAAAAAAATTTATTCCCTGCTTAGTGAAATATGCACAAAAGTAAACTAACCACCAAAATACATCATTAACTTGTATCTATGCATAGAAATTATGGTAGATACACAGAAGAACAAACAAGTAAATGAATGTGAGCAACTAGGCAAAAGATTTTTTTTTATCTTCCTTTTTCTAACTTTAATATTTTATTATTTTGTTTCTATTCCCCTTTGCTGTAGAGAAAGAGAGGGGGGGGGGGGGGGGGTTTAGTTAATTTTGATAGAGATATGTACTATCTTAAGCTAATTCCTTACAACACAAGCCAAATTGATAGAAGTTTTAGTTTTCACTAATGCAATTACTAGAGTTTAAATTGTAAAATTTAAAATAAACCTGCAAATTTTGCAGTAACAATATAATTTCATCAGTCTTGTACCCATGCAGAAACCCCTATATTTTTTGGTCCTAAAGTTCATGCATGCATATATGCTGATAGATAGATGATAATGGACGTCTAAATCATCTTCAACATCCTCTAATTCACTGGATCAAGTGATTTAAAAAAAAAAAAAAATTGACTTGCCCTTTTGGTTGTCTTGTGGAATTTGAATGAGCCTATCATATTTTGTCAAGGATCTAATAAACAAATTTAAATGATTTTATTTAGGAAAATTTCCAAGTCATCAGAATAGGGAATTATTCTAAGAATTCATAATATTGCCCTGTTTCAAATTCTTAATGAATAACTGTTAATCTTGAACTGCCCAAATTAAGTATATAATTAGTTAAAGCATGATTTTGGAACTTATCTTCTTAGTAAAAACTCCTACATCACAAAAAGGGTGCATTATCATATAAAAGCATATTATAAAAAGAGAGAATTACTAGAAGAGCTGCAAAAGAAATGATGATTCCAAATACAAGAACTCCATTAATGGCACCAATAAAGCACTGGCTACAATTGAAGATTAGCTAATAGTCAATTTCAAGCCCCAAAGAAAAGAACGTTAAAAGAGATTTAAGTTTCCTTACAAGAGCTCTGGTTAATAGGTTCAATTTATTGGTAGTTTAATGATGAGGTTTTAAAATCTTAAAAGATACCATATCAGTCTACCATTGGAGCTACTGCTCTGCATCACCAACTAAAGGAATGTTTCTGTTGGACTGAATGATTTATATACACTATTAAAATTTTAGTATGGATGAAAGGTAGTGTTGTGTATGGGAAAAGTGTGTAGGGAATTTTAATTTACCCTAACACATATGCTTAGAAGTTATAATAATAAACTTAGTACATTATTACAGGTTTACCCCTTACCCTTAGTACGTAAACCTCCTTAGAAATACCTTATGGCCTGTTTGGATTGAAGGGGAGGTAGGGGAATAAAGTAGATTTGGTTGGAAATTAGCCTACTTTTGGCCAACTCTACTCTACTCTACTCCCCTCCCCTCCCCCTCCCTCCTTCCTCAATCCAAAAAGGCCCTTAAGTTAGGATATAAATATCATATAATCCTAGCTTGTACATAGTAAATCCATTTGCCACTTCCTAAGAAGACAAACAACAAGGCTATGGACATGGCAGATTTTATGAAGAGTGTTTTTGCCCAAGTGAAATCCAAGATTGAAGTGTCCAATGCAAAGTACAAGTCAGCAGCTGATGTCAATTGAAAGAAGCATCTCTTCAAGGAAGGAGACCTCGTGCAGGTGGTTTTTACTTTTTAGTCAATAAAGACAACCTGCTAGATCTTAGAAAAGTAGGTCATTGCAAGGTCTTGAGCAGAGTCAATGACAATGCTTACCAACTACCAAGTGCAGCTTTCACTCCACTTCAACATTTCATATGTCTTCAATGTGAAGCACTTACTACCTTACTATGCAGCTGAGGAAGATTTCTCTGACACTCTCCAAATTTGTGGACAATTTTCTTCTATAGGGGGTAATTTCTAATGTAGAAGTATGGACAATTCACAATTCTAAAACCTTCTGTCTTGCCAAGTTGTCTAATTGTTGTTGTTAATTATTAGCTGCTGTTAGCTGCATGCTGTCCATTAGTTGTTTGATAGATGGTTGTTAATTGTTAAGAGGCTATAACTTGGTTAAGCAACCAGGGTATGAGGGTTGCATAACCAATTACTGGTTATATGAGTGTATAAATAGACAAGTTCTAGCCATTTTGTAATCAGTTTTGAGTTGTAATAAGAATTTTACTTCTAATACAGAACAGAGATCTGATTTTCTCTAAACTCAAATCTCACTCTTTCTTTGAAATCTAAAATTTAATTTTGTCAGTTCAATAATAAACCAAGTCTGATTTGAATTAGTTCTTAGATAAATATCTCAACTTACAGAAGAAATTGATAGACTAAGAGAATGGGAAGAAAGCAAAACTAACCTTCTGAAGTAGCATATGCATCCAAAAATCAATGAAAACAGAGTTGCAGTTTCCCATCTGCAACCATAATGCTGCCATCAACACCTAAATAACATACAATATGCACTTGAACTATAATACATAAAACTGCCACTCAGAGAACCACAGATTTGGAAAGCACAAAAACAAACGCAACCTTTAGGAAAGCAGAAAAATGGTTTATTTGTACAAACGACATTGCTCCCAGAGCACCTAAATTTTTTCCAGAAATTATGGTAACATGTATATGTAATGGTCCTCTTATGTATGGGACTTACATCCATGAGTCTCATTATATGTGAAAGGGGCATTGCATAGAACTGTTGCATGAAACAGTGACATAGTGACATGCACAACTCTGTTCAAAGTAACTATTCCTAATATACAAAATTGTGAATGGCTGACATGAAAGCACGAACTGGGGCAAAAGTTTCTGCTGTGAACATGAATGAGTACTCTTCTCTATAGAGATATTGCAGGGACCAGTTTTTCCAAAGTGTCATTAAAACCCTGGTTTAGGCCCGTCCAAGTTTACTCCCATGTATTTATTCAAAACATTATTGACTGCCTGCAACATAAAACAACAAAAACGAAAATTTACCAAGAATGCACTGCAGTTAGGTTTCAAATTTTTGGATAGAAGTTAGCCTATTCAAGGGCAAAGTTGAATGACATTCTAGGCAATTTGCACGTTCTGCATTGGTGCTCCCTGCTCAACATATGGAACTAGAATTACAGTTATATGTTTGCAGGTAAGCCAATATACAAGCACCAAGATGATGCTATGGTAATTGGGAAAATGTAAAAGAGAAAAAATGAAGAGAGGACACGGTGATAGATTGAGACTTATTTTGGGGAAAAAGACAATGCTGTCAAAGTTTAATTGATCACAAAATTACAAGGAGTACTGGCTGTACAAGAGTAAGTTAAAGTGGAAATGTATATATTCCAAAACTTTACAGTTAAAATATTATATGCCATGACAGAATCAACCAAATCCACCAGGCAAAATTCTGAATAAAAAAAATTGATATTGAATTCTTAACAAGATACCATACAATGAACTCTCTTTTTTTTTTTTTTTTTTTTTTTATCACTATTCATGAAACTAGTGATAGACAAGCATTAGCCAGTACTTTTCATGATTAGATGAACTCAATAAAGTAAGGGGCCTCTGTTCCAGGGAAACCAGCCACCAAAACTATAAACATTTTAACCTTCATTTATTCTGTGCACTGGCTAATGCAAGTGAACCCTGACTACCACCAGATTCCCACCACGATACAGCTTTGTCATTTGTTGGGACAAGCAACTGTAAGAAACATAGTATGATGTTCATGGTGCAAGGGCATTTCATATTTTAAAACAATGAAAACCCACAATGACAACATTATCAAATGGAAGGATCCTAATCCACAAAAGCATTCCATGGCATCTCTGTAAATTAAATTAAAAATTTTCCAAAGAGAAGTTCAGATGAGATCTTGCTCAGTAACTATTCCTTGCAAAAACAGGCCAATCAGGGGCATGAAATCCAATGAATGAATATGATCAACATTGAAGACCATTTTTCATTGTTTCATGCAACTCTAAAAGGCATATCATAGCAATTCGTAATGATGGCTGATCTGCTAGTTTTTTTCTTTTTAAAACACACTATTCAAACCGAAGAGATTATTATTTTTTTGATAGATAAGTAAAATTTTATTGATCAAAGAGATTATTTATAGTCTTGACATGGAAGAAGAGCGACATTATTTTTTCTTTCCTTTTCAACTAGTAATTAGACATGCATTGGGTGGGTCTTGAATCCTCAATCCCTTCTACCACCTTACAGTTACAAGGGAGGGAGTGACATATGAACTAAAGCTCATTGGTGAAGATGAACCACACTATATCCTATTTCTTCACTTAACCCCCACTCAACACAGCAAAAATGGATGTTGCGTACATCCACAGACTAGAAGATATGACAAACATTGAGTTCCAAAAAAAAAAAAAAAACACATTTGACGAGAGCACAGCATTACCTGGAGTGCAAATGACTCTTTTCCATTCATAATTGCAACCATTGCATTAAATTGATCATCAAATGCACCATAGAAAACCTGGTAGAACTTGTTCCTGACACATAGTGATGAATGACAAAATTAAAAACCAAAAAGTAAATGCATTATTCTTTCACAAAACTTATGTAAAGAATGTGAAATTAGCAAGTACCTATCTTCCTTAGTGATCTGTTGATCCATCTCATCAAATTTCTGTGTAAGGACTTTTGCCCCCGCTAGTGAAAGCAAATGAAGGATCAAAGCCTCCAAAGTTCTTGGGAAATTGTACTGAAAGAAAAAAGGGTAATTAGTTTTACATGCTTGAAGATAAGATGACTAAAATTTAATCTATGAATAATCCTCAAATGGCCGAGCATACAACGGGCTAATTAGGATATACAAAGCTATTGGAAACAAAGACGAAGTACAAGACATGACACCTAAGCCACATTCCCCCCCCCCCCCCCCCTCCCCCAAGTGGGGCTTCTTTTACCTCGTGAAAAGAAAACAAAGGAAGATATTCCTGTGACAAGACCACCTTTGGCATGGTGGTAAAAATTCCTTCTAAAGTTTGATAATGCAAGTACTAATCAATGTGAGGCAAAGGGGTTGGAGCTCATAATTATTCATTACCTAATAGAAAATGGATAGGCACATAAAATAAAATTTAAAGAATTTCAAATTATTTCTAGAAATGAATAAGAATAAAGTATAAAGATATCAGTAATTGGAGACCCTTCAAATCTCGTAATTCCTTTT
Source organism: Lithocarpus polystachyus (assembly GCA_033629205.1). Lineage (NCBI taxonomy): Eukaryota > Viridiplantae > Streptophyta > Magnoliopsida > Fagales > Fagaceae > Lithocarpus > Lithocarpus polystachyus. The sequence continues at coordinate 44,231,412 of CM066170.1, read as the reverse complement.
ACTTTCTTATCACTTCAGTCAACACTTTGTTTGCCACATAGAATATTAAAGGGAAAAGAGATCACACTCACCACATTCCTTCTTTTAATATCAGTCAAGCAACAACTTACATAAAAGATGCCATTTAGATTAAACAAAACTTTACTATCTCATAATATGTATGGAATAAAACTATTTACCATACCCTTTATGTACCAAACAAGTATTAACACAAAACTCAGTAACCTTTTTGAAGTGTAAGCTTCATTGGAGCGTACAAACTCACCGCCATAGCTAAAAATACATGTTGCAGGGTACTTGGTTGAAGGCTCCAAAGAATTTTAGCAACTGGATCATCTTCCAAGTGAAATAAATTAGCTGGCACAATTTTCTTGCATTCACCTTTCACTCTAGCAGCAGAATCATCTATCAAAGTCGATTGCAGTAGATGGCTGTGATCAGAAATGTTAATATAGTCATGAACCAGAGAAACAATTTCATGAAGCACCTGGAGAGCAATGGGTTCCAGGTCCTGCAACAGATTCTTCTGCTGCACTTCTTTTTCTTTTAAATCTGCTTCCTCACAAGCCTGATCCAAATCATTGCCATGATGATCTGCTTGTCAAATATCAAATTATGATGTAAGAAAAAGTATATAGCCACTGGCTTAGAAATGAGCAGAAAATTTCCTTCTTTTTTACTCTGATATATAAAAATAATAATTAAAAAAAATAAAAAAAAATAATCCTGATATATGACACAGATTTCTTGGGCTTATAAGAAAATGACCTGCTTTTCCAATACCAGGCAGCTTGCATATATGCCTCTTCATGTCCCCCATTATAGTAGAAAAGGTCTTATGTAGCACTTGGTCCTGCCCTAATTGTACATCACCAAATATAACAGCACTCACTAATAAACTTCTTATTATATATTCAAAAAAAAATAAATAAATAAATAAATAAAGGGAGGTCTTAAATATGACTCCACCACAGAATTAAGACTGACACAGACGAATGAAATCAAAGATTTCATCAGTATATCACATTTAACTAGCTTTGAGTCTGTCTGAAATTCATATTAAATTAGTTCCATAATCAACTTTTACAAATTTGTAGAAAAATTTGTAAGAGACCTGAGATCCTAAACTTCTGCAGGATAAGAAAAAAATGTTATAGAAATTATGCATTAAAGGCCAAAAATAATAGGGGAAAAGAAAAAGAAGATTTCAGTAAAAGTTTTAGAAAAATTATGCAGACATATGAAATCATCTTTAATTTCATGACTGCTGGTAATTCTGAAGCTCTAGGACATTTCAACAAGTATCTTTCCCAAAATACTTTCCATACCCATGGAAGTAAGAATGAAAAAGACAACTCAAACAATAGAAAATACATTCTAAACTGGAAATCATAAATATAAAAAGGATTGTTTCTGTCACTCCCCACCCCCCACCCCATAAAACGGCTGTTTGCTAACATTTTTTGGCATCAAATGACATATGTAAGAGAGAAACATACCATTTCTTTATCCGTCAATCTCTTATATAAAATGTTGATTCGATGAGTGAATGACACATGAAATTGACACAGAACTAATGTTAGCTTTTCACACTAGCTAGCTTAACCAACATATTTTAAAGAATCTATACTACAAGTACCCTTTCAATATTCTGCGCAAATAATATGCATCCATGTGCTCTTCCATAGAAGACATCATGTTGGATCGCCACCAAAAGTTAATAGCAATGGTCAAATCATCACTGTCTACTTGGAGGAACCTGTAACTAACAGAAAAAAACAATCACCTAACCTGAAGATACATATAGAAGAAGGTTAAGTCCACAAAGAGAACTCATTAAATAATGAGTAAACACTGTAATGATATGACACTCGTTACTTAAAAAAAATAATAGAAAGAAATAAGTCAACTACTCTAATAATGTCACAAACACTGCCATCCATCCAGATAACAACCAGCTAAGCTTTAGTTATTGTTGTTGTTGTTATATTACTAGTAAAATGGTAATAAAAATTATTGTGAGTGATTTAAGAATGCCACATAAATAATGATAGCAGAGGGAACTACAGGCACAGAGATAGGTACTGTCAAGGAAAAAATTCTATCATGTGCAATGAAAACCCTTGACAGCGATAGTTGAGAGTGCACCATCACATGTGGAATGATTGAGGATCATAAATTTGTAAGGTTAAGGTAAAGAAAACAAAGTCATGCATTTTAACAGATGGAGTAGCCCACAAAAAAATGGAATGACAGGTGAATATGCACAACTGACCGAAGTAAAGAAGTAAAGCATGAATTGGATTCTGTTATGCAGTACTGCCAAAGGATGCATTAACAGGTATCCTAGTCAAAATCAAATTTTTAGTTTTCAACAACCACGCATATATCGCACGTTAGAATTTTCACAGAAAATTAATAACCATATTGTCTTTAGTTCCATTTCAGAGATCAAACATGAGTCTAGACAAGAAGCAAAGAAAATAACTAGCACACAGCTAATAAGTTGGAGTTGAAGGCTAAGCTTAGTATGATAAGAATGTAATCATAAGTAGACAGAGTACTCATCACCAAAAAGAAGCAGATCACAATAAAGAGTGGATAGAGAGATGGTGAGACCATAAACTACTAAACTTGAAGAGAGGGACATATCATAAAACTAGAAAATGGTCAACAATATGTATATTTGTAAAGAAGGGATCTAACAAATGCAACATTGGTATAAACAGGCAGAATTAGACCTTACCAGCCTTCAGGAATGAAAAGTGCATCACCTGCATGAAGAACAATCTTCTGCGAGTGCTCCATTGCGCATTTTGCTCTTGGATAAGTTGAAAAATCAGGGTTTCCTAAAGCAACAGAACTGCCAAATGCACAAAAAAAAAAATATATATATATATATATATTAAATGCAGGCCACACAAAAATTGAAATCTGAAAATTATTTATGTCATTGAGCAAAAATTAGAAGTATCAGCATTTCATAAATCTTATGGGTAGAGAAGAAGCAAATAATTAATTTCCTGTTGAAAGTAGCATACCTATGGTTTGAGGCCTCACCATATATTGGCAATGGGTATAACATTGGAGTAGCAGAAGAAGTCCATAAGACAACTGCATAGCACGGAAGCTCTTATGTTGAGTGCCCATACAAAAGAAAACTATTTTATGCTAACCCCCCCTTCCCACCAACAAAAAAAGACTTATGTTGAGTTATTTAATATTCAAGGCTGAAGGTGTTGGGTGCGCGTTATACACCAATGTTATTGATAGACCAAAATCTCAGTATCCCATACAAAAGAAAACTATTTTATGCTAACCCCCCCTTCCCATCAACAAAAAAAGACTTATGTTGAGTTATTTAATATTCAAGGCTGAAGGTGTTGGGTGCGCGTTATACACCAATGTTATTGATAGACCAAAATCTCAGTATCTCAGCTCATGATGTTATCCCCTGAAAACTAGCCATGAAATGCCAACCATCTCGGTGAAACAAATCAGCAGTCAACATTTTGTGGATATAATGATTCATAAGGTATATATAAATGTTACTTCCACTTAATTGATTCTATCCTCAAATACATTTAAGCCAATGTGAACTTGTGCTTTGCAAAAAGAAATGCCTAACATGGTTTTGCAACTGAAAAGGAAATAACAATTTTAAAAGTTGCAAGACCCCAATCCCCCCTTTCATTCCCCAACATTCTCCAAACACCCCCCCCCCCCTCTTTGTCATTTGATAAGGTAATTAGGTCATCCACTCTTGGCATGCATATGAGCCATCCATGGCAAAGGAAACCAAAATAATGACTTCACCTTGTTTGCAGCCAGCAACTACGCACAAAAGGTTATGGCGTGGATCATAGTGAGTACTTGATCTAGCTTGAGCATTGTTCATCCACAAGTTGATAGATGCTAGTGCTTTCCTGTCCAAAAATGCAGGCGGCAGAAGTAACCAAGCTTGATTAGAAAAATAAAATCTGTGAAAGAACACTTTTGCAGAGAGCAATGGACTAGACAACGGTAGATAGTGAAAAGAAATATACTTACTGTTTCAATATCTTCCCTCAAAGTTTCCAATTGAACCTTCTCTTCATTATCAGCATTCATAATTGGTGTCTAAATAATAAAATACTCAAAGTTGTTAAACCATTAACCCTCTCAAAGGCAAAGTGCAACCTAAAAATCGAAAATTGATAGATCCAAATCAAAATAAATACAAATTTATGAATTATACAAAAGCCCATGAAGTTGGAACCTGTGCTAAATAGATTTGTTCAGGAGCATCTTCTGCATGCTCTGCATAACGCCCAATTAGGCCATGACTTTCCAATTCAGAATTGGCACAACCAAAATCTCTGTTTTGCATTCGTTGCTTACAATAACCAATGAAGGTAGAAAATGGTAATGGAACCTACAAAAAGAAAGGGAATTAGAGTAATTGGGTTTGTTGACTTCCATGAGAGAGAGCAATTCAAAGTTCCATAATGTTTTAAAAAAATATACAAAAAAATTACCCTCTCATGACTTCTAAGATCACCATAAAAGACAGGCGCTGATTTTGAGAGCATGACCTCCACAATACCAGACCCTACTCGTTCCTAAATTTCCATTAAGTTAAAGAAATAAAAAATTCATCTAATGACTTTATAAATAGAAAATTAATAACTGCAAAAGCAATAGGTAGAACATTCCTTGTAGCTATGCTACTTAAGCATACACAAATAAAATTTAAGCGTATGTGCATTAAGGCTTATTCTTCAAGGCCAAAATCAAATATATTAGTCACAGTGTCAAGAAGACCATGCATCATGCACACACACATTGAACAAGTATTTTAGGCTAAAACACACTTTTGACTCCTAGAAATTATTCCAAATTTCATTTTCATTCCTCAGTGCCATGTCAGCACTTTGTCACATAACGTAATTGAGTTCTTGAACAAATTTGAAACATATCCCATTACAAAAATTTCATACATGGCAGACAAAGTGCTGACATGGCACATTAAAAAAATTAATGTGGCATGGAATAAATTTACCATAAAAAGAAGGGGAAAAATTAATACCTTTCTAAATATTTTAGGGTCGTAATTGAAACTTTTTAAATTTTAAAGTACAACAAACTTGAGCCAAATTTTGAGAACTGAAAAGCATATCTCCAAGGTAACTTACCAATCAATTTTTACAAATGGCATTAACTCCACATCTAATTTCATCCACCATAACAATATCATTTGCAAAAGACATTCCCCCAAGGTACTTTCTGCTGAATCCACTTAGTGAGCTCATTCATCTATCACCACTAGTGCAAAATGGACAAAATAAAGCGACAATAAATAAATTTCCAAGTTATTTTTTTGTCCTGTGTTTAAAAGTGAGCACATCAATTTCTAATACTAATGAAAGTAAAATTTATTGGTAATTGTAGGTAGCATCACTCTAATTTCAATTATTGTATTGATCAAATTTCAAGGGATATTTGATCCTACTCAAAGATAGTTATCGTTACTACACAATTTGGCATGAAATTTACTTCTATTGCTTCGGAAAAGCCAACATAAAATCAAAGAGCACCTAAGCAAAACTGGAATTTCTTTTACAGCGTTTGAAAAGAAAACCTGCAAATTGTCAAGGCCGCCATTGGATGGATTCCACTTGGAAAAAGCTTTCCAGTCCTTAACGCATCCAGTAAACACCTGTAAATGAATAATAAGAGAAAGAAGTAGAAAGTTTTAAGTAACATTTTTTTTTCCCGAGAAACAAACAGAGAATAGAGAGAGAGAGAGAGTGAGTGTGAATTTTTACAGCGGGAACGTTTGTGGATTGGATCAGAGACTCGAACTCTAACAAGGAATGTAATATGAACAAGGAATTAAAAAACACAAAACTAGCATCACATCTTTAGGGGCTGCTTTTCCACAGGTATTAGGCACTAGTGTGCGGAGGCATTGCATTATTTCTAATCTGTCACTTGTGCAAAATCCACAGTAAAACTTTATATGAACTATGATCTAATATTTTCATAAAGAAAAAAGCAGTCTTAGATGTCAATATACAATGCTTTCAGTGAGACTAATTGTAGTCATTATTTTCTACTTTCTTTCAGTTCACTTTAACAACATTAAGAGGAAAATAAAAACATTTTATATCTGTAAAAAAAAACAAATATAAGAAAGATACTTATTGCTCACAAAAGATGAATCTAATTAAACAGAGGTTAAGCAGAAATTGTCCTCCTACACAACTAAAGCCTTAAAGGCATACAAATTGATCCATAATTGGATAAAACAATAGAAGACAACATATATGAACTAACTAAAAACACAATTAGTTTCTGATAAAAAAAAAAATCAACAACTAAGGCAACCTATAGCGACACATTGGACACAAATTACTCGTCCCTAACCATAGAACAATGCAGTCTTGATGATAGATATGAGAGCATGGCATACGCCTAGCTTCTGAACCAATAGAAAACTCACCCAAACACACTGCACATTCCTCACCAGCCAAACCCACCGACCCTTGTTCAATCCTCACCATCTCTAATCCCATTATTGATTCTTCACTCGCTGGCCTCACTGCCTCTTCATCATCATCATATTCTTCTTCTTCCATGTTATAATCACCATCATCATAATCTTCATCATCCATGTAATCCAACCAATCGACATCACCATATTCTTGTTCTTGTTTTTGATCTTGTTCTTCCCCGTCAGCACTGTCTGACATGGTTTCAATGAGTGTTATTGTTGTCTCCGTCTCTGTCTCTGTCATGGTGTGTGACTCTTCTGTAGTAATGTGAAACTCGAAGTCAGAGAGCCTTGAAGACAGGGATACAAGAGCTTCAAAAGCAACCTCTTCTCCCTGTGAATTTAGACCAATGAACGGCATGTAAACTTGCAAATCTGGTGTTGGTAGCGATTGTTGCACCCATGCATTAACGTTCTTGCTATCAGCTTCTGCTTCTGTAATACTACCAGACATGTTGTTGAAGAATAATAATAAAGAGAAACTGATCAACTTAAAGAACGAGAAAACTAGAAAAGTGAAACTGCGAAATCACAACAACGACGGAGCTTTAGACTTGGGAGTGTGATTGTGAGAGAAAGTGGGGTTATGGCGAGCGATTTATATAGCGAGAGGGATGAGAAATTGCTGCAGGGTTTTCCCTTAATTTCCGACTTCAACACGGTAAAACAAGTTCTATCCTAGTCCTAGTAGTAGTAGTAGGGTTTGTGTAATGTGATATTAAATATTATATTATATTATATTATATTTTTATAGCCATTTTAAATTACAAAAATCTTTATATATTAATATTTTTTTATTGCTTGAAAAATGTTTTTTTTTTAAGCCAAAACAAATCATATTATTAAGAATTGTGGTGTTTATTCCACACATTGTCCAATTGCATTAAACTCGTAATTTTAAGTCATCGCTTGAAATTGAGGTTTAGAGTCACAAGTTAAGTCTAAATTGGATAATGTATGTAAATTCACGTATGTGTTCAACAAAGTTTTTCCTATTAAGGAAGGGTGTCATTGATTCAGGTGAGTTTTCTTAAGTATGTGCCAAATTCTAAAATTCATATCTATTGTGTTAAAAAGAGAATATCTGGCTTCCACATCAATTAGGATTAAACATCTAGGTTCTTGTAGAAATGGCTATTTGCTTAAAAAAAACTGACCATGCCAGCACTCTTCCATGCTATATCTATGAAAGCCACCTCTTTCCAATGTGTCATGGATATCTCCTCTGGAGATGCATAGCAAGCTAAAGAAGACATTTTTCAATCTTCATTTACTTTAGGCAACTTTCCAGTTTCCTCCAATTTTTGGGACCAAGAATTTATCAGCTAAATCTCAACTAGTCCAAGAAACTTTGTGTAGTACATTAAATTATAGATTCCAAAAAGTTATAATAGAAATGAAACAGAAGATATAACATTAATAATTAAAGAAGAGAATAATATTATAAAAGTTGTTAGTAAAAAATACTGGATTTTGTGCTTATAATTTATAGAGAGACTATCATCGCACACTCTTGATGCGATGATCACTCCACAAGTATAAGTGCTTATGGAGTATGGAGAGTATGGGTCGAAGTTCAAGTTTCTAGGAAGAAGCTACATATATATATAAACTTAGATTAAACTAAAGTAGAATTTCTATCTAAAAAAAAAAAGAGAGAGAGTGAGAAGAAGAAGAAGAAGAAGAAGAAGAAGAAGAAGAAGAAGAAAAGAGACGAAAGAACATGTTTCTTCCTTTTAAACAAAAAAATCAGGAGCATGATGGTTGAATATAGCAGATCTTATACTTTCTAAATCTGTAAACCCATAATAAAAAATAAGTCTCTCAATGCAATCAACACGGACGAAGCCAAGACTTGGAATTTGAGAGGGCAACTTTGCTGCTGGCTGCGTATAAAACTGTCTTTAGGCTTTGCTACTTAACTGCTAAAGGGTTATATTTATTTATTTATTTGTGTTTTTTATGTGTGTCTTGCTTCTAGGTAAGGATAAAATTATTTCATTTAAAATTTTTTAAAGGATTGGGCTGTTTGTTTAGGGTAAAATTGGTCGATTAAGCTTAATTGTTTTTAGCTTTATTATTGGTAATTTTGTTGTTAGGCTAATTTTTTTAGCCTTGTATATTTTGTTTTAGATTTTATATCAAGTTTTTTTTTTTTTGCAAATTGCTAATATGGTGAGTGGTTATTGATAAGTTAAAAAGTAATATAAGTGGTAGGTCTAGATGCAAACCAATAAGAATTTACTCCCTCAAAAATTTGTAAAAATATTGTAGAAAGTTTTGTAGCTATAGCATTACTCGTAAATAATCAGTGATATTGTTAAGCGGGGCAAAATGTAATTTTATAGAATAAAATTGCTAAACTTAGTACCTATATAAGACTAATATTTTTCTAAAAAACAATTAGGGGGGGGGGGGGGCATTGCCCTTTTGGTCCAACTATGCCTCCATCCCTAGCAATCAATACTTACACATACCACAAACTTATAATAAAATAAGACCTATGCAATTAACACCTTATTAGTGACTTGGCATGGAATAAACAAACAAACAAACAAAGAGAGCAGAGAGACAATGATTTTAATTTGATTGATTTACGCTTTTACGCTTGCCATTTGATTTGAACTTAGACGAAGAATACACGGCTATTTAGATTATAGAAAACCTACAACTTAGAGCATCTCCAACAGATTCTCCACATTTTTGTACTGTTTGGAGAATGAACAGTGACTTTTACCTTTTAGGTACCCACTTTTTCAAATACACTTTCCAACAGATTTTCTGTCTCATTTTCTATCTCATTTAAATATTATTTCTTCATTCATTCTTTATTCTTTTTTAACAACTACAAATCTTCCAACATTTTTTTATTCAATACTTGATTATTATAATAGAAAAAAAAAACATTTGGAGAATGAATTGTAGCCCATCAGATTTGATGAGTTACTATTCATGAGCAAAAAAAAATTCAAGGTATAGAGAACCTATTGGAGACCAATTTTTTGGTCTCATTCTCTATTATAGAGATTATCACCATTTTAGCTACACCATTGGAGATGCTCTTATACTCTTAATTTCAAGATAAATTTTACAACTAATCTATGTACAACTTCCTTACCCAAAACTAATTTTTAGGATACCTAAATAATTTTTATTTTACAAGTTTTTCACTACTAAATCTATTATCATTTTCAAGTTTTTCACATGATAAATTATAGTTCTAATTGTTTGTTTTATTTACTTTATGGTTTTTATTGACTTGAGTCATTAATTTTATGGTACATATGTGTAATTTGATTCTTTCTTTTCCTTCTATATGATTCATTCGCTTCATTGTTATTGTTGTTATTGTATGTTTACTAAAATAAGATTTATGTTGTAAGTTTGTAATTTTAGTTGCCATCATTATGGAGAGCGTGTCTGCAACATCTGCAAAAATTGAAGAGAGAAAAATAAGAATCATGAAGCTATAAAGAAAGCACAAAATAAAAAAAGATCAGTCTATGAAAGACTTGATGAATCAAAAATCTTTTTCAAAGACCGATATCAAGAGAAAACATGAACAGTGCGCTGTTTGATTAAAGAAAATCAAAAGGCATACAACTTAAAGAATACATATTTAAGGGCTAAAACGGCCATATTTGACCAATATGAGAACCTTTTATCACAGGACTAGTATACTATGAGGCATGGCATGTGATACTGTGATCAATGCTTTTACGTCACGTCCATTATAGTTCTTGCTCCATTACTTAGTATGCTCTATATTTAGATTACATAATAGTAGAAAATAATAATATCCAATAGTATTAGTTTTTCTTTTTAATTGAGTTCAATATTAGTCATGATGTTGTTCACTCTATATCTAAAGATGTAGATCATCAGGTAATATATATATATATATATATATATATTTATATATATATATATATATATATAAAATTATCAAGTTTTTATAGATTCTTCCTCGATAATTTGAGATATATTTGGTTTAATTTTTCAGTGTTAATTCTCTCTTGGCCAAAATTAATGTTACGAGCCCAAAATTTTTTTTTTTTTTAAAGACATTGACAATCATGACAATAAATTGATGATTTAACTAATTGGCACTACTTTATGTTTCTAAAGGAGATATTTAAGATTCAAATCCTATCTCCCACGCCTCAACTATTGAATTATTTTTTATATAAAAAAAAATGGAGCTTTAGTGAACCAAAATAGAGAAAAAATTTGTAATCTTGTTTATACACCTTAAATTTTTGGCTTATTGCATGAATTTCAATTAACTCAGTTAGTAAAATTCATTTTACTTGAATAATTAAACTATCTATCAAGTCAAAACTACTAAAAAATTGAAACCATATAACCATAAAAATAAGGATATAGATGGTTAGAGTATTTAGTCATTATCAGCAAACATAAAATTGTTACCTCATTGATTTGGATAGGTTAAAAAATGCAAATTTATGTTGGTAACCAAAATTGTTCCATTGAAGGTCATGCACACGCGAATTATAGAGTTCGAATGATTACACCACAATGTTATTAGAATTCAGCTCCTCTACCTCATTTATTTGCATTACAGCAATAATTTTCCAAAAATCTATCAATATTTTCTATATTTCTAATGTATATACAAGTTTATCAATATTCTTTGATTTTTTTTTTTTTGAGAATCAATAATATTCTTTAAAATTAAAATGAGTAAAAAATGATCATTAAATTTTATTAGATGATTCTGTTAGGAAATATACATGTTTGCATCGAATACAAAACATACGCAGCGGAAAATAAACGGATCTACTTCATTCGCAATCGATAACATGCACTATGTAAGTTTCAGAATATAAGAACAAGAGAGTGTACCTTGATGCGATGAAATTCAAAACCGAATGAAGAAGTACTCGGGAAGACTTTCAATCTTCACTCCAATTCCACTTGATGCCCAAGATGTGTGGTCTCTCAATCAGTTTTTTGTTTCTAGAGAGAATATATATATACTCTTATTAAACATACAAACCATTTTATTCTATATAAAATTCTGTATGTTTCTCTCCACATAACTGATTATCTAATTGGGCTAGCCTTTTGGGCCTTCCCAATTGGGCTTTAGTGTGTGGCTTGGAGTGGGACCAAAAGGGAACAAATAAGATGCTAGCTCCAATGAGCCTTGGGCTTTTCTGTCAACTCTTGACAAGTCTAAAGTTACCATTAATTATATTTAATACCACTATATAAATATAATTGCACTCTAGGCCTCATTAATAAATTATATCCCAAGACTTTATTATACATGCAACCCCTTCATAAAATATTCGTAGTAATACAAAGTCATGAATATAGACTGCTACTTTGTAAATTACTACATCTTAATCCTTGAGTACCCGGTTTAATCCTTTTGAGTTATTCACCATATATTTATGAAATCCAATTTCATAAATATATACTTTAGTCTTACCAAAGTAGTTAGGCCTAACACTCTGAATAACTGTACCCATTAAACTTATCTCAAGGGAATATTTTATATCTCCGTTAAGAGACTATGAATTCCATCTTGAGAATATATGTTCCATCAACACTAAGTGTGGCTGCCCAACATACTGAGGTTTTGACCATTACTTTAGATCTCACTCCTGATATATCAAAGCAACCTACATTTCATGATCAGGTCCATTATTCTCTCAGGATTAAGAGTTCATGTGAATACAAGTCGTGAGATTTATTATTCAATTGACAGTCGTTAGGAGAATAATAAATCTCACAGCGGTCCAGTTCAATATGTCTTAACTCTTAAAACATATCAACATATTAACTAGAAGTCACCACTTCCATGATCAAGACAAATCATTGTAGTTAATATGTTATAGTCTTCGCAGATGAAATGCTCAATTTCATCATCGACTACGAACCAAAATTCTGAGTTTACAAAGAATTTGTGATCTATATCTTCTGTGACTAAATCACATAAATTACATACTATGCATCTCATGGACTATTTGATAATGTCCGAATATTCATGTTACCATTATTTTAGATAAGAATAAACCAACTTTATTAAACACAATATTAAGTCATACATCATTTCTCACATAATGTCATACATAATATCATACATAGCATCATACAATAGAATTTAAGGGCACATATCCTAACAATCTCCCACTTGCCCTAAAGACTATTGTGCACTAATCTAACTCTCATTCCCTCCAAATGTGACTCGAAGGTCTTTTGAGGCAAGACTTTGGTAAAGAGATCTGCTAGATTATTTGCACTTTCAATCTTTGCAACTACCACATCTCCACGAGCAACAATGTCTCGAATGATGTGGTACTTTCTCTCAATGTGCTTTCCTTTCTTGTGATTCCTTGGATCTTTGGATTGTTCAACTGCTCCACTATTGTCACAAAACAATGTGATAGGAACTTGCTCCATTCTCACTACACCAAGATCAAAAAGGAATTTCTTGAGCCAAACAGCTTCCTTTGCCACCTCACAAGCAGCAACATATTCAGCTTCCATGGTAGAGTTCGCAATACAAGATTGCTTAACACTCCTCCAACTTATGGCTCCACCTCCCAAGGTGAATACACATCCTGACGTGGACTTTCTGAAATCTAGATCTGATTGAAAGTCTGAATCTCTATAGCCAATGGGAATCAAATCCTCACAACGGTAAACAAGCATATAATCTCTCGTTCTCCGTAGATACTTGAGAATATGCTTTACAGCTTGCCAATGTTGTGGTCCTGGATTTGATTGATATCGGTTGACCATGCCAACTGAAAAACAGATATCCGGTCTAGTACAAAGCATGGCATACATGAGACTTCCTACTGCAGAAGCATAAGGAACTTGTCTCATCATATCTACTTCCTCTTGAGTCTTAGGCCTTTGGTCATCAGACAGAGGAACTTCATGTCTGAAAGGAAGTAATCCTTTCTTGGAGTTTTGCATGCTAAACCGTTCTAGAACCTTATCTATATATCCAGCTTGTGATAAGCCTAACATCTTATTCTTACGATCTCGCCAAAGCTTGATCCCTAGAATAAAGTTAGCCTCACCCAAGTCCTTCATATCAAATTGGCTTGACAACCAAACCTTTACTGATGACATTACACCTACATCATTTCCAATGAGTAGAATATCATCAACATAAAGCACTAGGAACATTACTACTTTGTCTTGATGTCTTTTATACACACATGGTTCATCAAGATTTTGTTCAAAACCAAATGATTTGATTGCTTGATCAAATCTGATGTTCCATGACCTAGATGCTTGCTTAAGTCCATAAATGGACCTATTCAACTTGCAAACCATATGCTCTTGGTTCTTTGCTATGAAACCTTCTAGTTGCTTCATATAAATTTTCTCTTCAAGATTGCCATTAAGAAATGCAGTATTGACATCCATTTGCCAAATCTCATAATCATAATGAGCAGCAATGGATAAGAGAATTCTAATAGATTTAAGCATTGCTACTGGTGAAAAGCTTTCCTCATAATCAATACCTTCTTTTAAGTATACCCTTTTGTCACTAGCCTTGCTTTAAAGGTTTCAACCTTTCCATCTATCCCTCTCTTCCTCTTGTAAACCCATTTGCAACCAACAGGTTTAATGCCGTTAGGCGCCTTTACAAGATCCCAAACTTGATTGGAATACATAGAATCTAATTCTGATTTCATAGCTTTGACCCAATGATGTGCATCTATATCATTCATTGCTTCTTCATAAGTGTAAGGATCAATTTCGGCCTCCTCTGTGATAGCCTCATAAGTCTCTCCAAGACCTATGAATCTTATAGGTGGCCTAACATTCCTCCCACTACGACGAGGCAATTGTGTACTAGACATCTCATGAGTAGTATCTTGTGGTATATCCAATACAACCACATCATCCCTAGTTTCAACCATTGGTTGTTCAATTACAGGTTCATTCATTTCAGCCAAGACAACTCTACTTCTAGGGTTAAAATTATTCACATAATCATCTTCCAAAAATTTGGCATGAGTGCTAATAAACACTTTGTTATCCTTATGATTATAGAATAAATAACCCTTGGTTTTCTTTGAATACCCTAAAAACATGCATACTTCTGTTTTAGCTTCCAACTTATCAGACTTCCCTTTCAACACATGTGCTGGACATCCCCAAATGTAGAGATATTTCATACTAGGCTTACGCCCACTCCACAATTCCATAGGTGTGTTGGGAACAGATTTTGATAGAACTAAATTTAAAATATGCATTGCAGTTTTTAGTGCATATCCCCAAAAGGAAACTGGTAAAGTTGAGTAACTCATCATAGACCTAACCATTTCTAAAAGAGTCCTATTCCTTCTTTCTGCTACACCATTTTGTTGGGGAGTTCCAGGTGCAGTCAATTGGGATACGATCCCATTTTGAGTTAAGTAATCCTTGAAATCCCCAAGAAGGTATTTGCCACCACGATCAGATCGAATGGCCTTTATGTGTTTACCCAATTGATTCTCAACTTCAGCCCTAAACTCTTTGAATTTTTCAAAGGCTTCGGACTTCCGTCTCATTAGGTACACATAACCAAATCTAGAGTAATCATCGGTGAAAGTGATGAAGTACTCATAACCTCCTTTTGCTTGGGTTGACATAGGACCACAAACATCCGCATGAATTAATTCTAGCAACTCTTGGGCTCTTCTACCTTTTGCGTTAAAAGGTCGTTTGGTCATTTTTCTTTCCAAACAAGATTCACAAACTGGAAATTCATCAAAGTCCAATGGCTCTAAGAGACCATCTTTGATCAGCCTTTAAATTCTGTT
Organism: Lithocarpus polystachyus; assembly: GCA_033629205.1. Taxonomy (NCBI): domain Eukaryota; kingdom Viridiplantae; phylum Streptophyta; class Magnoliopsida; order Fagales; family Fagaceae; genus Lithocarpus; species Lithocarpus polystachyus. The sequence continues at coordinate 44,216,079 of CM066170.1, read as the reverse complement.
TGGATTAATATGACCCAAACGCAAGTGCCAAAGATATGCATCATTAGTAGAATGAAACTTTCTCTTTAATGATTTTACATGAGAGTTATTATCTAATTCAGAATTATATAATTCATGCTTATCAGGAGTTAAAATATAAAGATCATCCACAATATTGCCAGAACAGATAAATGATTTACCCATCTTTATTACAACATTGTCTTTAAGGATAACACAATATCCACTTTTACCTAAATAAGTTGCAGAAATTAAATTCCTACGAACATTAGGTACATACAGACAGTCTTGCAATATTAAAACTCTAGTTTCAAAGCATAAATTAAACACTCCAATAGCTACAACTGGAACCTTACTCCCATCAGCCAAGGTCAGAAACAACTCTTCTTCTTTAAGTCTTTTGGTCTCCTGGAACTCCTGCAAAGAATTGCAGATATGATTAGTACAACCTGAATCCACACACCAGGAATCCGTGGGATTTTGTACCAAACATATTTCAAGAAGGAATGAAATTTTCATACCCTTATTGGCAGCCTTGAACTTTGGACAATTCCTCTTCCAATGTCCTTTCTCACTACAATGGAAACATTTTCCTTTCAGCTTCTTTCCTTTGTCGGCAACCCCTAAGACAATTTGTTTACCCTCTTGCTTAGTGAAGTCCTTCTTCTTCTTCTTCTTCTTACCCTTGCCTTTCGACTTAGGTTGAGAAGTAGAAGCTTCACCCACATTGGCTTCAACATTAGAAGTACCAAGGATGCCTTCCGCCGCTACCAACTCATTCATTAATTCAGACAAAGAATAAATCTTTTTGTTCATGTTATAATTAAGTCTGAATTCCTTGAATGATTCCGGTAGTGACTGGAGTATCATATCCACTTGGGATTCTCCATCAATGTCGGCACCCAAAACTTCTAAAGTATTCAGATTAGAGATCATTGTAAGACAATGCTCTTTCACAGAACTACCTTCAGCCATTTTGGTATTATAAATTTGCCTCATGGTTTCTTGCCTTGCAGAACGGCCTTGCTCACCAAACATCTCCTTCAGACTTTGCATAATGTCCGAAGCTAGTTCTACATCCTGCATTTGATGCTGTAGAACATTTGAGATGAACGCTAGGATGTAGCACTTGGCCATTTCATTAGATTTCTGCCAACGATCATATCGTTGTTTTTCCTCGGGAGGAGCATCTAATGAAGGAAAGCTAGGACATGGTTGAGTAAGCACATATTTGTGCTCTTCAGCTGTGAGAACTATGTCCAAGTTTCTTTTCCAGTCAACATAATTGGTTCCAGTCAGTTTGTTTTGATTAAGAATGCTAACAAATGGGCTAAATGATGCCATGTTCAAATCTGAAATAATAAACATGAATATAATAAGTAAACTGGACATTATCAATTTAGCATATAAGCATATAATATGGAACTTTAATGAAACCATAAAAAAATATATGCAACGACAACCCAATCCATGTCTATAATTCCTTGGTAGCAAGTTTATTATAAACACATCAATCAGTTGAGAACTATTCTCATTATTAGTGCTATCATGATAACTCTTATCAAATACTAATAATATGTCGTATTATCTTTAGCCTCTAATTAATAATGACATAGCTCCTTTGGGAGGTTAACATTAAACTTAGTTTAGTGTACACCATTATCTAGAATCATGTGTAGCCACATTTCATCTTCCTTTATGGTGTTTAAACTTGTAGTACCATAGAACAAAACACCCTCCTTTGGGATCGCGAGGCATATACGCCAAGACGAGGTGCTTGTCTACACTACTTTAAACAGGTAAGTTCAATCTTGTAGTACTATAAAGTAAACACCCTCCTTTGGGATCGCGAGGCATATACGCCAAGACGAGGTGCTTAGCCCACACTATTATGAACCGATAATGGAGGCCGTGAGATCCAACCCTTGTATCTCTCTCCCACTATATATTTTACAATAAAGGTTTTATCTTTTAAACATGCATAAACTAATTATACACAACCTTGCACTTTTTCTTACGAAAAAGGCGTAAGAAAAAAATAGCAAAAACACAAAATTTAAGTTTGAAAACACTTAGAAAAAATTCTGATTTTCTTTCTTTCGATTGATCGAATGTGCCCCTCGATCGATCAAAAAAATTAAACAACTCGAACTAAACCTTCTGTCTGATTTTATTGATACTCGATCGCCTCTCGATCGATCGAAAAGAAAATTCAATCGATCGACTAGCAATCGAATATTAATCAATCCAAAAGGATTGGTCTCTGTTTCACTCGATCGATCGAAAGTAAATTTCGATCGATCGAAACTCGTGAAACTCGAATTTCCAGAATTTCTCTTGGACAGTTTTCAACGGTTTTGCATGAACAAACAACCATCATACGAAAATGATAGACAGAAATTGATATCAAAACTGAAATCTATTGATGCTATAGCCTTAAAGATCAATTTAACATTCTTAAATTCATATTTAAACAACATCATAACATCAATATCAGTTTTTATCAAATCATAGTTTCAACGACCATGCAGAAAATTAAATGTATAATCCTCTATCAACTTGAAACTATAATCTCTAATTCCAAAACGCGTAAAACATGTTATACAGATTCGAAATGAAGACCGCTCTGATACCAATGTTAGGAAATATACATGTTTGCATCGAATACAAAACATACGCAGCGGAAAATAAACGGATCTACTTCATTCGCAATCGATAACATGCACTACGTAAGTTTCAGAATATAAGAACAAGAGAGTGTACCTTGATGCGATGAAATTCAAAACCGAATGAAGAAGTACTCGGGAAGACTTTCAATCTTCACTCCAATTCCACTTGATGCCCAAGATGTGTGGTCTCTCAATCAGTTCTTTGTTTCTAGAGAGAATATATATATACTCTTATTAAACATACAAACCATTTTATTCTATATAAAATTCTGTATGTTTCTCTCCACATAACTGATTATCTAATTGGACTAGCCTTTTGGGCCTTCCCAATTGGGCTTTAGTGTGTGGCTTGGAGTGGGACCAAAAGGGAACAAATAAGATGCTAGCTCCAATGGGCCTTGGGCTTTTCTGTCAACTCTTGACAAGTCCAAAGTTACCATTAATTATATTTAATACCACTATATAAATATAATTGCACTCTAGGCCTCATTAATAAATTATATCCCAAGACTTTATTATACATGCAACCCCTTCATAAAATATTCGTAGTAATACAAAGTCATGAATATAGACTGCCACTTTGTAAATTACTACATCTTAATCCTTGAGTACCCGGTTTAATCCTTTTGAGTTATTCACCATATATTTATGAAATCCAATTTTATAAATATATACTTTAGTCTTACCAAAGTAGTTAGGCCTAACTCTCTGAATAACTGTACCCATTAAACTTATCTCAAGGGAATATTTTATATCTCCGTTAAGAGACTATGAATTCCATCTTGAGAATATATGTTCCATCAACACTAAGTGTGGCTGCCCAACATACTGAGGTTTTGACTGTTACTTTAGATCTCACTCCTGATATATCAAAGCAACCTACATTTCATGATCAGGTCCATTATTCTCTCAGGATTAAGAGTTCATGTGAATACAAGTCGTGAGATTTATTATTCAATTGACAGTCGTTAGGAGAATAATAAATCTCACAGCGGTCCAGTTCAATATGTCTTAACTCTTAAAACATATCAACATATTAACTAGAAGTCACAACTTCCATGATCAAGACAAATCATCGTAGTTAATATGTTATAGTTTTCGCAGATGAAATGCTCAATTTCATCACCGACTACGAACCAAAATTCTGAGTTTACAAAGAACTTGTGATCTATATCTTCTGTGACTAAATCACATAAATCACATACTATGCATCTCATGGACTATTTGATAATGTCCGAATATTCATGTTACCATTATTTTAGATAAGAATAAACCAACTTTATTAAACACAATATTAAGTCATACATCATTTCTCACATAATGTCATACATAATATCATACATAGCATCATACAATAGGATTTAAGGGCACATATCCTAACAGATTCCAAATTATCTGAGTAAGACCTGAATCAAATCTAACAAAACCCAACCAGATCTAACTGTGATTATTTTTTATACTGCAGTACTAATGCTAGATACTAAAAGAGGCACATATAATGTCTAAGGAGGGTGATTTCAGCTCTTAGCCCATGCCTTGGTGCTATTTATAGTATATTCATTTAAAACCCTCCGCCATTACAAATACTTTCACCAGTAGGATAAAGTACAAACCATGTGGACCTAAAGACCTGTTGCTTGTATACCATTTGATAACAAAATAATCATGAATTTAGTAAAAATGAACTAAACAATTAATTAATTAATTTTATATTTAGGTATATTTTTAGATTACTTAGAGCATCCATAGCAGTGGATTTATATTTTTAGTTATTTAGCATCACTAATAGTTACTATATCTATTTTACCTATACATTTTACAAAACATCCTACAGCAGTGGATCTATTTTAGCTTTCAACATAATAAAATAATATAATCATCCCAATAAAATATTCATCATATACACATCATCATCTCCATCTTTTTCTCTCTCTTCTTCTTCGTCTCTCTCTTCTCTGATACAGAGCAACCAAACCACCACACTACATCAACAATCACACTGCAGCAAATCACAGCAACAATCACGCCACAGCAATCACACCAACACACCACAGCAACCCACGGATCAACAACCAACCACCACCGACCCACGGATCAACAACCCACCACCACCGACCCATAAACCACAATCCACCGACCCACATCCATGAAACCCACTAATCCACAGGCCACAATCCAATCAGACCATACCCACGGCACAAACCCAGCACAAACACAAACACAAACTCAGGTCTGCAATGGAGCTTGGATTGACAATGAAGCTTAGGTCTGCAATGGAGCTTCGATCGGCGAGATGGGTTGGCGGCGTGGGATGGCGACGTGGGCGATGATGATGAAGATCAACGATGAAGATGAAGATTGGCGATGAAGATCGGGGATGAAGATCCAGACCAGATCGGTGATGAAGATCTAGACCAGATTGGCGAAGCAGAGAGTAGAGGAGGGAGAGAAAAAAAAAAATGAGAAGGAAAAAGGAAGAAAGAAGAGAAGCCGAAGAGAGAGAGATCAACGATGATGATGAAGATCGGTGATGAAGATTGGCGATGAAGATCCAGACTAGTCGGTGAAGCAAAGAGTAGATGAGGGAGAGAAAAAAAAAAAAAAAAAAAAAAAAAGAGAAGGAAGAAAGAACAAAGAAGAAAGAAGAGAGCCGGAGAGAGAGAAAAAGAAAGAAAGAGAAAATAGTTTTTTAATGGAAGAGGAGAGAGAAACTTAATAAAATATATATATATATATATATATTTAGTTCTCATGAACAGTGCACATCTATTTATAGATGTGCACTGTAGTAGTGGAGCTAAAAGAAATAGATTTAGCTCCACTGCTGTAGCTTGATTTTGGTACTAGAGGAGTTAAAAAATAGCAATATAACAATATAGCACCACTGCTGTGAGTGCTCTTATGTTCATTTTAGAATTTAAATTAAGTAAAAATAGAAAAGAAGAAGAGTAATAGACATTAAAAGTAATATATAATACATAGTAGACATATTTTTAGTTTAAAGTTTTTAAAATAATATAAACATTGAAATAACAATAATAATAATAATAATAATAATAATAATAATATACAAAATAGTTTTTTATGGAAAAAAAAAGAAAAAAAAACTATTCACGTGACATCCTTCATGGCATAATTAATGATATTTTTTGAAAATTGAAATTGAATTGAATAGACAACAAGTGTGTCAGGGTCAGCACACAAAAGACTAAGACCAAAATGAAAAGGCAACGGAAGAAACTAGAAAGAAGGAAACAACACTGGGTGAAGCTGCAGGAAGAAGAAAGGGGAGGAGATCGGCAAAGTAGACAATATAGTGAGTCAGCAACAAAACAGCGACGCCATGCCATGGTGGAGACAGCAGCAAGATGTTGACAATGATGAAGACATTAACGACCTTAAGCTATAGTAAGTTCCTGACATTGATACCCCGTCTCTCTCTCTCTCTCTCTCTCTCCCTCAAAACATTGCCCTTTTTGATTGATACTCCACAAGTTTCATGAAATTGGTTTGGGCCAAAATTGAGAATTAAGCCTGTAAGTTGTTTAGACCCCTTAAACCCACATAGATTAACCTAGATAATTAGCCAAGTGATTAACTTAGGTAAATTAAACAAATCTAGGTTAACACAAATATATCATATCATGCAAAAGTGCAGAATAATAAAGAACACATGATATGATGACCCAGGAAACCAAACCGGTAAAAACCTAGGGAGGATTTAACCCAGCTATTCTCAAGGTAAAACGAATTCACTATGAAAGTATTGAAGTTTACACAATAGAGCTTAGACCATTAACATCCTATTGCTACCTGCCTGTAGGAAACTTACTACCACGACCACGTGACAGCTCCGAGACCATGGACTCCTTCTTTCCTTGAATTCTCAGCAAAGCACAAGCACACCTGCTTGTATATCTTGAAGCTCTTGATTCTGCAACTGTATGATTACCAATCTCTTGACATGAATCTAGAGTTTGGAAACCCTTAGTGTATGTGAAGGTAAACACCTCTAAATCTAACAATTAGATTCACAAACACAGCAATCAGAGCTCTAAAAACGTGGCTAGGGTTTTCCCTTATATACTTAGGGCAAAACATAAAACCCTACACGTTAAATGGGCTAGGGTTGAGTTGGAAAATTCTGCAGAAAAACAATCTGCACGACTTTCAATCGATCGAGTCTAATTCTCGATCGATCGAGCCTGACAGATCTGTACAGTGAATTCTGCAGTAACTCGATTCCAACTTTACAAAATAAGACATATTTTGAGCAAGTCTAAAAACAAGACTAAAGATTTTTTTGATCATGGTTTGCCGACATTACAAATTGAAGTTCTAATACATTAATTCCTAATTCCTTAGAACCTAACAAACTCCTCCTTTGGCAATCTGTGACAAAACACAGACTTAACAAAAAGCTCAAACTTCACAAAGTAAACAGCCCATTACAAAACAAAAAGCCCTACTAACGAAATCAACCTAACTACTATCTATCAGTTGCAAAAGTAGACAGCAGCACGACTGAATCAACCTATATATTCCTGTAACACTTAACAAACACATAAACGCATGTGTGGAAAATACAAGTAATATAGAAAAATTTCTTGATTTCACATAACACAAAATAAAGACATATATCATGAATAACATCATAAATATAAATCGATAAGCAATGTAGCATAGTGAAACAAGAAACATATACAAAAAATTGTATCTAAAAAAAAAACTCCCATTATCATAAGCCAAAAAATGTAAATACATAATGAAGCACCTAGATACAATCTAAAAGCTCCACAAGCTCCTCAGTATCACAAAAAGATACAAAAACTCCCCTTAAGACAAAAATCTCCCCTACAAGATATGTACTCCACAATAGAATGTACTCCCCCTTTTTGTGACGAATTGCCAAAGGGCACTCACTCATCATCAAAAAGAGGCGGCGGAGGAGAACGACGAAAACTTGCCAAATCCGCTCTCAAAGCTTGAAGCTCATCAAGTACATCCACCAGAAGCTGACCATGAGCCGCCTGAATGGTCATGACAGTGTCCAAAGTCCGACGAATATCAGAAACATCAGAACGAGATGGTGGAGGAACATCAGCAGCAGCAGCAACAGGATTAGTAGACGTCTCAGCTGCAGGAGCACCTGTAGAAGAAGAAGGAGGTGGAGTGACACCAGAAGGCTCTACCCTAGGACGCTTAGAGCTAGCTCAAAGCTGAGCAGCCCTTTGCCTCAGAAATGTAGCACCAATAGGAGCAATAATGTGAACGGGCTCAGAAGTAGGGAAATCACCTAAACCTAGATGAAGAAGAATCCTATGAATAAAGACAGGAAAGAATAAAGCATAAGCCGTAGAACTACTCTGATGCACTTCGTTCAAAGAACAAAGAAACAGATGAGGAAAACTGATAGGAGCATCAGTGACAAGAGCATACAAAAACACACATTGCTTAATCGGGATGGTGTGGAGATGAGAAATGGGCCACAAGAAATGACATGCAATCTTAAAGAAAAGGTAATGAAGCTCAGAAAGCTCAGTACAGGTGATCCGAGGATCAGAACCCCACTGGATAGAAGACCCAGTGATGTAAGACATCACGTCATCAAGAGGAGGAGACTCATCATAGGGAAAGACTGGATGATTAACCACAGGCACCCCAAGAGCATCAGACACTACCGAAGGGGTAATGCGATACTCCACACTTCGTATCTAACTCTTAACTAGAGTGTTAGAATCATAGACGTGGATAGAGAGGTTCGAGTAGAACTCTCTAATCAGGGTAGCAGGAGGCAGATGATCTATATCTAGCAAGGGTAACCAGCCCCGACGCTTAAAATTACGCCTCACCTCATCGTCAACCTCATCTAAAATAACCCTACGCTCACCCCAAATGTGACGCCTAAGGTTAAGGGTCTCATATGTCTTTTGATTCTTCTCACTAGGAAACCTATCACTATCAAAGGAAGGGGAAGGAACAGAAGTCCTATGGGCTCTAGTTTTCCTAGGCATGATGCTAAGGACAGAATAGAGAGACACAGATAGAAAAGGACAAAAACAGAAAAACCAAGAATAAACCAAGGGCAGACTGCAAGTTAGCATAACAAAAAGTATAGAAATAACAATTCTATATGATGCATGAGCAAGATATGCAAATGATGCATGAACTAATGCAGTGACACAGTTCAAATATGATCCAAATTCACAAAATTGGGTTGAGTATGAAATTTATATAAAAAATTCCCAATATATAAAAACCCAATTTCACAAAACTCAACAAATTGAGAAATTGATCATCACAACAGATAGGAAACACAATATAATGATCAAATTAATCAATCTAACAAGCCAATTTCATCAATTTATATCAAATTGAACAAAAACCCCAAATTCGGCAATTTCAAGCCCTAAATTTTCAAATTTTCCATAAAACACAAAATTAACCAAATTAAACCACTTATAATACTTGTATATGGTGTCCCCACAAAAACCCATTGATTTATTGTGATAGAAAACAATTAGAATTATCACAAATTCAAAAAAGAAAAAGCCCGAAATTACCCAATGAAATGCATGAAATTATGCATGAAAAACTGAAAATAAAACCAAAAAGAGGGGTAAAAGAGCCTTATCGGCCTTGGGAGAGAGATTCTTTGCAAAAAGAATGGAGGAAAACGAAAAAAATAGTAGAAAGTTGCTTGACTGGTGGGTGAGAGAAGAAAAAAAAATTTGAAAAGTTTGAACACGTGATGAACATGAGAAAACAAATCCCTTTTTAAAAACCATCAGCCCGATTTTCGATTGGTCGAAAATCCTTCGATTGATCCAAAACCAATCGAGTACCGATCGAAACACACAGAAACTTTTCAGGATTTTTTAAACAATTTTGATCGGTCGAAAAACAGATTCGATCGATCAAAATTCTGGAAAAAATAAATTTTTGAAAAACGAAGCATTTTTAGTGCAAAAACTCCTCAAAGCATTAGATTTTATGAATAAAATGCATGAGTATGAGATAAAATGTTTTTCAAAAACACATGTAGTTATCCTAGATCCCCCAAAACAAGATTTTCTCTTAATTTTCCTCAAGAACTCAAACAATAAACATGTTCTGTATCAATTTCAAGAAATTTTCAAACTTGGTTGGTCAAACCAGAAATACACACAATAACATGTACACAGTTTAGCAGAGAATAACATGTGTAGTGTGTGCAACTAGCAGAAGCTTGAAAAACATGTGAGGTGATATGCACATAGTAATCAATCACAATTCTACAAAATTTATCACATGAATTTGAAAGAGACTACAACTTAAAGAGTTACATCATATAACTCTCACATCTCCTAGAATAAAAGTTTGCAATCATGTAAGTTTCTTGATTTGCCTCATAATTAATATCAATTTTAATTGATCAAAAACTTATTAACAAAGCCAGGATAATGTACACACCAATTTTATTTGAATTGTGAATTTATTATAACCCAATAATGTACACACCAATTTTAGCATTTTAATAGAGGCTACACTTTATGTTCTTGTTGTGCATGTGCTACACTTTCTCAAGCACAAAATCTTACGATATGCACTAAGGTGTTCATGATTGGCTAATAAATAGTGGTGAGATGGTTATTTATGCCTTTCTCAAAAATTTCAAGTCCGACAATCAAAGACATATGACTTCAAGATCAAGATTATGTGATCAACAACTATAACATCTTCCCACACAACATGCACTACAAAACTCAAACTAGCAAAGTGCAATAAAATAAGCTCATCTAAGCTAAACAAAGTACATAGACATGTTATGTAAAATAGATTGACCAACCTTGTCTTCAAATTCAAGAAAAGTATAGCAAAAACACATTTTGCACACATTTTTTTTATATATAAAAGAAATAAACAACCTAGAATGAAATGCATGAATGTTATGCAAAGCAAATCCTAAAAAAAATTGTCATAAAAGATAGAACAATGAAGCACAAGGACCATATCAGACAGACTCAATTAGATCGAGCTTTTTGCTTCCAAAACCTTTTAGATGCAACTCTTGTATTGGAGTTATGATTCACATTATAATTCTGAGCAACTCTAGGATTGGAATAAAGGTTTAACGCCTTTACCAATTCACCAATAAGTACCATAAGATCTTGTGCTTGAGGCACAGGTACTTTAGATTTATTTGCTCGCTTTGCAGCTTGCAACTTGAAATAATTTGGACGAATGTGTCCAGACTTTCCACAAAAATGACAATCTCACTCTTAAGAGGTTCAGTAGAGGGAATAAAGTTTGTGGAATGAGATTCAAGCACAGAGATGCTTTCCACAAAACCTAAACCAGTTTTGTCAGAAGGAGACTTTTGAACACTCAACATGTGATCAAGTTTAGAGCTTGCAGACCTATTAGATTGTTCTCTAGCAACAGATAATTCAAGTTCCAAATTTTTAACTTTATCAAGTAAAAGCATGTTCTCAGTTTTCACATTATTCAAAAGCTCACTAGCATCAAACAATTTCACAAGCAAATTCTTCTTATCAAGTTCAAGAGATGCAATTTTCTTTAAGCCTAAATCCACATGCATAGCATCCTTTGCAGCAACTTTGCAAAGTTTATTAAAGGCTTCCTGTAAATCTGCATCTTCAGAGAGTTCCCCATCAGAAGGGTTCTCTTCAACAGACACGCTTTCATTAACTACAGTAGTAGCAATAAAAGCAATGAAGTTTCCATCCTCGTCACTAGCGGATTCATTGTTAGAAACTTCATTATCACTAAGGGTCACAACCATAGCCTTACCCTTAGACTTCAAGTATGTAGCACATTCAGATTTCATATGACCATACCCTTGACATCCATAACATTGTTGTCCCATAGAATTATTAGAGGGTTGACCAACTTTCTCTTTAGGTTTTTCAGTGTTATTAACCTTAGTGGGATAATTCCTCCTAAAATTTCTAGGTTCAGCAGTGTTCTTGCCTCTTGCCCTTCTGTTATTGTTCCTAAGAAAGTTTCTAAAGTTCTTGGCAAGATATCCAATCTTTGTCGCAGAGAGATCATCATCAAATCCACCATCCTCAACATCATCAACAGACTTAAGAGCCATTGATTTGGATTTGTTAGTCTTGGGTAGGTCCAACTCATAGGACTGAAGAGATCCTACAAGTTCATCAACAGGGATGGAGTTCACATCCTTGCTTTCAGTGATGACAGTCACTTTAGGTCTAAAATCCTCAGTCAAAGATCTAAGAATCTTCCTAACAATTTTAGGTTGATCATAGATTTCATCCAAATTATATGCAGAATTAACAATATCATTCAGTTTAGCATAGACCTCATCAAAAGATTCATCATCATTCATTCTAATGCCTTCAAATCTAGTAGTCAATTGCTGCAACTTATTAATTTTAACTGCCTTTGTGCCTTCATGCACAGTCTGGAGGATATTCCAAGCAGTATGAGCAACCTCAACATTAGAGATTCTCTTAAATTCCTCCATAGAGACAGCATCGAAAATAGCATTCGTAACTTTGCTATTGAAAGCAGCTACCTCCTTTTGAGAAGTACACCTCAAGAAACACCAATAGAGAAGAACAACTCTCTCATAAACTTCTCTATTTCCCACTCCCTCTAATTATCTTCTTAAGCTCTTAGTGAGACTCTAAGCTCCTGAGTTCTTAGTTTCCAACTTAGAAACTAAGCTCTATATCCCCTGGCTCACAAATGCCCTTCATGTCACAATTCATAAACTCTTGTCCATCCCCCAACAGAAATTCCTAGCAACTTTGATAAATACCCTCTCTCTCTCTCACTACTTATACCACTAAAATGACTTTCACTACTTGCAACATATACTTTATCCATGAGCATATCCTGGCATAATAATGATCTTGCTACGCTAGCTAGAATCTCTCTCTGTCTCCCTTCATCTCACACTAAGCTTTTTCCATTATTTGCTATAATGGACCTCATAGTGTTTGTTTATTTCTCTCATGTTATTATAATAGAGGACTTTCTTTCAATGGATCCCTCAGATGATGACTTTGGAGAAGTAGATACTTTCTTTAATTTATGAATTAACTAACGGTTAGAAGTTTATTCAGTTCTGACTTATTTTACGACTGAAATATTTTATTACTGGGCTATTTCTTTATTGTAGTGGGCTTTTATGTTATGCTAATGTGTTTGCTGTAGGAAATGTTTTGGGCCTTCCCATAATCCTTGCCGATCCTAACCTAGGCCTAAGCATATAAAAGGTGAATCTCTTAAAAGTTTCACCGATAGCCTTTGGGCTGTGCTTCAAGCCCATTGTCGAGTTTTGGTTTAGGCCCCCAACCCAACGACAAAAACTCATTTATCGAAAGGAAAAATTTTCTGCCCCTGACAACAATTAGAGTATTAGCATCCGATTTCTTCAAAAAAAATCTCATTTTACCACCTCAAAAACTATTTTATCTATTATACCATATAATTTTACAACACATCTAACATCCCAACACATTAAAATAATATATTTATACAATAAAATATATAATCCAATACCATCTTTCTCTTCTCTCTAATTTTTGTCTCTTTTCCTCCCTCTTTCTCTCTCTCTCTCTCTCTCTCTCTCTCTCTCTCCATTGTGAACACACCAAAAACCCAACACAACCACCATCCAAACCCAACCATCCCACCACCTTCCAATCATCAACAACACAAACTACCACCACCATCATCAACAACACAACCACCACCCCACCATTGTCGCACCACTCAAATCAACCCAGCATATCATAACAAACCTTAAATCCAAACTCCACTACCGAGCTTTCTAGTCACACCACTCAATTCTCAAAGACAAATCAAAGAATGAGAATCCAATCGATTTACCAATAGAATCAAACCACCTAATTCAGCCAAGCTTCCCAATCACACCACCCAATTCTCAAAGACAAATTAAACCAACCGATTTACCAATAAAATCATTGAACGCACCAAAAAGAGCAAACCTTTGGTTATCTTGCCCAAGAAAGCAGAGAATGAGACCACCCATTATGACCAAGACAACACACAACGACCCAGACACACAACCCACACTACCCACGCCCACCATGCCGCCACCACCCATCGACCCAAATAATACACCTAACACTGATCCATACCAAGAGAGAGCAACCCACAACACCACCTTCAACCCACACTACCACTTTCAACCAACGCTAATCCACTGATCTACGCTGGGAGAGAGCAACCCATGCTGCCGCCTTCAACTAGAGAGAGATACGGCAACCCTTGAATCCGCTGCCTTTAACGAGAGAGAGAAAGAGAGAGGGGGGGAAGGGAGGCTCAGATAAGAGGAAGGTCTTGGACGAGAGACAGAGAGAGAATGAGTTAGGGGAAAGAGAAAGAATGAATAAAATGGATTATTTTATTTTTGCAATTGAGCTATTGTACCATCACAAATTTGTGATGGTACTATAGCACAATTATAAATTTTTTTTATAAGTAGAAGGCAGGGTAATAGGCCTTTTTGATGCTTGGATGCTAAATAATACCAACATATACCATTTGCATCACTGGGTATTGATGCTCTTATTGTAGCTTTGTAAACCATTATTTTATTAATATCCTATTTTTATATTATTGTCTTATTCAGTCACTTTTTCTCTCTCTTAAATTGGTATCTCTCCTCCTCTTCTTCCTCATCATTTTCATTCTTTCCCATATCAGCTGGATTTTTTTTCTTTCTTTTGATAGGAATCTGCTGGAAATTTTTGTTGATGGGGGCAGTAGCTTTTGGTTGTGGAAGAAGAATAATAAAAACTGGGCAAGAAATAGTATCAAGAGAATAATAAAAAAAATTGGTAAAGAAATGGTATTTTAATGAAATGTAGCTTAGAATAAATTGTCTGATGTGAGCGTTTTAGAAAAATAATTGTATAAATACAAAAAGTAGGTTCTTATAGTAAAATAGACATTTAATTGGGATGTATATGTGTGAGTCCTAATTTCTTTTTCTTTTTTCCTCTCATCCGTGTTGTATCTTCCAATGTGCTATTTCTTTCCATTTTTTCTCCATGAATTATCTATAATTTAATTATCAGTATCAATTCTCAATGTTTTTATTTTTTTTTAATGGAATACTCAATTTATTGAATATTGCAATTATCACTTATATAATAATAATTGTGGGGTACAGAAATTTAACAAGGTAATAATGTCATGTGTCATACCCGAGGGTGAGGAGGCCAGTGCACTTCCGAGGAGACCATAACCTCAGACAGTAAGGCCAAAAAGGTGAGTCATGGCCATGTCAATGGCACATCACCAAAAGAAGCCTCACTATAGAGGAAGAACTTCAAAGAGGGGATTAGCTCTGACATGACTGGAGGGATGGTAGTTGCCACCGCATTTAATGCACCCCACCAAACCCCCTAGCCGCATTTATGTGGAGAAGACTCTTGAACAGTGCTGTCTTGGTTGCTCTAACTCACGAAAGATCTGGGAAGGGCGTCAGATGGGACAAGCACTCGAGTAGTGTCCTGCACGTTCAACAAGTGGAAGGCCAAGATCAGTTGAAAGAGGTTATATAATGTAAGAGATCCTCCAGAAAAGGGTGTGGGTGGTTTTGCATAGGAGAATCTGTAGAGAAAATACTGTAGCAACAAGAACAGAAATTGTAATCAAGTTTAAGAAGGATATATACAAGAGCGATTCTCCTCGGACCTTGCCGAGGAAGAGTTATTTTGCATAAAGCCTGTTTACCTTGGTTTTTCTTGTCATCTACATCCACTATAGTTGTTGTCCAACTTGTTAAAGCCTAGTTTTTAAGCTCACTCTCTACAAATTCATTATGTTGGGTTCTTTGGGCCTTAATCCGGTTACTTCTTGGGCTTAGGATTCAAACCGCACCCTTACAATAATAATAATAATAATAATAATAATAATAATAATAATAATAATAATAATAATAATAATAATAATAATAATAATAATAATAATAATAATAATAAATTCAAGGATTTAGAACAGTTCTTCTTGATCTTCATCATTAATGTTTAACATGTTCAGCTTATTTTGTAACTTACCAGGTTTTTGCTTACAGTCTTTACTGTAATGACTAGGTTTTCCATAGTTAAAGCATCCTTTACCAGATTTCTGTTTATCATATTTTTTAGAAACATTTTTCTTTTTAGCATAAAAATCATTGGATTTAACAAAGTTGGTTCTGTATCATTTATGTTTTTTATGGTTATAATTTTTGTGAATTTTATCATGTTTTTTCTTTTTTTGCTTGGAAGGAACAATAGGGGGCAAACCATATTGTTCAAAAAAATTACCCATTTCATATTTTGCTTTTTTTTATTTTTTAATTGATATTTTAACAATTTTTCATCATTACATATGTTAATACCAATTTTTTTAATAGTGTTTAAAATATCACCATAAGTTAAATTATCATAATCAATGGAATCATTTTCACCAATTAATTCTCGTTTTACCTTACGAGCAAAGATAGGAGGCAAACCATCAATAAACTTTTCTTTCCAATAAGGCTTGTAGCAATCTTTCTTAAGCATGACTATGGAAAGGAAAACATCTTGATACCATCTATAGTCAAACATAGTAGGACATCTCAAAATGTTTAGATAATTACATATTCGAGATGAAACATTCAATGGAGTACCAACAAAATGTTTGAGAATGGTATAGATCAAAGTATTAACACCATCAGGAATACCTCGACCAATACTTTCATCGAAAATAGGCAAACCTTCATCATTCTTTTTAACAGCAGATTTAATAGATTCTCTGGAATCTTCTGTGAGATATGAATTCCCCCATCCACGAAGAGTACCAGAAAAACCAGTAACAAGAAGTTCAACAATTTCAGAGTGGTCAAGATTATGGTTATTCATATAAGCAATTCCAACTATAGACATATGACCCATTTTATTAATTGTTTCCTGTTCAGATAAACCATCAATATTCCATTCATAAAGTTTATCAACAGAAACAGAAAACTGAGTTTGAAAAGATCTTTCTTCAAACTGCATATCAAGAGGAGTAGGTTTTGAATACCAGTTTTTTGTGAAAGACACAAGATTGGATTTTCCAACAAATCTTTTAATTTCTGGTAAATCATCATCAAAAACCTTTTTAGCTGGAACTGAAGATAATGAATTAGAATCCGTGTTTTCTTCAAAAATAGTTTCTTTTCCATTTCTTGAAATAGTTCGAGCAGTAGTTGTAGTAGTACCTTCAGTTTTAACTTTTAACTCAGAAAGCATTTTCTCAACAATCTCAAGGGTTTTTGTCTGAGAAGTTTTAAAATTCAATTTTTCTCTTTGACTGGGTAAATCAATCAAACTTTTCTCAGGTTTTGAAACAGCAGACATTTCAACAATTTTGGGTTTTGGTAGAACAATTTTTTCTTCAATATGGTCAAGCTGTTAACCAATAATATGCAAGGATTCATTAGTAAAATTGCTTTGTTCAATAATACTAAAAACAGGAGTATCAACATCAGCAATTTTGAAAGGGGATACTCCTGTTGCTCCATTTCATTAAGAAATATAATGTTCCTTAGATCTTGAAATGGCAATATGATAAGGAATGTGATGTTCTCACACACCGTTGGTATGTCAAATGGTGGGATAAGTTTCCTCACACACAAGGAATTGTTAACAATGTTACCAAAGATTTCCCATCCCCAAATACTTTACCCGCTGTTAAGATCAATACTCCAGTGCAAAAGGCTAAACTAGCTAATGCACCTGCTTCTACATCTGCTAAAACTGTTAAATTCTCTGCTAAGTCTAAAAAGAAGGGTTCTCCTTTGGATGAAATTTGTAAAGACCCTGATGCTCTATATGCCCTCCTCAAGATGATATCTAAGGAGAAAGAAGCTGATGATCATGATTAAGAAGATGAACGGTCCTCTGAAGCATTTGTTACAAAAAAAAACCCATATTACCCCTACAATTAGGAATGGTTTGGTCATGATGAAGAAGACACTCCTGATTTGGCGGAAGACTGATTCTGATTCTCCTATTTGTCTGGCCTGCACAACAGATACCACAAATGGAGGGGGAACACAGCGCTGAAGGCGGATGCACAATAAGATAATATTGTAAACAAGAAAATATGATATGATTAATGTAGAACCAGCCAAGAAGGCGATAGTGCAAGATATAATCAAAGTAATTTAAAACTATATTAAGGCGATAGAACTAGCCAAGCAGTATATCAAAATAGTTTAAAGTATAAAACCAGCCAAGAAGCTGTATTAGCAAGTATATTAAACACATAGCTGAAAGTAATTATTATTGAAAATAGATAACAATACTTACAGCTGTAGTAATTACAGGATTACAATAGGATAAGCAACAAGGCTTGAAGACTAGTTCTAGTTACAAGCTTTGTAGTGACAGTAGAAGGATAACAGTGGGAATTCTAGAGAGAAATTCTAAAGGAGAGAAGTAGGCCTAAAGAAAATTCTGGCTCTAGAGAATTCTAAAGAAGAAAATAAGGGACATCCCCCCTTAAATAGGCAGAAAAAGCATAGTAAACAATAATGTGAACAGTAATAGTGAACAGTAATTTTTTTCACTTTTTTGCTCAAAATCTGAAGTAGAATCCTGACTTTTGTTCAACTTCATTTGGCATTTTGTGCCAAAAGTAACCGAGGAATCAACTTTATCAAAAGCTGCATCATTTGTGCAGCGCAATCATCGAGGGTAATTATTGTAGCATTTTGGCCATTGTGCAGGCCAGAAAAATAGGAGAATCAGAATCAAATCAGAATCAATCTTCTGCCAAATCAAGAGTGTCTTCTTCATCATGACCAAACCATTCTTGATTGTAGGGGTAATATGGGTTTTTTGTAACAGATGCTTCAAAGGACCGTTTATCTTCTGAATCATGATCATCATCTTCTTTCTCCTTCAATATCATCTTGAAGAGGGAATATATAATCAATGGCCAGTAGTAATAATAATAACTTAGGGTAGCTAATCATTAATTAGTTTCAGGAGCATCTGATGGGTAAACATCATAAGGATCCCATAAGGAATCATCATTACATTCATGCTCATGGTAAGTAGCATACTGATTGCAGAATCCACAATATAGAAGTGGTTCATGCACAGAACTTTTCCCCAATATAAGAAACTTTCTTTGATCATCATAACCAGTTCTTTCTAAATGACGGATAGTAGAAATATAAGGTTTGATGCCGAAAACATGAATTCTATCCGTGCATCCTATGAAATGGTAGTCTTTCCATAGATCTTGGATGACATCAAGAATTTGATTATTGAAACAACTTCTCCAACATTCAGCAAGAGCATAAGGGTCCCTGAAGGATAGGCGGGAATCTCCTTCATACCATTGTCCTTGGTGAGTGAAGCCATTAATGAGAACAAGATGTTTGGAAGGCTGAACATTCATCCAATTATCTATTTTCCCATTTTGGCAATGTGCTTTAGCATCTGATAGAAACAAAAGGACTATTGATCTGTGAAACAGCCTTCGGAATAATCTCTGGGAGTTGGCTAATCTGGTCATAACTCGTTAGTTTTATGAGTATAATAAAGCTATACTCAAACATTGGGGAAAGCCAGTTGGGATCCCTATCATCATCATCTGAACCATCCTCATAGTTGACCAAAAGGCCAGGAAATGGATGTTTTGCTTCATACACTCTGAGACTGCTCCCAAAGTGTTCTTCCCAATCTAGCTAGAATGATGTTATTAGGATCATCTAAATCATCAGGATCAGGAATAGTAGTTGTAACAAGTTTCTTGAAATATTTGTACCATAGGTCAAAGGACCTGAACATAGCCTTGCTTTCTAAAACACTAAATTGTATTTCAATTGGCAAGTTGGCAATAGCACTTCTTAACAGAGATTGGATCTTAAGACTCAATCTAGCATAATCAGTGCCCATTATAGTCTTTTTATCCATTGAATGGATTTCCTCTTTGCCAAAGAATTGACTAGTGTAGGGATCATTTGTAATATTTGGGTGGTTAACAAGATTGCTTCTAAGAGCCACATTTTCTAAAACAAGGTTAGCATGGTGGCTAGTATAAGCCTCATTTTGTGCAATAAGGTTAACAAGGTGGATTTCAAGTGCTTGGAGGGTTTTCTTGAACAAGGTGTGGTGTTTTAGAGTGTAAGCAGCTTAAAGATTGTCAAGGATAAATTTAACAGAGTTTGGCAATTCACTGTAAACTCCATTATGGAACTATAGAGTTCTAGACAAAACTTTCTGCAAAGCAACAACCATATCACCACTGGAATATGCCACCTTTGCCGGGACAAATTCCTGAAGGGATATTGATCCACTGGGTTTTGCCTCAAAAAATACGCCTTCATGCATTAGAAAAGGCTGTCTTGCTAGGAGCCTTTTGTCTTGAGGATAGCTCTGTGTAGGTGCTTTCCCCTTGTTCTTCCTCTTTATCGAAGAAGTCATAATATTCCACGTATTAGTGGTACATATATCTTTAATCCACTTATTAGTGGTATTTATATCAGCAATAAGCTTTTTAGCAACATGGTTTTCTTCCTGCCAAGAGAGATTGAGAATATTAGAACAAATTTTAGTGGTAAATATTTAAATGTCTACTGTAATTGCATGTGTAAAAGATTTGATAGAACCCATTAGCGGTCCTGGAAAGAGCAAATCTTTAGCATGAAGTAGGTTAACAATTTGTCTCTTCTTGTGCCAAAAAGCACTAGGAAAACCAGAGCAAACATTATTAATCAAAACATTTTGAAAATTATCAATCTTTGATTGCAGCAATTTATCAAAAAGTTGTTCAGTAATTTTTTTGTATCTAACTTCTTGTTAAGGAAGTTTAGATGTTTGACTTTAGCATGAATCAAGTTGAAAGCATTATCAGTATCAATTTCAAAATTTGAAGCAAATTTGAATTTTATTTTCTGTCCAAAAGGATCAGTAGTAATTCAGTAATGTTCAACAAGAAAGGGATACAAAGCATTTATAAATGGAAGTCCAAGAATCACTTTATCAGTCATGTTTTTAACAAGAACAGAAGGAATCTTGAAACATGCATGATCATGGCAAACATGAACATTATTCAATTCATATTTAATCTTCATTTGAGTACCATTAGCAGAAACCAATCTTTCAGTTGATTTTTCAAAATATTTTGAAGGAATTAATCCTTCTTGGATACAGTTCATATCCGCACTAGAATCAATTATAGCAACAACATTGAAATGATAATCATGAGAAACAACAATTTTAACTTTTGTAAACCATTTTGGAGGAAGCATTTTATTAACAAGATTAATTTGGGAATCAGTGAAAATATCAGCAATATCTTATCAGAAAAAAGAGCTTGTTGACTGGATTCATCTCCATCTTTATGCTCATCTTGTTCATTATCAGATTGATGTTTATCAAGTTTTTTATCAATTTTTAACAATAACAATTCTTGCTTAAGATTAATGTTATCACTTTTAATCTTTTAAAATTCAATTACTTCTTGTTTAACAACAGTTTTTTCATGTTAGAGATCATTAATAGTTAATTCTTTGGATTTCTTTTTATTAAATCCTTCCAAAGTTTCTTCAAAGCTTATTGTTGATTTCAATTTTCTAACATTTTCATCTTTTATTAGATTTTTCTTAAGCTTATCAAGATATTCTTTTTGCAGTTCAAGGTTTTCAATTTGACTTATCAATTTAATTAACAAATTTTCATTTTCTTCACTTTTAGGAAAAACATTAACAGTTTTAATAACATTACAACAGAAATCTCTGCAACTTAATTTAAAATTAGGTGAACCAGAAAATTTATCAGCAGATTGATAACAAGAATCAAATGAGGAAGAAATATCATCTTCCAAGGAATCAGACGAAACATTTGATTCAAGGATTTGGAATAGTTCTTCTTGATCTTCATCATTAATGTTTAACATGTTGAGCTTATTTTTTTAACTTACAGGTTTTTGCTTATAGTCTTCACTGTAATGACCAGGTTTTCCACAATTAAAACATTTATCTTTACCAGATTTCTATTTATCATATTTTTTAGAAACATTTTTCTTTTTAGCATAAAAATCACTGGGCTTAACAAAGTTGAATCTGTATCTTTTATGTTTTTTATGGTTATAATTCTTGATCATTGCAAAAGGTAGCCAGTTTTGTGTTCTCAAACTCTCTTCCATGGTCACTTCTAATTTTGGCTATAACAGTTCCTTTTTCAACTTGCAATTTTTTGCACAAATGTATCATTTTTTCAGGAGCTTCAACTTTATCTTTCAAAAGTACTACCCAGGTATATCTAGTAAAATAATCCACAACAACAAGTATGTACTTCTTTCCACCTAAACTACGAACTCTGGCAGGACCCATGAGATCAATGTGTAACAACTCTAGAGGTCTCGTAGTTTGAACATCAATTACAGACGGATGTCTGGACTTCACTTGTTTACCCATCTGACATGGTCCACAGATGCATTTTTCTATCTTCTCAAACTTGGGCAATCCAATAACTGCATCAAATTTAGAAATCTTCCCTAATTGCTAGAGACTAGCATGTCCCAACCTTTGATGTCATAAGTCAACTTGATCGATCTTAGCACTGAAGCATTTGTTACTTATACTTGGAGTGATACCATAATAGTTGTCAGCTGTTCTCACACCAATACACATGCAGTCACCTCCTCCATCAAGTATCTCACATTCATGCTTAGTAAAGAGAACATTCAGTCCATTGTCACAAATCTGACTTATGCTGAGTAGGTTAGCTTTCAGTCCATCAACATACCAAACATCTTCAAAGACTGGTAATCCTGGAATATCCATGGTGCCAATGCCTCTGATCACAGATTTGCTTCCATCTCCAAACATGACTGTCCCAATCTTTCCTTTAAAGAGTGTCTTGAACAAAACTTTATTTCCTGTCATGTGCCTGGAACAACCACAATCCAAATACCAAAGACAAGAATCATGTGCCTTTAAGGCGGTTAAAGCAGTATAGCACAAGTAATTGTCATCATAAGTAATTATACCAAGATACTCAAGAAAAGATTTAACAAAAATGACAATAAGCAAGCACACCAAGTAGACAATGTGGCAAACTAAAAAGAAGATTTTAAGAAAGTCCATGACAACAGGGGTCAAGGATCAGCTTTAAGATCAAAAGATCTACACAAAAAGCTACCCGCTCTGATACCACTTGTAAGAAGTTTAGACCCTTTAAACCCAAACAGATTAACCTAAATATTTAGCCAAGTGATTAACTTAGGTAAATTAAGCAATTCTAGGTTAACACAAATATATCATATTGTGTAAAAGTGCGAAAAATAAATAACACACGATATAATGACCCAGGAAACCAAACCGGTAAAAACCTAGGGAGGATTTAACCTAGCTATCCTCAAGGTAAAACCGAATTCACTATGAAAGAATTGAAGTTTACACAATAGCGACTTAGACCACTAACATCTTATTGCTACCTCGAGTAGGAAACTTACTACCAGGACCACGTGACAGCTCTAAGTCCACGGACTACTTCTTTCCTTGAATTCTCAGCAAAGTACAAGCACACCTGCTTGTATATACCGAAGCTC
Source organism: Lithocarpus polystachyus (assembly GCA_033629205.1). NCBI lineage: Eukaryota > Viridiplantae > Streptophyta > Magnoliopsida > Fagales > Fagaceae > Lithocarpus > Lithocarpus polystachyus. The sequence continues at coordinate 44,192,827 of CM066170.1, read as the reverse complement.
TTGATTCTGCACTTGAATGATCACCAAGCTCTTGACATCAATCTTGAGTTTGGAAACCCTAAGTGTATGTAAAGGTAAACACCTCTAGATCTCACAATAAGATTCACAAACACAGCATTCAGAACTCTAAAAATGTGGCTAGGGTTTTCCCTTTTATACTTAGGGCAAAAAATAAAACCCTACACGTCAAACGGGCTTGGGCTGAATTGGAAATTCTGCAGAAAAAACAATCTGCACGACTTTCAATCGATTGAGTCTAATTCTCGATCGATCGATCGAGCCAGGCAGAAATGCATAGTAACTTCTGCAGTAACTCGATTCCAACTTTGCATAAAAACCTCATACTTTGAGCAAGTCTAAACAAGACTAAAAACATTTTGATCATGGTTTGCCAACATTACAAAATGAAGTTCTAATACATTAGTTCCTAATTCCTTAGAACCTAACAAACTCCCCCTTTGACAATCCGTGACAAAACACATACTTAACAAAATGCTCAAAGTTTACAAAATAAACAGCCCATTACAAAACGATAGCCCAACTAAAACAAATTCAACCTAACTACTATCTATTAGTTGCAAAAGTAGACAGCAGCATGACTGAATCAACCTGTATATTCCTGTAACACTTAACAAACACATAAATGCACGTGTGGAAAATACAAGTAACATAGAAAATAATTTTTTGATTTCACATAACCCAAAATAAAGATATATATCATGAATAACATCATAAATATAAATCAATAATCAATGTAGCATAGTGAAACAAGAAACAAATACAAAAGATGTATCTCAAATATATCTCCCCCTATCATGAGCCAAAAATGTAAATACACAATGAAGCACCTAGATACAATCTAAAAGCTCCACAGAATCACAAAAAGAAACAAAAATCTCCCCCTAAGACAAAAAATCCTCTACAATGTACTCTACAAAGTACTCAACCTAACTACTATCTATTAGTTGCAAAAGTAGACAGCAGCATGACTGAATCAACCTGTATATTCTTGTAACACTTAACAAACACATAAATGCACGTGTGGAAAATACAAGTAACATAGAAAATAATTTTTTGATTTCACATAACACAAAATAAAGATATATATCATGAATAACATCATAAATATAAATCAATAAGCAATGTAGCATAGTGAAACAAGAAACAAATACAAAAGATGTATCTCAAATATATCTCCCCCTATCATGAGCCAAAAATGTAAATACACAATGAAGCACCTAGATACAATCTAAAAGCTCCACAGAATCACAAAAAGAAACAAAAATCTCCCCCTAAGACAAAAAATCCTCTACAATGTACTCTACAAAGTACTCCCCCTTTTTGTGACGAATAGCCAAAGGGTACTCACTAATCATCAAAAGGAGGCGGTGGAGAAGAACGTCGAAGACTCGCCAAATCTGCTCTCAATGCTCGAAGCTCGTCAAGCACATCCACCAAAAGCTGACCATGAGCCGCCTAAACGGTCATGACAGTGTCCAACAATTGACGAATGTCCGAATCATCCGTAGGTGAAGGTGGAGGAACAGCAGCAGTCGGATCAACAAACGTCTCTGCCGAAGGAGCACCTGCAGAAAAAGGAAAAGGAGTGACATCGGAAGTCTCTACCCTAGGATGCTTAGAGCTAGCTCGAAGTTGAGCAGCCCTTTGCCGCAGAAAGGTGGCACCTATAGGAGCAATGATATGAACAGGCTCAGAAGTAGGGAAATCACCTAAACCTAAGTGAAGAAGAACCCTATGTATAAAAATAGGAAAGAACAAAGCATGAGCAGTAGAACTACTCCTATGCACTTCGTTCAAGGAACAAAGAAACAGATGAGGAAAACTAATAGGAGCATCAGTGACAAGAGCATATAAGAACACACATCGCTCAAGAGGGATAGTGTGGAGATGAGAAATAGGCCACAAGGAATGACAAGCAATCCTAAAGAAAAGATAATGAAGCTCAAAAAGCTCAGCAAACGTGATCCGAGGATCAGAACCCCACTGGATAGAAGACTCAGTGATGTATGACATCACATCATCAAGAGGAGGAGACTCATCATAGGGAAAGGCAGGATGAGAAACCACAGGTACCCCAAGAGCATCAGACACTACCAAAGGGGTAATGCGATACTCTACACCTCGTATCCAACTCTTTACCAAAGTCTTAGAATCATAAATGTGGATAGAGAGGTTCAAGTTGAACTCTCTAATCAGGGTAGCCGGAGGCGGATGATCTATATCTAATAAGGGTAGACAGCCCCTACGCTCAAAGTTACGCCACACCTTATCATCAACCTCATCTAAAAGAACCCTACACTCACCCCAAATGGTACGCCAAAGGTTAAGGGTCTCATAAGTCTCCCGATGCTTCTTACTCAAGAACCTATCACTATCGAAAGATGGTGAAGAGGAAGAAGTCCTATGGGCTCTAGTTTTCCTAGGCATGATGCTATAGATAGAATTGAGAGACACAGAAAGAAAAGAGACAAACAAAAAGAAAACCAAGGGCAGACTGCAAGATTAGCATCAAAATCAATCAATAAAAAACTAAATGATGCATGAACAAAATATCCAAATGATGCATGAACAAAATATCCAAATGATGCATGATCTAATGCAATGAAACACAGTTCAAATATGATTCAAATTCACAAAATTGGCTTGAGCAAGAATTTTATATCAAAAAAATCCCAAATTTGAAAAACCCAATTTCACAAAACCCAACAAATTGAGAAATTGATCATCACAACAGTTAGAAAACAAAATATAATGATCAAATTAGTCAATCTAACAAGCCAATTTCATCAATTTATATCAATTTGAACAAAAGCCCCAAATTCGGTATTTTTCAAACCCTAGAATTTTCAATTCTTCATAAAACATCAAATTAAACCACTTGTATCATTTGTATATGGTGTCCCCACAAAAACCCAACAATTTATTGTGAAAGAAAACAACCAAAACATAAACAAATGCAAAAAGAATGAAGCCCGAAAATACCCAACAAAAGCATGTATTTATGCATGAAAAAATGAAAATAAAAGCAAAAAGAAGGGTAGTATAGTCTTACCGGCCCTAGAGGAGTGAATCCGGCCAAAAAGATCGAAGGAAAATGACAAAAATTCCAAATAAAGGCTTGATTGATTGGTGAGAGAGAAAAAGAAGTTTGAAAAGTTTTGAAAAGTGATGAACACGTGATGAAAAAATTCCTTTTAAAAAACTCTCAGCCTGATTTTCGATCGATCGAAAATAAGATTCGATCGGTCGAAAATACTTCGATTGATCTAGTATCAATCGAATACCGATCGAAACACACAAAAACTTTCTAGGGATTTTAAAAACAATTTCGATCGGTCGAAAAACAGATTCGATCAATCTAAATTCTGGAAAAAAAAATTTTGAAAAACGAAACAATTTCAGTGCTGAAACTCATCAAAGCATTAGATTTTATGAATAAAATACATGAGTATGAGATGAAATGTTTTTCAAAAAAACACATGTATTTATCCCAGTTTCCCAAAAATAAGATTTTCACATAATTTTCCTCAAAATTTCAAACAGCAAACATGTTTTGCATTAATTTTCAAGAAATTTTCAAACTTGGTTGGTCAGACCAAAAACATACACAATAACATGTACAAAGTTTAGCAAAAAATAACTTGTGTAGTGTGTGCAACTAGCAAGAGTTTGAGAAACATGTGAGGTGATATGTGAATAGTGATCAATCACAATTTCCACAAAATTCATCACATGAATTTGAAAGAGACAATCACTTAAAGAGTTACATCATATAACTCTCACATCTTCTAGAATAAAAGCTTGCAATCATGTAAGTTTCTTGATTTGCCTCATAATCTATATACCAATTTCAATTGATCAGAAACTTATTAAAATAGCTGGGATAATGTACACACTAATTTTATTTGAATTGTGAAATTATTATAGCCCAATAATGTACACACCAATTTTAACATTTTAACCGAGGCTACACCTTATTTTCTTTTTGTGCATGTGCTACACTTTCTCGAGTACAAAATCTTACGATATGCACTAAAGTGGTCATGATTGGCTAATAAACAGTAGTGAGATGGTTATTTATGCCTTTCTCAAAAAGTTCAAGTCCGTCAATCAAAAACATATGACTTCAAGATCAAGATCATGTGATAAAAAATCATAAACATCTTCCCACACAACATACACTACAAAGCTCAAACTAGTAAAGTGCAATAAAATAAGCTAATCTAAGCTAAACAAAGTACATAAACATGTTATGTAAAAATAGATTGACCAACCTTGTCTTCTATTGAGGACTCTTTTTTCGGCCTACGTGGCACTACTTTATTGGTAACCCATGCCACATCAACATATTATTGATTTTTTGGAAAAATCTATTTAAAGTCCAAAATAAGCTCATATCTCATTCAACTACATGGATTGGGCCCGCATGGCCCGCGAGATCCTTACTTTAAGAGGCAGATGCATGGCCCATATTACCTCTCTTACACTCATGGCAAGTGGCTTCTTCAACAAGAGCCTATATTTACACAAAATGACAACAAAACCCAACGTATGGTATCTCATCTTTGGCTTATGATCCAAGCTCATAAGTCTCCTTGGGGAAACTTTGGGAGTCGTGGTTTGGAGGGCCAAGAGATATGTTCAATAAAGCTCCAGTGGTTCAAAGTTGATAAAAGAAACATGTTGCTTGGCATGTTTTCTCGAACTCCCTGAATTCTGACGAGTCCGTGTGTAACCGGTAACATATGGTAAGCATCTCTTATCACATAGCACTTAAAATGATATAATTCCCCATTGCTCTTTTCTTAAAACTTAATATTCATCATATGATAAATGCTCAATATACCCAGCCATCTAACTGTTGGGAAAATAACTGTTCATTCAACCCCCAGCTGTTGCTATACAAATTTAGAAACTTCATTATATTATTCTACATAAATCTTATTACTACTTTCAGCTAAAATCCAATTCAAACACATGGCCTAATCTGATTGGCTATCTTTTATCGCTCTCTATATACAAAATATTCATGATATCCTTGATACCTAGCTGCTGTCTGCCACAATCTGGCCTTATATTTTTCTGCCAACTGCCAGAGTAAAGCTTTAAATACTCTTCCTACTCACCAAGATTATGTCATAACACAATAAGACCTTGACAAAATCTCTAAAGCTTCATTAACCTTCAACCAACCCTTCTATTACTTGCTAAAAATGTGTTGTAATGGAACCTTGCACCAAAAACACAAACACCCAAAAAAGGAAACATTTCCAGCTGATCCCCAACAGTGTATTCAGCACTTGACACCTGGCTGGAAGTGATATCATCAGCCACTTAATCCTAAAATCCCAGCAGCCAGCTATTACACCAAAAATAGCAAGATACCCTTCAAAGAAATCTTACCATTTTTCAGCCAAATCCAAGAAATAAATGCTGAATGACCTCCCCAGCAGTCAGAAATCACCCATCAGAAATCACTCATGATAGCTGTCATAGCTTTTCCTGACAGCTGGGACAGCTTTCTGTCACAGCTGTGACAGCTGACCCAGCAGCTAAGCATTCCCTTTTTTTTTCCCTCATTTGGCTAAAACCAAAACCAACTAGAGAAACTACATTTCTCTTGCTAAAATACTTTCCTTTTCAACTACTCTTTCCCCAGCAGCTCTTACCCGAAATAGCAAGAATACCTTAAAGCTAAATATACCATTTTTAGGCCAAATCTTAAGATTGATTCTTTGAAGATTTATTGCTATTTGGGACAGATTTTGGCTGAGATTCTTTGCTAAAATACCCCCTTAAACTCAGCTCTAAAAGGGACCCTTCAAAAACACCTCAAAAGGGGGAACCAAGGGAGGAACAACTCTCTCATCAACTTATCTATTCTCTCTCCCTCTAAGCTCTAAAATGAAGCTTTGAGCTTCTGGATTTTCAACTTCAATATGAGAAACTAAACATCTCTATCTTCACTTCTCTTACACAATCTCATACACACTTACTACACCATTACATATAGCACACCACAACTCTTCTAAGCTCCACTCTCATACTCTTTCACTCAGAAATTCTACTGTATTGTTGCCCCAAAATACATCTCTATACTCTCTTCTTACAAAATCTTTCCTCTTGGAAAGTAGTCTCTATTACTCCTCCATCAGAAAATCCCAGCAGTAAATCCCAGCAACACTACTAAACACACTACAGCACTATTACCTCTCTTATACTCATTCTCTCACTCTCTATATTCAGAAAATACACCCATCTTACTACTCCTATCTCCAAATACTAAAATTCATCTCCATGCTCTCATCTTACAAAATCTTTCCTCTTGGAAAGCAATCTCTACAACTTCTCCAGCAGTTATAATCTCATATTTTTACAATCTTTAACCTTCATATCTCTCATACTTTCATACATCAAACATACTACAAACACTACATCTCACAAAACATTTATATCTTTTACCATCTCCATACTTCTTAAGAGATACCAAACACTCATACTAAAAGCCCTTCTCATGGAAGGCATAAACTTCTAATGTTAAAGCCCTTCTCCTAGAAGGCACCAAGATCTCATAGCAAAGCCCTTCTCTTAGGAGGCACAACTACTTCTTACCAAAAACCTTTTTCTTAGAAGGCATAACTACTTCTTACATAAAGCCTTTCTCTTATAAGGCACAAATACTCTATACAAAGCCCTTCTCATTGAAGGCAACACTACTCATAACTTCACAACAACTAAAAGAGCATGGTCAAGGGGAAAACTCATTTAAGTGCATAATAAGAGGGGCAAGCTTAACCAATCCCTACACACAGCTGGGCATACTCTCTCTCCCTCCAGTTACACCCATTTTTACCCCTTAATCTTGAAGTTATCATGGCAAACTGCCCTTCTACCGCTGGGGTTACTCTGCTGGGATATTATCAACTCACAGAAGCTATACCGCTCGGACTGCAAACCATCAGAGATAAGTGACTTCGCTTCTATATCTTTAAATTTACTTCATCGAATACATGATTATTTCACATTTAAATACATATTACTTCATTTCAACTACTATTACAACTATTAACCAAAGCTTAAACTCTTTTAAATGCATGATAAGAGGAGCAAACTTAACCAGCCTCTACCGCTGGCATTCTGCTGAGATCTCATCAGCTCACTGATGCTACACAGCTAGGCTATAAATCATACAATGATAAGTGACTTTGCTTCCATATCCTTAAGTTTACGTCATTAAGTACATGATTACTTTACCTCTAAATAAATACTATTTTATTTCAACTGTCATCACAACTACTAATCAAAGCTATCATACCAAACGCGTATTACATATTTATTCAACCATTATCGTGATTCTTAGATTTTAGTTTTAATGGTTTTGTAGGCTTAAAAGTACGTCGGTAGTCGTTGGACCACGTGGCCCAATGTCGAGTTCCAGACACAACTCCCCAAAAAGAACTCAAGCCTAATAAGGTCACCCCTCTAAAGGACCACACGTGGCTAGGCAACCGAAAAAGGCCCCCGAACATCTTCAAATTCAAGAAAAAAATACTGCAAAATACATATTGCCAAACCCATTCTTGTTACCAAACCCCTTTTTTTATATATAAAAAAAATGAAATGCATGAATGTTATGCAATGCAAAATCAAAAAAATGGTCACAAGAGATGAAACAATGAAGAACAAAGACCATGAAAGTCAAGAATGATTATGGACAAAGAATCACACCAATAACTTGACGAAGAGTCTCAAACTTACATCTATCAAGTGGTTTGGTGAAAATGTCAGCATTCTGACGTTCAGTAGGAAATACTCAAGAGTAACTATCTTCCTTTCAACAAGATCCCTAATGAAATGATATCTAATTTCAATGTTCTTTGTCTTAGAATGTTGAACAGGATTCTTAAAGATATCAATAGCACTAAAATTATCACAATAAACAAACATGGTGTCTTGTGATATGCCATAATCACTCAAAAGCTTTTTCATCCAAAGAAGCTGTGAGCAACAACTTCCAGCAGCAATATATTCTGCCTTAGAAATAGACAAAGAAACAGAATTTTGCTTCTTACTCATCCAAGCAACAACATTGGCTCCTACATAAAAACACCCACCAGTGGTGCATTTTCTATCATCAGCATTACCAGCCCAATCGGAATCAGAATATCCAGCAAGAGAGAGATTAGACTCTTTGCTATAAAACAATCCATAATCACAAGTTCCACCAACATATTTGATAATTCTTTTAACAGCATTTAAATGAGAAACCTTAGGATTAGATTGAAATCTAGAGCAAACACCTACACTAAAAGCAATATCAAGTTGACTAGCAGTTAAATACAAAAGACAACCAATCATGCTTCTGTATAATGTAACATCAACAGACTCACTTGATGGATCATTTGTGAGTTTTACATTAGCAGCCATTGGTGTCCTAGCATGTGCCGCCTTGTCGAGTCCAAATCTCTTGACTAAGTTTCGTGCATACTTAGCTTGGTTGATGTAAATTTCAGAATCTATTTGCTTCACCTGCAATCCCAAGAAATAAGTTAGTTCACCAACCATACTCATTTCAAACATGGCCTTCATTTCATCTGCAAAATATTGAGCAAGAGAATCATTAGTAGCACCAAAAACAATATCATCAACATAAATTTGAGCAACTACAAAATGATTCTTATCCTTTCGTATGAAGAGAGTGGTGCCAGCAAATCCCCTTTTAAAACCATGGACTGTGAGATATGTAGTTAACCTATCATACTAAGCCCGTAGAGCTTGTTTCAAACCATAGAGGGCTCTCTTTAACTTGTAAACATCATTCGGCCTGTGAGGATCAACAAAACCTTTTGGCTGCTCAACATATACCTCTTCTTGCAACATGCTATTTAAGAAGGCACTCTTAACATCCATTTGATACAGCTTGAAATTCATATGACTTGCTATGGCCAAGAGTATCCTAATGGATTCCAATCTTGCTACTAGTGCAAAGGTCTCATCAAAATCAATCCCTTCTACTTGTGTGTACCCTTAAGTAACAAGTCTAGATTTATTTCTGATAACAGTTCCATGTTCATCTGACTTGTTCTTGAATATCCACTTAGTTCCGATAACATTGACTCCCTTTGGTCTAGGAACTAATTCCCACACATCATTCTGAACAAACTGATGAAGTTCTGCATGCATAGAGTTAACCCAATCAGCATCTTGTAGAGCTTCATCCACCTTTTTTGGTTCAAATTGGGATAAATAGCATGAGTGATTAATCACATTTAAAGCTTTGGATCTCAACCTCATGTTATCATTCAAACTTCCCAATATATTAGTGGCAGGATGATTTAACTTAACTCTAGAGGACGGACCTTTGACCAATGATGTAAAGGTACCTTTCTGTTCTGATGAACTGTGAAACTCTTTCTGTTCCTGTTGAGCTTCATGAACTGGTGTAAATGGTTCTGAACTTGATGGTACAGATGCTGTATCATTCAATAACATCAGCTCTTCCTCTGTATGCTTTCCCACATAATTTTCAGGTAGTGAATCATCAACTTCCATAATCTTTTCCTAAACTAGAGATGCATTTTCTGAATGACCTTCTGAATTTAATTCATCATTGATCACAACATTGGAAGATTCCATAACTGTTTTGGTTCTTATATTGTACACTCTGTATGCTCTACTGGTGGAAGAGTATCCAAGAAAATAACCCTTGTCACTTTTAGCATCAAAATTTTCCAAGTTCTCTCTATCACGTAGAATGTAAAGTCACTACCAAATATTCTGAAGTATTTGACAACAGGCTTCTTTCCTCTCCAGAGTTCATAAGGAGTTTGCTCGGAGTTAGGTATGAAATATACCCGATTAAGTGTGTGACATGCAGTGTTAACTGCTTCTCCCCAGAAGGATTTAGGCATCTTCTTGTTATGGAGCATGACACGAGCCATTTCTTGTACAACCCTATTCTTCCTTTCCACTATTCCATTTTGCTGTGGTGTTTTGGGTTAGGAGATTTCCTGATGTGTGCCTTTATCATTGCAAAAGGTAGCCAGTTTTTTGTTCTCAAACTCTCTTCCATGGTCGCTTCTAATTTTGGCTATCACAGTTCCTTTTTCAACTTGCAATTTTTTGCACAAATGTATCATTTTTTTAGGAGCTTCAACTTTATCTTTCAAAAGTACAACCCAGGTATATCTAGTAAAATCATCCACAACAACAAGTATGTACTTCTTTCCACCTAAACTCTGAACTCTGGCAGGACCCATGAGATCAATGTGTAACAACTCCAGAGGTCTCGTAGTTTGAACATCAATTACAGACGGATGTTTGGACTTCACTTGTTTACCCATCTGACATGGTCCACAGATGCATTTTTCTATCTTCTCAAACTTGGGCAATCCAATAACTGCATCACATTTAGAAATCTTCTCTAATTACTTGAGATTAGCGTGTCCCAACCTTTGATGCCATAAGTCAACTTAATTGATCTTAGCACTGAAGCATTTGTTACTTATACTTGGAGTGATACCATAACAGTTGTCAGCTGTTCTTGCACCAATACACATGTAGTCACCTCCTCCATCAAGTATCTCACATTCATGCTTAGTAAAGAGAACATTCAGTCCATTGTCACAAATCTGACTTATGCTGAGTAGGTTAGCTTTCAGTCCATCAACATACCAAACATCTTCAAAGACTGGTAATCCTGGAATATCCACGGTGCCAATGCCTCTGATCACAGAGTTGCTTCCATCTCCAAACGTGATTGTCCCAATCTTTCCTTTAAAGAGTGTCTTGAACAAAGCTTTATTTCCTGTCATGTGCCTGGAACAACCACTATCCAAATAACAAAGACAAGAATCACGTGCCTTTAAAGCGGTTAAAGCAATATAGCTCAAGTAATTGTCATCATAAGTAATTATACCAAGATACTCAAAAAAAGATTTAACAAAAATGACAATAAGCAGGCACACCAAGTAGACAATGTGGCAAACTAAAAAGAAGATTTTAAGAAAGTCCATGACAACAGGGGTCAAGGATCAGCTTTAAGATCAAAAGATCTACACAAAAAGCTACCCGCTCTGATACCACTTGTAAGAAGTTTAGACCCCTTAAACCCAAACAGATTAACCTAGATATTTAGCCAAGTAATAAACCTAGGTAAATTAAGCAATTCTAGGTTAACACAAATATATCATATCATGCAAAAGTGCGGAAAATAAATAACACACGATATGATGACCTAGGAAATCAAACCGGTAAAAACCTAGGGAGGATTTAACCTAGCTATCCTCAAGGTAAAACCAAATTCACTATGAAAGAATTGAAGTTTACACAATAACGACTTAGACCACTAACATCCTATTGCTACCTCGAGTAGGAAACTTACTACCAAGACCACGTGACAGCTCTAAGTCCACGGACTACTTCTTTCCTTGAATTCTCAGTAAAACACAAGCACACCTGCTTGTATATCTTGAAGCTCTTGATTCTGCAACTAAATGATCACCAAGCTCTTGACATCAATCTTGAGTTTGGAAACCCTAAGTGTATGTGAAGATAAACACCTCTAGATCTCACAATAAGATTCACAAACACAGCATTCAAAACTCTAAAAATGTAGCTAGGATTTTCCCTTTTATACTTAGGACAAAACATAAAACCCTACACGTCAAACGAGCTTGGGCTGAGTTGGAAATTCTGCAGAAAAAACAATCTGCACGACTTTCGATCGATCGAGTCTAATTCTCGATCGATCGAGCGAAGTAGAAATGCATAGTAACTTCTGCAGTAACTCGATTCCAACTTTACATAAACCTCATACTTTGAGCAAGTCTAAACAAGACTAAAAACGTTTTGATCATGGTTTGCCAACATTACAAAATGAAGTTCTAATACATTAGTTCCTAATTCCTTAGAACCTAACAAACTCCCCCTTTGGCAATCCGTGACAAAACACAAACTTAACAAAATGCTCAAAGTTTACAAAATAAACAGCCCATTACAAAACAATAGCCTAACTAAAACAAATTCAACCTAACTACTATCTATCAGTTGCAAAAGTAGACAGCAGCATGACTGAATCAACCTGTATATTCCTGTAACACTTAATAAACACATAAATGCACGTGTGGAAAATACAAGTAACATAGAAATGAATTTCTTGATTTCACATAACACAAAATAAAGATATATATCATGAATAACATCATAAATATAAATCAATAAGTAATGTAGCATAGTGAAACAAGAAACAAATACAAAAGATGTATCTCAAATATATCTCCCCCTATCATGAGCCAAAAATGTAAATACACAATGAAGCACCTAGATACAATCTAAAAGCTCCACAGAATCACAAAAAGAAACAAAAATCTCCCCCTAAGACAAAAAATCCTCTACAATGTACTCTACAAAGTACTCCCCCTTTTTGTGACGAATTGCCAAAGGACACTCACTCATCATCAAAAGGAGGCGGCGGAGAAGAACGTCGAAGACTCGCCAAATCTGCTCTCAATGCTCGAAGCTCGTCAAGCACATTCACCAAAAGCTGCCATGAGCCGCCTGAACGGTCATGACAGTGTCCAACAACCGACGAATGTCCGAATCATCCGTAGGTGAAGGTGGAGGAACAACAGCAGTCGGATCAACAAACGTCTCTGCCGAAGGAGCACCTGCAGAAGAAGGAGGAGGAATGACACCGGAAGTCTCTACCCTAGGACGCTTAGAGCTAGCTCGAAGTTGAGCAGCCCTTTACCGCAGAAAGGTGGCACCTATAGGAGCAATGATATGAACAGGCTCAGAAGCAGGAAAATCACCTAAACCTAAGTGAAGAAGAATCCTATGGGAATGCTCTCAACCATTAAAATTAAGACGTAAAATTTTAATTTCATCAAGAAAAAGTATATGGGGACAGCAAAATCTCATAAAATTATCACAAATTCACAATAATTTTGTTTTGAACTGTAGTGAGTTCGAGTATAGTCTTTTCTAAGATGTTTTAAGATTTTGTTGTAAATTTGTTGATCCTATCATCAGCAATTAAATATAATACTTTTTCTTTAAAAAATAGAAGAAAAAGAATAAAAGAGAAACAAACTTGTCTCCTTGAGGCAAATTAGGACCAATATGAACCTATCAAATAAATCTTTTAAAACAAGGAGAAGAAAAGAACCTATTGTGTTTACATCAGCTTCTCAGAAGTCTTCAGTTTGACTGTGAGCTTGCGTAGTAAACCAACTACCCAAAAAGTTGTTTACTTTTGTCCAAGTGGAGTGGTTTTGAGCAGATGTCAAGGTTCAAAGTCAAGATTGTAGAAAAGAAAACGCTTGGAAAATAATTACACACCTAATCCATATAATATGAAATATGGCTTAGAAATTGGAAATCGTAGTATTGACTTGTCAATTGTCAACATTGTTTTTTCTTCTTTCTTTATGGAGTGAGTTCAGACCCAAGAGTGAGAGTGAGAGTGAAAGTGAGAGTGAGAGATTCAAATAATCTCTTAATAAGGCGAGACCATATACCTATGCTTTGGATAAATTGTACAGCTTTTTTCTACCTTTTTGACCTATCAATGTTGTTTAATCACAAATGGAGCCGATTAGTTGATCCATCAACAAGCACCTGAAATGATTTCAGACTATGCAGGACATATTATCTTTTCTCCATATCTAAGTGAAAAAAAAAAAAAAAAAAAAAAAAAATGCAGGAGATAGCCCTTTGGTAAGAAATTATTCTTTTTTTTTTTTTTTTCCAAGAAACAACAAAGAAAAGTTCTTATGCTATGCAAGATTAGGGAAAAGAACAAACTACAAGAAGTACAAGAAAATGATGCAGTTGACGCCTGTTGCCAAGATGTGAAATGACTTATTCTAAGAAACTTACGGACAAGAAGAACAAAATATAACAATCATCCTTCTCTCAACGAAAATGTAGGAAGGGTTTAATGGTGAGCAATTGCTCACTGAGCCAACCTAATAAACAGGAACTGTCCTGCTATTAAAAGAAGATGTTTGTTCCAATTCTGGACTTTCTCCATTTTCATCCTCATTCTCCCTAGACATCTCCTCCAAAGATTTACCGTTTGATTCAGGCACCAAGAAAGTAAACAAAATTCCCAAGAAGTTGATTCCACCCAACACAAGGAGTGAATTCTTCACTCCAATTCCAGCAGGGTACCCTGCATCTGTTTTGGTCTTGTCCTGGCTTTGAGCCAAATACAAAAACCCAAATGCACCAACCATAGCCCCAAGTTTCCCAGATGCTGCTGATATGCCATGGCAAGTAGACCTCAATCTAGCTGGGAAAATCTCAGCTGGCACAACAAATGTGGTGGCATTAGGCCCGAAATTTGCAAAGAAGAAAGTTAATGAATATATCATCACAAATCCAATGCGGTTATCCTTATGAGTCCAGTGGTTGTATGGAATGGCCAGGGCAAACATAAACACTGTCATGAAGAAGAAACCCATCAGTTGGATAGCAAACCTTCCCATCTTGTCAATGAAAGCCACTGTAAACCAGTACCCTGGGACAGTACTGCACAAAGCAATCAGTGTTTGTGCCCTTGCAATTCTATAAACCTCCTCGATGGCATTCATGGTCTTTGCAGGAGGAATCCATCCAATTGCACTGAAAATATCCTTTTGGAACAGATTTTGGCTGTAAAATGCAATGTCAAGCAAGAACCATGTGCTTGTTGTCCCAAGCAAGTGAAGTCCATGGCGACGAAGAAACTCCCTTGAGAACAAACCAAATGCATTGGCTGGTTTTTCAGTTATTTGTTCTACCTTCTGTTGTTCTGCTTCAAGGTCAACCTGAAGGACCTTTGACATATCAGATGCGGCCTGTTTTGCATTCTTGGCAACAAGGGCTGTGTAACGGGCTGTTTCAGGCATCTTCATCCTCCAGTAATAGGTGAGTGCAGCAGGAAGTGCTCCAACCATTAGAATAATCCTCCAAACAAAATCTGCTTGTGAAACAGTTGAGCCACGTGGATCAACCTCATAGGCTGGAGCGTCAAACTTGGCCTTAAATGCGGATGAAATAATAATCGCAAATATACCACCAGCCATAATTCCAAAGCCCTGCATAGCAAAGACTGCAGCAATGAAGGCACCACGAGTCTTTTTATTAGCATATTCAGACATGATGGTGGCAGAAAGTGGGTAGTCACCACCAATACCAAAACCAAGCCAGAACCGGAAGAAGCAAAGTGTTGCCATGACAGATTTTGCATTATGGCCGAAGGAAAGACCTGAAGCAACGGAGCATATAACCATGAGCATGAGAGTCATACCATAGACTCGCTTCCGGCCCATCTTATCTCCAAGCCACCCGAAGAAGAGCTGACCAGCTAGAGTTCCACAAAATGCTACACCATTAACAGCAGCTGAGACATTGGGAGGCAACGTGCCGGGCTTTGCTGCTCCATCAACATGGTAGTATATGCGGCCAAGCAACTTTGTCACAAGAGAGATGCAAAATAGATCATATGCATCGGTGAAGAAGCCCATTCCAGCAATGATGATTGCAGTAAAATGATACCATTGTGTTTTTGCTACATCAAGCGCATTTAGCACCTGTAAATTATCCTTCGCCATGGTGTTTGGTCACTCAAAATCTTTAGAACTCTTAACTCTGTTTCTCACAAGCGTCTCTGCAAAAATTGAAGAAGGGTAAGTTCATGAGTGACCACCAAATTATGAGATCTTTTAACAAAACTAGAAAGAATTCAACCAAATTGATTTATTAAATTCTTATCTAGGGGAGGTTTTATTTTAGTTAATCATATCGAATTATATCATTAATAACCTTATGTTTTAATTTTGATTTAAGATTCCAAGACCCAACAATTAAGGGTCAACAAGATATATATATATAAATACAAACTAGAAGAATACAAAAACATTGCATATGATTATTTGAATTATGATGACGAAGATGTTGAAAAAAAAATCTCTAATGGTTCTCAGCTTGAGAAAAGAATCGTTTTGAATCTTCAAGATGTATCTGGACTATTTTGAAAAGGGAAAAAAAATTATGTAATACTGGACTTCTCCAAGTAGAATAAATTGGTATTATTAGTCAATCAACACAAGAATAGTAGGTCCAACTGCTCCAATTTTTCTTCCCCTCTTTTGGAAATTTAGAGAGCCACTAAGCTCAGATAATTAGCAAGCTTCATCCAGAAAAATTAAATAAAATATAACAAAAAATGACTCCTTGTGCGAATGAAAAGGCTCAAGAAGATGAAGCAACAAGAAATGTTATCTGCGGTGGAACTGTTCATACCTCCATCACTACAGGAAAAGCTTAAAAAAAAAAAAAAAAAAAAAAAAAGAAGAAGAAGAAGAAGCTTATGGCTGTTAAAGTCTTATGAATCAGTCTGTCTCTTTCTAGAGTTTAAAGTTAAACCTCCATTACTACAGGAAAAGCTTAAATAAAAAAATAAAAAAGAAGAAGCTTATGGCCGTAAAAGTCTTATGAATCAGTCTCTCTCTCTCTCTCTCTAGAGTGTAAAGTTAAACCTCCATTACTACAGGAAAGTAAAAGAAAAAAAAAAGGTAAATCCTATGAAATCACTCTCTCTCTCTCTCTCTCTCTCACACTCTCATGATAATCACATACATACTTATCAACCCAACATAAAAGAAGCACACGGAACCATCATGACTTGTAGATTCAACAGGAATCTACCAAACAATATATAATTATACATTTAAAATAAGAACCAAAAAGTAAAAACTAAGTAGCACTAATTTTTGTGTCGCAAACCAACAACATAAATAAGGATTAAGATTTAGAAGAAAAGATTATGAATTTCAAGGTAAGATTTTAAAGTATATATATAAAAAATATATATATCCGTTTAGAAAGATAAGATACTGAAAAAAAAAAAAAAAAAAAAAAAAAAAAAAAAAAAACTTCAAATTCTACAAATAATTGAAGCCCTGTTGACGAAATTGGAAATGAGTGTAGAATTGGCAAAGCTACAAGGAAGGTCTCAACTTTCAGGCATGTTGAAGCATATAGTGAAGATTCTTGCTTGAAAATTAATTGCTTTACATGATTCTTGGCTGTGTAAATTTTAAATTAACAGAGTAAAGCTAAAAATGACTAACATTACAAAGAAAATCAGGTAGATTATGATCCGAAAAATCCGAAAGATTAACACCCAACTTTAGTTCAAACAAAATTTCGACCCGTTAATCTTGCTAATAATTGTTATGTGCACGTCAAAACCATGAAAAGAAAATCACTTAGATGAATGAGTTCGAGAAAACATATTATATTATTTATTTTTATTAAAATGGGTGTCAATCATTTACCTTAAACTTTTCATTGGACACAAAAAGATATCCCCTTTCTCACCAAAAGATAAAGAAGGTAAAAAGCTATAGTTTGTCGATATTAATGATTAAGAAACATGTTCTAAGAATACCGCAAAAATTCTAGTTTTATAACTGTTACGTTTTTCAAGGTTTTTTTTTTAATTATAAAAAAAGCTATAGTATTGACATTAGGACAAGAAAAAACAAACCAACATAAAATGTTGTTACAGGAGACGTTTACATATCCAGGAAAAGTCATTAGCAAAAACACATATCCAAGAAAAGAAGAATCATGGGATGTTTGGACACAGAATACTGACCTGAAGCTTTTCTATGTATCTGAGAATTCGAAGCAAAGAAAGAGTGCAAAAGTGAGAGAGAGGGAGAGAGAGAGAAAAGGTGTGTTTGTTGGAAAGCAAGCAAGCAAGCTAGCGAGCAGAGCTAAGGATGCGAAAGAGAAAATTAAAGATGGTGGTGAGAAAACGAGAAGGCGCGACCTTATATTTATAACAAAACTTTTTTTTTTTTTTTTTTTTTTTTTTTTTGAATAGGATTGATACCAAATCACTAAATGCACAGTTTCGAATAACCTTCCAATCAATGGTCAGTCCACACTCCTTTTTTTCTCTCCCTCTTTTTAGTCAAATATATACATACGCCGCATTTCCTTTCTCTTCGTTGCATACTTGCTTTTTTATTTCTATTTTATTTTATTTGAGAGAACACGTTTACACAACTTTTATGCCAACTGCGTGTTTATTGCACACAAACTATTTGTATACAAACTATCAAGAGTCTGGTATGTAGTTGAATCAACCAATTCGATCCAATTTTTAAAATCATATCATAATTTAAAGTCAAAATATTGAACATGAAAATTATAATTTCAAGTCATAGTTTCAATTAAAAAGTAGTTGTGTACAACGGCATATAACAACTTGAGTACAATAAATATTACCTTTTGGGTTGTTACAGTTTTTAATTATCTTATTGTGCATGACAGATAAGTTTATATAAAATTAGTTGTTTACCACTCATAATAGACCACTTCACAAATTATAATAAAAGTTGTGATATTAGCGTCTTTGGTTAGTTTTACACCATTAATTATTTTATTAGTATTTGGTTTTGGTTTTGGTTTTTCATTGATTAATTGCTAATAATAATTTATTGTGAAATATAATTAGGGGGGTTGATTTTTTTACTTAAAAGCTGGTCCCAATATAAAAAGTTATTGTGTCCTCCACTAACACTCGCCTTTTTCATTTTTTCTAAGTTGTATGTAGTAAAACTCAAATCGATGTCAAACTTGGAGTCCAGAGCGTGTGTGTTACATGAATTGGCTGCGCAACGCATAGACAGAGTGGAATGTAATTTCGGGGAAAGCCTTCTTTTTTTTCCCATGTGCCAGAAGGCTAGTTAGGAAATTTTTTTTTTTTTTAATAAACCATAATACTTATTAGCCTTTATATAAAAATAGTAATAATAGTATTTTAAACCGAATTTTTAATAGTGTTAAAAAAAATCGAGTTTATAATATATTACATAACCAAAGTACAACTACAAAAACGCCCCCAATGGATTAGTAAATAGCATTCCAACTTAAGTTAGAATGTTTTAGTATATTCTTTTCTCAGCAAAAAAGAAAAAGAAAGAATATTCTCAAAAAATAACTAGATCTTGAGATATTCTCATAAACAATTTAGGATATTCTTGTAATTACCTATTAATGCTGTTTAGACTATAAATTACTCAAAAGTCTGTACAATGCACTGGAAAAATTAACAATTTTTTTTTTTTTTTGTCTAGCAATAAAATTTAATAATTATAGTTGTCATTTATAAATGAGGAATGTCAAATAGGTGGGTTTGGGTGAGTTTAGAGAAACATAATTGAGTTGGGTATATAAAATTCATATACCCATTAAAACCCATTTAATTAATTATTTTTAATCCAAATTTAACACAACCCAATTATCACGGGCAAAACCCCAACTCACCCACTTACCCAATTATAAAAATTACCAAAATACCAGTAAATTGAAAATGACTATTTTGCCTATTAAAAAAAAGAAAAGAAAATGAAAATGAGCATTTTGAAGCTTTGATATAAACTTCCATGGCGGTTCGCTGAAAGCAAACGACATCGTTTGCGACTATCACTCTGATGCTGATGGCTTTGGTCTCCGTCGACGCTGCGAGCGACAACAACGGCCAGTACTCGCCATGTGCCGACACGACGATGGTTCGCTCCGACGGGTTCTCCTTGGGGTTCAATTTCGCTGGGAAAACCTCTTTCTACTTCAACACAACACAACAGTTCTCTCCCTGCGATAGTAGACTCCGCCTCTCCTCTTCCAACTCTTTGTTCGCTCTCTTCGGACCCAAGGTTGACGAGATCTCACTCCTCACCGTTAACTCTGCCACCTCTCTGGTTAGCTCTCTCTCTCTCTCTCTCTAACCATGTTAGCAAACTGAAAAAGTTTCTTAATTTGATAGAGAAAAAAAGAAAAGGACCAAGAATTATTGTGACAAACCTAGAAATTGATGGAGCTTTGGAAAGGGGGTTGTAAAGGAAAGGGATTTGGGAGTAAAAGGAAGCTAGGTTATTGTGTTTAAAATTGTATCTGTTGGCTTTTAACAGCGAGGCTGAGGTTGTAAACACCGTAGAAGACAACATCGTTGTGATCATTTTGTTGTTGCGGAGAGAGAGAAGTGTTTGGAGGCCAACAAAATGATGGAAAATGAAACCCCTCGTGAAACGCTAAACGTCTGAGAGCTGGTATTTTTTCTTTTTCTTTTTAAGAAATGGCTGGGTTGAATTTGAAGATATTGTTTTTGGGTTAAATGGGTCTTAATAGGTTTTTAGTTAAAACTCAATAATAACTGGACTTAATTGGGTTGATACCTATTTAACCCAATTAATAATTAGATGGGTTTAGGTTTAATTAGAGTAGGTAAATTTAGGTGGACAAATGGGTTTGAGTTTAATTTGTCACCCCTATTTATAATTACAATCTTTTAAATTTTGTGTCCAAATATGAAACCTAATAATTATGGTATTTATTAATAGGTCATTATGATAGTTTTTAATATTTTTTTATTTAAATTCTGCCAAAATTCTAATGGATGGTTTAAAAATAGAATGAATTTAAACTAAATTAAAAATTGTAAATTAGACAAAGGTCTTGTAGGTTTATTGGAATCTCCCATGTACAAAGTACTTTAATGTTTAGGGTTAGCCACTAAGACAACCATGGTTAGCATAAAAGAATATTTTTTGGTTAGAAATTTCGCATTTTCTTTGGGGCTAAGCAATTAAGCATAACAATTTAGTACTTTCAGAATTGAAAACAAAAGGGGTTCCTTTCTATGTTCTTAAAATCGTTAAAATGCTTTCACAGGGCAATTCCAGACTTCTAATCAATACCATATTGGATATTGCGAATTGAATTTGAAGAAGAAGTCTAAACCGCATTATTGCATCAATGTACGCAAGTCAATGGCATATTGGTACATGATATGAACGCTACAATGTCCGTCCATTGTTGAAGGCATAGGAATTGGCTCCACGAAAACGATTGTTTGGCCAACATTTGTGTGTGTGTGTGTGTGTGTGTGTGTGTGTGAAAGCTTATACTAATTATCAACGGGATCAAACAATAAATCAGGACGTCTTTTGGATTTTAAAAAAGGAACAATTTGAATTTAAACAATTCCATCAAGCCGAATTTCAAGACAATAAACTCCTAAATTCTCAAGCGATTTAGTTTAACTCATTCTTTTGTCGTAGGATAAAAGAATTGTGGTTTAAATCCTTTTTTTATTTATTATTTTTTTTAAGAGAGTTTTAAACAATGATATTCACTTTTAGTAATAGCTCTTTATCATCGAATAAAACACCAATTGGTTTTTGGTATATCGGAGATTGAATCCTAGATCTCTTATTCAACCATCAGAGACTTTACTAGTTGAGTTAACTAGAATTCACTAATTTAAATCCTGTTTACACAAAAAATTGATTAATATCTTAAGTCTTGACCTGTTTTTTGGAGAGAGAGTTTCAACTTATGACGTCCGCTTTTAATAATAGCTCTTTATCATTAAATCAATACACCAATAAGTTTTTGGTGTAGGACAAAGATTAAACCTTAAATCTCTTATTTAACTCCCAAATCTCTTAAGTTTTGACCCGATGATTGTAGACACTCGATTTTACACCTATAATTTAATCAAGAAAGAAGACTAGAATGACCAATCATATACCCAAAATTCATGATTTCATTACATACATTAATTCATTCATTGCATATCATAAAAATAATCTTGAAATTCTAACGGTCGTGAAGGTATGACAGATTTTCAAATAGGACCATCGAATTGAAAGATATCATGAGATCAAGTTTTTACTATTTGCATGCATTATATGGGGTAAAGCCGATCACGTATGATTAATCAAAATTAATTTTGATTGGTTAATGATTAAAATTAATTAAATGAATTTATGTGATTGGTGGAGTATTTTTCTTAAAGTGAGATTTGTTGCATGGAATTAAAACAAATAAGCTGATAATATTTAAAAGTTGTAGATAATTAGGCTTTTAGGATAATTATATTCAAAATAATTATTTTAAAAATCCTAATTATTACTTTGGAATGAGGTTTATCATGAAAATAACTCTGAAATTTGTCCAAATACGATTATAGAGTTACAAAACACTTCAAAAACGTGCTAATCAAATAACAAATTTCAGATTCACGTTCCAAGGGACTTTTGGCATAGTAGAACTCAAATTTCGAACTGGGCTATTCTTGGTAAAGTTGAAGAGAATCGAATTTCCCTGTCAAAATTTCAGCTTAATTCAAATTTTGAGTAAAAATATGTAATCAAAATACTGAATCTTGTTCTGATTTGAAAAATCAACTTACTCTTTTTCCAAATCTCCTTTTTTTTAGGATTTTCCCCCATACGTTTTTTGCTTATTTTTTCAGTGTTCCAACCTCTATAAATAGGGGATGCCTCTCAAAATTTAGCACACTTTTTGATGCTCTCTAATTTCCCCTCTTTTGGACTCCCCTCTCTATTATTTTCTCTCTTTCGTTAAAGACGTTCGGGAGGCTCTAGCTTTAAGAATTTCTTTTTTGTAAGTAAGGTATTTTAAGTTTCAAAGACAATTGAATAAATTTCTTTAAACCCTAAAATATTCCCTTAATAAGAAGAGTACGTCCATGCAAGATGTGGTTTTTCTTTACTTTTTTTCTTTTTTCTTTTTTCTTTTATTTTGATGCATGATGTAGATATTCTTTTAGTTTCAATTTCTAATGTTCATGCCATGTGTTGTTAATATTTTTGTTGAAATATGTTCTTAATGCTTTTGCTGTCATGATTTACCTTTTTGAGTTTCAAAAATATGCTCATTTACAAATCTTTTTTTCAAGACTAAAAACAGATCTGCATCTTCCTTAGATCCAAATTCGAGATTTTTAAAACACAAAAACAGATCTGCATCCTTCTTAGATATAGATTTGAGATTTTTAAAAAGCAAAAACAGATTTGTGTCTTCCTTAGATGCAGATTAGAGATTTTTAAAACACAAAAACAAATCTGTGTCTTCCTTAGATGCAGATCTGCATTTTTTTAACATAAAAACTAATCTGTATCTTCCTTAGATACAGATCTGAATTTTTTTAATATGAAAACTGATTTGTATTATCCTTAGATACAGATCTGATTTTTTTAAACATAGCAGATTTTGAAATAAAAAAAAAAGGAAAGTCATAAGAAACGATGTTTCGTTTGTTTGATTCATAAGTAATGATGTCTTGTTTGTTTTGTTTAATGCAAGTAGCGTAGGTTTATTTCATGAGTGTTGTCCTCCTCTAGTTCTCTACATATCTAGATTTTTTTTTTTTTTAATTATAAAACAGATATGTATCTTCCTTAGATGCAGATTTGAGATTTTTAAAACACAAAAACAGTTATGAATTTTCTTAAAAGAAGAGGACACATTCATAAACAAATTTATGTGACTTAGTTTAGTTAAGTATCTCATGTATGCAACATATCATTCATATCATGCATAAAGGAGTACATTGGTCATGAGAGTCCAGAAGACCAGACTCTGTCTGGGCAGAATGGGTGTCTAAGGTCTTCCCATTCCGTAACTTAGCCTCCGAATTTAGTGTCTTTGGATAGGTAGACCTAGGCTTTATCTTTCTTTTTATTTTTGGATAGTTTGTAACTAGGACCCAAAGCCTTGTAATATTCAATTTATCAAGTTTGTATTTTTTTTTTTTTTTTTTTTTTATTCAATCAATGAGAATGGAACAATTCAGTCATGTAAAGTTGTATTTAATTTTTTTCTTATTATTTAATATAAAAAATAAGTGGTGACTCCACATGACTCACCCAAAAAGAGAGGTACCCTTAAAAAGCACCCAAATCTCTTTTTTTAGAGTACCTAAAGTTTATGGTCTCTCACAGTGGCAACTCCACTGAGGATTTCTTTGGCTAAATTTTGTATTAAACTTAAGTGACCAAATGTGTACCATTTTGTTTTGCATGTTCTTGCATGATATTATTGTTTGTTTGTTTATTTATGTTTGTTGAGATATTGTATGATATTTTGTTGTATTTATTATTTATTAAGAGCTTTCCTTAACTGTCATAGTGTGTGCCATTAAAACAACAAATATGTATGTACCTCTTTTAACAACAATGTGGTGGTAGTAACCATGGATCACCGGTCTTCATTAGATTCGAGTACCCAATGACGAACTCACCAACTCATAGCCTAAAGTCATTAGATCATTTTTTGTTGATTGTAAAGGATAGACCGTGTCATTTGGACCAACGCAATGTTCATTACATTACAAGTTGGAAGGTGTAACGTCCTAACTATGGGAAACAATGAAACAACAAACCCACCCTACAACGTAATGACTTAGAACCAACCCCTAGGATGGTCCATGTTAAAATTGTATTGCATGTTGTGTGTGTTTGTTTGGTTGATTGATTGATGTGGATGCGGACCTAGCTTTGATTAACCCGACCAAGCCTATCATTAGGGGAGAATTTGGTCAAGATTCGAAAAAAGGTTGCAAAGAGAATCCAAATCTGACACCCAAGCCAGTAGCTCCAGTTCCAAGCCCATTACATCCATTACGGTACTGAAGCCCGTAAGCATAGAAGATACTCCACTATTGCAACATCACAATCCTATATTCGACCAACAAGACAGTTCAAGCCATAAGAAGTCTGAAGCTCCTAACACTATGGCAGAAGAGGGAGAACACTCGAACACTGAAGAACCTATGAATACCTAAGAGCTACTCAACACCATGGTAGCTAGTCAAATCCAGTTGAAGGAGGACATGAACCTTATGGTACAATAGTTTTAAAGTTTGAAGAGTAATCAAAAGGAGAACAAGGCTGACCATAATCCACCAACCATGGAGAGTGAGAAGAAGATCAACGAAAGAATGAACAAAATGGAAGAGATGATTCGAAAAGCTTGTAAGATGGAAGACCTCATGGACTACCAATGCCTCTCACTTTTCCTTGATGTGACACTGCCTCCCAAGTTCAAGATGCCAACCTTGGACTAGTTTGACTGGACCTATTGCCCAAAGTCCCATTTGAAGATGTATATGAGGGCCATTCAACCCCTAGGTGTGACTGAAAAACTACTTGCTCAAATGTTCCAAAACACTCTGACTGGAGCCGCTCTTAGATGGTTCCTCAACTTAGATGACACTAAAGCAAAGAGTTGGGAGGACATTTATCGTGAGTTTCACAAGCAATACAAATACAATATAGAGGTGGATATAACAAGAAGGGATTTCGAGACTACGAAGCAAGAGCCAAAAAAATCTTTCTCTACTTTCATTACCAATTGGAGGCTCAAAGCTTCACAGATGATGAATAGGCCAAGTGAAGAAGAACAATTAGTTATGGTTGTAAAGAATGTACTACCTGTATACCATAAGTACTTGTTTGCCTAATATTTCCCTAATTTTAAAGCTTTGATTGTTGCTAGAACCCAAATTAAGGATGCAATAAATAATGGCACTATAAAGAATGATGACCCACCGAGGTTTAAATAAAATTTAGGATCCAGTTCTAAGGCTGCAAAAGTTTCTAATATTAAAAAAAATGTTCCTTTTCATTGATTGCACCCATTGCACCTGTGTAAATATCACAAGGTCCACCTCCAAGGCTTAGGAGGGAATTTCATGAGTTGTATATGCCTGTGAGCCAAATGTTTAAGAAACTAAGAGCAAAGGGGTTACTGAAGCCCTTAGACCCAAGACCAATTCCAAAACTGCTACCTTCTAGATTTGATGTAAATAAGAGGTGTGCCTACCACCAAGGTCCTGGTCATGATAGTGATAAGTGTTTTAGCCTTCGACATGCAATTCAAGACTTAATAGACAAGAAGGTGATTGCACCACCTACAAGGCCTAGCATCACTAACAATCCCTTGCCCAACCACAATTTTGGGAAAGGACCGAAGACTAATTGTTTGATGACTGAAGAGGAAAGTAAAGAGGACCCATCTGAATTAATTTATGACCTACCTGAATGTTTTATGATAACCTAGGAAGAGTTAATGGGAATGATGACGTCCACTGTAAGGTATGACATATGGAGTGAAGAAGTAGCCGAGACCACAAATTACCCGACATCCATAAATGGGGGAGACATTTCAAACCCCAACCAAATAACCTAATATCCACAAATGCGGGGAGACACTTCGAACCCCAATTAAATAATCAAGCACCTACATATGGGGGGAGACACTTTGAACCCCAATCAAGTAACCTGACATCCACAAATGGGGGGAGACACTTCAAACCCCAAGATATCGATCCTAATGATCCAACAAAAATTGTCCACACCACAAGAGGGGGGGGGGGGAGACACTTCAAATTCCCACATTTGGAGACAGACAACCAAGTAGAAGCCTTGAATAAATCTACTTAACAAACACCTACTGAAGAAGATGAGGTCCTCAAGCAACTACAAAAGACACAAGCCAACATATCCTTATAAGGTTTACTTATGGCCTCATACAAGCACTACCGAAATCTGGTGGACTTTCTCAATCAAATCCAAGTCCCCACAACCACAACTTCTTAAGATTTAAATGCTATGATTGGGTCTATAAATAGGGAACTCACTATTTCCTACTCTGACAAAGATTTGACAAAGAAGGCGAAGCACCACAATGATACACTGCATATTACTGTAGATGCTAAAGGTAAGAGATCCCGATGGTTCTCATTGATGATGGAAGTGCCTTAAACGTGTGTCATTTAAAGACTGCAAGTTGATTGGATCTAAGTATTGAAGACTCTGTGCCTACTGATTAGCATGTAAAGGCATATGACAATAGTAGAAGAAAGGTCTTAAGAACCGTAACACTAGAGCTCACGATAGGGCCAATGATCAAGAAAGTGGAATTTCAAGTCCTCAACATAGCTTCATGCTTCAATATGCTCCTTAGGAGACCATAGATTTATGACACAGAGGTCGTACCTTCATCCCTATACCAAAAGGTTTGGTTTCTGTACGAAGGAGCTATTGTAACCATATATGGTGATACTTTGACTGTGCCAAAGCCTATTTTTGTTATTGATTCTGAGAAAGAGACATTGACCTTGGATGGCTTTGAGATTAAGAAGCCTGGTTTTGAAAGAAGAGAAAAAGAAGTGGAGAAGATTCTTATGGACTTTGCTCCTCGTAGCAACAACAATATGGTAGCAATGATGAGGAAAATGAATTACCTCCTAAGAATGAACTTGGAGAAGACTGTGAAGAAGCCAATTGTTCAAGACCTAATGATTCCTTCACCCACACCACCTTTTGAGTTAGGCTATTAGCCCACTAATGATGACTTGTTAGAGATGGAGGTTAGAAAGATGGCTAGAGCCAAGGCTAAAGCAAAGAGACTTCCTTGTCCTCCTGAACCCCTAAAGCCTTCTACTCCTACATTGAATGGAAAATTTGTCAAAGCTGGAGATAGTCAACGCTATTGGGGATTCCCCGAACCAAGATTTGATCCAGTGACAAGAACAATGGTGCTTGGGTTTGAATTACTACTTGATTGCAACAACAAGCTTCCAGAACTGAAGAAAGAAGATACAACTTGGGTCCCTACTAATTGGGCTGATTACATGGACCTTGATGCAATGACTACGCTTATGGGGGATGCCATTTGCAATATAGAAGAAGAAGAATACTGGGAGGCTTGCCAGCATGCATTAAAGAGCCCGTATGAAGAAAGAACAAGTAATGAAGATGAAGAAGGGGGGAAAGCCCCTAGTAATGATGATGAAGGAAGTGATGCCAAGAGTGATAGAAGTAGTGATAGCAGCAGTAGTGACAATGGACATGGTGATGATAACAACAACAGTGATAGTGAAAGCAACAATAGTGAAGACTATGATAGCCAATACAGTAGCAATGATTAGGGTGAACCCTCTAGTGATAGAGAATATGAAGATGAGGGGCTTTACTATAAAGACTATGATGATGATGTAGACTATTATGATGAAGATATAGAGGATGATGCTGAAGCTAAACCCATAGATATGGGAAGCGATGCCGGAAGTGATCAATATAGGCTAGTAAATTTGTTAGAGGAAGCAGGAGCCAATGATATAAACTATGATGATTACCCTTATGGGCATCTCTCAGATTGGAGCTGTATTACTGATGATAGTTTAAGGTCTAGTCCTTGATATAACTAGCATGGAAGAGAGATTCCTGAGTTAGGGGCATTCCACAATTCAAAGCTTGGCTCACTGACCCTATACACTAAAGAAGAAGATGACATAGATGCTAGATTGGCTGTTCTAGACCAAAAACTGATGGCCCACAATCTCAAAATTCTAACACTTGAGATGATGAAAGTGACAAGGAGAAGATGGAAGGGGGCGAGTCAAAACACCTCCCTTAACACAGCCACTTGAGCAACAAAGAAAAGCACGATTTGTTTAGTGAGTGGATGGACAACATAGAGCGCCTGGATGCTTTTGTGACCGATAAGCCCACATATATGGAGATTGATGATGAAGCCACAGATTATATGGATGAAGACCCCCCAGTACTGATGTTGAAGGAAGAAGGAACTTGCTGGGAGACACCTGCCATCACTGAAGCCACAACTAAGTTGAAGAATTGGGTATGGGAAGGAGCCACCCACCCCATGGAGGACTCCATGAAGAAAATCAAGACCGTCAAT
The DNA here is from genome assembly GCA_033629205.1 of Lithocarpus polystachyus. Taxonomy (NCBI): domain Eukaryota; kingdom Viridiplantae; phylum Streptophyta; class Magnoliopsida; order Fagales; family Fagaceae; genus Lithocarpus; species Lithocarpus polystachyus. The sequence goes on along the minus strand of CM066170.1, from coordinate 44,164,228 downwards.
TCAGTCACTCTTGCCAAGAAGTTCAAGACTGTCGAGCCAGTCACCCCTACCAAGAACATTGCTTCTATCCCCATTGGGCCTATTTCTGCTAGTATTTCTATTCTTGTTAAGTTTGTTTGTGATAGTATTACAGTTGAGTCTGATTTAGTTAAGTCTATTAAGTCTATTGAGAACTCTTTTCCTTATAATATGATTTCTGATTCTACTTATTTGTTGGCTTTGAATGTTTTTATTTCTAAAATTGGTAAAGAAACTCTTAATAATAACAAATTAAAACAAGGACACTTAGAACTCAAAAAAAGAAACCCTACCCATTAACTTGGGAATTGATGATAAACCTAAAATGATACAAGTGGGAAATACTTTAACCACTTCTGAGAAAGATGCATTAGTGGCACTGCTGACAGAATTTAAAGAGACATTTGCATGGTCCTATGAAGACATGCTTGGGATTGATACAAATATAGTACAGCATTGCATTCCAATAGACCCAACCATGAAGCTGGTCAAGCAAAAATTGAGAAGAATGAAGCTAGAGTGGACTTTCAAGATCAAGGAAGAAGTCGAGAAACAGTATAATGCAGGGTTTCTGAGGGTGGTCAACTATCTAGAGTGGTTAGCTAATGTTGTTTCGGTGCCAAAGAAAGATGGGAAAATGAGAATGTGTGTAGACTTCCGAGATTTGAATAAGGCCAGTTCAAAAGATGATTTTTCGTTGCCTCACATTGATATCTTGGTTGATAATACAGCAGGTCATACCTTGCTACCATTTATGGATGGGTTTTCAGGGTACAATCAGATTAAGATGGCTCTAAAAGATATGGAGAAGACCTCCTTCATTACTCCATGGGGGACATATTACTACAAGGTCATGTCATTTGGCCTTAAAAATGCTAGTACTATTTACCAACGTGCAACCACCACTTTGTTGCATGATTTGATCCACAAAGAAGTAGAAGTTTATGTTGATGATATGATAGTGAAGTCCAAAGACCGTGAATGACATATACTAGCTTTGAGGAAGTTCTTTGAAAAAATCAAGTTCTATTAGTTACGATTGAATCCAAAGAAGTGCACTTTCGAAGTCACATCCGGAAAACTATTGGGGTTTATGGTAAGTCAGAAGGGAATTGAAGTCGATCTAGACAAAATCAAGGCCATTATAGAAACGAAACCTCCAAGAACTGAAAAGGAGATCCGAGGATTTCTGCGAAGGATACTGTACATCAACAGGTTTATAGCTCTGCTTATCATGACATGTGAACCGATTTTTCGATTGCTCAAGAAGGGAATTCCTACAATGTGGAATGGATAATGCGAATAAGCCTTTAAAAAGATCAAGAATTATCTGATGAAGCCATCAATACTCGTCCCATTGGTGGCAGAGAAGCCATTATTGTTGTATCTCACAACTACGGATACAACAATGGATGCTCTAGTTGCTCAATACCTAGAGAAGACTAGAAAAGAGAATGCAATTTACTACATCAACAAGAAGATGTTACCTTACGAAGAAAAGTATTCACCACTTGAGAAAACATGTGTAGCATTTGTATGGGGCAACCTGCAAACTTAGACTTTATATGCTTGCTTACAAAGTTTTGTTGATAGACAGAATGGATCCTTTGAAGTATCTGATGGAAAAACCTCTGCAAGATGGGAAGATGGTTAAATGGGTTTTGCTTTTGTCAGAATTTGATATTAAATATGTGACTCAGAAATCTATGAAGGGAGAGCAATTGCCGATCACTTAGCCCATTGTTCACCAAAAGAAGCTGAAGAAATTCAAGGGGACTTTCCAGATAAAGATATCATGGGGATTGAGGTAGAATCATGGAAGATGTACTTTGATGAAGCAACAAATCAAAATGGAAGTGGAATTGGAGTTCACTTAATTTCACCAAAAGGGACACACATTCCATTTTTTGGCAAGCTCAACTTTGTTTACCCTCCTGCTTAGTGAAGTCCTTCTTCTTCTTCTTCTTACCCTTGCCTTTCGACTTAGGTTGAGAAGTAGAAGCTTCACCCACGTTGGCTTCAACATTAGAAGTACCAAGGATGCCTTCCGCCGCTACCAACTCATTCATTAATTCAGACAAAGAATAAATCTTTTTGTTCATGTTATAATTAAGTCTGAATTCCTTGAATGATTCCGGTAGTGACTGGAGTATCATATCCACTTGGGATTCTCCATCAATGTCGGCACCCAAAACTTCTAATGTATTCAGATTAGAGATCATTGTAAGACAATGTTCTCTCACTGAACTACCTTCAGCCATTTTGGTATTATAAATTTGCCTCATGGTTTCTTGCCTTGCAGAACGGCCTTGCTCACCAAACATCTCCTTCAGACTTTGCATAATGTCCGAAACTAGTTCTACATCCTGCATTTGATGCTGTAGAACATTTGAGATGGACGCTAGGATGTAGCACTTGGCCATTTCATTAGATTTCTGCCAACGATCATATCGTTGTTTTTTCTCAGGAGGAGCATCTAATGAAGGAAAGCTAGGACATGGTTGAGTAAGCACATATTTGTGCTCTTCAGCTGTGAGAACTATGTCCAAGTTTCTTTTCCAGTCAACATAATTGGATCCAGTCAGTTTGTTTTGATTAAGAATGCTAACATGTGGACTAAATGATGCCATGTTCAAATCTGAAAATAATAAACATGAATATAATAAGTAAACTGGACATTATCAATTTAGCATATAAACATATAACATGGAACCTTAATAAAACCATAATATAATATATGCAACGACAACCCAATCCCGCAATTAATATTCCTCGGTAGCGAGGTCATACCAATCACTATGATTAAGCAAGGATTATCCTCATTATTAATGCTATCATGGTAACTCTTACCAAACAAAAATAATGTGCCGCTTATTCTTTAGCCTCTAAGTGATAATGACATAGCTCCGTAGGGAGGTTAACATCATACTTAGTCTAGTGTACACCATTGTCTAGAATCAATGTGAGTCACCCCAAGTAACTCCACGGTAGCGTGGTCGCTCTCAATGTAAAAACACACTTCATCTATCATTAAGAAGTTTAACCTGTAGTACCGTGAATTAAACACCCTCCGTAGGGAGCAAGGCATATACGCCAAGGCGAGGTGACTAATCACACTACTATAAACTGACAATGGAGGCCGTGAGATCCAACCCTTGAATCTCTCTCCCACTAGATGTTTTAAATTAAAGGTTTTTATCTTTTAAACATGCATAAACTAATTATACATAGCCTTGTACTTTTTCTTACGAAAAAGGCGTAAGAAAAGATAGCGAAAACACAAAATTTAAGTTTGAAAACACTTAGAAAAATTTCAGATTTTCTTTCTTTCGATCGATCGAATGTGCCCCTCGATCGATCGAAAAAATTAAACAATTCGAACTTGACCTTCTGTCCTTTTCGATTGATAATCGATCGCCTCTCGATCGATCGAAAATAAAATTCGATCGATCGACTAGCAATCGAATATCAATCATTCCAAAAGAATTGGTCTCTGTTTTACTCGATCGATCGAAAGTAAATTTCGATTGATCGAAACTCGTAAAACTCGAATTTCCAGAAATTCTTCTAAGGCAGTTTTCAACGGTTTTGCATGAACAAATAACCATCATACGAAAATGATAGACAGAAATTGATATTAAAACTGAAATCTATTGATGCTATAGTCTTAAAGATCAATTTAACATTCTTAAATTCATATTTAAACAACATCATAACATCAATATCAGTTTTTATCAAATCATAGTTTCAACAACCATGCAGAAAATTATATGTATAATCCTCTATCAACTTGAAACTATTATTTCGAATTCTAAAACGAACAAAACATGTTATACAGATTCGAAATGAAGACCGCTCTGATACCAATGTTAGGTAATATACATGTTCGCATCGAATACAAAACACACGCAGCGGAAAATAAACGGATCTACTTCATTCGTAATTGATAACATGCACTATGTAGGTTTTAGAATATGAGAACAAGAGAGTGTACCTTGATGCGGTGAAATTCAAAACCGAATGAAGAAGTACTCGGGAAGACTTTCAATCTTCACTCCAATTCCACTTGATGCCCAAGATGTGTGGTCTCTCAATCAGTTCTATGTTTTCTAGAGAGAATATGAAAGAGTGTCTCTCTTCCTTATTTCATATTATTACACATATTAAACATACAAACCATTTTATTCTATATAAAATTCTGTATGTTTCTCTCCACATAACTAATTATCTAATTGGGCTAGCCTTTTGGGCCTTCCCAATTGGGCTATAGTGTGTGGCTTGGAGTGGGACCAAAAGGGAACAAATAAGACACTAGCTCCAATGGGCCTTGGGCTTTTCTGTCAACTCTTGACAAGTCCAAAGTTACCATTAATTATATTTAATACCACTATATAAATATAATTGCACTCTAGGCCTCATTAATAAATTATATCCCAAGACTTTATTATACATGCAACCCCTTCATAAAATATTCGTAGTAATACAAAGTCATGAATATAGACTGCCACTTTGTAAATTACTACATCTTAATCCTTGAGTACCCGGTTTAATCCTTTTGAGTTATTCATCATATATTTATGAAATCCAATTTCATAAATATATACTTTAGTCTTACTAAAATGGTTAGGCCTAACTCTCTGAATAACTGTATCTATTAAACTTATCTCAAGGGAATATTTTCTATCTCCATTAAGAGACTATGAATTTCATCTTGAGAATATATGTTCCATCAACACTAAATGTGGCTGCCCAACATACTGAGGTTTTGACCGTTACTTTATATCTTACTCCTGATATATCAAAGCAACTTACATTTCATGATTAGGTCCATTATTCTCTCAGGATTAAGAGTTCATGTGAATACAAGTCGTGAGATTTATTATTCAATTGACAGTCGTTAGGAGAATAATAAATCTCACAGCGGTCCAGTTCAATATGTCTTAACTCTTAAAACATATCAACATATTAACTAGAAGTCACCACTTCCATGATCAAGACAAATCATCGTAGTTAATATGTTATAGTCTTCGCAGATGAAATGCCCAATTTCATCACCGACTACGAACCAAAATTCTGAGTTTATAAAGAACTTGTGATCTATATCTTCTGTGACTAAATCACATAAATCACATACTATGCATCTCATGGACTATTTGATAATGTCCGAATATTCATGTTACCATTATTTTAGATAAGAATAAAACAACTTTATTAAACACAATATTAAGTCATACATCATTTCTCACATAATGTTATACATAATATCATACATAGCATCATACAATAGGATTTAAGGGCACATGTCCTAACATTATAGGTTAAAATTCTATTATATTTATAATTTTTTTTCAACCTGGCCAATAAGAGAGAGAGAGAGAGAGAGAGAGAGAGAGATTATTTTAGACGTGTGTGTAGCACGTTTAGAGGTCCATCCTAGGATGCTTAATATTAAAATAAAGGAAAATATATAGGTTTTTATTTTATTTTATTATTTTATAAAGGGTACAAGTTGGTTAATTGGTGAGGTTTTTGTGTCATAGTAAAAAGTTAGAATCAAATTCCACTCATATCATGGGTGACATATAAGGAAGGATTATCTATTGTATAGTCTAACCATTAGGGGGAAAAAGTTATTAAAAACAGATATACCAAACCTTAGTCGGACTTAAGGGAATACCAAATTCTATCAAGATAACAACTTGGATTTTTCTTTTTTGAATGATGCTCGCTTATTGTTCTTTAAACAGTTTGAAATGATCACCCAATTAGCTTAATTGTCGAATTAAAATGATATTTTACATGTGAATTCAACACGCCAGCTATTAAATTATTGGCCATTAACCGTATATTTTTCCGTCATGATTTTTTCCCCAATAAAGATCTCAATTCTAAGAGTGGTGAATAATTATGCATTGGCAAAGTCTTTTGTTCTCAAGTAAAGGAATCTGATTTCAGATTCCATCTATACAAAGCAAGAAAGATATTTTGAGTCTTTTGACCTCATGATAAAGAAAATTATCTAGAGTGGACGATATAAATTTTATTTTACTTATTTAAAAATAAATTAACCGAGAATGATTGCACCCATAAGCAGACGGGCAAAGTTTGGTTATAAACTTGGTTCTAGCCAGTGGCTACAACTTCCACTAAAAAAAAATTAACATTGTTACATATTTTGAAAATTTAACTATTAGATTACATGTTTTTTATGTTCTTAACACGTATGTCAAATTTTGTGACAATTAGATGTTATTTACTATTCGATCTATAAACTTGATTTTTATGTATAATTTTATACTAAAAAAGGTTGAAATTTAAACATTTGATAAATGACATAGCCATTAATCTTTGATTTTATTGAAATTTTGCGAATATGAAAGATATATATAGGTAAAAATTTAATCCATAGTGGATTTGTCTCAAAAAAAAAAAATATTGAGTGGAGTTATAGCCGAACTATATCCTAAACAAACCTCACATAAGAATAGAAATCATTTTCCTATAAAAAAGAAATCATTTGTTTCACTTTTTCCGTTTCACTTTATACTTTAGTACCAATCATAACTTAGCTTGTGTTTAACTTTTTTTTTTTCATTTTAAAATTTGATTATTTTATAAGGAAAAAAAAATTATGTGACAACTTATAATTGGTGGAGTCTAATGAAACACAAAAAGTACTATGTACAGAAGATTTTTATTAAAGAATAGTAGAATGTCATCAAGTGAATAGAAATCATCTACCCCAATGTATGTGTTCCACTTTATACTTTACTAATTATAATTCAATATGAATTTTATTTATTTATTTTTAACTTTAGTTATTTAATAAGGAAGGTAAAAAAAAAAAAATAGCAAGTTGTGATTGGGGGAATGTAAAATAAAACACTACAAAAAAATACCACACACACACACACACACACATACATACATATATATATATATAATCCATGAACTTAATCATGACAGAGATTTTCTTCTATAACTTTAGTTCTTTGTCAAAATATGTGAGCTTCGTTGGCCAAAGTTGTATAAGCAATTTTCATGCTTTTCTATGGCCATTGTCATGCTTTTCTATAGCCATTGACTAACCTATCAATTTTTTTTTCCCCTTACAGCGACTAACCTAATCTGTCTCAAAATCTCAATGGTTTGTTCAACTTTGATCAATACCCCACAACTTGTTAAAATTCATAGCCTTGTCGGCAATATTTCCATGATATTGCCCGTTGACCATCCTACTCCACGTGAGACCGCGCACATCTCGACTTTGCTGGTTGACTTCCATTTATTAAACCCTCCAGCAAATTGCCATGTGTGTGTACCTTTCCGTCCACAAGTCCTAGACCAAGAAAGTAAGATATGCTTAGACGACTAGTAATTATTGTTATCTAGGTCTTCTACTGTCATTTATTTTGTCATAATAATTTAATAACACGAGTAACTGTGATTTATTAAGTCCTTCAAAAAATTGTCATCCTCATCGTGTAGGTGTGTACCTGTCGGTCCATAAGTCCTAGAAAACAAAGTAAAATATATTTGGACAATTTGTAAATGTTGTTATCTTAGTCTTGTAGTGTCGTACACTTTGTCACAACTTGATAATATGGATAATTGAAATTAATAAACAATGGCAGCTCTACAGCCAGCACAGGGTGTTCAAACCCCCTACCTTGGCTCAAAAAAAAAAAAAATTATATATAAAATTTATAATTTTTTTTTTGTGTTGACCCATAAAATAAAATTTTGAATTACCTAATCCTAAATTTTTTTAAATCCAATTGAAATAAACTTGAAATATGATTATCTTAGTGCTATTTTCATAATATTTTTACAATAAAGATTAAGTAACAAGTTGTAATTGGTTTTTTATCTAAACTCATAACTGACATCACTTTTTTACATACCTTTAACAACTTGCCACCTAGATCTTATTACGTAAATGTTGTATCAGTAGCACTACTAAAATAAATTAATTAATTAACATTCTCTCTGGTCTATGACTTACTTTACTGTTGATGGTAAAATGAAATTGTTTTTCCCTGCACTTTTCTTCTTCTTTAGCAAAAAATTACACTTGTACAACCAACTAATCTATATTTATGTCTATGATTCTTTTCTCCTTCTCTCTTTCTCCCTTCTATGTTTTCTTGTTGTCAAATCATATAGTTTGATAAGTGTTTTACAGTTTTTCAAGTCCAAAAAATCTTTTAGTGCTTGCTCCAATTCCAAGAGAATGATCATGTGTGTGGTTAAAAATCTATACACTTCAAAAGCAAAATCTTATATAAGTTACTATTTTTTTTTTTCCTTATTTTCACATTTACTCCCAGACCTACTCTTAGGTGTGTTACTATTCTTCTTTATCATATATTTTTATTTAATTGATATTACATATGATTATAATAAATTATTATTAATTTGACAAATATTATGATTAGGTATTTATTTATATTTATTTATGCATTCAATTGTTGTTTTCTTACCAATCTTTAAACTATTGCTAATTTTTTTAGACTATTGTACAGTATAGTTGTATCATATACTATTTAGAATACTATGTTAGATTATTGTATATTATACGACAATTGTGTGTGTGTGTGTGTGTGTATATATATATATAAATTAATCATTTTATTTTTTTACTCCTCTACAAGAAAATCCTCGCTCAAGACACTATTAACCCCCTTAGAAAAAAAATCTTGGAGCTGCCATTATTAATAAATCATCATTTTCATATAAACCCACATTTTTTTTTCTATCATTTACAGCCGCGAGTTTTGTCGCAAAAGTTGTTTTCATATATTATTATTTTTTATTTGGGATATACATTTGTCTTCTTTGTAAACCAAGTATTTTTGGTCGGTTTGCTTGTTGACTGTCAAAATCTGCAAGTGGATATAGGTTTCAGTCATTTATCACATTGAGTTTGCGTAAGGGTTAGGATTTGGAACTGGGATGTGGCTGGGAATTCCACTATTGAATCCATTCCCATCTAAAAAGAAAATAAAAACGACCTAATTAATTAGGTTGGTTTGACTTTGATATTGAATTGCTCAAAAGGCAATTATAAAGCTACACATCATTAAGTTATCTTAAACTCATTCAATTAAGTCTACAATGTACAGATTAGCATTTTTAAAAGGGAAATGCTAACGAGTGTCCTTAGGGCACTCGTTAATAATCCATTTAAAAAAAGTTTTCATGGGAAAAGAAAAAAAAGTAATTAATATTTTGACAGCTTTTTTTCATTTCCCATAAAAGTGGTGTTAAAATTTTCCTAAAATAGATTATTAACGAGTGCCCTAGTTAATAATCTATTTAAAAAAAGTTTTAGCATTCAAAAAGAAAAAAAATTTTGAAAAAAAAGAGTCTACAATGTACGCGCCAACCTTATAAAAGTAATACGGCTGATATTATAAGGTTCACATGTGCTATACCTGTTTATAATAGAGAAGAGAATAGAGGGCAATAATAGAGGAAGATGGTACTTAATTAACATCATTAATAATCGGAACAAAGCCAGCTGCTAATTAGGGCACTTGTTAATAATCAGTTTAAAGAAAGTTTTAGCATTCAAAAAGAAAAAAAAAATTGAAAAAAAAAAAGAGTCTACAATGTACGTGCCAACCTTATAAAAGTAATACGGCTGATATTATAAGGTTCACATGTGCTATACCTGTTTATAATAGAGAAGAGATTGGAGGGCAATAATAGAGGAAGATGGTACTTAATTAACATCATTAATAATCGAAACAAAGCCAGCTGCTAATTAGGACACTTGTTAATAATCTATTTAAAAAAAGTTTTAGCATTCAAAAAGAAAAAAAAAAATTTGAAAAAAAAGAGTCTACAATGTACGTGCCAACCTTATAAAAGTAATACGGCTGATATTATAAGGTTCACATGTACTATACCTGTTTATAATAGAGCAGAGATTAGAGGGCAATAATAATTAAACCTTACTTAATTATCCATATATTTTGCCAAGACTTGAACCCCGGCCCTTGTCCCCACACCCCACAAGTATTTATATTTGTGAAGTGACCACCGCACTAAAAATATGCGGTGGTATCGTCACATTAAACTTAAATATATGATGATGTGTTTTTTTATTTTATTTTTTTTATTTTAAAGATACAAATACGATTATTAAATTATTATTTTTAGCTTTATCCATATTGCTACCTGTTTCTTAAGATATTAATTAAACGTTCACATGTGTTCGATTGATAATTCATTGAACGTGTTTGCATGGCAACCTAAATTATTTAATCTAAACAAAATCATTTAAATTATGATGTGAAACATCAACATCATGCCTACTTTAAAACTTAAGAAATTGCCAAGAACCTTGTAAAGTTGTAATTCATTTGGAAATAGGTAGTTGTAATTCATTTGGGAACAACTTATTTGCATAATCAAAATCATGTCTACTTTAAAACTTAAGAAATTTCCAAGAACCTTGTAAAGTTGTAATTCATTTGAGAACAACTTATTTGCATAATGTGAAACAAAAAACTAAAATCTGACTTATTTTCAAAAAGATGAAAATTAGATTATTTGAAATAAAGTTGAGGCAAAAAGCAAAAACTAAAAAGCAAAAAATTGTAACCAAATTCACTTGTATGTTCAAGAAAAAGTCTAGAATTCAAATCTCATTCCTTCGTTAACTATCAAATTATCACAGACAAAAAAAAAAAAAAAAAAAAAAAATCGAGAACTAAACAACATAAAATAATGATGCTTACATAGCTAGAGACAAGGTGAGATTCCAAGACTGTTAGTAGTTACATATTACTATTAATAATATTTTTTTTCATTATATACAATAGTTGGCACCGACACGGTTGTAGCCCAATAATTAGTTTCTCTTAAGGCCTTTTTGTGAAGTTCAATTTATAGCCTTATTCACACAATCACAATTATTAATTGCATTTTTACCAACTTTATTCTATTTAGGAAAACAAAAACAAATAATAATAATATAAAAAGACATGTAGTGGGTAAATAGCAACAAAAAATGTAATATAAATTAAAGGTTTAAAATAATGAATCCATTGGCTTACCGTATTCCGTAATGTTTATACGAACCAGCCATTTTCGAGGATGGAGAAGGAAAAATAAAGAAAACAAAAACAGAAGATACCATTTATTGCAGTCTAACATGGGAGCGTCGAAAAAATCTTGGGTGAGACGGGCGTATAAGCCCATTGTCTCACTGACATGTGGGACCCACGCGCGTGGGTCCCACATGTCAGTGAGACAATGGGCTTATACGCCTGTCTCACCTAATACCGTCTCGGGAGCGTCATAGCATTTGGAGAATAGAAATACTTTAACTTTTCAAACGCTTTTGCGTCGCAGCGTCTGTGTGATTTTAAAACTCGGGATATAAAGGGGCGTTTGGCAAATCATCATAAATCATAAAAATAAAGTTTAATTTTCCTACACATGAAAATGCTAATTTTGTTGATTGTGTCCCAGTGTCCTTGGACTCCATGGTGTCATTTTCTTGTATGGATAATTGATTCATTATAATAAATAATAGTAAATATGTAGTGGTCTTTCTGCTGTCAATATAGTTTTTTAAGGTCAAATCATATTAATTATGTGAGAACTCTCTCTCTTTATCTCTGCGTTTTCTTTATTTATTTATTTTTTTTCACATTTGACGGATCCTGAAGCCAGACGCCCAACATGTAAGAGTTCTTGGCAATATGTGCGCAAAGTGTGTAACTAGTGTAGACTTGGGTGATGCGTTGTATGAGTGAGGCATTTTATTCATATTTTAGGAGTAGCTGACGACCTTTGGCTTTTAAGTTGTGATTGGTCATCCATATCTAATTTATTTTATTACCTAATTAACTAAGGATTTTTCTAAGGGTTCCTAAGCTAATTGAGTGGGCGAAGGTATCGAACCAAAAAATGGATTTGAAAATTTGGTTATGTGTGGGGAATGTGTTGGTGCACCTCAAAATGCATATCTTAAGGATAGTGCCTTATTTTGATATCATTACTAATTTTCACTATTTGAGAGCTAACTAAAGTTTTTGGCATATGGAATTTAAAAGAGTAAATTTTGAGATCTAGACAAAGATTTCATCATGTTAGGTTTTAGCTTTAAGTTGGTAAGTCGTGAACAAAACATGCCTTGTAAGTTGTTCTAGTCAGTAGCGGAGCCAGAAACTTTTTTCTCAAAGGGAGCCGGTAAATACATTTTTGTGTAATTTTTAGATTTATTACTAGATGTTTGTGTAAATTAATGGAAAATTACAAAAGCTAGGGGGGCCATGGCCCCCTTTGGCACCCCCTGGCGGACTTTGGCAACCCCTAGCCCCGCCTATGGTTCTAGTGGTATATTTTTAAAGGCAATATGCCAGATTTTGCATTTTATTGTCAAAATTCTATAATTTCAACAACTAGTTGATTGATTGGAGGTGACGATACCCCCCAGTCGTCGTGGAATGGAAGCAATGGTTTCGATTACCCTGCGCGACAACATGTGATGTGTGTGTGTGTGTGTGTGTGTGTGTGTGTGTGTGGATGATGATAGAGAAGGCAATGGGGGCCTCCCTTTCCTTCCTTCCTACCTTCTCTATAAGAGAAGTGATTATGCACAAGTGTGTGCTGAGTGCGTGAACCCAATATGTGCACTATGTGTTGGAATTATTAGTAATTCGCATTAATTACAGAGTTGTGACTAATCATTGGAATTTCTAAGGTCTGATTAGCCTCCTATATTTAATTGATTTTATTACCAAGCTTCGATTAAGATTTTTTTTGTTAATATATATATACTAGAATCGTAGATTTAGAAGCTTGGTTACGTGTGGGGAAAATATTAGACACCCATGACACCTATCACATGACAAATCTTTATTTTGATTTATTCTTAAACTTTCATGATCGGTAGATAAAAGAAAACTATTGGCACATGCTTTCAAGGCTAATTGTTTTTAGATTTTAAAAATGTTTCTTGAAAGGTGTGTGACATTCATCAATATTTCGCTGGATGACTAGAATCTTTACCGAATTCTTAGGCCAAATGTGTCACATTGCACATAATATAATCCTAGCCAAACTTTCACATTGAAAATTCCGCAACATTTCATTTTAGTGAATTTCCACAGACTTATGTAGAGTTTTGTGTTGGGTGCACCATGGTGCACCGACAATGTTTTACATCTTTGGGTACATGTACCGATGTGCTTGGTCCTTGGTGCACAAGCATGTACCAAATGCCCGATCACATGGTGTGCATTGTATGTGAGACCTCATGTCACTAGCTAGCATTGATGAGGGCAATCACACACATATGCTTATTTTGCATACAATAGAACATGGACACACGTCTACAATATTACTTGAATACATGCCCACATCCTAAGGTTAGTAAACTTTATGATTAAAAGGGGTTGCCTTTAAACCATAAACATCAATCATCCCATGTGAATAATTCACCTTTGTGTTTAAAATACATTACACAACATATTGAAACTAGAAGACTAGTGAGCATGAATTACTAATTGAAAAGAGAGAGTTGCAAAAAAATGGTGGACCTCATGGAGGGCAAAAATCCCTAGGTCGAAATCATTTGTCATTGCTTACCTCTTGAAATCCCATTTAGATGCTCCATCATCACATTTGTACGAGCATTAGGTCGGGGCCTGGTAGTAGGTAAGGGCCCAGCCCATTAGCCTTGGTATGGTTATGAGGTCAGGACCCAATGTTAGGTCGGCACCAGCCCGTTAGCCCTCGATGGGCTGGAGACTAAATCCAGCTTGAACAGATGAGAATGATAGTGCCTCGGGAGAAATTGCCTGCCTAGCACCATCCAAAGTCTGGTGCAAGGTTTAAGAGAATTCTAAAAAGGTCCCGCCTAATCAAGAATCTTGAATAGAAGTGTGTTCCATGTGACAAGGTGGATAAAACATCATCATTGGAACCCCACTAGGAGGGCGTTATAAAAGGGAAAGTGGGCTAGAGAATAGGGGAAGGCATTTTTTGGGGAGAGATACACGAGAGAAGAGTGAGGAACGACCAAGGAGGGAGAGAAGGTTTCAGCTAAATACAACTTGAACTTTCTCAAGAAGCATACACATGAGGGAAAAGAAAATAGAGTGGACTTAAGAACCTTCCCTCGGGCTGTTAGGTTGGCTCTAGGAGGTTTTTCCATTGTAGGAAATAAACAAATAAATTGGGAGTCTGACCCAAAAATCATCGAGCATTTTGGGCTCAGTCACCATAACAAGGAAACACCGAACTTGGAAATTGGTTAGCTTTGAAATGTGACTTTGGGCTAGGCCCATAATTCATTAGATTGGGTTAAGGACTTATAGAAGCTAAGTTACCAAAAGATGCCCTTTAGTTGGGTCATTGGATTCCATGTAAACATATATGCTTAAGTCCACATGGAATCCTACCCACAGGCCACAAACAAACACACAAGAAAAAATATTTATATTTTGATTTTTATATTTGGAACGTAAAAATGGACTTTTGTTAAAAGGTCTTTTTGAAAAAGTGAGACTTTTGTCAAAGGACTTTGTTTTTAAAAAAATCATGTATGCACATATTTATTCATGTATCCATATATTACCATGTACATGCATGTGTGAGTTTGTGTTCATCTATCTAGTCAATGACATGTGGATCCCAGTTAACTCAATTAGTAAAGTCTTTGATGGTCGAATAGGGGATTTAGGGTTCAACTCACGCTTACACTAAAAACTGATTGGTGTCTTTGTCTAATGATAAAGAGCTATCATTTGGAACGAATATCATAGGTTAAAACTCTCTAAAAAAAAATCTAGTCAATGACATAATCACCATGATATCATCCAAACATATGGCATCATCTATGGACAAATACATCAAACCTATGATCTCATCAATCTAAGCATTATCACATTAAGCATATGATCTTATCTTTGAAGGTAACATTTAATCCTCTTGTGATATTTTTTTTCTTGTGTAAATCATGAAAACACATATTATATAATAAAAATTGAGTATTAAAAGCCATGGATGCACTAAATGGCTATTTTCTCCCTACGCGAGTGTCTATACTCATTAAGCATTAAGATAGTTTACCTTATATCAAACTCTATTACCATTTTAGTTTACTCGAAACTCTATTACCTAAGTTTCGGAAAATCTAAAATTCTTTTTCCACTAAAATTCTATTAATAAAAGTACCAATAGTTTACTATATGTTTCTGACATTTTTTTAAGAAATTTTAAATTTTAAGTCAATTACAATTCTATTGTGAAAAGTTACTAGTAAATTGAAAGGAAATTTACCTTTATTTTTATTATTTATCATAATTTTATATCTTTGTGTTACAAATCATATAATAATAATAATTATTTTTTTATATGATTCATTAAGATAATTTATTTTTGGTTAAACATTGTTAAAGTGTTAAGCGGCTCACTAACTATTAATATAGTGTCGATTCATTTATTTATAATTTTATAATTAATTAGTTCATTACAAACGCATACAAGTTCTTGTATCAATTAAAATAAATGAGTTGCATATGTAATAATACGTGTCCATATTCAAAATTGCATTTTCACATAACATGAAACTATTACGCCCTTACGGGGTTTGTGTTACATTAAAAAAATCTTGCGGTCAAGTATCTCATAATTAACAGTTTACCTATAAAAGAATATATACTACAAAGAGTTAAGTCTTACACTCACCCTCACATAATAGTTACTATAGCTTTTGAGTGAAGTTGTAGTGTGCCGTTGTATTAGAACCTCTTTCCCTCTCTCCCTCTCCCCTGTGTGTGTGTGTTTGTTTCTCAAAAAAAGTCTTACACTCAAACCTTCAAAGTAGTTCCGTAATTTTAGGAGAAACAATAGGTAATTTCGTATATTTTTTTTCCCTAATATAAAAGAGGACTTAAGCTAGGGCTTCCAGCAAGAAGAAAGATTGAGGAATAGCAAAATGTCATCTACAAGAATCCCTTTCCACAGTCCAAAAGACTTCAAACATATGAGTGTCAAGAGGATTTTCTTTTTGGGACGATAGGATATTCGCCGCACCACATTCGAGTCCATTTAGTACATTATTCCTCGACAATAAAAATATAATTCTAAAAAAATTTCTGGTTTCTGTTGGGGTTTGTAATGATTGTCAAATCTAAAAGACCATCTAAATATTATGTGGCAAACCCTTTTAATTAACAGCTCTGGAAGTACTAAAATGGAATCGAAGGGTCAAGGTTCGATGTAGTGCATGCCTATTGGCTACAACTTTTACTTCTTATTTTTTTCTTTCTTTCTTAGGTTTAAAAATTTTAGACCGTAGCTGTAAGTTGTGATCATCATTATATTCTCAAGATCAGAAAAATTGATTAATTAAATAATAAAGTAGGTAACTAATGGAGTATATTCTCTAAGGAAAAAAAGTTGTAAAAAAATTAAAATTAAAATTAAGAGCTTCTGAGGCAGGGGCACATTGTGGGACTTATAGGGCAAACAAATCATGACATTTATGTTAGTGCCATGAAAGTGGCCCAATTCTAAAGGCAAATAAAATTGCTCAAAAAAAAAAAAAAAAAATTCGCCTTTTTCCACCACCCCCACCATGATAGTTACACCCATGTGCTTTAAAAACAATTTTGGTATTCGAAGAAGTCCAATCTCAAGGGCCATGGTTTAAAGTAGAGCTTCTGAGATCTTTCTTATCATCCATTCTTCATCTTCAATCAACAAAACCTACAGTGAAAAGTTCTTTTTCACCATAAAAAAATCTTTAAGTCATGTATTTGAGCTTCTTTGAAACTCTTAAATGGCTGTCTACTTGTCTAGTCCACTGCTTAGTGGGGAACACAAATGAAAAGACAACCCAATACAGTCACACACACCAACTACCATTAACTGAAAATAGCCTACCTCTTTGCTTCGTTGAACAAACAAAATTGGCATTTTAGAACTAATTTTGCGGTTTCTTGAAGTCCCTAGTTGGGTTTTGTCTCCAGGAAATATCATGGTACAATGGATCGTGCTTTGCTTCTAAATACATGGTCCAAATGAGTAGGTTAATGTTGTAACATGAATAGGGAAAATACATTGAATCAACCTCCAAAAGTAATGAGGCGTCTTCTAATTAATTTTAAATGCCTGATCAAATATCAAAGAAAATCTCATGGAAGAGGGGTCCAATTCCGGTGATCTATGGTTAATGTGTTTGATCAAAAACCATTTTATATTACATTTATCTTTTAATTATGATTACAGGTTACTCGAGATGGATCTTAAGATGCTTCAACTTTCTCGAAATGGTTATCAGACTTCGTGGACCAGGATATGGGGTTTAGAAACAACTAACTTGCTAGGACTCCTCGAGAAATGCATAAAGTTAGCAATAAGTAGGAGAATTCCTAAGTGAGTAGGGCTTGTTTGGTAAGCAATTTCAAACACTGAAAACTGTGGGCCAAAAAAAAAAACTATGTTTTGGTAGGAAATTTCATTTAAAAGTGTTTGAGTTGCATTTCTTATTTTAGAATGTTTGAACATTGTATTTAAAGAACTCATCCATATCAATTTTTAGTTTTCCAGTAACATTTCTTAATGGCATTGGTGAAAATAGCCAAATGTTACGTTTTGGCAAAATTTGTGGCAAATTAACACTATTTTAGAAATATTTAGTAATGTACTACTTTTTTAGTATTCGAATTTTACAAAATCAAGTTTTAAATAGTACTCAAGTTCAGTGAACTCGAGTTCTTAATGAGTCGCCAACATAATATTGCAGACCTGAAATTTGTGTAATTAAAAAAATAATATAATATTTAATATTACTAAAATCGAATACTTCCTTATAGTATCCGAACTTAATAAAATTGAGTAAGCTATTTTTCTTTTCTTTTTTTCTTTTTTCCTTTTTTCTAATTTTTGTTTCGTATAAAACCTTTACTTAAGGAAATGTTGACAACCAGCTCCATCTTTGTAAAGAGAAGCCACACCAGCTGCAAGGTGTCCACTGTTGAAGGCACACCATCTTTACGTAGTGCTTTGTGCAATGGCGTTGGACACAGTATCCATTGTTGAAACCGAAGTTGAAGTGGAGTAAATTAGGTTGGCATTGACAAGTCATAAGCAGTGCCAAGGTCAACACTCAACAGTGCATGCAGTAGGGTTGGATATTAGTCTGTAAACTGCACTACAAACTTGCGATAGACTCATGCTCAAGAAATACATTTTTAAATACGATACAATGTCCTACCTATTGGTTAGGTGGCTTTGCAGGAAAAGTTTTGTACGGTTACAGAATTACTCTTTTACGAAACAAAGAGCAGAAAAAAAAAAAAAAAAAAAAAAAAAAAAACTCGACTTTGTTAAGCTTAATATTATAAAAAAGTACTCGAATTCTGTAATAATAGGTATTATATTATTTTTTTAATTATACAAATTTTAAGTTAGTAGAGTTACGGTGGCAACTCATCTAGGAGCTCGAGTTCACTGAACTTCAGTACTATTTAAAACTTGATTTTGTGAAATTTGAGTATTAAAAAAATGGTAAATTGTTAAATATTTTCGAAACAGTATTAGTTTGTCACAAATTTTGCCAAAACGTGATATTTGACTATTTTCCCTTAATGACATTTTTGTAAGAATAAAATTTAAGTACAGTACCTTAGGCGCTGATTTTTAAATTCACACATTTTGAAATTCAGCTATGTGGCTACTTAACTAAAAAATATACTTCCATTCTATAAGAAAAAATCCGCGTAACAAAATTTTAATAGAAAACCTAAAAAATAGCGCCTAAGTACTGTACTTAATTATTGCTCTTTTTGTAAATATGTTAAAAACTGTATGCCTACTTGATAATACTACACATAACTGAAACTTTTTGTACTCAGCTTTCTTCTCTCTTTCTCACGGCCCTAGCCTCTTCCTTTTTCTCATTCTTTTTTCTCCCATTACTTTCATGCCTACTGGAACCTTCCCTCAGAAATCTCACGCAAAGTCCATCTTCACACAATCACACTAAAATATCTAAATACAACCATTTTTCTCATCTGGGTTGTGGGAGTATTTGCATTTTTTAGATTTAAAGAATTCCTTAAGAAAAGAGAGAGAGAGCAGAGGAAAAGAGAGAATGAGCAGAGGAGAAAGTCTATGAAGTGTGACGAGAAGCTACGGTAAAATGAGGGAATTTTCTCTCTTTAAATAAAATAATCATACTTTTATTGTACAACCTTGTAACTCATCAGTATTAAAAAAAAAAATGCATGTACTAAATACACAATTATATTTTTTTACATTTTAAAATATGTTATTTAAAACATAATACCAAACACATTTTATACATTTTGAATACTTTGAACATGGGTTTTCACAACATTTTTTTATCATAATTTTTACATTATTTTAAACAACAATACTTAAAATATAATACGAAACAGATCCTAAGTTCCTAATTGAATAAATTCAACTGCTTGACAAAGTTATTGTGCCTTATCAAAGTGAACTGGATCGAAGTGCATCATCTCGAAATTAAAAAGCTTGAAGTAATTCATCTCGAATTGAACTAAACTACTGTTGATCATCTCGATGGAAAGTAAATTGTAGGGAATTAAAAGATTCAAGCCTACTAGATTGCACTAATACTAAACTGCTTTGAAATGAACAGTAAATTAGATCAAACTACCAAAAAAAAAAAAAAAAAAACCTATTGATTGCATCGAACTAATTGGTTGTAGGGAATTAAAAGATTCAAGCCTACTAGATTGCACTAATATTAAACTGCTTTGAAATGAACAGTACATTAGATCAAATTACCCAAAAAAAAAAAAAAAAACCTATTGATTGCATCAAACTAATTGGTAGTTGATTGAAATAACAATACGTGTGCAAGCAAACATAAACTTACAAGCATACGATCTTCTACAGACTTAGAGGACTACTTGATAATAAACTACTTCCTAAGAATCTAAACTAACAATGTAGGATAGAATCTCTAAATTAATTTTTGTAATTTATTAATTTTGGTATTTTTATGTAATTTTCGTTATTTTAGGTTTAGAGTATTTATTTTCTTGTTTTTACGTGCTTTTAATATTATTTAGTCAAATTAGGGTTTTAGGGTTTTTCCTAGTTGCCCTAGGTTTTCTAGTTACTCTAGATTTTCTTTTTACTATTTAAACGCATTGTAACCTCTAATGTAATTCAATTTTCAAATTAATAAAATTCAAACTTTGTTTATTTCTTTTTCTGGTGAATTCTAAAAAATTATGACTTTATGGATTCAAAAAATCCTTCGTAAATTTGAGGTTTACTACCATGAACTAACAATCTAGTTCGTGTTCCATCAAAGAGAACATCATGCATGTACTCTTTTGACTTTCGCTCAACAAATGATCTTAAAAGTAATCTATTTGTCTTGATATGTGTTCTAATATGTTCACCATGCCTTTTATTAATTGATTGATGCCTCTATTTATACTTAAGACTTTGACAATTACTTCTTGGTTCTCATGCCATGTGTTGTCTCTTGGTACGTCCCCCTCACCAAATGTCCCATGTTCGTCCTCATTTTCTTGTAACCATTTAAGGCAACTGCGCACATCTTCCCTTGATCTTGCGCCGGGTGTTCCTTTACTAACTGTTTTTTAGGGGATTAGGACCCGGTGCAATGCCGGGTGCAATTCACCATTTCACCTTTTTTACTTCTTTAAAATTTATCTTAACTTTTTTGAATCAATAGTTGAGATTGAAATTTACTTTTTACAATTATCAATTTCAACCATTCAAAGGAAATTTTCAATCCCTGTTTTAGGAGTATTTGATAATTTCAACCATTCAAAGGAAATTTTCAATCCCTGTTTTAGGAGTATTGCTATAGTAATTGCTGCTGCTCACATGCATCCCTCGTGCTTTCTAAGAACATCCGTGTGGAACTGTTTTTTTTAGTTATTTGACACTACAAAAAACTATTTTATCTTCTCACTTTACAAAATATCCAACATCACTGAATTTATTTTTTTTTCTATTCATTTAAATATTATTTCTTTATTAATTTTTTATTATCTCTTTCTCACCGCACTTTATTTCTCTCCCTCTCAACAACAAGGAAACCCAAAACCCGAGCCATCTCAATTGCCACCCACAACAACCTTCATTGTCCACAAGCCACCGTTACCAGAACCCAAATTCACCAAATTTGCAACATAATCGTCTTAAAAACCAACCAAAATCACACATAAAAACAACCAAAATTCAACAAACCCACAAATTTAACAACCCACCACCACCAGCACAAACTCACCCCATTAACCACCACCCACAACTCTGATTTTAAAAAAAAAAAAAAAACCACCACTGCCAAGCTTGGGTCACCGATGGCTTGGGGCTTGTGTCGGCAATGGCTTGGGGCTTGAGTTGACGGCGGCTTGGCAGGCAAGGGCTGATGAGTGGCGAGGAGTGAGGAAGAAAGAAATAAAAAATGAAGGGGGAGAAGAGAAGGGCTAGATTCGGTGAAGAAGAAAGGTGAAGTAGAAAGAAAAAATAGAGAAAAAATGGCTGGAGGAAGGGAAAAAAAAATGAAAGGGAGAAGTGCTGGGTTTGGGTTCGGTGAAGAAGAAAGGAGTGTGAAGAAGAAGGAGAACAGATAGAAAGAGAGAAAAAAGATTATTTTAATAAAAGAAGCGAGAAAAACCCTTCTTTTTTTTTTTTTTTTTTGGCCTTTGAGCAATAGTGCACAGTCGAAGATTGTAGTCAGGAAACCAAATTTTTTTTGCTATAGCTCCACCATCGTAGCTCCACTGCTCCGCCATTGTAGCTCTACTTTTGCCTTTGAGCTATATTGTTTTTCTTTCGAACTACCAATACTAATGCTCTAAATAAGAGCCCGTTAAGTACATCAATTTAAACACATATTTTTAATTTTTAAAAAATATTACATATTTTTTTATTCACATGTATTAAAAAAAAAAATAAATAAAACTGTTTTTACAAATCTTTTAATGGATTACTGCCACCTGTCTCTCTTTCTGGGGCTCTAATCCACTGTTATGCTTCTAAAGACATGGCCATTCTGTTGTCATCATTTTCCATATGGCCCACTCTTCTCCTGCAAATGTGTAGTGCTGATAAATTTATTAATATCTGGCCCAACATAATGGACCACTAACACACTGTGCTTCGGTCCGAAGACCCAGAAGTTTTGAGCAATAGAACAACGTGATCATGGTGGCCCCAATACCATTTTCATGTTTTAGTCTGCAAACAAAGGCTGAGCTTCTCCGAATGCGACCTGGGCTAAAGATAGCTGATAAAAAGCAATGTTGATTAGCAATAATTGTAAGATCAACTATGCATAATTCATATTAAAAATAATAATTAAAAACAACAGAGAGTACAACAGATAATGAATGGGTATTACTTATTGGGGGTGACTAAGACAAAATAATTAGAATCCCACTCCCAAAAAAAAAAAAAAAAAAATTACAATGGTTGATGAATGGGTACTGAAGATTGAAGAAGATGCATGTCAGCCCACAAGTGTTTAATTGGTGGTGACTCAGACAATGCGACTAGGGTGGTCCAATGGGATAGTGCGTTAATCCTTTGTACAACTGACGAATTTTAAAAAGTAAATAATTATGTGCATTTCTAAATTAATATTTTTTTAATTAATAATTTTGATAATTATGTAAATAATTCGATAATTACAATAAAGGTGAGGTGATTTAAGCCATAATTTTTATGTTTCTAAGATCTATATATAATTATATAATATTCATTTTTTTGTATAATATTAAGTTCAGACCCTTGTAAAAAACAGTCTTTAACCAATTTTAAGGCCAACTTGATAATTAGATTAATTATGGAAGCCTTAGGTTAAACATATAATCATCAATATCATCCAAATGCAGAAATTTAAATAAGACACTATATAATTACCTAGGAAATTAGTGAAACAAAATAGAAGTTTACAAACTAAATAACCATATTCTTGATATGGAAGTTTACAAAATAGTTTCATAGGAAAAACCTGAGGGGACTTGGCCTATCAATTCCGAGGTGAACAAAATCACTATAAAATGGAAGTTTACAAACTAAATAACCATATTCTTGATAAACTTAACTACAGTTACTAAATTGAGCTCTGAGACCCACAAACATCCTTGATAGCAAACTGCTACAACGTGAACCTTCAATCCACAACTTTAATGTCCCCTTGAAGGTTTAAATCTAGTACACTAGCTTGACATCTAGAAACCAACAACTTAGATCTACCGGTTCAAAAAGTACGCGAGTAAATCAATAGTGACTTGAAAGAACAATAGGTACAAAACAGTTTTAATCTCAAAAGAACAGCTCTGAAGTCTCTGAAAAACGTGCCTTAGGATTTTCTTTATATACTAAGTAAAGTAGATTTGAAATCCTAATTGCATGATGGGCTGAAAAATGATTATACATATATAAAGTTTGATCAGTCGAAAATGTTCAAAAATTTTGAACCTAGTATAAGTTGATTTCCTGTTCTTGCACACAGAATAGCAGTGCCTTTAGCATCGTCTAATTTTCCTAAAGACTCTAAGAGTTATAACTAGAAAAGTTTTTGATCACGTATTTGCCAACATAAATCTAAACATTTAAAACCTAACATATAATATTTATGTTTTTCCAAAATATTGCTAAATGATTTGAAGCTAGATCTTCTTAATTTATATCATATATATTTGTCTTAGAATTTTTTTTGAGAAGTATTTGTCTTAGAATTTGATTGCGAAAATTGAGTGAGAATTACTTTACTAATCTATATTTTTGAGGTTGAAATTGCCTAGTTTTTTGACATTTTTAGGGCACTATAACATATAATATCATTTACTATAAAAATAGACTTTATTTTAAAATTGATTAAATGATTTTTAAATCTATAAATAAGAATTTGAAGCAAAAAATACTTCCATATCTTAAAATTACATAAATTTGATTAACATCCCAAACAATTCCTTGATCACTTCATTCATACAACCAAATAACAAGACCCTAATCTCAAATACCCATTTTATTATCTCAACAAAAGAAAATCATTTGTAAGTACCAGCATAAAGATAACATGAAAAAAAAGAAAGATAAAACCACTTCCATTTATCAAGATTTAATTGCCTCTAGCTAGGCTTCCATATCTTAAAAACACTCTAAAATCATCATCGACTTTTACTTTTATCATTGTAGCTTAGATCGATACACACTAAGAGTGTGTTTGGCATCAGCTTCAGCTTTTAGCTTTTAGCTTTTATATATAACTTTTTAAAACATCACTTCCACTTTTTTCAAGGTACAAGTATACTTTAACACACTTTCAATAGAAAATTTTTAGCAAAAGATAAATAAGTTGTTTTCAAACAGACCCTAAGTAACAGTAAAAAAATATTACAACGAAATCTATAAATTCTAAATTCTAAAACAGAAGCAAAAATAAAAAGGAGTTAATCCCATCAATAATGAATTAGAAGGTTATTATTTCTCTATCCATTTAGTTATCAAACAAAATACATTTATAGCTTTCTCACACCAAATCCCAAACACCCAAAGCCAATTACATCCTTCACAAAACCCATAACATCAAAACCATATAAAAAACGCAAGCCCTCTTCCCTATTCGTAGCCAACTCATATAAGTTAGGATTAATTAGATGGGATGACAATGTTGGAGCTAAGTAGGTGTCATTGAAGGGTTGAAAGTAAATAGCATTGTTCTTGGTTTAGATGTATTTGAAATGGGATGACATGATGGACTGTGGGCAGGTGTATATAAAGAAGTAGAAGTGCAAGAGGTGAAAAGTGTGAATGGAAATACAAAGAGTTTTTTGTGTGTGAGAGAAAAGAAAAATCTTGAAACATTGAACCAATGAAAATAAAGAGTTTTAATTTTTTTTTAATTTAATTTTATCTCTAATGTGTCATTTAAGAGTATTTTAATTCTCTTTTTAAAGAGTACTTTACATGGCAGAAGTTCATGCACTCCCACATAAGGTATTTATTTAATAAATAAATAAATAAATAAATATATATATATATATATATATATATATTGATTGCTTTAACAAATAATCAATGATTGTGAGTAAGATTGTTTGCGATTCACCTCTCTTATAAAATATTAACAGACATTTTGTAAGTCATTTTTTTAATGATTAGATTTACATAATTTATACCTTACTTGTTTAAAGGATAGGATATAGGAGTATTTTCAAAAAAGATATTCTCTTCAGTCTAAATTCTACAAGTTACTAAGAAAAATATGAGCTATAATCAGTAGCAATGTCATGATTTGACTCCACGAGTCAAATTTTTTAACTAATATACACATCTTCAAATGTATACAGACAAACAAATTTACACATTGTTCATGAGCAAAATATACACGCATTATATATACAATTCTGAAGATCAATTTGGAAAAGAAATTGCCACTGGTCATGTGAATACTAGGGCATTTTCATAGTCAAAATTAGACTTATACTTCTCATGTAATGATTTTCAATAATTAGATAAACCTCAAGTATAACTTATATTGGTTTTTGTTAAACTAATAAACTGAATATAACAAGAGTTTCCATTTTTGTTTCTAAAATTTTAGAGTTTAACTTAGAAACAATATCAAATTACGGAGTTAATTATATAATTATTTTCTAATTTGATTACCTATACAATTTTTTATGAAAAATAATAAGTTATTACATAAACAATTTAAACACATAACATTTTTATCAATGTAACAATATTTATTTTTTTGTAATTTTTTTTTCTCTTGAATTAAATTTGCGGACTTCTTCCGCTGTAGCCTTGTCTCGCTCTTGGGCAAACACTCTGACGAATAAGGGAAAAGAGGGTGATACATTCTACCTGTAAACCATGACTGGGGGGTCAATCTTGGGCATGTCTTCGTGGCTCCAGGCAAATACATGCTAGTTCTCTCTTAGGAATGCCATGAGCGCATGACGAACAAGAGGACTAGCGAGGATGCCAATCCTGGTCGTTTGCTCAGGCCTAGAGTTATCGAAAAGTATCTCCTCCAACCCTTCAACGGGCTCTGCAACTGTCCGTTGCTCTTCTATGCTCATGGTTTGTAAGTGGTCATCCATCTTCAACATCACTATACAGCATTCGCGTGCTACCACTTGGTCTCCACGTACCTGTCCTACACTGTACTCAGTGGGAAACTTGTTCATTAGATGATAGGTTAAAGTTACATCCTTCCACGAATTGAGAGTAGGTCGGCCCAGAATGGCATTGTAAGCAGACGAGCAGTTGACGACAAGTAAAGTAACATCCTTAGTGATCTGTTGAGGGTAATCTCCGACCATCACGAGCAATGTAATTGCCTCGATAGGGTACACTTTCATTCCTCCAAACCCAACGAGTGGTGCATTGGTCGGTACGAGCCGTTCTTTCTCGATTCTCATTTGCTAGAACATTGGGTAATAAAGGATATCAGCAGAGCTTCCATTATCGACTAGGACCCGGTTGGTGTTCTAGTCTCCCACATGTATGCTAACAACAAGAGCATTGTTGTGAGGGTGGTGGAGACGTCGAGCATTTTCTTCCTAGAACCCAACTATGGGGTTGTCCTCCTGTGCCATCTTTGGAATGAAGCCCGTCAGTTGGACGTTCTGAACCATCCTAAGGTAGGTTTTGCGTGCCTTCCTGAACAAGCCATATGCTATGGTTGTTGAGGTTTATGTCCTAAAATCCAATTTATTGGCATGTCATAAATAATTAAATTGTTTAATTACAGAATATCTATAAATGAACTAATGAGACATTATTTTAGTCTATGAGATGCATTGTATGTGATTTATGTGAAAAGTTATAGAAGATATAAATCACAAGTTCTTTATAAACTCATAATTTTAGTTCATAGTCGGTGATGAAATTGAGCATTTCATCTGCGAAGATTATAACATATCAACTAAGATAATTTGTCTTGATCATGGAAGTGGAGACTTCTAGTTGATATGTTTTAAGAGTTAAGACATATTGAACTGGACCGCTGTGAGATTTATTATTCTCCTAACGACTGTCAAATGAATAATAAATCTCACGACTTCTATTTACATCAACTCTAAATCTTGAGAGAATAATGGACCTGATCATGAGGTATAGGTTGTTTTGATATATTAGGAGTGAGATCTATAAGTTACGATCAAAACTTCCGTATGTTAGGCAGCTGCATTTAGTGTTGATGGAAAATATATTCTCAAGATGAAATTCATAATCTCTTAACGGAGATATAAAATATTCTCTTGATATAAGTTTAATGAGTTTGGTTATTTAAAGTGTTGGGCCTAACTATTTTAGTATGGAGTTACTAAAATATATATTTATGGAATTGGATTTCATTAATATATGATGAATAACATAAAGAATTAAACCGGGTACTCAAGGATTAAACCGGGTACTCAAGGATTAAGATGTAGTAATCTTCAAAGTGGCGGTCTATATTCGTGACTTTGTATTATTACGAATATTTTAATGAAAGGGTTGCATGTATAATAAAGTCTTGGGATATAATTTATTAATAAGGTCTAGAGTGCAATTATATTCATATAGTGGTATTGAATATCATTAATGGTAACTTTGAACTTATCAAGAGTTGACAAAAAAGCCCAAGGCCCATTGGAGCTAAAGTTTTATTTGTTCCATTTTGTTCTCATTCCAAGCCACATACTAGAGTTCAATTGGAATGACCCAAAAGGCTAGCCCAATTAAATAATTAGTTATATATAAGGAGAAAAACATATAGAATTTTATAAGTCTTTTCATAAATGTTTTCATTAAGATCTTACAGGGAAATGAAATGGTTTGTAAGTGAGTGTTGGACACTCTCTAATTCTCTCCTTTGAAACTGATTGAGAGACCACACTTCTTTGGCATTATGTGGAATCAAAGTGAAGATTAAAAGTGTTCTCAAGTACTTCTAATCTTTTGTTTTGAATTTCACCGCACCAAGATATGCTTTCTTGTTCTTAAATTCTGAAACTTACATAGTACATGTTATCAATTGCGAATGAAGTAGATCCGTTAATTTCCCGCTACGTATATTTTCTATGTGATACAAACATGTATTTTTCCAACAATGGTATTAGAGCGATCTTCAATTTCGAATATGAATAACATGTTTTGTGAGTTTTGAAATTAGAGATAAGAGTTTCATGTTGTTAGAAGATTATGCATTTAATTTTTTGCGTGGTTGTTGAAACTATGATTTGATGAAAACTGATATTGATGTTATAATATTGTTTAAATTTGAATTTAAGTATATTAAATTGATCTTTAAGGCTATAGCATCAATGGCATTCAGTTTTAATATCAAATTCTGCCTATCTTGTTCATATGATGGTTGTTTATTCATAAAAAATATTGAAAAATGTCAACAACTGCTCTTTAAAAACTGAAAACCCATGTTTTTCACGAGTAACTTCGTGAGAAGGTAACCTACGAAAAATGTCTCTAAAGCACAAAACTATTTCACGGGTAAGTTTTACTCGAGACACAGTTGCGAGACAGTCACGAAGGTTTCTATCTGAATTTGGTGTTTTCACTATTTTGCCTTAACTCATTTTTGCGGGAAGAGCTTAGTCGCGAGATTCTCGCGAAAATGCATCATAAGGGAATTTTGAATATCTTCTAAGTGCTTTCAAATATATAAAGAGCAAGGCTGTGTGTGATGAGATTACACATGGTTCTAACTAAAAGACCTAATGAGATCAAAGATATTAGTTAAATAGAACTTTTAATCCTAAATAGTTTGGGACTTGTCTTTTAAGAAACATTTTAATGAGATTGGAATTGTTGTATGATTGAAAGTTCATAATTTATTTTAATTAGAAGTTTTATTGAGTTTAAAGCTTAATTAAAAGGTAT
Organism: Lithocarpus polystachyus; assembly: GCA_033629205.1. NCBI lineage: Eukaryota > Viridiplantae > Streptophyta > Magnoliopsida > Fagales > Fagaceae > Lithocarpus > Lithocarpus polystachyus. The sequence continues at coordinate 44,135,305 of CM066170.1, read as the reverse complement.
ATAGTTTCTAATGAGATTAGAATTCTTAATCAAATAAGTTAAGGATAGAGTTCTATATAACTAATTTATTAGTGTTTAAAGAATCCTAAATAGTTTAGGACTTCCATTTTAGTTAGTGATTCTAATAAGATTAGAGTCTTTATCAAGTGCAAGGTTATTAGTTGTGATGGGATCACAATTATTCAAAGAAAAACCCAAATAATGAGTGGGAGTGCTAAAATAACCCTTTTGTTAAGTTTATTATAATGTGAATAGATACTTTGTCTTGACTTCAAGTTTTGCATTCCATACGGAAGGTATTTACTTCACGGATTACAAGGTTAAACTTCTTTGTGATTGAGCGAATGTTCGTTACGCTATTGTGACGTGACTTAGTAACATCACATTGAATTTAAATAATTAAACACAATTGATGTGTAGCGTTAAAATTGTGATTAGATCATAATGGTTTCATGACAATCCACTTGTTTTAAAATTTCTAGTGGGAGAGAGATCTAAGGGTTGGATCTCACGGCCTTCATTGTCGGTTCATAGTGGTGTGGGGTAAACATCTCGTCTTGGCCTCGAGCCTTGCGTTCCATGTGAAGGATGTTTATTTCATGGTACTACAAGATTGAACTTCCCAATTTATAGTGGTGTGGGCAAGCATCTCGTCTTAGCCTCGACCCTTGCATTCCATGTGGAGGGTTTTTTGCATCATGGTACTACAAGATTAAACCTTACAAAGGAAGAATTATGTGGCGACACATGGTTCTAGGCAATGGTATACACTAGACTAAGTTTGATAGTATCATCTATGTTGAGTTCTTGCTATTATTACTTAGAGGCTAAAGGAAAAGCCGCAAATTATTTTTGTTTGGTAAGAGTTACCATTGTTAGGTTCTAAGAATTAGGAACTAATGTATTAGAACTTCAATTTGTATGCTGGCAAACCATGATCAAAACAATGTTTAGTCTTGTGTTAGACTTGCTCAAAGTATGGGTCTTAATGTAAAGTTGGAATCGAGTTGTTTTGCAGAATTACTATTAACTTTCTGCCAGACTCGATCGATCGAAAATTAGGCTCGATCGATCGAAAATCGGGCAGATCGTTTTTCTGCAGAATTTTCCAACTCAGCCCTAGTCCATTTAATGTATAGGATTTTATGTTTTGCCCTAAGTATATAAGGGAAAACCCTAACCACGTTTTTAGAGTTCTGTTTTGCTGTATTTATGAATCTCATTGTAAGATCTAGAAGTGTTTGCCTTCACATACACTTAGGGTTTACGAACTTGAGATTCATGTCAAGAGTTGTGTAAATCAATACAGTTGCAGAATCAAAAGAGCATAAAGATATACAAGCAGGTGCGCTTGTGGATTTGCTGAAGAATTCAAGAAAGAAGGAGTCTGTGGATCTCGGAGCTATCATGGGGTCGTGGTAGTAAGTTTCCTACACTTGGGTAGCAATAGGATGTTAGTGGTCTAAGTCTTATTGTGTAAACTTCGATTCTTTCATAGTGGATTCAGTTTACCTTAAGGATAGCTAGGTCAAATCATCCCCAAGTTTTTACCGGTGTGGTTTCCTGGGTCATCATATCTTTGTGTTATTTAATTTCCGCTGCTTTGTTGTTTTTGTTTATTTTGTGTTAACCTAGATTTAATTAAATTACCTAAGTTAATCACTTGGCTAATTCACTAGGTTAATTTGTTTGGGTTTAAGGGGTCTAAACGAACTGACAACCATGATAGCATTGATAATGAGAATATTTCTCGCATGATCATAGTGATTAGTATGACCTCGCTTCCAAGGAATATTTATTGCGGGATTAGGTTGTCGTTGCACCAAGTATAGTACGGTTTTCGGGTTCTATATTATATGGTTATGGATGCAAAATATAATGTCCTTGTAATTATGTTCATAGTCTCAAAATGAAGTTGTCATAAATTTTGTTCTCTAGCTACTATTTTAATTGAATCACATTAACTAAGAAATAATTTTGGAATTGGTGCTTAAAGGAGCTGAAGTACATAAATACGTTTTGACTCAGCATTATCTTGATTTCCTATACATGATGCATTTATGGAAGATAGCTTATGATGTGATCATAGTCTCTATTAAAATACTAAAATGTTGCATTGGCTTCTATCTCAATTGTGCTACAATATGAGATGCAAGAGTTAGTACTAGACTTAGACTTTATATTAAGTCTAAATGAGATGTTTGGTATGATTTATATTGAGTGCTAAGAAAAGTTTAAGGAGTTCCAATTCTACGTCATTTTATGAAAATATTTTATTTTAAAAATGAATTGGAATTCTTGGATGTAGAGATTAAATTTTAATCTCATTTGGATATGATCTACAAGTCCTTGTTAGAATCATTTGATCAATTCAGATTATTTTGAAAATAAATTCTTTTTATGTTATCCGAGTTAATGAGTGAGTTCTACACAACGGAAGACATCTGAAAAGCTAAGGCTAGGATCAATATGATTTAATTCAAAATTCTTAGCCTAAATCGAAAGGTAAGGGTGATAAGAAAATGAATTATAATACCAAACAGTTGGATAAGCAAGTTGCCCTAGTAATTGCCAAAAGGAAATTGGACTTAAAAGCATGACTAAAAGGAAAGTGTTTTTGTTTTGGTAAAGCTAAGCATTGTCTATAATTGTCTTCTAGGTGGAAATTTATAGGTTTTTTTTTTAAGAGAAAGTTTTCATCCTTTGGTATTGTATGTTTTAGCACTTATGTCTAAATCTTATTAATCTAAACGATATTCAAGATTTGTGAAAAATGGGCTTTTCAAATCATTATTTTATTATATTTCCAATCTATAAATTCTATTTAGAGGATAATAAGATCTAGGGATCTTTTATTGTAAAGAAATATAGTTTCAATGACTTCTTTAAGTCAGTGCATACATGAAGGAGGAATAACACTCTTTTAGAAATAGTAAAGTACATGATAAGTATTTCCATTTGCTTATTTCTTTTGGAGATATACTCTATGTATTACTATACAGTTTCTAAAATTGATTTTAAAAGTTTATTCTTATGACATTTGTCAAATCGTGAATTGGGTGAAAACCTAGTGTATGATACTTCCACTTTTGAAGATGTCCAGCACTTGTGTTAGAAAGGAAGTCTAACAAATTGAAATCAGAAGGTAGAAAAATGTGCGTTTATGATGGGTATCCAAAAGGAATTGCAAAAGATTGTTTTGGTAGTCATAAAGAAAACAAGATGTTTGTTGAGTACAATTTCAAAGTTCTTGATGATGACTATGTGAATAATCTTAAAGCTAAATGTATAATTGTTCTAGAAAAAAGATGTTAGAATTTGTTGAAAGACAACTATAAAATTCATTTAGAAATGAGATGATTGTATTAGATACACCACAAGGCATTATTCTAAATATATAGCTAGTACACCGGTACAATATCGTTGTGGTAGGATTATTAATTACCAAATAAATTCATACTTTTGGTATAAACTTTTGAAGTCATTCCACAAGGATATAAATTTGATCCTCAGTCCTACGTAAAGGCATTAAGGCTCCATTCGTTTGGAGTGAAAATAAGAAGGATAGAAAATAAAGGGAGGAAAATATGATAGAAAATATTGTTTTCCACTGTTCGTTTAGGGAAGGAAAATAAGAAGGATGGAAAACTCGAGAGAAAGTTTTCTCTCCGGGCCCACTTTTTTTTTCTTCCAAATCGGAAGGAAATTCTGGAGAGAAAAAGTTCTATAGTAGCACTTTTACAAAAATACCCTCTTCCCACCTATTTTTTTTCAACATTCTTTTTTTTTTCTTTTTCTTTTTCAACGTTACTGAGTTCTTTTTTTTCTTTTTTCTTTTTTTTTTCTTTCCAGCGTTACTGAACTCAGTAACGTTTTTTTTTTTTTTCTTTTTTTTCCAACCAACGTTACCAGTAATGTTTTCTTTTTTTTTTCTTTTTTTTTTCTTTCCAACATTACCAGTAACGTTTTTTTTTTCCAACGTTACCAGTAACGTTTTTTTTTTTCTTTTTTTTTTTTTTCTTTCCAACGTTACTAGTAATGTTTTTTTTTTCAACGTGACCTAATTTAATTTTTACATTATAATAATATAAATATATATATGATGTGATAAATTTTATATTATTTAATGATTAAAAATAAATCTATTTCTTACATATTATGTAACAAGGGTATAATAGTCAATTTATATAAATTACATTTTTCATCCTTCCCTTTTTCTCTCTAACCGAACACAAGAGTTTTCTATCCTCCTACTTTTCCACTCTCCCAACTGAACACACAAGAGGGAAAACTAAATATATTTCATCCTCCCACAATTTTCCATCCTCCCACTTTTCCACTCCTCCAAATCAAACGGACCCTAAATGATATGAATATGGATTATTGGATCAAGGTTGTGTAAATAGAATTGGATTCTATTTAAAGTTTAGAACTTGTAGAGGCGCCTAATGGCATTAAACCTATTATTTTTAAATAGGTCTACAAGTAAATGAGATTGATAAATTTGAAGATGCAAACCTTCAAAGTCAAGACTAGTGGCGAAAAGATTTATTCAGAAAGAAACGATTCGATTATGAAAAGATTTTTTCACCAATAGTCAAGTTTGACTCTATCTAAATTCTCTTATCCATTATATTTCATTTGGATGAAATATGACAATGGATATCAAGAAAGTTTCTTTTAGTGGCAATCTTGAGGAAGATATCTATATGATGTAACTAGACTTGTACATAGCAAAGAAACAATAGTGTTTAGTATGCAAGTTGCTTTAATTCCATTTAATGATTAAAGCCAGCATCTGAATAATAAAATATCATCTTTGATCAAAGAATCAAATTGTTTGATTTTGATCAAGTATTAAAAGGCCTTATATGTGTAAAAGCTATATAGAAAAATAAATTTCTTAATGTATGTTGATGACATTCTAATCATTTAGAATGATGTAGAGCTATTGTCATCAATGAAGTTTTTTTGTTATTGTCTAATTCAGTTTGATATAAAGTACTTGGGAAAGACTAGTCACATCCTAAGAATTAAACTTTGTTAAAATTAAAAAATTAGGATGTTGGGTCTATCTTAAACTGCTTAAATAGATTAGATTCTAGCCAAGTAGAGCATCTAATACTTCAAGAAATGATTCTTTCTTTTTAAGTTTGAAGTTTCTTTATAAAGGACTATAGTCCTAAGACATATAAAAGGAAGAAGCATATTAAGACGGTTCCTTATATCAAATTGATAGGAAGTCTTTATGCTATGTTATATACTAAGCTAAATATCTATTCTGCGGTGGGCATGGTAAGCAAATATCAATTGAATCTAAGATCACTTAATTTAATGGGAGTAAAGCATATACTCAAATGTCTTAGGAGAATGAGGGATTATATGCTTGTCCATCAAAGTGAGGCTTTGATTGTTACTGGATATACAAATACTGACTTGCAGTTTGATTGTGATTCATGAAATTGGACTTCAAGATATGTGTTCATCTTAGGTGGTGAAGATACACATTAAGCGTAAGTATTATCTCATTAGAGAGATATGAGTACGTGAAAAGTAGTAGTAGAAAAGATAATTTATGCAAAAAATCTGACTGAAACTTATTTCCAAATCTTGCCTTAGAGTGACTATGAATTACTCTAAAGAGAGATAAGTGTCAGATATAAGGTAAATTGTCTTTGAGGGCAAGTGGGAGATTGTTGGGGTTTATGCCCTAAAATCCAATTTATTGGCATGTCATAAATAATTAAATTATTTAATTATATGAGACTATCTATAAATGAACTAATGAAACATTATTTTAGTCCATGAGATGCATCGTATGTGATTTATGTGAAAAGTCACAGAAGATATAAATCACAAGTTCTTTGTAAACTCATTATTTTAGTTCGTAATCGGTGATGAAATTGAGTATTTCATTTACGAAGACTATAACATTTCAACTAAGATAATTTATCTTGATTATGGAAGTAGAGAATAATGGACCTGTAGGTTGCTTTGATATATCAAGAGTGAGATCTATAAGTCACGATCAAAACTTTAGTATGTTGGGCAGCCGCATTTAGTGTTGATGGAACATATATTATCAAGATGGAATTCATAATCTCTTAACAGAGATATAAAATATTCCCTTAAGATAAGTTTAATGGGTTTGGTTATTCAGAGTGTTGGGCCCAACCACTTTAGTATGGAGTTACGAAAGTATATATTCATGGAATTAGATTTCATAAATATATGATAAATAACAAAAAGGATTAAACTAGGTACTCAAAGATTAAGATGTAGTAATCTTCATAGTGGCAGTATATATTCATAACTTTATATTACTATAAATATTTTAATGAAGGGGTTGCATGTATAATAAAGTCTTGCGATATAATTTATTAATAAGACCTAGAGTGCAATTATATTCATATAATGGTATTAAATATAATTAATGGTAACTTTGGACTTGTCAAGAGTTGACAGAAAAGCCCAAGGCCCATTGGAGCTAGAGTCTTATTTGTTCCCTTTTGGTCCCACTCTAAGCCACATACTAGAGCCGAATTGAAATGGCCCAAAAAGCTAGCCCAATTAGGTAATTATTTATATATAAGGAGAAAAACATATAGAATTTTATAAGTCTTTTCATAAGTGTTTTCATTAAGATCTTACAGGGAAATGAAATGGTTTGTATGTGAGTGTTGGACACTTTCTTATTCTCTCCTTGGAAACTGATTGAAAGACCACACTTCTTGGGCATTAAGTGGAATTGGAGTGAAGATTAAAAATGTTCCTAAGTACTTATAATTTTTTGTTTTGAATTTCACCGCACCAAGGTACGCTTTCTTATTCTTAAATTCTGAAACTTACATAGTACATATTATCAATTGCAAATGAAGTAGATCTGTTAATTTTCCGCTGCGCATGTTTTGTATCAACAGTGATGCCCCCTACTATGATCCTTATGTCCTCTAAAGGCGACTTGGGGCACTCGTCATCCCTCCTACCTGCCAGTTCCTGCAGTGGATTTGTTCTTTCTTTGCTGACGAATCATTGTAGCTTCCCCTGTCTGATGAGGGCCCTGATCTATTGCTTCAAGTCATAGCATTCAGATGTGTCATAACCATGATGATGATGAAAACGGCAATACTTGTCTCTGGACCTTTTATTGGAATCTCCCTTTAACTTGCCAAGCCACGTCAAGGTCGCATCGTCCTTGATTTGTATCAGGACCTGATCAATCGAGGCAGTCAGTGGGGTGAAATTTGCAAACCTTCCAGTGGGCAGTTTGGAGCGCCTATCCTCCCGTTGGTCCTCGTTCTAGTCGTCTTTCGTCCTTTGTCGTGCCGAGCATCTTCCTGCCTGTCCCTCTTCTTAGGTCTTTCCTTTCGGGCCAGTAGTGCATCTTTTGCGTTCATGTACTTAATGGCTCGATAAAGCACATCTGACATGGTCTTTGGGTCATTTTTGTATAAGGAGAACAAAAACTTCCCCTTCCGTAAGCCATTGGTAAATGCAGCAACTAGTATCTTATCATCAACTTCATCTATCGAAAGGGCTTCTTTGTTGAAGCATTCCATATATGACCTCAGCGTCTCATCTTTTCGTTGTTTTCATTAGGCACGCATTGGCTTTCTTGTATCTATGTCCCCCTATAAAGTGTGATGCAAACTGCGCACTTAGCTCTTTGAAGGTACCGATGGAGTTAGGTGTCAATCTGCTGAACCATACCCTGGCAGGACCTTTCAATGTAGTTGAGAAAGCTTGACATATAATCTCGTCCGGAACACCCTGCAAGTGCATGAGGGATTTAAATGACTCTAAGTGGTCCAATGGATCCTTAGACCCGTCATAGGTTTTTATTTGCAGCATACGGAACTTTGTTGGAAGGGGGAACGAAGTGACGGGTGCCATAATGGGCGAGTCCGTCCTGTGGACCAGCTCGTCGAGGTTATTCATCATGAAGTCCATCATCAAATTCATCATCTGCATCTCTGCAACCATATGTGGTGGTCCTGTATCTGCGATGGATGGACGACTGGTGTGTTGTTGCTCTTGTCTGCTCAAGGCATTGCTGCCTTTCGGTCCTTCTCGATCCCTCCGTTCAGCGGTGCACTGAGGGCTGATACCCTCTTGCTCTTCTCCATGATTGTTGGGCCCAGCGTTCCTTTGGCGCAGCTGTTCTTCTAAGTCGTGGTTTTGCTTATTGAGGCATTCCACAGCCACAACTAGGGTCTGTACCTACCTTTCGAGGTTAGTAGTGTTTGGTTCCTCTCCTTGATTTTTGTTGGTTGCCATTGAGTGAGTGAGTACCGTACAACTCTTTGTCTTGGAAGCGATAATATGGCTACTATCATGTTTCCCACAGATGGCGCCAACTGATGATGCCAAAAATCATCAGTAAGTCACACAGTCCTCATGTGTTCTTTGACAGAACCTGTGAAACAAAAACAAAGAAGACTCTATAGAGAGTACCGGTATGGTACCGGCCAAATACCCTCCGCAGGTTAAGTTATAGAGAATTTCTACAACTCTAGAGTGCCAGAGTTGGAAAAATTACGCGTACATTGATTTGTGAAGGTTTTAGGGTTTTTATAGTAGTGTAGAGCTAACGTTAGTTTCTTGGTGGAGAAGGCATTTCCTTGTAGAGAAGATTTTCATTAATACTTGCGTTTTATAGGATCCTTTCCTTGTAAGGATTCCTCTAATCATGGTTGGGCGTAGAATGCAAGATATTTCCATACTAGGATTCTTGGAGACTACTCATGCCATGTCTGTGCCACGGGCTCTTATCAAGTCGTCTCCCTTGGACCTGTCTACTTTGAGGAGTCCATCCGTCGCTTTGCCTCTCTATCCAGGTCATGAGCCTGTCCACTATTTCTTCGGTAGGTAGAGTGTTTAGGCCGTCTCTTTTGGCAACTTTGTCACTAATGTCTACTCCCGCTATTTTTGTCTGTCTACTTAGGGATTTTATCCCTATCACTTTGTGTAATATTCCCAATAGATGAATGAATACTAAACACTACACTAGTCTCTATTTCCATTCCTTCTCTTTCCATCTTTCATAAAGAGGCTTGGTTGTCCTTGAAATCGACTAGAAACAATGGTGGAGCCAGGAATTTTGAGTTGGGGGGGCCAAACTATTGTGCCAAGATAAACTCAAATCACAAATAGACACTATCCTAAAAAATCCACATAATATATGTGTGTGTATGAAAGTATAAATTTTAACTTTTCTTATTCTAAATAAGTTATATACATATACACAAATCATCAACTTTAATATGTATATATATACACCTAGACACAAGATCTTCTTTATAAAAAAACTTATAATCTTCTTAAACTCTAATTAAGTATACAAACATTGTATAATTGGGTATACAACATACAAATATAAAGAACAAAAAAAAAAAAAAACAATACACACATATATAAATTTTTATAACAAAATTATACATAATTTCCTTTTTAATATATAAATTATTCGCAAAATTTCATCCATGTTTAACAAATCAAAATCATATTGTTATAACTGAAGTCTCATATGGGCTTTTATTTTCGTGATAAAATCTTGAGAATAAAAAATTTCAACCAAATAGATATATTATCAATGTTAAATGATTTAAATGCATTTATAGGATTTGAAATTGAGCTAAAAATTAGGGGTCCTACTATTTACTCACAAAACTTACTATCTAATTATTTCATTCTATTGCAATTGTATATCAACGATAAACCCTATTTTTCTAGAAAGGATTGCCAAATTAGTTAATCAATGCTTTCTTTTGGAAGGGGTCAATTTCTATTTTTTTCATATAACCTTTAAATATTTTTATAAAAATACCTTATATTGTAAAAAAAAAATTAAAAATTTTGGATGGGCCAAGGCCCCCCCAAGGATGCATGTGGCTCCGCCATTGACTAGAAATATTCTTTCCTCTATCAAATCCAATATTATCTTAGCTGAGTCCTAACATTAATATATTCCTATGGTCGTTTTCAGAGATAAAGAAGCAATATAATAAATGGAAAATTTTCAAGAAAGGTTGCAGCTCAATAAGAAAGTTTATTTTTACTCTCAGTTGAATAAAATATAAGGTCTTTAGCTATGAATATATGAAAGTTGTAGATAATGATATCACTAATTACAATAAAATGAAACTAATATCTTTGAAACATAATTGTTTAAATTTATCTATCTTGTATGTCAGTGCCTTACATAATCAAAACCAGGATGATGATCCAGCGACATTCTTCGAATACTAGTGATCCACAATAAAAAGCATGGTACCTGCAGATGATTTTAAATTCAAGCAAGATCAATGATTACAGAAACCTCATCCGTGTAGCTTTTTTTTTTGATGAACTCATCTGTGTAGCTACATGTTCAGGCTAATATGGTTTTCATAATTCTATAGGAATACGAATTTTATTTAATTTGTCTCCTCACCGCATCAATCGTTCATGGACTCCCCACTTTTGGTGCTTTCATTGTATTTATACACGGTAAGTAAACACAAACTGGGATTGGCTCAATACAAATACAAAAGAACCAAGATCACCCACAGTTTGCTTGCAGCAGCCAATTCGTTATTAAAAGGAAAGAATATTACCTCAAAGACAATCAAGATATCTTATATTACAAGGAGAAGGAAAAACAGATGCTGCTTATATAATGGAAAAAACTATTCCAACAATTAAGATAGATGTAACACCTTAATAGAAAAGTATGAAAGGAACCATAAAAATGAGGGGCATCCAATAGCTCTTCTTTCCTTTTGGAAGAGTGAAATTTGATCGATATAACTCTTTCCTTACAAAGGTGGTGGCAATCGAGGAGACACTTTGACAAATGCATATGAGAGTCAAACAAAAATTAATTGTAAGTTAAATAGATGAACAACACTGAAAAGGAAGAGGATTCCATGGCAAGAGAACCAAAAAAATGATATAAAACAGATCCTCCTCATAATAATTGTCAATAAAATTAAAAGGTAGAGTGCTGATAATGATTATGTCCAACAGTCAGGATTTATCAATTAGCAAAATAATGCTATGCTACTATAAATAATAACGGCTTGGAACAAAACATTATGGCAAGGAATAATTGAAATTAATAATCTCTAGCATGAAAAATGAAAAAATTGCAAAAGAACTTTTGAGCAAAGAGAATTTAATTATCTCTTCCTTGACTTATATTGTCCATATTTTTTATTTGTTATTTTTTTTTTATACAAGATAGAATATCTACTCTATCCTAATCTAAGTATATATGTATGTGAAGCTCTCTCCTGGAGACTTAAACTCCGGTCTTTGCCTCCACACCCCACAAGCACTTATACTTATGGAGTGATCATCACACCAAGGGTATGCGGTGGTATATTGTCCATATTATTATTATCAATTGTTCAAGCTCTTTTTTTAACAAAAATAAATGTATTCATATTTTCAAGCTTTTTTATTATTGAAGATATGAAATCTGAAACAGATAAGATGAGTTTCATGAAGTATCAATGGTATGACACTAGGAAAATAAGAAGTAGGTATTTAAAGAAGAAACTTACAGTTTTCCCTTAAATGCACACTTTTTTGTAGTCTCCTTTTCGCAAAGTCACCTCAAATTGCATAGTCAGTGCATCCCAAAATTAAGACTATAATAACAATTACAAACAAGATTTAGATGTACACGATCAAAACTAATTTACTTATAGAATTATAGTTTCTTCTACAGGAATGAGAAATATTTACGTAAGTGAAGAGTCTTAGTCCATGAGTTAAGCATCAATATTTCCATCCAAAAACTATTTATCATTTCCAGAATTATTTCCATGTCTTCCCAATTAATTTATGAACTCCGTACTTGATAGTCGAATTACCAAGGTTAGACTAGGTGACAACTATGAGTGGCAAATTTGCTAGGAAATTTTTATTGATAAGTGCAAAGTTGCTAGGAAATGTGTCAAGGCAATCACTGAAGCTACATCTATAAACAACCTTATATACATGCTCATATCATATCTTATGGAATCCATAATTGTAAATTACTAAGCCATTAAATCTTGCATCTTTTAACAAAATTCTACTCTTAGGACATATGTGATTTATTGTTAGAAATATATGTCACTATTTTATGTAATTGGCTAATCCTTTGACAAAACGCACTTTACTTGTAATTGGGTAGATCTAGGATGTGTTTAATACTTCAAGGAACCTTGTTTCAAGTTCAAGTGGTAAAGCCATGCAAATCTGTCCAAGAATCAAGGAAGAAAGTGCAGGATTTTAAAGCTCGACAGCTAGTATCTATCAAGGTTTAAAAGCTGTTGAAGCCCGTGGCTCGACAGCTATCTTGATAGATAGGGTATCTGTCGAGGTTTATGAAGTTCAGTTTTTCAGGACTGTTTTTCTTCCAATCCGTGAATGTATGTTTGGGCTTTCTTTTCTCACAACTCTAAACATATATGAGAATTATTTTAAGGGGCATAAAAGGTTGCGCGAGTGTGAAGCAAAATTTTGTTTATGCAAATTGTAACCGGAGATAGAATTTGTCTTAGTTCATCTTTCTTCTGAAGAAGCTGTTGTGTTTGTATACTATAGGGTTTTGTGACCAAGCAACTTCATGATCTTCATTGTCTGGATGAACTGAAGAACTTTGCAACCAACATCCTTCTCAAGTTGGTGATTAAGTCGCGTACTAGGATTCACGCAATTGGTTAGTCACGTACTGGGAGCCGTGCATTGAAAAGGAGAGATTGTCACTACAGAACAAATCCAATCAGGTATTGGGGTAAGGGTTCAACTGTAGGTTGGTATAAGGTACTGGGATTCCTTTACTTTTAACCACTTGTTTTGATAATAGTGGATTATTGGGAGTGATGACCTTAAAATCATCCGGTGGAGTTTTTGCCGTGTAGGTTTTCTCCATTCATAAACAAATCACCGGGTCAATTTATTTTCCGCTGCATACTTAGTTTAATTGGTGATTTGTTTGTGCTGCCATGCATCTTGCATGTTAATTTTATTAATTAATAAACTTGGCTAATTAATCAATTAATTCATCACAAGGGGTCAATACATTCTTCGCCTATCAAGTGATATCAAAGCAAGCACACTTTGATTAGGGTTAATCTTTGCTGTGTGATTCATTGACCCCTGTTGTCATGGCTGCAACCGGCTTGAAGAGATCTTTTTTTTCAAATATATCTTGTTTTTATAATCTCTACTTTTTTAAGTGTATCAGAAAATGCAAGTCTAAAAGTTATTTGAATTCTATTATGATGACCATTGAAAAAGATCTCAGATTGACAAAGAAGAAACTAGACTATCTCAGAATGAAAATGTGCAAAGGAGTTTGTCTGAGAAGAATGAAAGTTAAAGGTTTAGCTCATAAAAGGCAAATAAGTGAACACGCCATTCCCACTGATCTGTCATCTAAGCACGAAGTGTGTTTCATGATGAAGTCCACATTTCAGGTTATGGACACGTGTTTGTGGTACCTTGATAGCGATTGCTCAAGACACATGACTGGAGACCGATCTCTCTTCAAGGTTTTCGAGTCTAAGAAAGGTGGTAATGTCACTTTTGGTGATGGGAGCAAGTCACAGATTAAAGGAAAGGGAATCATATCACTACCTAGACTGCCAGACATTGCTAATCTTCTTTATGTAGAAGGTTTGAGAGTGAACCTGTTGAGCATAAGTAAGATATGTGATCAAGACTTCATGGTACTATTCTCTAAGGGAAAATGCCTTGTCATAGATGAGTTTGGAAAGAAGCTTATAAATGGTGTTCGCACTCTAGACAACTGTTATGGCTTGGTTCTTGATGCTAATATTGTATGAAATAGCATTTGTTCACCAAATGAAGACCTATGGCACTAAAGGATGGGACATGCTAGTCACAAACATCTTTCAATTGTATCTAAGCATGAGTCAATTTTAGGGATACCAAAACTCAATAGAATGAGCAATGTGGTGTGTGGACCATGTCAACTTGGGAAACAAACAAAAGCTGAACATCCAGGCACTCAGACATCTGCTACATCTAGACCATTGGAGCTACTACATCTGGATCTTATAGGTCCAACCAGAACCAAGTCTCTTGGTAGAAAAAGATACATCATGGTTATGGTAGACGACTTCACTAGGTATACTTGGGTCATTCTCCTACAATCCAAGTCTGATGCTCCTAAGCACATTGAAGCTTTGTGCACAAGATTGCAGAATGAAAAGAGCCTGAAAATTAATCAAATTCGAAGCGATCATAGTAAAGAATTTGAGAACTTATATATGGAGTCCTTTTGTATAAGATTAGGTATATCTCAAGAATTCTCTGCTCCTATTACTCCTCATCAGAATGGTGTAGTAGAAAGGAAGAACATGGTTATCCAAGAGATGGCTAGAGCCATGTTGCACAATAAGGATGTGGCTAGAAACTTATGGGGAGAAGCAGTTGACACTACTTGTCATACAGTTTATAGGGAGTACTTTAGACCCGGTACTAAGAGGACTCCATATGAGTTCAACAAGGATATGGCTAGAAACTTATGGGGAGAAGCGGTCGACACTACTTGTTATACAGTTAATAGGTAGTACTTTAGACCTGGTACTAATAAGACTCCATATGAGTTATGGAAGAGAAGGAAGCCAAATATTAAATATTCAGAATGCTTAGAAGTACTTGTTTCATTCTTAAGGACAGAGAGAATGTGGGAAAATTTGATTCCCAGAGTGATGAAGGAATATTTCTAGGATACTATTCTACAAGTAAGGCTTATTGGGTATACAGCAAAAGAACCATGAAGGTAAAGGAAACAATAAATGTTGTTTTTGATGAATCTTTAGATTCCGGATCTGAGATATTTAGTGAGGAAATCCTTAAAGAGATCCTTCCTACTGAGCCCAAGGAAGTTTAAGAAATTGTTGAACAAGAGCCTGTATCTCCTAGTACTCCAAATACACTAAGCGTTGTAGAAGATTCAACAGACTTATCTACTTCACCTGATTCTGAAACCCATGAAGAGAAAGGACCTTCTTCTAGGATCAAATTGAATCATCCTCCTGAAGTGATTATGGGAAACATGAATGAACTTATACTAAGGAAGCGTATAGTTGATAAATGTGTTGCTAACTTTATATCTTATTCCTATTACTTGTCATAAGTTGAACCCACTAAAGTTGAAGAAGCTCTTCATGATGAAAGTTGGGTTAAGGCTATGTATGATGAACTGCTTCAGTTTCAAAGGAATGATGTCTGGACCTTAGTACCTAGATCGGAGGGTGAGCACATCATCAGCACAAAGTGGATTTTCCGTAATAAAACTAATGAGGAGGGTAATGTCATCCACAACAAAGCTCATCTTGTAGCTCAAGGATACTCACAAATGGAAGGAGTAGACTATGATGAGACATTTGCTCCAATAGCCCATATGGAGTCCATCAGAATTCTCCTGGCCCTGGCATGCCACTTGAAGTTCAAGCTCTATCAAATGGACGTGAAGACTGGATTCTTGAATAGGTTGCTTAAAGAAGATGTATATGTGGCTCAACCAAAAGGATTCATTGATCCACACTTCTCGGATCATGTGATGTACCTCAAGAGGCACTTTATGGGTTAAAGCAAGCCCCTAGAGCTTGGTATGATCGGTTCACACAATACTTGGTGTCACATAAGTTCACTAAAGAAAAAGCAGATCAAACTCTCTTCATAAAGAGGGAAGATGGCGAGTTGATAGTTGTTCAAGTCTATGTTGATGATATCATCTTTAGGTCAACTAAGGATGAACTTGCTCATAGCTTCTCAAAACTCATGCAAGCCGAGTTCGATATGAGCATGATTGGAGAGCTAACTCACTTTCTTGGATTGCAGATTCGTTAACAAGATTTAGGTATATTCATATTTCAATCTAAATATGCTAAAAATCTTGTGAAAAATTTTGATTTGGAATCTGCCAGTTCTGTTGGAACCCCTATGAGCCCAAATGTTAAACTCATTGTTGACTTGTTAGGTAAAAGTGTAGATTCATCTCTTTATAGAAGTATGATGGGTAGTCTTCTTTACCTTACTGCTAGTAAACCTGACATTAGTTACAGTGTAGGTAGATATCAGGCTAATGTAACTAATGTACATTAGTTACATTAGTTACAATGTGTGAGTGTGTGCTAGATATCAAGCTAATCCCAAAAAATCTCATATGATTGCTTTGAAAAGAATCATAAAGTATGTCAAAACCACTGCTGACTTTGGTGTGTGGTACAACAAGGACACAAATGATGTCTTAGTTGGATATTCTGATGCAGACTGGGCTAGGAATGCTGATGATAGAAAGAGTACATCGGGGGGTTGTTTCTATATGGGGAATAATCCCGTCTCCTAGATGAGCAAGAAGAAAAATTCCATCTCATTATCCACTTTGGAAGCTGAGTACATCGTTGCCGATAGCTGTTGCACCCAACTTCTTTGGATGCAAAAACTCCTCCACGATTACGGTATTTGTCAAGAGCATCTTATCATCTACTGTGACAATACCAGTGCCATCAACATCTCTAAGAATCTGGTTCAACACTGTCGAACTAAACACATAGAGATTCGACATCACTTCATTAAGGAGCTTGTCAAAGATGGTACTCTTACTCTTGAATTCATTCACATTAATGATCAGAAGGCTGATTTGTTTACCGAACCTCTTGATAGCAAACGGTCTGAATTCCTTCGTCAAAACATTGGTATTATCTCTATGGATCAATCTCTTATTCTCTTCCTCCTTCCTCATGCATTTGCATCTAGTTTTATGCGTTGCTTTGTTTTGTCTAGCATGTTTTTGGTTGTTTTCATTTCAGTTTTGTTTTATTTTTTTTTCATATAAAAAAAATTTAAAAATCTAAAAAATACAAAAACAATGTGTGTTTGTGTACATAGGTACTTGTGAACCTTGGATGGCCATTGGAACAAAATTTTCTAAACTTTGTATCTTTTGCAGGTTAGATGAGCATTTCTATACACAACTAAGCATGTGAGTTTTGTGGCTCGTGTTTGTGATAAGTAAGATTAAGTAATCTCTTGTACCAAACTCGTATCACCCTTTTTGACGGGAAGGACTAGAAAGTCCTAAAAGAAATGCATAAATAACCATCTCACCACTATTGCCCGTCAATCATGAAATGACATCCGTCTGATTCAACATAGCAAAAGTGCAATGTCAAATGCTTAATATCATTGGGTATTTCTTTTCTCTCTCTTATATGCCCATGCATGGTTTGCTTAAAAGAAAAATATGCAAAGAAAAATAAAAGCAAATAGAACAAAATCCTTTATATATAATAGCAAGCGTGTTTCTAAGAGATGTGGGAGTTATAGAATGTCCCTCGAAGTTCATAGTCCCCATCAAACAGTTATGATTGTGTGTGAGTTAAACATGTAGACACTTATGCAATCTTGCGATGTTTTTACACACAACACGCAATATTCTTTGCTACTTTTGATACATGTGCGGTACAATGTGATTTGGCTATCACAAGGAATACTTGTGTCTATGTATGCTCACTAAACTGTCTTAACTTGTTTTTGAAATATAAAATTAGTTAGACTTGTTGTGTGTGTGTGTGTGTGTGTTTTGGGATCTTTGTGCTCATCATTTTTCTTGTTGAGAGATGTTTTTGAGAATTTAAAGTGTTGATTGGATCCTTGGTTGAGTTGCATATTTGATTGCATTCATGTCTGTGTTTTTCTCTCCTTGAAAAACTGTTTTTAAGCAATCTCAACAGCTCCTTGACACCTCTCGAAACCTGGCTTATCTATCGAGCTCTTCAGCTTCTTTTTATCGCAATCTCAACAGCTTCTCGATAACTCCTTGATCCATCGAGCTTGTGGACACCTTTAGACACCTTCTCAATAGCTGCATCTGTCGACCCTTTTTAAGCTCGACACCTTTTAACACCTCTTGATCTGTCGAGAATTACTTGGCTTATATATATAAGGTCAGTGCAATTTGGATCTCATTTCTCTCGATCTCTCTCAACTCCTATTGCCTCTTCACCACCCAAAACCTCTCTCTCTCACTCCAAACTTCATCCTCAAGGATTTTTCGGCCTAGATCAAGTTTTTCTTCACTTGGTAAGGGTCCTAATCCTTCTTTTTCACGCATTTAGTGCATTGACCTAACTTCTTGGGTTTTTTTAAAATTTTGGATTTTTTTCAAAATTGATGAAGTTATTGTGAAATTTTTGGGATGGGTTGTGTATTTTTTTATCTTAAAACATCATGCATTGCATCTCATTTGCATTATAACAATGTTTCATGCATTCTTAGATGTGTGTTTACTTTGTTGCAAACATGTGTGCTGATAGGATTGGATTGGGTTGAGTCTATGATGTTTTTACTATTGCATATCACATGTTCATGCATTTTCATGCATACGTGCTTTACACTTCCTATATTCTCATATATTGACTGTATTGGTGCTTTTCTGTGTGTCTCTTTCTCTCCCTCTCTCTAGTTTACGTTAATTGCTTCATGGCACCTAAGCGTAAATTTACTCCATCCCGAAACCCTCTTCGTTTCAAGGCATGAACTTCATCTGATCCAACTCATTTTTCTGTTCGGTTCCTTGATGAGCAAGCCTAAAAGGATTTATTGGGGAACTTTTCTCGACGAGGTGTTCATTTGGAATGCCAAGTCATTTTGTCAGACTTCTCTGACACTGACCTACCCACTGTCATTCATAATAGGGGTTGAGAGTCATTGTGTAACATCCCAGTCACTTGTCCATTCGTGTTGATCTAGAAGTTCTACTTCAACATGCATGAATTTGATTATTCAGTACCTCTTTTTATTACTCGCGTTCGAGGTACGTGCATTGTGGTCACACTGGATATTGTATCCAATGTGCTTTGTGTTCTGAAGGTAGAGCATCTTGACTACCTTGGTTGTGAGCATCTGAGGACTGTGTCCAAAGACGAGCTTACGTCCGCTTTTTGTGAGAGTCCTTTCGTTTAGGGTGATCATCAGTTTACTCCATGTTCAACCTTTGCTAAATGTCCTAGGTTCATGAACATGGTTATGAATTTTGTTTTGCATCCTCTTTCTTACTATAACTCTATTACTGAGCCCCGTGCTCGTTTTTTGCTTTCTCTTTCAGAGCATCTCACTATAGATTTTTCCTCTCATTTTATTCTTTCTATCATAGATGTATATCGGGATACAACGACCTGTGATAAGCTCATCTTCCCTTCAGTTATCACGAGGATTTTATGCCATTTTTCTGTTCCCTTTCCCTTTTCCGACCACTTCTCTGTTATGTGTGCCATAGACGCCACTACCGTTAAACGGAGCGAGGCGCAGATACGTTCAAGGCGGTCCGGTATGACAGCTCCTCCCACTTCTTCAGCTCCAGCCACCTCCGCTCCTTCTTCTTCTGCGGGGGGTGTGATTCTTGATGCGATCATGGCGTAGCTTCAACGCATGGATGCTCGCCTTGACACTCTCACTGTTGAGTTATGTCATGTGAAAACTTGTGTCAGCCGTATTGGCAAACGGTAGGCTCGCCTTGGTGGCTTCGTAGAGTCTCCCTTTCTTCCTCCTGAGGCATCCGACGATGATGATAATGAGGATGGAGATACTAGCTCACCCAGCGATGACGAGATGTCTACTTGATACTCTTACCCTTTTTCACTCATGACAAAAATGGGAAGTTGTTTTGGATATAAAAGTAGTCATTCTCATAGGGAAAGGGTTAGTATAGGTAATTTTTGTTAGGGGGAGTGTGTATATTAAGGGATGTAGTGAGGATTTTATGTATCTTTTTCTTTTCTATTTTAGATACATTGTTCATGTACTTTAGATTTTGTGATCATATTGTGATAGCAAACTTTGTACTTGTTGTTATATACTTTTGAGGTTGTTATTATAGTTCTTTCACCTATCTTTCCATGTGTTATTTCTTTTCTTTCTTTATGCACATGTTTCTTATAAAGTGTATGCAATCTATTATTTCTATTTCGCACTAAGATGCCGTGATGAGTTTTTTTTTAAGTGTTTCAGAAATATAGGTTGTCAAAGTCTACTTGCCATAAGCTCTCTTATTGCAAAGTTTTTCAAAAGTTTGTGTTAAGGTAGATTTTATTGTACTCAACAAGAGAATATGGGTTAAGTGATTTATGACTTCTTTCATATCTCATTTGTTTATTGTGGTTTTGTCACGAATTGCCAAAGGGGGAGATTGTTAGGACATATGTGATTCATTGTTAGGAACATATGTCACTATTTTATGTAATTGGCTAATCCTTTGGCAAAATGCACTTTACTTGTAATTGAGTAGATCTAGGATGTGTTTAACTTCAAAGAACCTCGTTTCAAGTTCAAGTGTTAAAGCTATGTAAGTCTGTCCAAGAATCAAGGAAGAAAGTATAGGATTTTAAAGCTCGACAGCTAGCTCGATGGATAAGGTATCTGTCAAGGTTTATGAAGTTCAGTTTTTTAGGACTGTTTTTCATCCAATCTGTGAATGTATGTTTGGGCTTTCTTTTCTCACAACCCTAAACATATATAAGTATTATTTTAAGGCCCGCAAAAGGTTGCACGAGTGTGAAGCAAAGTTTTGTTCATGCAAATTGTAACCGGAGACAGAATTTGTCCTAGTTCATCTTTTTTTTTGAAGAAGCTGCTGTGTTTGTATACCGTAGAGTTTTGTGACCAAGCAACTTCATAATCTTCATTGTCGGGATGAATTGAAGAATTTTGCAGCCAACATCCTTCTCAAGTTGGTGATCAAGTCGCATACTGGGATTCGTGCAATTGGTTAGTCACGTACTGAGAGCCATGCATTGAAAAGGAGAAATTGTCACTACAAAACAAATCCAATCGGGTATTGGGGTAAGGATTCAACTGTAGGTTGGTATAAGGTATTGGGATTCCTTTACTTGTAACCGCTTGTTTTGATAATAGTGGATTCTTAGGAGTGGTGACCTTAAAATCACCTGGTGAGATTTTTACCGTGTATGTTTTTCCCATTCGTAAACAAATTACCATGTCAATTTATTTTCCGCTACATACTTAGTTTAATTGGTGATTTGTTTGTACTGCCACGCATCTTGCATGTTAATTTAATTAATTAATAAAGTTGGCTAATTAATCAATTAATTTATTACAAGGGGTCAATACATTCTTGGCCTATCATCTACTATACCAAACAAAGAGAAGTCTAGTCCATAAACTCAAAACAATCAAAAACAACAAAGATATGAATATTCACAAGCATAAGTTAGATACTAGTTTTGCAAGAATCTTCTAATTTTCTAGGTAAAAGACTTCTCTGATTAAATGACTTTAAGAATTTATCAGAACACTGACCCAACATGTTCAAGAACTTTATACATACAACTGGAGTCTACTCGGAAGAAATGCAGTAAAGGAAAGAAAAGCCCAAAATTTTACAAAAATCTGGGCTACCTGCTTGCTCACTCCCAAGTGTAGAAGATCGTAGCAATATAATTCTCAGAATATCGAGATTAAACCACAAGGAGCGGTGTAAATTCAAAGACAATGTAATTATAAAAAAAAAAAAACTTTTGTGAAGATGAAGAATAATTTTTGCCTGGTAATTGTAAACAAGAATAACTGAGACATTATTAATTGTGACCTAAGAAATTATCGATATGAAATTCTTTGTGATCTAAGAAATTATATATTTCATAATTAATTGTTCTTATACAATTGAATACTTATGATTTGTTTGAACTGAGACAATTTAAGAACGCATGATAACTTAATTTAATAATGCAGTTAAAAAAGTTTTCAGAAAAAAAAAAAAAAAAAAAAAAAAAAAAAAAAAAAAACCCCATTCACTTTAAAAGCTTATTTCTATTTGAAACTTTTAGAAATTCATCTAAACAATAAGAAAAACATTATTGAATTTATTGAAAGCATGGCAGAACTAATAAATCAAAAGAAATCTAATTCAATAATCAAATATGTTGTTGATAAAATCCTAGAAAGAATCACATTGAATATTCATACCATATAGAAGAAACATAACCCTAGCCCTAGCAAAGAATTTAGGCTGCCATTAGAGAAAGGAAAATACAAGGCTTTTTCTGCCAAATTCGTTCTACACAGCCTCCCTTCAAAACCCTAATGTCAAAGTGCCCAAAGAAAATAAAACTTTTACTATTTTAATTTTCTTCCAAATTTACAGCTGTAACTTGTGAGTTAATTTTGGCCTTCAAAATTTGTGAATTTCGAAAAACTCAAAACTAGAAAGTTGTAGATACTTAACTCACGGTTCCAACCCATCTGACCTTGTGTCAATTGGATTTTTGAGGAGAGAGATACGCCCAAAATACTGATCAGTGCTCAAATCTGATTTTTCCTTTTCAGATTCTACCTCTTTGATTTCTTTCCATATTTGAAACTTCCAAATATGGTAGACAACCCAAGCAATCCAGCTGCACCTCCTTAGACATTTAAGCATGATCCTTTAGCTCCACTTTAATTCTAGTTTGGCCTCCATTCTCTTACAAATTACAATAAACTCATCTTTTTCACATGATTTTCTAAAAGTAGAAAATTACACGCATTGAATGACATTTTTTTTAAGAAATTATGTAATGATAAATAATATGGACTAATGCAAATCATAGCTTAGTTATACAAATTAAGTATATTAATAAGGATATAATGCTCGCATAAATACATAACAAGTATACATTTTAAGGCATTATCACTGCCTAATTACCAACACACAATGAACCTAAATCATTCTTGTTTTCTTCTCCTCACTAGTTCCTTGACTAGTCTCGCCTTGCTAGAAAAGAACACAAGCAAATATTAATATGCGAATCGTTTAACTATAAAGATATGTATATCTAATTAGTATGATTCAAAATATAGTACCCTCTCCAGTCCCACTGTCAGGAGCTTGTCTCCATGTCCTTTGCGTCCTTCGTGGCCGATCCTCAACCCACTTAATGTGTTCACCCTGTATCTCCTTAATGTGTGAAGACTCTGGTGGAGGGCTGGGGAGTATCTCAAATTGGCTCAACTAAGTATGCACAAACTCAAGGGTGGGTCACCTAGGAGTGGGCTCGAATATCATGTCTTCACTACCATGTACATCAGTTGGGGTAGTACCAATTGTCAGTGGGGAAGACATACAGGTGGTGGGTAGGGGAGATTGAAAGTTCAAATAGCGTATGAAACACTACGAACGTTTAGACCCCCAAATTTACAAATTATCAATTCAAGCTTTATATCAAACAATGAACGTGCGGAAAATGAACAAAAGCTTAAAACCGAATTGATAAACAATCTAAGTCAAATAAAATCACAACCATAACAGAAGTTAAATGACAAAGATAAAGGGAAGAGAGATGCAAACAAAGGACAACACTCGATGTGTTGTTGAAGAGGAAACCGAAGACCTCGGCGAAAAACCTCTCCGCCGCCCTTCAAGTGGTCAAATGATCCACTAAAGAATGTAGTTGGGATACAAGGACAGCAATAGACCCTCCAAGTCTAATCTACCCAGTGTACCTAAGCCCTCTAAGCTTCTTGCTCTAACGAGGTTACGCCGAACCTTTTTCTTCTTTAGCTTTCTAGATCCCACTACTAGTCCATAGCATCAACCAATGAGAATTGGTCCCTTCCTAACTACTTCCCAAAGCACCAAATAACCTTCCCACAGATATGGGTATGGTGAGAAAAAGATTTGGCTAAGTTACCTCTCAAGGATCTACAATGGAGAGGATGAGAGTAGAGAAATTTGAAGAGTCACAAGGTAAAGATTGTGGATTAGTCAATCTTGTTTTTCTCTAGGGTTTCTCTCTCAAAATTCTCTCTAGAAGCTCTCTACATTTCGTGGGTATAAGGGGTATATATACTAGGGTGAGAGAGGAATGCGAAGGGTCAGTTTTTCCAAAACAAAGTTGTCTGGCAGCTTGGCCTCGCGGCTTGACTAAGTCGCGAGTTCAAACCGCAAACTAACTGACCTGCCAGACTAGAATTTTTGTCCTATAGTGCACCAGCTAGCATAACGGTTCAAATTTTGGCGGTTTGCCAGTCACGTGCAACCAGCGAGACCAGTTGTGAGTTCTGCTCTACATGCTTCACTTGTGTGCAACTTCTGGCGGCTTGACAGTCGTGAGACACCAGCGAGATCCAGTCGCAAGTCCCTGTTCTGCTGTATAATCTTGAGCTTTTCTTCACACTCTCTCACACACTACCCTTACATGATTCCCACCTAAAATACAGGGTTTCTAAGTGCTGAATTATAAGCAAATTGACACGAAATAAGACCAACAAAATGGTTGATAAAATTCAGCCTTACAATCTCCCCCTTTGGCTATTCCGTGAAAAAACCCTACAACAAACTCTAGACTTAATGTGTGAGTTGGGAACAGTTGAACATAACTCACTCACACCTAACTTTAGTATCTGTGAAGCTCTTGAATCATAAGTACAAGTATCTCCTGAAAAACAGTCACACAATAAGATTATTGTATGCAGAAAAACTTGTATTGCAAATGAAGCAAGCACAATGCAATCAAGTAAAACGGATTAATGCAATAAAGCAAAGCTTGACCAAAAATAAACAATTACTATAAATAGTGATCACAATGCTCATTCACACAAGGAATGAACATCCGGACATGCAAGCAAATAAGCTCAATGCAAAGTGTCATTTGCATGTCCAACACTCAACCAATGCAACAACACAAGGTAATTGCATTAAGGATAAAAATCCAACAGAGGGCACAAGAGTGATGTACTTAAGGAAATGCATGACGTTAACTTAAAAGTACTAGCTACAAAGCAAGGATACAAAATAACCAAACAGCCACAGAAGCAAAAGTACAAATACACTTACAAAAGCAAGGTACAAAATAAAAGGCTACAGAAGCATAGGTACAAAATAAAAAATAAAAAAACTAAATAACATCAATATATATTTCAAAGTACTAACATAGTAGAATATCCAACAGTTTAGACTAAATGTATTTAGCAAAAACAAAGATAATATAAAGGCACATGAACATAAACATATAAAGTAAATTGCTAAGACAATGTTTTTATGCATGCTCCCCCTCAACAAGTGCTCCCCCTCAAGAGCTATACTCAACAAAAATAAGCTCCATAATTTCCCCCTTTTTGACCGGAATGGCCAAAGGGTCACTGCTGTGTGGTGAAGCTATCAAGCTTTGTTGAGAGACTAGACAGCTGGTCTTAGAGTGCAGCCAGCCTGTCAAAGTATTCATTTTGGACTTCTTTAAGCCCATCAATCCTCTCCAGGATGATCTGGAATGCATCCGGGGGTACGTCTGATGAAACTGATGCTCTGCTTCTCTTACTACGGCCTCTTGAACTTGAGGGTTGACCTGCAGCTTCTGTCTCAGTTTCCATACCTTCACCTACTTCCTGATCACCTTCTTCTTCGTCTCCCGGAAGACGCAATCGAATTCTTGTGATGGTTAGTTTGTTAATTGCTGAGGGAGTAGGCATGAGTCCTATATCTTGAGGGATTTCTACTCCTTTTAATCTAAAAATTCTCATGAGAAGACTGGGGAAAATCAGCTTGGCCTTGGATGTTGTTCTCGTCTCATCAACAATGGTGTAGAATATGTGTGCACTAATGTCTATGAAGGTCTTCTGCTTGAGCTCCATGAGAAAGATGGCTCTAGCATTGTTGATTGTGGTTAGCTTCCTTACTAGATATAGGTTGAACATCATTATCACAGTGAGGCATCTCATATCTGCTGGAAAGGCATTGGTGTTGAGACATCTTCCCTTACGAACTCCACCAATATGTGACTGAACGGTTTCTAAAGACAGCATCCTATCCTTATAGTGTGTAAAGTCATGGTCATCTAAGCTGTCAAAACCCAACACTTCATCGATGTCATCTACATCTATGGTGAATTCCTTTCCTCTTGTCCAGCAGTTGATCTCATGCTCTCTCAAAACAGAATTAGCATAAAATTCTCTTATTAGAGGTTCACATACCCCAGGCAGGTCACTCAATAGTTTCTCCCAATTTCTTCCCTCAAAACAACTTGGAATGAAAGTGTCCTTCGGATCCACCAAGTTCACAAACCTCTCTTGAATGACGGGTGCTTTCATGTAAAATTGAGTGTATCTCTCAAAGTGTTGAGAAGATCTGAACTTTGTGTTGTCCATCTTCATCCTTCTGTCACTTCTTTTGGCAGTAGATTTCTTCTTTGTTGGAGTCATCTGCAAGATCAAGACAGTAACAACCACAAAAACAGAGCACAATAGATGCAACAATAAAACATCAGTAGAAGAATAATAGTACTATAAGAAACAGAAGGTTGTACTATAAATTCTGACCGCACAAAGTTTAGGAAGAATCATAGCAAGATATAACATACTATCATATGGATATATTGCTAGAAATAAATTCAGGCTTCAAAGAGATAAAATGCAAAATCATGACATAAACAATCTTAGGACACAAATCTAAACACAAATTTAAATGTGCAATGTCAAGTTTTTTTTAGTCAAAAACAGCATATGGCCAAAACACTCATAAGAACCTCAATAACACAGGCATATGTCAACATGACATTTTACAATGGGTATGATATGCACAACTAAGGTCAAATCCGTACAAGTACTCAATGAAGAGAACTAGGCATGAGAGAAAGCATATCAAGCATTAGATCAGAAGGATCAACAAACATCAGTCAAGCAAGATAACAAAATGATTCAAACTCATAGTCGAAACCCCAAATAACTCAACAGATCTAACACCACAAAATCCAATAAAATAAGGGTTAAACACATGAAATAGGTAATGAAAATATGAAAACCCATACCTTTTTCTTAAAGATTGATAAGAAAATGATGAAGAACAATGAGATTTTTGTGAAGAACACGGTGAGTTAGAGAGAGAAAAATACAGTCAAGCTAATGAACAGTCACAAAAATTCGAGGAAAAATTGAAAAGTTTTAAAAACTGACTTTATACATGCAAAAACACGCGTTTTTCGTGACTGATCTAAGTCGCATGCAAGTCACCAGGTCCAGCCGCCAAAACACTTAAACAAAAATTTTGGAAAAATTTTTTAAGTGTTTTTCACGACTGGAGGTTCAAGTCGCGAGATAAACGCGAGCTGAGCCGCGAAACATTCTGTGTAAATCTCGCGACTGAGCCTCCACTCACGACAAAGCCTCCAAGTCAACCCGCGAGAATCATTAAAAACCCAGATTTTGAAAAATATTCTAAGTCTTTTTCGCGACTTGGGCAATGACCCGCCAGTAAGACACGAAAACAGTCTGTATAAAGCTCGCGACTGGGGCATGCGACTAGAAATACCCGCAACAGAGTCGCCAAAACAGGACACAGCAGATTTTGAAAATTTTGACCTTTGCAAAAAACAAAAGACTTTCCAAAAACAACAAAAAACACTCAAAAATCTTTTTGAGCTTGATCAACAAATAGATGAGCATGTGAAACACATTTAAACAAGTACAATCACACGAATGAATAAGGCATTCAATGAACATAGACATGTGTGATGTGTGTGGATATCATCAATGAGATAGTCCTTAGACTAATGTGAAGCTGTTGGGATAACTGCCCTTAAATCCTATTGTATGATACTATATATGATATTATGTATGACATTATGTGAGAAATGATGTATGACTTAATATTATGTTTAATAAAATTGCTTTATTCTTATCTAAAATAATGGTAACATGAATATTCGGACATTATCATATAGTCCATGAGATGCTTAGTATGTGATTTATGTAATTTAGTCACAGAAGATATAGATCACAAATTCTTTGTAAACTCAGAATTTTAGTTTGTAGTCGGTGATGAAATTGGGCATTTTATCTGCGAAGACTATAACATATTAACTAAGATGATTTGTCTTGATCATGGAAGTGGTGACTTCTAGTTGATATGTTGATATGTTTTAAGAGTTAAGACATATTGAACTAGACCGCTGTGAGATTTATTATTCTCCTAACGACTGTCAATTGAATAATAAATCTCACGACTTCTATTCACATGAACTCTTAATCCTGAGAGAATAATGGACCTGATCATGAAATGTAGGTTGCTTTGATATATCAAGAGTGAGATCTAAAGTAACGGTCAAAACCTCAGTATGTTGGGCAGCCGCATTTAGTGTTGATGGAACATATATTCTCAAGATGGAATTCATAGTCTCTTGACGGAGATATAAAATATTCCCTTGAGATAAGTTTAATGGGTTCAGTTATTCATAGAGTTAGGCCTAACCACTTTAGTAAGACTAAAGTATATATTTATGAAATTAGATTTCATAAATATATGATGAATAACTTTAGAGGATTAAATCAGGTACTCAAGGATTAAGATGTAGTAATTTACAAAGTGACAGTCTATGTTCATGACTTTGTATTACTACGAATATTTTATGAAGGGGTTGCATATATAATAAAGTTTTGAGATATAATTTATTAATAAGGCCTAGAGTACAATTATATTTATATAGTGGTATTAAATATAATTAATGGTAACTTTGGACTTGTCAAGAGTTGACAGAAGAGCCCAAGGCCCATTGGAGCTACTGTCTTATTTGTTCCCTTTTGGTCCCACTTCAAGCCACACACTAACGCCCAATTAGGAAGGCCCAAAAGGCTAGTCCAATTAGATAATCAATTATGTGGAGAGAAACATACAGAATTTTATATTAGAATGAAATGGTTTGTATGTTCACATATGAAAAAGAAAGACTCCTTCATATTCTCTCTAGAACAACACATAGAACTGATTGAGAGACCACACATCTTGGGCATTAAGTAGAATTGGAATGAAGATTAAAAGTGTTCCCGAGTACTTCTAATCTTTTTTTTGAAATTCACCATACCGAGTTACACTCTATTATTCTTATATTCTGAAATTTACATTGCACATGTTATCTATTGCGAATGAAGTAGATCCGTTAATCTTCTGCTACGTATGTTTTGTATGCGATATAAACATGTTATTTTCTTACAGAAGCTTCAATGATCAATTCAATCAAGACATACACAATTAGCACTAGATAATGTGACCTATCTCAATTACAGAAATATGTATATATGACCTCCTACATAAACTTGGCAACATAACTTTGAAGCTTTTCGTTTGGCTTCCTCTTCAACATTTCATTTGATCTCTTTGAATCATAACATCTCATTTTGGAAATTGATGCCAGAAATATTTGATATATCACTTTGATGAACAAACCTTTGGCTTTTTGGGCATCATACATTTTCATAAAAGTCACTTTCCCTTTTTCCTAGTCAAATACTAGTATATGTGACAGGCTTTTGCAGCTCATTATCTCTTTTCATTTGGAAATTTACATTTTTGAGCTCATTTAAGCAAAAACAATAAAATAAAGAGCGGGAAGATATATAGACACAAGTCTATACAAGTCTCAAGATCAACAAAACCATTGGCTAATCATTCATGACAAGGTTGAAGATCGATTTACAACAATCACATAGATTTCAAGACTTCTCCCAAAATGATACAAGTGCGTATGAAACAAGCCATGCTCTTAGATGCACAAAATCATTTGTACGAATGTACATGCCAAAACAAGTTTAGGACAAAACTCATCAAATTTGATCAAACAATTTGGATTTTCTACTTTTTATGTGTTTTTGGATTTTTGACACAAAAGAAAGAAAAATTGATCAAAATCAAGAATGCAAAAATAATTTAAAGCAGAAACACTCAAACAAGCGCAAAACACACAACCAAGCAATGTCACAAAGCATAGGAAGTATTAATGCATAGACATGGTGTAATGCTTATGCATGAGTACCCTTTTTCACCTACACGCCACGTGCGTTTAGGGTGATATCCCTATAAGATTGGGTACGAGAGTTAGGACTTTCGAACCTTCTATTGAAGCTTTCCAAGCAAGTGGTGAAAGCACCAATCATTTTTGTCACATCCTTCATTCCGGAATCACTATCTCGACTTCTTGATTGCTCAATAGCCCAAGTCCTCTTGTCATTTCTTGGTCCTCTTGTTCTTTGATCACTTGCATTAATCAATGCCCTCAGTTTGTGACAATTTGGTCTCATGTGTCCTTGAAGACCACAGTGATGACAAAAATGATTTGTTCTTGGACCTCTTTGCGATCTTGGAAGTGATTTCCTTCTAGCTTCAGGTCTGACCTCTGAGGAGTTACAGGCCTTATTCAACACCCTTTGATCAGCCACATTCTTCTTCTTTTCTGGCTTTACCTTTTCAATAGCTGGAGTTTCCATCACAGGCTCCTTTGCCTTCATAAACTTCACGTCCTTGGAGATTTTGACAGCAGAGCTACTTTCTCCGGTATATCCCAAATCAAATTTGTCTGAGAAGTGTTTTTGCGAGGAGATTACATCATCTAGCTTCTTTGTGGAGACTCTTTCTATCTTGGCATTTGCTTAAATCACCTCAAGCTCAAGAAACCTCACCTTTGCATAGGCTTCCGACAACTCTCCATTCAACTTCTCTATCTCACACTTGGCCTCCTTATGTCGCACTAGAAGACTTCTATAGTCCTCCTCTGCCCTCTTCATTTTTTTAATGGTTGTATTAGCCACTTTCGCATACTCACCTGTCTTCTCGAGAAGAGAATTATAGGCCTCTTGCAGTCCCACTATACCTTCATCTTCTTCATCATCGGATTCCTCTATTATCCCAATTGACTCCAATTCAGAGTGCTCACCCAGCTCCTCTACAAGCACACTCAAGTTGTCTGACGATGCGACATGATCAATGGTTATGAATGCAGAATAATTCCCTTCACCGTCACAGCTTTCCTCTTAGTCTGAGTTAGATGAATCTGAATCACTTAGGGTCGTGGCATATGCTTTTCCTTTCTCTCTTAAATAATTGAGACACTCTTTCTTGAAATGTCCATGTCCATTGCACTCAAAACATGTGATTCCTTAAGAGGATTGAGACTCCTTCTCATCTTTCCTCTTAAATTCCTTTTTCTCCTTTCTGGAACTTGGGAATTTTCTTTTCTCATTAAATTTTCCATTCTTCTTGAACTTCAAGAACTTTTGGAAATTCTTCACAAGATACGTTACATCTTTATCAGCCTCATCTTCATCCGATGAATCATGAACTTCCACCTTCTCATTAATTGTCTTAAGAGCAAGAGATTTGCTCTTCCGTTGTGATGGCAATGACAGCTCATAGGTTTGAAGTGAGCCAACTAATTCTTGAACCTTCATATCGTCCAGGTCTTTGCTCTCTTCAATTGTAGTAACTTTTGCACGAAAGCTCTCCGGCAATGATTGAAGGATCTTCCTTACAATCTTTGAGTCCTCCGTTTTCTCACCCAAGTTGAACTTGCTGATGACTACTTCATTCAGCTTGCGATAGAAAGAGTCAAAGGACTCGTCCTCACTCATCTTGAGCTCATCAAAGTGAGTGGTCAGCATCTGTAACTTAGTGTCTTTCACCTTCTTTGTTCTTTCATACGTGGTCTCCAATATTTGCCATGCCTCCTTAGCCACCGAGACATGGGATATCCCATGAAACTCATCTGGAGACACACCACAAAAAATAGCATTCAAAGCTTTACTGTTAGCGTTAGATGCAGCAAGAGCTGCTTTATCCCAAGTGGATTTTTCGGCCTCTGGCCTTACCTAACCAATATCAACAGCATCCCACACACGTTCATCAACAGAACATAAAAATGCCCTCATCCGGACTTTCCAAAAGGCATAGTTGCTACCATCAAAATATGGTGTTGCATTCAAAGATTGAGACCAGTCCATCTCAATAAGGGGTCAAGGATCGCACTAAGGTATTTAAAACACAGCAAGTGCACCCGCTCTGATACCAATTGAAAGTTCAAATAGCGTATGAACACTACGAAAGTTTAGACCCCCAAATTTACAAATTATTAATTCAAGCTTTATATCAAACGATGAACGTGCGGAAAATGAACAAAAGCTTAAAACCGAATTGATAAACAATCTAAGTCAAATAAAATCACAACCATAACAGAAATTAAATGACAAAGATAAAGGGAAGAGAGATGCAAACACAAGGACAACACTCGATGTGTTATCGAAGAGGAAACTGAAGACCTCGGCGAAAAACCTCTCCGCCGCCCTCCAAGCAATCAAATGATCCACTAAAGAATGTAGTTGGGATACAAGGACAGCAATAGACCCTCCAAGCCTAATCTACCCAGTGTACCTAAGCCCTCCAAGCTTCCTGCTCCAACGAGATTACACCGAACCTTTTTCTTCTTTAGCTTCCCGGATCCCGCTACAAGTCCATAGCATCAACCAATGAGAATTGGTCCCTTCCTAACTACTTTCCAAAGCACCAAATAACCTTCTTACAGATATGGGTATGGTGAGAAAAGGATTTGGCTAAAGTACCTCTCAAGGATCTACAATGGAGAGGATGAGAGTAAAGTAATTTGAAGAGTCACAAGGTAAAGATTGTGGATGAGTCAATCTTGTTTTTCTCTAGGGTTTCTCTCTCAAAATTCTCTCAGAAGCTCTCTACATTTCGTGGGTATAAGGGGTATATATACTAGGGTGAGAGAGGAATGCGAAGGGTCAGTTTTTCCAAAACAAAGTTGTCTAGCGACTTGACTGAGTCGCGAGTTCAAGCCGCAAACTAACTAACCTGCCAGACTGGAATTTTTGTCCTGTAGTGCACCAGCTAGCATGACGGTTCAGATTCTGGCGGTTTGCCAGTCGTGTGCAACCAGCGAGACCAGTCGCGAGTTCTGCTCTGCATGCTTCACTCGTGTGCAACTTCTTGCGGCATACAAGTTGCGAGACACCAGTGAGATCCAGTCGCGAGTCCCTGTTCTGCTACACAATCTTGAGCTTTTCTTCACACTCTCTCACACACTACCCTTACATGATTCCCACCTAAAATACAGGGTTTCTAAGTGCTAAATTACAAGCAAATTGGCATGGAATAAAGCCAACAAAATGGTTGATAAAATTCAACCTTATAGAGATGTAGTAGATGATGTTGGTGGGCAAATATCATCGCGGATAATGGATAGGGACTGTCATTTGTCCTCATGGGTAAACCTATGGGATAAGCCCTCATCATCGTGAGCTATGGATGGAAGTAAACCGATGTCATCGCAACCCATGTTGTAATCAGTGTCAAACAACATCTCATCTAATGACCTACTTGCCTCCTCCATGGTGTGGTCATGCTCAAGTGTGTGGCCACGACCAGATTGATGCCTTCGACGCCCACCAACTCGCCAAACACACCCAGCAGCTAGTTCACTTGTGTTGCTCTTATCATGTGTATTTTCCAAGTTCAAATGACTGAGCTTTTCAACAACTTTCAAGGCATTCATAGACTCGATGTGGATCGCAAAACCTAGATCTCACTTTGCCAGTATCTTTATATGTGATTCAACCTGTCAGTATACGGAAGTAATGCTAGTAGGTTGAACTAAACTATGCTAACTAAAGGACATTTGTAATAGAAGAGACATTGTAAACTTACCAAAGTGTCCTAGTACGAGGCCTCTTTCATAATAAAGTATCAAGTGATGTGACAAAACCACTCCAAATACACATCATCGTACCTCATCGCCCCCTCAAAGAACGGTGCATCGACTACTTCGGCGCGCGCAACCCATTTAGCAATATGAGAAGCATGTTCTGCATACTAGTCTCTATCATTCTTCCCTTGGAGTTTTATATTGTGCAGAATGGTAGAAGTATTGACATTGATCAGTACGCCCTGCTTCATTCCAAACTATCGGAGGACACGTTCGAGGTGATGGCCCTCAACGATCCAAAAACGTAAAAGCAGGGCTGTAGACTTCCATATGAGTTGGCCTGTAGTACAATATGCGAGCAGGGAACCCATCATTGACTTATACGGCTCCCACACAATCTACAATTATCTAACAGAGGCAAACAACCACATTATGTGTAGCTACATAATTTTCCTCTTTTTAAAAAAAAAAAATTAGATAAGTTTGTTTTGAAGACATGGATTAGTAGGAGAGTGTCCTATTTTGTAAGTATTTTAAGTGGAGTTGGAGATATATTTTTACCAAGTTTTTCTCAAGTGTTTTCCATGTTAAATGTAAGGTTTAGAGGTATTTTTAAACCATATAAAAGCCCAGTCCAAAAAGGAGAATATTCTTCTATGTAGTATAGATATGGTTAGAAAAAAAATGTAAAGAATGGGAAAGATATATAATACAAATAAGTATTTCTATTCTAAAAATTTTAACTTCAATATAAAAAATGTTTATTGATGGTTAGGATGCAAGTGAATCGTAAGTAGAACAAATACTTGCCAACGTGGTTCCCAACAAAGGTACTGAAAGCTCGGATTTTGTTAAAAACAAAAGAACTATTTAGACCCCCAAATAAAAGATAACGGCTCGATAGATTATACTCTAACTTATACTAAGTGCGGAATAAAGTAAATGCGAGTGAATAAACAAATAAACTACTCTAACCCATAATCAATAAAGCACAATAGTAAATTGAAAGGTAAAACAGTAGGGAAGAAGAATGCAAACACAAGATAACACTCCGATGTGTTATCAAAGAGGAAACCGAAGTACTCGGCGTAAAACCTCTCCGCCGCCCTCCAAGCGGTAAATCGATCCACTAGAAAATAAGTTGGAGTACATGAATAATAAAAGACCCTCCAAGCCTAGTCTACTCCATGTACTCGAGCCCTTCAAGCTCCTGCTACCAACTGGCTTCGCCAAGTCTTGTTTTCTCTTGGTCTCCAGATCACGCAATTTAGCCCGATTGCATTTGCCAAACATATGGCTTCTTCCAATGCTTCCCAACAGCTCCAAAACCTTACTTTTCACTCAAGATGGGTGTGGTAAGTATTTGGGCTATCAACCACTCTAAGATTTATAAATGGAGAGGTAAGAGTTAAGGAAAACTACAAAGAATTGTGTAGAGATTTGTGGGTGTAAGAGTCTCTCACTCTTAAGGGTTTGTGGCAAGGGTTTTCTCTCAAAAGCTCTCTATATCATCAGTGGGTAATGTGAGTATATATAGTGTGGGTACAGAAAGTGTGTATCAAATAGTACAGTCTGGCAAAACAGAATGTTTCGCGAGGGTCTTGCGGGAAGGCCTTACCTGCAAGCTACTCGTGAAACACAGATGTCTCCATCTGTCCTGACTCTTTGCATTCCAGTTATGTGCAGAGCACATGCATCATTTCGCAGGATGCTTAGTCGCGAGCTACCTACGAAAACTCTTCTATCTTCAATTGCTTGAGTCTTCACACACTCTCTCTCTCCATCACATAACCCTTACAATTAAATCCCACAATAAATACAGGTATAAAAAGATTGAATAAAATTACAATCAAATTTGGCAAGGAATTAAAAGCCAACAAAACACAAAGTTGTAAATTACAACTTTAAAGGTACGATACTTGATTTAGCTGTAGTGAGGCAAGTGACATACAATAACCGCTTAAGACGTGTGTTGCATGTTCTGTGGTGCACGTAGCCCCTTTCCATCTAGCAAACAACACATACATAACATTCATATTAATTACTTACATAATCCCCAAGCGGAAAAGTAGTGCGTATGTAAATAATAAGTATACAAAAGCAACATACCTAACAGGAAATGGACCTTGGGGCAG
Organism: Lithocarpus polystachyus; assembly: GCA_033629205.1. Taxonomy (NCBI): domain Eukaryota; kingdom Viridiplantae; phylum Streptophyta; class Magnoliopsida; order Fagales; family Fagaceae; genus Lithocarpus; species Lithocarpus polystachyus. The sequence goes on along the minus strand of CM066170.1, from coordinate 44,099,691 downwards.
TGCCTACTACGGATGTCTCATCATCGAACATATGTGGGAACCTGGCATACACCCACAACTACACCAATTGTAGTACATTGCCAATCTGCTTCGCAGTAATCTCTAATACCTTACACAAGTGTCTACATAGTCAACTTTGTGCTACACTACCCCAGCTATACTTCTTGCCATTACTGATTGGATTCAAGAATTGCAAATACATGACTGAGATTTGGTTGCCAGACTTGTCCATAAACACCATACCACCCAATATCTCTAGTATGTAATACCAAGCGTACTGCTGCACTTGCAAGCCAGTGGCATCAACTAGTAGAGGGTCGTTAAACATTGTCTCAAGCCAACATAGTTTTAACCTTGTCCCACAAAGCATAGTTGTGTTTTTTGCATAAGTAGCCCCATTCCAGCTTAGTTTTCCCCACCACCGGCAGGCCTTCTATAGGTACCCCCGTAATAACCTCCATGTCTTGTAATGTAATTGTTATCTCACCGTGGGGCAAGTATTCGAGTGCGTCTTCGGGCGCTGTCTCCGGCCGCCATCTCTCCACCAACACTATGATCAATGCATAATCAAGATCTATATCTGGGACGCAAAGTAGCCCACCTAACTCCACATCTGTGATATAAACAGCAACCCGTGGATCTAACCCAACTTTGGGTATACAACTAAATCAATGACAACAATTAAGTACACTTGGCCATGCCTGCAAATGGAGAAAAATTGTATTAATATAGCATTCAAAACAACGTAATAATTATGCATCAAACTTAAAAATTTCAACATCATGTATTTTTAAAAAAGGATATATAATAACAAAATCTTTGTCACCAATAACTTGAGTATGATTTATATGAGAATAATAATATGTTTGTTCTTCAAATTTCACAAACACACACTCATCAAGTTAGCATTGTATTAATATAGCATTCAATAACAATGGAATAATTACACATTAAACTAAAATTGACAAAATCAATGCATTTTTAAAAAAGGATATGTAATAATAACAAAATCTTTGTCACCAATAACTTGAGTATGATTTATATGAGAATAATAATGTGTTTGTTTTTCAAATTTCACATACACACACTCATCAAGTTAACAATGAGTACAATCTTTTCCTGTAAACTTTTTGGACAAGGGTACTTGACCTCAGAGAACCATCCCAAAGCCAACTCGAACAATGCTCTACTTGCCTTGTCAAGACAGTACAATCATGGGGTCTCGCTGGATGCTTGTCCATATTTGGCATACATTAAATGCGATTGGTCAATACATCAATCTGTTCAAATTTAATTAGAAAATTTAAGTTACAACAACTAAGAAATTGCCCATTAAAAACAAACATATTACTGGTAATGAACAACCAAGTTGATTATAACTTCAAATTGACTTCGTAGAAGTAGAAAATACTTAGTAATTATGCTCATCAACTACTTAAGCTTTGTATTTTTACCCCTATAGATATATAAAAAAAAATAGAGAAAAACCCAAAAACAACAAGAACAACCAATCCTAGAAGTTTTTTCATCACCTCCATGACATTGAATCAAGTCCAACAAATGTTACTCATACAGTTTAAGTAATAACTAAAGACTTTTTTCTTCTACTTCTGGCACAAAAGGTTGAAATCTAAGTATCACTTCTTTTTTTTTTTTTGGATAAGTGAAATCTAAGTTTTGTTTAGTTAGCTTTAGCTTTAATAAAGAACCCAATTAGAGTTACACTTATGTTAGAAGTGCCAATCAATAAGTATGTAGTTGCATACTTGTAGACACTCGATTTTGCACCCATGATTTAATCAAGGAGAATGACCATCCATGTACCCAAAAAATCATGATTGTATTACATGCATAATTTATTCATTGCATATCGTAAAAATGATTTCGAGGTTCTAACGGTCATGACGGTATACCCAGTTTCCAAATTAGACTGTTAAATCGAAAGATATCCCATGATCAAGTCTGCACGGTCAGCATGCATTGTGTCTAGGTAAAGTCGACCATGCAGGATTAATTTAAATTACTTCTGATTAGTTAAACAATTAAAATTAATTAAATAATTTTGTGATTGGTTGATAGTTAGTGTCTAAAATAGGATTGTTTGCGTGGGAATAAAGGGGATAGTTGGATAACAATAAAATTATGGATAATCTAAACTTTATCAAGATTTATTTTAGAGTATTTATCAACAAGATAATTGTTGCTGAAAAGATCTGAATTATCCATAAAAGAGTTGAAATTTTAGAATACAGATTAAAAAACACGTCTAAGTGCAAGTCTCAACTCAAGAAAACCTAAAAAAGGAGTCCAAAACGCACTCGAACACAAAAGCACGATTGGCATCCATTCGGCACTTTTGAAGTGTCGATCGGCACTTTCAAACTGCCAAATGGCACACATTAGGATTTTGGCCCGACAGTCTTTAGGTGACGTTAAAACACATCATTTTCAACTTTTTAGCAAAAGGACACATCCCGATTTGTATTCTAATCGTCTGAGCTATTTTTTCGAGTCTCCCAGCCTTTATAAATAGAGACCGCATCTCAAAATTTAGCACACTTTTTCACGCTCCCAAATTTCTCATATTTCTGACTCCCCTTTTTGATATTCTCTCTCTTACGTTAAAGAGATTCTGGAGGCTTTAGTCTTAAGAATCTCTTTTTTGTAAGTAAGGATTTTTAGGTTTCAAAGACAATTGCATAATTTTGTTTGAACCCTAAAATATTCTATTAAGAAAAAAAGAGTACGTCCATGCAAGAGGTAGCTTTTCTTTACTTCTTCTTTTATTTCTTTTAATTTTGTGATGCATGAATAAATATGTGTTTAGTTTGATTTCCAATCTTCATCTCATATATTGTCAATATTTTCTTTATTAGAACATGTTTATGATGCTTTTATTGTTGAGGTCTATTTTTTTATTTCAAAAATCTGCTTGTTATCATATCTTTTCTTAATCAAAAAAATGATTTGCATCTTCATTAAATGCAGATCTAGATTTTTCTCAATCAAAAAACTGATTTGCATCTTCCTTAGATGTAGATCTGAATTTTTCTCAATCAAAAACTGGTTTGTATCTTCCTTAGATACAAATTTGAATTTTTCTTATTTAAAAAATTGATCTACGTTTTCTTTAGAATATAGTCCTCTTCTCAAAATTGATCTGGTTGTGTTTGTTTCGTTTAGTGCATGTAGCATAGATTTATTTCATGAATATAGTCCTCTTCTTAAAAAATCTTTTTCTTATTTTTCTTTACACATATAAAAATAGATCTGATTTTTTTTTTTCAATATACAAATCTGATTTTTTTTTTTTTTTTATTATCATAAGATAGATTTGATTTTTCTTTCACCAAAAAACCAATTTTTTTTAGTTCTAAAAAACAAATCTAATATTTTTTTAAAACCAAAAGACTTTGATTTATTTAATAAACATAGATCTGAATTTTTCTCTCAAAAAACTATTTTTTCTACACATCAAAAACAGATCTCATTTTTCTAAACCAAAATCAATTTTTATCACAACACAGATTTGAATTTTTAATAAAGAAGAGGATGCATTCAAAAATAAACTTATGTGATTTAGTTTTGTTCATGCATGCAACATATCATTCATGTCATGCATAAAGGGGTATATTGGTCACAAGAGTCTAGAAGACCAGACTCTATTTGGGCGGAATAGGTGTCTAACACCTTCCCATTCCGTAACTTAGCCTCCAAGTTTAGTGTCTTTGGATAGGTAGACCTAGGCTTTAACTTTGTTTCTTATTTTGGGTAGATTGTAACTAGAACAAAAATGCATGTAATTATTTGGTAGTTTGTAACTAGGACCCAAAGTCATGTAATACTCAATTTATCAAACATGTATTCTTTTTTATTCGATCAATGCGAATGGAACAATTCAGTCATGTATTTTGTATTTAGTTTTTTTCTTTTTTTTTCTTTTTGTATAAAAAAAATAAATGGTGACTCTACATCACTTACCCAAAAAGAGAGGTGTCTTTCAAAGCACCCAAAAATCTCTTTTTTGAGAGGCACTTTTGTGGTCTCTCACAATACTATCATACAAATCAAGGTACAATCCCGCTATATCTTTATTTTATTTTCTCTTTTTCATGAATTCTACCAATATTAAAATATCATGTGAAAATAAATTGAAAAGTTCCAAAAAGATTTTGGTAACCATAAGCAAATGTGCATTTTGAGATAGAAATAAACTGAAATAAGTAACACATGAGTTCTACTTCTAAATGATGCTAAAGGGTCCAGCACTCAGTTTTCTAGAGCTTGATATATGCTACTTACCCTACCCAAAATGTTGGAACACTCGGAGCCTAGGGCACATGTGAACATGTCTAGTAGATCCTTCTAAGCAATTAAAATCAGAACATACAACACAACCCCAGCAAACAATTTCCATTCTAGCCAACTCTTTGATAATGCTGGATCTGGAGTTATCTCCTGCACATAACCTTTCCTTGCCAAATCTAGATTCACCCTTTCTCTAGTTTTCATCTTTTGACTGCTCTTTCCCCAACTCAAACACAGGACATGGCAGTACTCTAAGCCTCTACACCAATCAACACAACCTGGACAACTTTTGAAATTCTAATACCTACACCCATTACAAAAGTAGGACTACAAAACATTCAAATGCTAATAGTTATCATAAATTTGGATTTCCCGCAAAATGTAAAAAAAATTTAATCCCAATAGCTTCAATTCATGCCAATGAAGACTTACAGAATTATATAATACCCACTTCTAAACACTTATGAAAGAATTCATTACAATGTTTAAATCAATGAGAATATATATATATATATATATATATATATATATATAACCTAAACTCAACAATAGAAAAAATGGGTATTGCTCAACTTTATAATTATGACAAAACCCAATTCAAATTCCATTTCTTTTTCTTTTTCTTTTTCTTTTTTAATAATTCGATTGTTACAGCAAGTGGGAGATGGGGGATTCAAACCTTGGTTAGTCAGTTCCCCTTATAAAGGAGACCAACCAATGCCATTGAATTTCAAGGCTCTTGACTTTCCATTTTAAACCGACAAAAAAATAAAATTTTCATGCTCAATGTTACCGAAATACAAGTCAAATTTTCATGCTCATGCATAATTGTTATTGAAGGACTAGAGCCTACAAAGTCAAATGCCTAAAATCCCAAAACCCTAGCTCATTTTATTTCCTCTCCCACACTACCAAAACAAGGTCAAACAAAGATTAGGGTTATGTACCTTCTGATTCGAAATTGAAGATACAGATCACCAATTTAAGAACTCAATATCGTCAATGTAAAGATCAGCCTTGAATTAACTCGAACAAATATGGGTGCTTTGCCATTTCGATTGGATTTCCAGTGACCGAGACGGCTGCGACATCATCTGAACAAAGAGAAGGAGAGGGCGAGTGAGGGAGAGTGAGAGTGACGGTGAGAGGGATAGCTTCTGGTTGTGAGAGTGAGAGTGACAATGAGAGGGACAGGTTCTGATAGTGAGAGTGAGAGTGAGAGTGAGAGTGACAAATTGGGTGTATCACATGGTACTCGAGTTCACTAGTGTCGAGTATGTAATTAGCTACAACTCAAGCTAGTGAAGCTCAGGTTCATGGTGGCGTTTTATATTTAAAAAAATCCAGCTCAGGCACTACCACATGGCAAATTTTCATGGAACTCGAGTTCCATAGGAAACTCTAGCTCCTAAATAGTGGTAGATTACTATATATTTTTGAAACAATGATAAATCCCTACATATTTTGAAAAAAAGTGCTATTTGCCATTTTGGCCGGAAAAAGTGTTAATTAAACACACTTCGATCGTTGAAGAAGAAGCTCAGCACAATGTATCGAGTTGCAATGTATTAATTGTTGATACTCAAGCTGCAAGTCGTATCAAGTTAAGTTTATATTAGTTAGCTAGTGTTTCAACAAGTGTAAATTTCTGATTGGTTCTCTCTTTTACTAGCCGTTGTACAGGTTGTTAGGTTTGGTGTTTAGCTTTCCTGCCTTTGCTCACAGAGAGCTGTAAACTTGTAATTAATCTTTAAGCGAAATATACAATTGATCAAGGAGATTCTCCTTCAATACATATAGTTTTAGTTTTAAGTTTTGGGCTATGTCTCCCTTGGGTTGATTCGGCCCACGTATGGCCCAATGCCAACACCGGCAATCCCAGTATAGGACTGAGTTTCAACTTTTTTTTTTCTTTGATAGATAGGATAGAAATTCAATCTATAGGTTTCACTCCATTTTAATTGCTTTCTATTATCAAACTAAGACACTAATCAATTTTTGATGTAGTCGGGAGTTCAAACCTCAGATCTCTTGTTCCATGATTAGAGATTTTATCAGTTAAGTTAACTAAAACCCCATGAGTTTCAACTTTCAAATGCTTAAGGTTTGTGTAAATCTTTGGTCTGAGTCTCTTTCCTTATCTAACTCCTCGTAAGCCGATTTCACTTCATCCACCATGCTCTTTACCGTTATCGACTTCCTCAATTGACAACACTTCTAGGCTGAGTTCTTCTTCCAAGTGCACTTTAGGCCTTTAGCTAATGTGGAATGGGCCATAGTGCAGTTGTCTGGGTTGAGTCCATTTGCAATGAAAGTGGGCCATTGAATTTAGAGCTATTATGTCATAGGATGTAGCTGGGGATTATTGGGCTTAAATGGGTTAACATTCTTCGTATCATTTTAACAGAAAGCTTAGGGAGTTTGGGGTTATAGAATCGAAGCTGGGCAGTTGAAAGACAATGGTACCAATTCTGTTGGAAATGGTGTTGCGTAGTGATCAATAAAAAATAAAAAAAAAATAAAATTGTTGGGTAATGGGTGTACAAACTATGTTTTTTTTCAAAAAAAAAAAAATACTACAATTTTAAAAAAAAAATAAATAATAATAAATATGAAAGTTTCTCAGTTTCGCTCTTAATAGTTGCATTTGTTTAATTTCTTCCTCTTATTATACACCGACAATATGAACACTTATGATTTAGGGGAGAAAAGAAAAAGTACTTATATTTCTATTTTTTGGATAATTTGATAGTGATGATAGGGGAATCCTAGTGGGGATTTGTGTTGGACCATGAGCTGTTCCATTACACCTTAAAATCAATTGGTGATAAGAAAGTCACATTCAAGTCTTTTATAGACTTTCTCAAAAAAAAAAAAAAAAAAAAAAAAAAAAAAAGAAGTCTTTTATGGAGTTCAACATCACACCTTGTGAGCTTGTTTTTAAAACGGTTGTAAGGAGTTGAATTCCAACAATTTGAAACTTGGATATTTCCTTTAGAAATACTAAAATGTGTTAGTTGAACTATAAAATTTTTGGCAAAAAGATACTTCTATTGGATTTGGGCAGTGAACACTTTTCTTTAGTGTGTGTATGTATATATATATATAGACATGATATGATTTGAGATTTATAACGTTCATTCCATAATATTACTTTTTATTAATAAACTAAGACGCCAATAAGCTTCTTTAAATTTAGATTCCTTACAAAAAACTTTATCAATTGAGATAACCAAATTTCTATTTAATTATTTATCACTAAAATATTGTTTTTGTTCTTAAAGTTTGCATGAATTTAGGTTTTTGTACCTAACTTTTTAAAAAGCTTTTTTCTAGTAGTTTAAGGGGGGGGGGGGGGGGGAAAAAAAAGCTTTTCCCAATTGTTTAGAGATTTAAAAAAAAAAAAAATTTAAGTACATAATTAAGATAAAATGTAACATTTTTAATAATTTAACTATGAAATGAAATTCATACAACTTTTGGGACAAAAAGAATATTTTATTTTATTTTTAATTTTGGGAGATGGTTAGAGGTTAGAAATACTTTGCGTGCTACTTTTGGTCAAAGATACGATAAGATCGAAAACGATAGTATATGAGAATATACGTTATAGTAATTCAAGGCCCATCTTTGCAGTTTGCACTCGTCGGTAATGTTAAATAGATGATATAATATTTCCTGTTTCTTCTTATTCTTCTTTAAATCTTGACCTCTTGAGTCCCATGACACAAAGACACAAACACAAGTACAAAGAATAATTCATTAACAAAATCGACGTCGTATTCCGTAAATCTAATACAGATAGGGTGCTTTTGATGCTTATGAGACTATTAAAATCTTAACCCATTAAATTAATATATCAATGTAATATTCAGGACAGTAAGTCAGGGTTTGAACTTTGACGTTGATATGGATTTTATATATATATATATATATATATATATATAAATAGTCATTTTATCAACCCAAACACTAAAAACACCCCATACAACAAGGGAGCTAATTTGTCTAGTTGGTATATTTTTTTGCTTCATTGCTATAGTGGGCTGCTAAAGATAACAGCTCACTGTAGCTAGATGGTATAAAAAAATTATTATTTTATTCCCACGCGCACGAAGCTCTCTCTCTCTCTCTCTCTCTCTCTCTCTCTCTCTCTCAGCAGTGATAAATGGGTTAGAAATCAGTGTGCGGCGTGGGCATGTGGTGGGGTTGAGATCAGTACGACGATGTGTGGTGACTGTTGAGATCGATGAGCAACGGCGTTTGGGTTTCGGTGTTTAAGATCGGTGGCTGTTGAGATCGACGTTTAGGTATCGGTGTTTGGCGTTTGGTGGGTTTTGGCTATTGAGATTGAAGATTTTTGGTGGGTTTCAGGGTTGTCGGCATTTGGGTCGGATTTCAGGGTCGAATTTGGTGGTGAATCAGATTTGGTGGTGGCTGAGATCTTGTGATGGTGGTGGAAGAGGAAGGTGGATGGGTTTTGTGATTTGGAAGAGGAATGCCAAAGGTGATGGCTAGGAGCCTGGTTTGTGGGTGTTTTTTTTTTTTTTTTTTTTTTTTTGGGTGGTGGATTGTGGTTGCTATTGTAGTGGTTGTGGCCGGTGGAGCAGTGATGGGGGTTCTGATTTGCAGAAGTTGTAGTACCGGTGATAGTCGTTTTGGGTGGATTGTGATGAGAGTTTATAGTATTAAATATATTAATTTATTTTTTGTGATGTTTATATTATTTTAATATATTAAATGTTAAAATAAGTACTTTATGGTAGGTTGTATTATAAAGTTGATTATTAAAATATATAAAATAATATTTTGAATGATTAAAGGCTAAATATTTTAGATTGTGACCACTCTAAGCGGTCAAATCTCATTCAGACTTTGCTTTTGGTTTTTTTACGTAGCATTTTGTGTCAGCACTCAACGGTTAACTTTTTGTGTCAAATATCTAATGTGAGATAAAGCCACAATGGGAGCATAAGTTGTGAGAGTTTCTTTGTTTTTTATTTTTTGGATTTTGGGTTCAAAGTTAAAAGATTGATATCTTCTGCGACTCTGTTTTCTTTTCTATGCATTTTTTTTTTAAGTTTTTATTTGTCTTTAATGTTTAGAGAAGAAAATGGGAGTAGTTATACGTATAGGCATTATAATATGGGCCATCATAACGCTGGACTTAAATACAACTTGGTGACATTTGCTGCAGCCAACTTTGAAGACTACAAAATGTTTTTTTTTTTTTTTTGGTATTGGTAGTGGGTCAAATATAATAAAAAAAAAAAGTCTTTTAAATTTTGTCTTACTAATAGATCAAGACAAAATTCCAAAGAAGAAATTCCGAACAGATAAGCAGGTATAATTTAGACTGCAATTATCAAGACAGAAAAAATAATGCAATCGTTTATCTTTCAGGTTGATTTCTTAGAAAACTCTTGGCCATTAAGATTTTGACGGGAATACTGACTTTTGGTTCTGAAATGAGGAATTCATTTGGAATTGGTTTAACTACCATTTTTGTTCACCAATGTTTGCCTTACATGTCAAAATGATTCTTGACGTTTTAAATATGTTAGTGTAGTTTTTAATTTTTTAGTATCATGTTACAATAGTCTCTATTGTTAAGAGATGAAAGAAAAAGCTAGAGGTCTTGTAGTTATAGTTGTCAAAATCTCGATCTGGATTTTACGATCTTACAATTTTACGATTACACCTATTCAAAACGATTCGGATCTTTCAAGGATCTTTGCAATCGTTCAGGATCGTTAAGATCATATGATCTTGACAATCCTAAACAACCTTGGTTTCTTATAATGTTTTTTAACTTAACAGAAAGCTCAGTTGAACCCAAATGAAAAATATAATCTCAATAAATCAAGTTTTTCCACACTGATGTAGAAAGAGTGTTAGTTAGACCCAAATAAAAAATATCCCAATAGAGTATCACATTTTGAGGTTTTTGGCCTCTTCAAATGATGTTTACAAGTGGATATAGTGATGTATGGTAATTATATCAATAAATGTATAATTTTAGTTATTATTTAACATATCAATATGTATTTTTTGTTTTTTTTTCTAAATAATGTAAGATATTACGATTCACGATCCACAATCCCACCTACCTCCCACGATCCTATATAGGATCCCGATTCTGACAACCTTACTTGTAGTTGAATTGGCACCTCCTCATGCATAAAGTACTTGGAGGTTTAAGGAGGAAAGGGTTTGAGACGCGGGGTTTTTACTCACAATTGTAATTTTAAACAACATAACCAAACTAAAAAGAATCTACAAGCATAGATTCTAATTTTTAAAAGCGCATGTGCATATGCCATGAACATGATAATGATATGTCCATGTCCCTTGGGAGCAATGCCCTCCATTGCTAGGGCGTCATCCACTGCCCTCCTTTGACTCCTATCTTAAGTTAGCATGGTCTCCCCTTCATTTAGGGGAGGCTATCCAGCAATAACTCTAGCATTCAAGGAAAGAACTACTCTTCAGAGGAACCGCCCTTTGTTTCGACTTCTTCTAATATGTTTTTCTGCGGCCTACAACAATGAAATCTCTGCATTACACAACATTTTAGGGCTAGTTTCCTCAAATATTTAAACATAAATGGCACTGAACAGCCATATTACTAACATAAATAGACGACAAAGGCTAAAATAAAAATTTTGAAATGTAAAGGAACTAGACTTGCATTTTTAGGAGCTATATCCACGTTTTTAATGCGTGTCTATAGATCTGTTTTTTTTGTAATGTAAACCCTAAACTTTAAGAACAAAATTATATTTTAATCATGATTTTAAGATTTGTAGTTCAAAATGGGATTCAACTTGAATTAAGAAATTGGAAAAATAAAAGGCACTTAAACATATTGTGGATTTGGGTGTGTCCGTAGACAGGCGGTTATTGGGTAGGGAAAAAGCAGGAGATCCATTAGTCCCTTCAATTGGACAGAAAGGGACATGCCTCCATGTCTGAAAGAAACCGTTAGTGGGAGATCCAATTGGGCAAGAGAGAGACATGGTCATCTTTTTCTATAGCCACGATCAAGAATAAAAACACTGATTAGTTGTTATCCATCCAGAAAAGAATACACAAGTTGTCATTAAAAAAATGAAACAAATGGTACTTATAATTTTCCTCTCAGGGTATCATTGCCTTTAATTGGTTGTCCTTGCTTTGTTGGTGGTGTCAAACCAGTAAAAAAACAGAGCCAAGTTAACAAATCACAAAGCAGAGAGAGAATTACAAGTCATTACATATTAGAAAACTATGTAAAAACAACAAAACAAAAAAGTCATTGGAATGATTTATAAAATAGGAAGTAGTGTAAAATTGCACGCTGATGTGTGCTCTTTATGGATTAGATCGAGTATGCTTGTTCTTCATAAACAATATTAATATTTGATCCTTCAAAGGTGGTACATGATACTGGTATGAAACCTGAGAACAGAATATGGGGAGTAACTAGTTATGATTTTATTTTTCTTTCTGGTTGGCATGTATAAGGCCAATTGTGAATACAAAGGCGAAGTTTTTTTTTTTTTTTTTTTAATAATCGTCAACAATAATAAACAGATTTTCCATGTACCATTCTAGACCTCAATAATTGAGGTAGCTAGTGGACATGATAATGCAACTAATTACAATCCCATCTTTATCAACTTTACAAACAACGGGATTTATTACTAGCACTCTCGGCTAGATCTAAGCTCTAAGTCTAACCCCACTATGATTCCCAATCTGGACAAAATTGTGCTCCAAAATAAGATCAAACGGAGACAATAGAAACCCAAAACCACAAAAAAGGAAAAAACAAAGGAATAATGACACTAGCTAGAACAAGAAAAAAAAAAAAGGGTTGAAATGATTCACCAAGGACTAGAAACTCTCAGGTGAGCTTATGCTCAAAAGCTCCTCTAAATATTCAGTTCCCAAGTCCTCAAATACCACCACATTTTGTGACTTTACTTCTTTCCCTTTACTTTTCCTTGTCATTGATTTTCTTCTCATGGAGTGCCTCCTTTTTAGTGCAACAACTGGTGAGCAACCTTCTTCACATCTATACTTCATGTCTTGTAGTGACTCCTTGACCACTTCAACTGGAAAATTGAGCACAGCTAAGGAACCCCTCATTGAAAATGCGGCTTGATCATATGCTAGAGCTGCAGCCTCAGCACTATCAAAGGTTCCGAGCCAAACCCGGATGCCATGCCTAGTTGAATCCCTTATCTCTGCTGCATATTTACCCCATGGCCTCCTCCTAACCCCTCTATAAGCCTTCTCTTTCTCACATACTTCTTCTTGGACATTGGATGTGACTTCCTCTTCCTTAACTATGCCTATGGAATTGTTTTCTGATGTTTCTTTGGCTCCCTCGGCTAGGACATCTAGAAGTAGCATTTCTTGGGAGTCATTAAGGTTGAAAGGAAGGGAATTATGTTGGAAGAGAAGTTCATCCCATGAGGATTCTCCGAATGATGATTCTTGGGAGAAATCTGAATTTGGGTATTGGTAGAAATAAGTTTCCATGATAGAATTGAAGTTGGGTTGGATTTCTACGCTTTTTGAGTCTTGGTATGTTGTGCTTTGAAGTGGTTAGCAACTTTGTTGGTGTAACTAGATTTGAATACCTAATCCTATATATACCCAAAGAAAAGAGAGGCATTGAATGAGAAAAGATCTAGATGCTAAAGATTTAAATAATTAAAATGATTAAATTAAGGAAAGTGAAAAGTAAGATTATAGGCCAAGGAGGATGTCCTAAGATTTTAGCATAATTTAATGCGACTGTTCTATTAATCACCACATATTTTTTCGTTGTGATGTGTTTGAATTAACCACGTGCGTCAAATGAGCCTGGCGGCGAGCTTGGACCCATTTTTGGTGACATCATTCTGATAGTGTCATGTATTTTTGCCTTGTCATATATAAATTCCCTTTTCAACAGCACTTTTCAGTTTTCACCCCAACCTCTCAAAATTAGAAAATTAAAAAGGACATTACTCACTACTCACTAACCAAATATGGGTGAGTTTTGTTAGGACTTTCTCTTTATTTTTTTAGTGTATCTGTGTGTATTAAAATATTTAGAATTTAAAAAAAAATAATGGGTAAATTTTATATTAAAAAATAAATATGAGTTAATGAGGTTTAAAGTCGATGTTGTGCATTCAATAATTAAGCCCTTTTGAATATATACCGCTGTCAATTTCTTTAAGACATTCTTCCCTTTTTCCTTGTGTGTTAAAATACTTAGTATTTAAAAAAAAAAAAAACCAAAAATGTGATTATTAGTGTCATGTTACCTTTTTTTTCTTTTTTTCTTTTTCTTTTTTTCTTTAATAATTTGAATGGGACATCTTAACCCTGGAAATTAGAGATTTTGTGTAGAAGGGTCTGAAATCTTAATGATGTTTTTTTGCATGATAAAAGAGATTCGAGCTAAGAGCTAGCTTATCATTATGCTTTTCTTATCACAAGCGGGGAGGAGGAATTCCAATCCAAGTTCTCCTAATGCAAAGAGAAAGAGAAAATAAAAAAATAAAAATAGTTAAAGTCGTTAAGGCATAAGACTCCGAGTAAGTTCACCACTATACTTGAAGATGTTAGAATCGTTAAACAGAATAATAAGCTTAGTGGCAAATGCTCAATTATTGACATGATTTGTTATGATTGATATGTATAGTAAAAGTGATGTGAATGGATTTTCCAAAAAAAAATTAAAAAAAAAAATGGTGTCACTATTCACTAATAGATCCATATATAAGTGATTTTGCTCCAATGAACAACTTGCCACCTAACAAGTGGTGAAATAAGTGTTAGCTCATGCTGTTGAAACTGTGCCTCAGCTAATAGTTGCTTTCGTTTTATTTTGCCTGATGTCTTCCCTGGAGTTATGTGCCTTAAAGAAGGACGGTTGTATGCCTTCTCTCTATTAATAATGAAATCTTCGTCTGTTCTGTAAAGGGGGGAAAATCCTCTACTGAAAAGCTTTAACTATCACCCTAAAATTTTATAATTCAATATCCTTGCCTTGAAAACTAGAACAATTAAATGTTTATACCATATCTTGTCAATTTTCTGTAAGATGAAATTCAAAGGTGAACAGTGAAAAAAATTGTCACATTCATTGTATGTGCCCCATAAGAATGGCTGATCTAGAAATAAGTACAATTAATAAAGGTAGACTATATCACATCCATACTGTGTGGTGATTCATGAACATTGCTACCTTCTATATCGTGAACATATAGCATAAGAAAAGTCCAACTCCGAGCCATTCATCAAAGGACAGAACATATTTCTGCCACAATACCTGGGCACATAGAAGGATGATACATGAATGAATTCTTCAAGATTTTTCACACTTATTCCATGCAAAAGTTTTTCAATAATGTGCTATGATATGATTCATTTTGTTACGCTTGTGGGCCAATAAAGCTCATTTCAGGAGCAAATTAAGTGGGAATAGAAAAAAAAAATTTTATTTTTTTTATTTTTGGGTAGTCTGAATTATGAATTTGATTGAATTTTTCTTAACGACACAGGTACTCTTTGACAAAATTGTCTCCATCATTGATCAAAGTTTAGTAATTTTGAAGTCCTAAGTTTGAGAGGACTTTCAAACATATCTATCCAAAGTTCTTTGGACTTTCAAAAAAGCTCCAACAAGGGGACCTGTATCTGGACATCTGGTAAAAATCGCAATCAAACACGCATAATTTTCTCATAGATTATGCCGTTGTCTCTGTCTGCTGTCATTTCAAGTTTCAACCACGTCACAACAATTCTATCGTTCTATTTATAAAAACTGATATAAACCGTAAATGTAACTCGAGGTGGAGGATTCCTTAAATTTTTTATTTCTTAGTAACGCTATGTCGGACGTACAATTGCTACAGTAATACTAATAACTGTATAGGTCATCTCTACCTAACTACTTTTGCTCTACTATTTTATGGGTCCGGTAAACGAATGTTGATTAACCCAGTGCACTTTATCTAATCTTGGATCTTAAAAAACATTACATGTCAAACAAATTTTTTAAAAAACTCAATCATTCCATAAAACACTAAATTTCTCTCCACTCGCAATGCAAAGTATTAGTAGTTTTTAAATTCTTATTTAACTTAAGAGTTCACGGCAAATCCACGGCCGTTAGGGCCAGCTCAATATAATTTGAAGCCTGATGTGAAAATTTTTAGTGGATTTTTTTAATATTTAAATATCAATTAAATATTATTTAATCGTCTTTCTATGTTATATATATTTTTTATTTTAAAACCGTTCTTCGTGTTCTTTTAAGATATCAAATTTCTAATTAATTTTTTGTATTTAGGTTTTATCAGCATCTATTTTGCAAGTTGTTAGGAAACTTTGCCAATGATTATTTGACACGCTCATAACAATACATTTTGGTATAATATTTTATAGTTTTAAAATTGGGTTGGGTTTCTATTGACTCAATATTTTGGGGGCATTCTTGAAAGGTGGGAAAAAAAAATGCAAAACTCACCTCTCCCTCTCTCTCTCTCTCTCTCTCTCTCTCTCTCTCTATATATATATATATATATATTCTTTTAAAAAAATCAATTATCCTTTTACAATTTTGAGACATTTTATACAATTTAAAGGGAATTTTGTTTATGCAATAAAGGGCCTTGAGATCCTTTAAAAAAAGTTTGGGATAAGTGGGATCATATCATTTGAAGGCCTAAAGTGAAAACTAAAGTAAAGCATTTTATATATTTAAATATGATTTTTTTTCTTAAAATAAATTAATATTACGTAAACTTTATTATCTTGTTTTAGATGCAAGATTACTATTTATCATGAACCACGTACTTTTTTTTTTTTTTTTGAGAAAATTTATGGACAAAAAAATTGACAAAAATTTTCACATCGTTGATATGATAAATTAATAGTGGTAAGTAAAAAAAAATGATATTAGCAGTAGATTTAGATAAGAACTAGTAAAAGTTTGCTAACTCAACTGTTGGTGAAAAATATTGTAAAATTTTTTGTGTATTGGTCCTTTTTATTTTCCTTTTTAAGAAGTACTAAATTCACAACATTTTCACAACAAATCCTAGGTGTTAAGTTTTAATTAGTTCTAATTTGAACTCATCATTGAAATTGCATTTTACTTGCCAATAACAACCAGTAACAATTCAGCACTTACGATTTTTTTTTCTTATTTTATATTTGATAAAAAAAAAATTCTTTTATTCATTGGCTAATATATGAGCTTAATTTATGCTATTACAATGAAAAAAAAACCCTATTAGTTAAAATTTGAAGTTTTTTTTTACTTAAGAGCCTTAAGTGATCACCTCATTTATCTATAGTATAGACCTAGCTCTGCCTAGTCGACCCTACCACTATCCCAAATTAAAGATTCATTTAACTTTCCAATCAAAGACCCGCTTAACTCTACTAGAGAGAGAGAGAGAGAGAGAGAGAGAGAGAGAGAGAGGCATTTATGACAATTATTTATGTAAACTTTCACTATAAATTTTTTTATTAATAAAATATGCAGAGTGTCAATGGTGCAATTAAAATTCTTTGGAAAAAAAAATAAAAAAGAAAGCTGGCTGCAGATAATGCTCCTAAACAAATGCTCAGTTTCATATTGAGTAGTGATGATAAGTAAGTTGGCAACAATTATGGTGTTAAAAATTTGGGAAACAATTTTTGTCACAATTTTTTCTGCAATTTGTTGAAGTGATAAACTGTAAGTGGTTAACAATTACTTTTTCACGCATCAACCATTACAAAAAGTTGTAAA
Organism: Lithocarpus polystachyus; assembly: GCA_033629205.1. Lineage (NCBI taxonomy): Eukaryota > Viridiplantae > Streptophyta > Magnoliopsida > Fagales > Fagaceae > Lithocarpus > Lithocarpus polystachyus. The sequence continues at coordinate 44,082,596 of CM066170.1, read as the reverse complement.
AAAAATTATGGTGAAAGTTGTATCCCTAGACTTAGTGATTATATTCATGTGGCAATTTATCCATGCAAAAGATAAATATAAATTTATGATTCATATTAAATATTATAAATCTAAAAGTGTACAAAGTATCACATCATTTAAAATTTAATGTGATGTGATGCTTTATATTCTGTTAGATTTAAGAAATAAAATCTAAGCTATAAAATGAAGAGATGTAAATTAAATTATTTTCTAATATTAATTATCATGCACAAAATTTTACGTTCAAAGGGTGGGACTCGAGGGGAGACATTGAATGGATAAGATCTCTGGATTTTTAAAGCATAAGAAGCAGTACATTTGAACAAAAATTTCTATTATTTTTTTTATTTTTTATAAATCGATAGTTGGGTGGAGGGAGGGGAAGGGGGAATTTGAACTGTGGACATCTTCTTTGGAGGTATTAAAAAGTGTCAATTGATCGAGTTACTAAGATCTGGGCCATTCGAACAGAGATTGCATCTTATAAAATTTTTCTTCCATTTTATCTTCTTAAGTTAAGACCATTCACTTATTACCCAATAGATAATTTTAATGATTATTGGATGCTAAAAAATACTTTATTTTGGGACAAAGTTGAGAGTTTAATCTTAAGTGGCATACTTCCTTCTCCTCTTAAATTGAAGAAAGATATTCTATTTCACTTGGAAACTTCAAATTTTAAGAATTTCATAAGATTCTTTTTTTTTTTAAATAAAACTTTTAGCTAAATCTAAAATACTGTTTAAATTGTGGGCTTTTTTATTTAATTTCCCTTATTCCATTTACACAAGATTGAGATATAACATTTATTAACAAAAATCCTTTGTTTCATTTTTAGTGTTTCACTTTGTATTGGAATGCCATGTGTCTAATATTTTTTTATACAATTTTAAAGTTTTGTTATTTTATAAGAAAAGAAAAATTGAAATGTGATAAATTGTGATTTGAAGAGTATAAAATGAATTACTAAAAGTAGGGCAAAGGAATTTTATTCTAACTAACTTATTTCCTGTCTTTCTTTTTCTTGTTTTCAAAATAACATGAGCACCCAATATAAATTAAAAAATTAAAAAAAAAATCAATTGATTAAAAACAAAACGAAACAAAAACTGCTCTCACGTGACAGGAAAGGTAGTTTCAAGTGTGGGCCCTCAACACTGAAATGATCTTATGGACGATTCATGGTACATGGTCATTACTAGGTTCCAGCTCAAATTTCTTTCTCGCCATTATTAGTATATCCGTACAAATGGCACTCTTTCAGTGTATATGCCATCCGCACAAAAAATTTAACAACATTTTTCATATCAAATAAATTTATTAGTTCTTGTTTAAACTTACTCTTAATATTACTTTTTAACTTATCACTAAAAATATTACATTAAAACATCAACAACAGTAGAGTTAAATTTTTAGCAATTTACCTCCACTAAAAGTTACTTTATCTATTTTAACTACACACGTACTACAGCAGTGGATCTATTTTAACTTTCAACACAATAAAATAATATAAACATCATAATAAAATAATATATTTTCTACAATAAAATAATATCTCACTACCCAAAAAATAAACACCACAACCACCTCTACCATCAGCCACAGCCACCACAGCTACAGCCACAACCACAACCACCACCACCAGTGGTCCACAGCAAAAAAAAAGAAAAAGAATAGATCGGCGGCTTGGGGTACCACCTCTACCATCAGCCATAGCCACAACTATATTTACGCCCACCACCACTACACCAATGGTCCACAGCAGGGAAAAAAAAAAAAAAGAACAGATCAGCGACGTGGATCGGCGGCTTGGGCTGATGACGTTGAGGCCGGCAGAGGTGTGGGGTTTGGGGAGATCAGCGATGGGGCTTAGGGTGGGTCAGCGGAACAGATCTGTGATGACGAGCTGACCGGCAAGCTGAGGGATGAGGGAGACGAGGGATCTGGCCGGTGAGCTAGAGAGAAAAAAAAAATTGAGGAAGAAAGAAGAAAGAAGAGAAGTCGGAGAGAGAGAGAGAGAGAGAGAGAGAGAGAGAATATGAGATGTATTTTTTAATTAGTGAAGAGAGAGAAAGAGTAATAAAAAAATAATTTTTTTTAGGTGTGTGCTACCGTGCACATATATAAATAGATGTGCACTGTAGCACTTTATCTAAAAATTTTAAATATGACTCTACTGCTTTAAGCTCTTTTTGCTATATTGGTGAAGCTAAAATAGCGATATAGCTATTTAACTCCATTACTGCAAATGCTCGTGCCAGATTTGTTGTCAAATTTGTTGTGTTTGAGAGCAATTCTACATTTTCTTGTGTTCAATCTTTTACCTTTCATGGGCGCAGTCACGCGATTAACAGTCAGTGTTTCTATTTTGTCATTTTAGTGCAACAACAATATTGTACAGAGTTCTCCACTTGCTTTAACACACAGGCACACACTAAACCCTATAGATGTGTAGTATGAAAAGAATTTAAATTCAATTCAAAATTTTCGGCATAGAAAAACTCTAGCTAGTTAGCTCTAGGCTCTAGGAGATTTTCTAGACCATTGCTGTCACTGGTGGGCTAGCAAGTTATTAATCATGCATTTTGTTTTTTGTGAAAGTATATATATACTTTTAGCTTTCTAGTTTTCCAGCAAAATAAAAAGTATACATGGTTCCGGGGAAAAATCATAAATAAGGTCAAATTAGGTGTACAAATTTTGATGACACTTTCGGTTTGGTGCTAAGCCAAGTTGCAACATGTTTGTGATGTAATGACCAAGTTGTTTTTTTTTTTTTTTTTGTTTGGCAATGGGGCCATGGAATCTGAGCACTTCTGGGCCTGGTGCATGAATCCGTATACTCATGAAAATTTGAACAATTGGCAGTGAAAGGTAGCTCTAGATCCATTCTATTTATCACTTCAGAAAATGTTACAGGCCTTCAACGTGTCCAAATTTTTTTGTCTTTTTTCATCATCATTGATAGTGAGTTCTTCGATCTTCAATATTGTGTTGTTGCTTTATAAGATACTGGGTTGGAAAGATTAAGCAAAGCCCTTATCCATTACAGCCAATAATTTATATATATATATATATATATATATATATAAAAAATCATTTGCCCTCGTGCGGTTTTAACAATAAGCAAAGCAAGTGCATGTATGTATCTTTATTTCTTTAAGTTACTTTATTCTTTCTTACTTACCAAACAAAAACAAAAGAACTTACTTTATATATTTTCTTTTGTACTCACATATTTATGAACATTGACAATCTTGCAAGCATATACTCCACTTTGGGAATGGCTTCTGGAACTTTCAACAATGTTCAAATAATTTATATTATCATAAGTTCAATTGAAAAAGAGGCAAGTGTTCGGTCCATCTTTAAAAAATAAGAAAGAATGATCATTTATAATAATTCAAATGAATGCATCTAATTAAGTTGATGCACTAGCTATAGATTCAACGGAAAATAGTTTTCACTATCATTGAACTTGCCAGAACTTATCCATCTAGAAATTGTACTTGTTGCTTTGTAGAGTCGGCATCAGATTTTTTTTTTTTTTTTTTTCTAATGATCTAAAATATAGTAATTAATTAATATATTTTCCTTTTACATACCATAGTATAAATAATTGTGAATATAGTTCAAGATCCAAATAAAGTATTTTATAAATCAATAGATGTGTAACAAAAGGTGTTTAACAAATCTAATAAATATGTGCAAATATTTTGAAAAAAAAATTAAATACTTTTTACCTATATTTTCTCAATTTATCTAGAGATACTATGTAGGTGTAAAAGAAAATAAAAGTACAAAAATTAAATAACTCTAATTAAAATAATAGCTATCTCAATTTTAGAGAACTAAAATTATCAGGTGTAAAACTTGTTCTAAAGTTCTTAGTAATTTTCTTTTCAATATCAACATTGAGGGAGACCTAGAAAAGTTTTTCCAGATAAAGGCCCAATTGCCTCCTCGGGAAAAGGAAGGGCTACTGGCATTCCTTAGGAGAAACATCGACGTGTTTGCTTGGAACTCTTATGAGGCCCCGGGAGTGGATGTGGAGTTTATCTACCATCACCTTAACGTAAGCCCAGCTGCCTTTCCCAAGAAGCAGCCACCTCAACGCTCATCCAGGGAGCATTCTGACGCTGTCAGAGATGAGGTGAACAAGCTCAAGCAGGCAGGGGCTGTTAAGGAGGTATTCTATCCAGAATGGCTGGCTAATACGGTGGTGGTGAAGAAGAAGAACGGGAAATGGCGTGTATGTGTGGATTTCACGGACCTAAACAAAGCCTGTCCAAAAGATCCCTTCCCCATGCCTCGAATTGATCAACTGGTAGATGCAACCGTAGGACATCCATGAATGAGTTTCTTGGACGCCCTCCAAGGGTACCACCAAATCTCCTTAGCCCTAGACGATCAAGAGAAAACAGCCTTCGTAACCCCCATTGGAAACTATCATTATAAGGTGATGCCATTTGGCTTGAAGAATGCAGGCTCCACCTATCAAAGAATGATGACAAAAATGTCCGTACCACAGCTGGGAAAATGTATTGAGATTTACATTGATGACATGGTGGTCAAGAGTAAGCTAGAGTCCGAACATGTTGGCGACCTCGGAAGCATCTTTGAAATCTTAAGGAAACACAAATTGCGACTCAATGCTTCAAAATGCTCTTTCGGCGTTGGATCAGGAAAGTTTTTGGGTTATATGGTCACTCATCGCAGAATTGAGGTCAACCCCGACCAAATAAAGGCGATCAACAACCTGCAGCCTCCTTGGAACCCAAAAGAAGTCCAAAAGTTGACTGGGATGACTGATGCTCTCAATCGGTTCATTTCCAAATCTACAGAAAGATGTCGGCCTTTTTTCCAGCTGTTGAACAAGTGGAAGGGGTTTCAATGGAATGAAGAGTGTGTTCTGGCTTTCCAGCAGCTAAAAGAATACCTGTCTCGGCCCCCCATCATGTTTAGTCCTACAACGGACAAGGTCCTGTTCGCCTACATCGCTGTAGCCACCCATGCTGTGAGTCTGGTACTTATACGAGTCGACAATGGCGTTCAGAAACCTGTCTACTACGTGAGTAAATCCCTTCACGAGGCCGAGGTCCATTACTTGCCACTTGAGAAGGCCATCTTTGTAGTGGTTCATGCCACTCGCAAACTCCCTCACTACTTCCAATTACATACGGTTGTGGTCCTTACCCAACTTCCACTCTGATCACTACTTCGGAGTGCAGACTATACGAGGAAGATTGCAAAGTGGGGTACCATCCTAGGGGCTTTTGATATAAAATACATGCCTCGCACCTTGGTCAAGGGGCAGATACTGGCTGATCTGGTGGTCGAGTTCCCTGAACCTGTGTTAAAAGAGATTGCCGAGACGATGCGCATGGATGGAAATTCAGTTGGCCTTGTATCCGTGCTAGGGTCCCCACCTTGAAAGTTGTATGCCGATGGTGCGGCCAATCAGAGAGGCTCAGGAGTGGGGCTAGTTGTGATATCTCCTGAGAATGTTGTCATCGAAAAATCCCTCAGACTAAACTTCTCGGCTTTTAATAACGAAGCTGAATACGAAGCGTTATTGATCAGAATGGCTATGGTCAAAAGAATAGGTGGGGGCACCGTGGAGGCATTCTCGGACTCAGCACTGGTCGTCGGCCAGGTCAGGGAAGAATTGGAAGCATGTGATGAAAGAATGCAGAAGTATTTAAGGCAGGTTAAGCAACTGCAATCACGGTTCAAGTCATTTAATCTGCAACATATTCCTCGGAGTGGGAACATGCACGCGGACTCCTTGGCCACTCTTGCAACTTCCTCGGCTCAGGGATTACCCCGACTTATCTTGGTAGAAGATGTACAAAGGCATGCTGAGGAGAAAGAAGGACTCAGCATCTATCAAGTCAGAGTAGGACCAAGCTGGATGGATCCCATGGTGACCTACCTTAGGGACGATGTCTTACCAACAGACAAGGCCGAAGCTGACAAGGTGCGGAGAAAAGCTCCTCGGTTCAGGCTATCAGGAGACAGTAAGTTATACAAACGCTCTTTCTCTGGGCCCTGCTTATTGTGCGTGCACCTTGAGGCCACGGAGCTACTCCTCGAAGAGCTGCATGAAGGGATTTGTGGCAGCCACACAGGAGGTAGATCTCTAACGCACAGAGCCCTAACTCAGGGATACTGATGGCCAAACATGCAAAGAGAATCACAAGAGTATGTAAAGAAGTGTGACCAATGCCAGAGGTTTGCGCCAAACATACATCAACCAGGGGGAGTTCTGAATCCTTTGTCCAGCCCATAGCCTTTCGCGCAATGGGGCCTGGACATCATAGGTCCTTTTCCTAAAGCAACCGGGAGTAAGAAATACTTGGTTGTCGGAACGGACTATTTTACCAAGTGAGTTGAAGCCGAGCCATTGGCTAACATCAGGGATGTAGATGTTCAGAAGTTTGTATGGAAGAATATCATAATCCAGTTTAGGGTACCACACACTCTAATCTCGGACAATGGTCTACAATTTGACAGTAAAGTGTTCAGAAGATTTTACTATGGATTAGGCATTACGAACAGGTATTCCACCCCTGCGTATCCTCAAGGAAATGGCCAGACTGAAGCAGTTAACAAAGTCATAGTAAATGGTCTTAAGAAGAGGTTAGATGATGCCAAAGGAAAATGAGTGGAAGAATTACCGCATGTCCTCTGGACCTACAGGACAACTCCTCGGAGATCTACAAGAAAGACCCCATTTGCAATGACGTACGGCGTCGAAGCTGTTATTCCCATAGAAACTGGGTTCCCCACACTCAGAACGAGTTCTTTTACCCTGGCTGACAATGATAGACTACTAACGAGTAATTTGGATCTGGTCGGCGAGCAAAAGAAAAATGCTGCAGTTCAGCTAGCCTACTATCAACATAAACTCAAGCAGAGTTATGATGCCAATGTCAAGCTAAGACCACTTGCACAAGGGGATTTGGTTTTACAGAAAATCGTGGGCACTGCAAAGAACCTAGCCTTGGGAAAATTGGGACCCAATTGGGAAGGGCCGTATTGCATCCTATCAGTGGTTGGAATAGGGGCCTTTTACTTGGAAAATTTGGATGAAAGAGTTGTACCCCACCCCTAGAATGTAAATAACCTAAAAATGTATTATTATTAATAAAAGTTTCCTTTCTCTCATTGAAGTCTATTATATTGCTTGTTTCCTAAGTATTAAACAGAACCTTGGTCATGCCTGATCCCTTGGACCACATACCTTGGGTAAATTAATACTCCTAAGTATTAAACAGAACCTTGGCCATGCCTGGTCCATCGGACCACATACCTTGGGCAAATTAATACTCCTAAGTATTAAACAGAACCTTGGTCATTACTAGTCCCTCGGACCACATACCTTGGGCAAATTAATACTCCTAAGTATTCAACAGAACATTGGTCATGCTTGGTCCCTCGGACCACATACCTTGGTAAATTAATACTCCTAAGTATTGAACAGAACCTTGGTCATGACTGGTCCCTCGGACCACATACCTTGTGTAAATCAACATTTCTCTTCATTTTACTAAGTGCTATATAGAACCTCAGGCATACCTAACCCCTCGGATCGTACATTTAGAGCTATGTCCCCATAACATACGCATCACTAAGTACTATGCAGAAATTTGGTCTTTCATATCCACTCAGACTGCGTACTTTGAGTTAGTATTCTCATTCAATTTTAACGTTTCTGGCAATAAAACAGTCAATTGTACTTGCTTGAATTCATCCCCATTTGTTAAGACAAGATTGAGTTAATTGAATGTCTTTGATGTAACCATTAAGGCTTTCTATTACTATTTTAGTCTGTGGACTTAGACTTTTCACAGGTTTAAGAACTTCAAGGTAAGATAAGCAAATAAATAGAATTGGAAACAGTTGAAGGCAAATGAAATATTTTCATTGAATCAAAAGTTGAAGTACATTGGCCCGACATACAAAATGATTGTTACATTAATAAAAGAAAAAACAACTAGCAACTACAGCTACAGAAGACAAAACCCTAGCTCTAAGCTTGAGTGGTCTAAGGAGGATGGTTGTCCGGTCGGCTCGGCTCGGCCTCGGAAGATCCAGCTTCAACCTCTGAGGGGGCAGTTTCCTTAGCCTTGTCAGCCTCTGCAGCCATAGAAGAAGCGTCCGGAGCCACTTGCTCATGCGGGGCTATCTGTTCCTCCTGAACTGCACGTTCGGTTTCAAGGAGAACTAGCGCCTGACTTGTCGGCTCCGGAGCTTGAGACGATAAGGGCGCAGGGTCAGCCGGGTTCAATCTAATGTGTGGATGGAAGTATATCCTCCCCGGCTGCCTGAGGTCCGAGTCGGCCGGAACTCCTGTCAAGTTAAGAGCCTTCTCCCAAGTGAACTTGCAGTAGTCCCTGCACACCTCGGAAACCTCTTTCGTGAGCCTTATCTCTGTCTCTTCTATGCCGCGGATATATTCGACATTCTTCTCGACTGCAGCTACAGCCAGGGCCTCCTGAGCTTCCCTTTCAGCCTTCTCAAGGCTGGCCTTGAGCTCTAGGACCAGGTGCCTCTGAGTGGCCAGCTCTATCTCTGTAGTGTACAATTTCTTTCGCTGGTCCTCAGCCTGGTCCTGAACACTCTTTAGGCCAGCCTCGGCGCTCTTCCTCTCCCTCTCTTCAATAGTTAGCTTCTTGGCTAACTCCTGCTTTTCTTTCTTCAGGGCCTCCATGCCCTTCTCTACGTCCAGGCGAGACTGGGTCTCAGTCCTAGCCAAGTTTCGGGAGTCCCTGACCTAGTCCTCGGCCACAAAAACTTGTTGGGTGAGTTGCACAATAAGAAAGACAAAATTATATCACAGCAGACATCAGAAAAATACATAGCTAAGTCTAGTATGTAACGAAGTAACCAGGAACCTACCATGGCCAAGTCTCTCTTCATGGACATGAACAGGTCTGTCTGCCTCCAAGACATCACTGTGTTCATGTCCCGAGGCAAGAGCAGAGGGCGCTCTAAGGCCTCGGCAATGTAGCCCAACCGCCCCCTCTAGAATTCCCTTATGGAGGCTGTAGAGGGAATTGGGGCGCCGTCCAGGTCTAGCCTCGGGGCCCAGGCTGGTGGTTGCTGAGTGTTCGTGGCATGGGTGTCACCCCTATGCTTGGATAAGGAGGACCTCCTGTCATCTCTCCCACCCTTCTGGTGCTTTGGCCCTTTTTGTTGTGGAGGGGGCACTTCACCCTCCTCAGCATCCAGGTCCACGACCTTCCTCTTTTTCTTGAGATCGGGCATGGGAAGAAGGCCGAGCGCAGTTGCAGGAGGAGGAGGAGGTAGGGGGAGCTGAGCAGTATCTTTCTCTTTAGGCGCCTCCTTGGAGGGTGCACCCTTACTCCTCTCGGCAAGAAGGTCCTTTAACCCCCCCTTGGCTTCAAAGGCATATCATCCTCTTCTTCCTCGGTGCTTTCGAACTCTGGGATATTCCGAGGCTCGTCTCACACCTCCTTTTCGCCCTTGAAGCGGAATTCGTCTATCTCAGCCTCCAAAGATAGCCGAGGGGAAGCAGACTCTTCCCTTTGAGCAGCTGGTTGAGGGATAGCTTGTTGGATCGGCCACTCAACGGGAGGAAGGTCTCTCTTAGCCAAAAAGCCCGGTTGAGAGACGTCGACCCTGTGGATTCTCTTATCTCCTGCTTGGATAGAGTTGCCGACGTCCAGGAAGCTGTCTGACAGAGGAACGAAGTCCAATATGAGATGGACAGCACGCAATTGGCCGTTCGAGTGCACGAACACCTCGGACCTCAGAAGCTTGTTTAAGCCCGGCACGTTCACAAGGCTGAGCCTGGGAGCAACGAACTTTCTATCTGCAACCACGGCGGAGGAACACAGAATTAGTCATACCATTTCAAAATCAGGTACTAAAACAACAAAGCAAAGTGAGGCCTAGAACCTAGATTCTAGGTTAACTCAATCTAATCCTAAAGCATCCCACCTGGCTTCCCCTCCTTGGTCGGACAATGGTGACCGTCATGCCATGCCCCAGAGACGATGACGTAGTCGTCCTTCATGTCCTTGTTGGACTTCGGAAGGAACGACACCATCTTAACGATGGGAGATCGAGATTTCAAATAATACCCCCCGTCGGCCTGAGAGTGACATTCGTACATATATACAATGTCGTGCCAGGTGAGCTGTTGACCCATCAACTGATTAAGGGCATCAACGCAACCTAAGACCCTAAACAAGTTGGAAGCACATTGGTGCGGACACAACCTATGGTTCCTAAGATATTCCTGGGTCACTGTACCCATTGGAATGATCATTCCTCCCTCCAAGAAGGCTATTACGGGAATGACCACTTCGCCCGTTTTCCTATGGGTCATAATATTTTCCGATGGGCAGTAGCGAAAACTAACCCCCTCAGGTATATGGTATTTTGTCTTAAAGAGCTCTACGGCCACAGGTGTATCTACTAGATTCTTAAACCTACCCATGTAGATATGTAAAAGAATACTAAGGGAATCTCCTAAGGTGAGAAAATGTAAAGACGAGAAAGCCGAGGTGCTCGGCCGAGAAGAAAAGAACTTGGAGACCAACTACTTACAGAAGTGGTTGATATTTCTGGTTCAGAAATTTCTTAAACACCTAGGATTCTTTGTAAAAATGCCCTCAGAATGCTTAGAATGAGGAAACGTATGTTGGTTGGGATGCTTAAGAACATTGGAATGCTTGAATGTATACGAAATGAGTAAAACTACCTCCTAAAAACCTTTTATATAGTAGGTGAAAATGAGTGGGAGTTATCCCGCTCGAAATTTCATGAAGAAATCTCAGCCACAAGATTTGCATCTCACCGTCGATAAAGGAGATAGAGCACCACCTAGAACAATAAATGACGCGTTGCAATTTCTGAAGCGTCATCAGAAATTGAGAGACTCGCGAAACGGCGCCCCCACGTGGATGAGTTGAGAGGTTTGATGGAGTTGACCCTTGGAGAAGTCAAAATCCCGCCCTTCTCCTCGTATAAGAGAGAAAGTCGGAATTTTGAAGGGCTATTGTAGGGGTAAAAGGCCCAATGCCAGATAATGGGCCGTGAGCTTGTCCGAGGAGACCCATATGTCCGAGTACAACAAATCTTGAGAAATGTGTCTGGTCTAACTCATTTCTGAAGTGTAAGTTATGCGGAAAAAAAAAAACTGGTCCGAGTAGACTTGCCTGTTCGGATTATCAAAGGGATAACACAGATGAATGCTCCAACATTGATCCTAGTATTTTTGGAGAATCCTCTAACTTATGTAGACAAAAAGGACAGGTGGCAACGATCAGATATTAGGTAAAAAGCTACTGCCACCGCATTTATAATCCTGCAGCTATCATCATGACCGCATTAATGGGGAAAAGACATCTGAACAGTGACCTTGGTCCTTTACAGCTACCATTTAAAGGTTTTATGGGAAGGTTAATGGGACAAGTATTAAGAAGGAGCCACCTAACTGGCACGTGAGAAGAACTGGCATATAAAGAGAGCTTAAGGCAAGAAAGGGGGGCACAGGGAATGATTGGGAGAAAAAGAGGAAAGGCAAACAAAAAAGTATCAAGGAAAGAGAAAGAAAAACATTCAGGGAATTGCCAAGAAAGGCTCCTCGGACCGAGCAGAGAGGAACCCAATACAGTTCCAGCACTTCGTCTTTATCAGGTTGATCATAGCTAGATTTAGGCCATCAACCAACTCGTCTCAACTGAGTTTACTTAGCCCACTCTCTTACAAATTCATTGCAAGGATATTGTTCACTTGCTGGGCCAGAGTCCATCTCTCTTGTAGGCCCAAATTGTAAATTGTGTCCTTACAACCCCTCTTTTGAAACTCGATTTTCTTAAAATCGAGTTAAGTCCTATAACGGCGTTTTTAAAGAGTCTATAGTGACGTTTTCAAGACCTATAGTGGTGTTTTGAAACTCGAGCTTCATGAACTCGAGTTATAGGTAAAAAAAAATAAAAAAATTTGCCTATAACTCGAGTTCATGGAGATCGAGTTCCAAAACGCCACTATAAGTCCTAAAAGCGTCACTATAGGCTTTTCTAAAACGCCGCTATAGGGCTCTAGCAATTTTTTTTTTTTTTAACTCAATTTTTAGAAAATCGAATTACAAAAGAGGGTCATTTTTCTAATTAGTTTGAGAAAGAGAACAAAATACTACTTTTTTTGTACAAAAAAGACATTTGCCCATTTTGTCCGAAAATAAATTGAGCAAATATGGACTATAGCCTGAGAACTAAGAATAGCATTATGATAAAAGACGTCGGAGGGCTTGGTCACCGGTCACAAATCACAACTTGCAAAAGCAAGGTGCCAATATATATATATAAATATATATATATATATATATATATTTATAGATAAACTATCTTGTCATAGTCTCCTGAACGCAATGTCAAAGAAACACGTGGGTTTCTTTGACTATTTGGATGGTTGCTTTTCCTCCTTGGACCATTTACATAGTTTGTATAATTTTTTTTTTTCTAATTTTATTAACTTACTTTTTTTAAAATAATTATTTTTCTTCATCAAAATATAATTTTTTAATTGTTTAATTTCTTTAAATAAAACTATCATCATCCTTTTTTTTTTCTTTTATCCTTAAGTTATATAAAAAAAATAATAATAAATTAAATATAAAATAAATAATATTAGTATAAATTTACACAATTTTTGTAAAAAAATTAGAATTCGAAACACCCTCATTTCCCTTAACATTCAACTTCAGGTCGGGTAGTTCCTAATCAAACCCAAACAAGTCGGTTGCAATTTTGCCGGTCATGTCAGACTTAAATGGGTTAGAAACGGACCCGGGTAAAGGGAGTTGTTATTCCTGTCGGCTATTCCATTACTCTCTGATGGGTTAGCACTCAAGACAACTTGGTATGGACTTGTATTGTTTTCATGTTATATATATATATATATATATACACTTAATAGTTTACAACAACACCACCAAACTTCAGTCTTTTTTTTTTTTTTTTTTTTTTGGGGGTCAGTTACGGATATTTAACAAACGTGTTAGAATTGGCTACATATATTATTGTACATTTTTTTTAATCTAAAAGTATACTCTCTTTTACTTCATTAATCAATATATATATATAAAAGTGCATATATGTTATACAAGCAACATGAAATTAAGTTAAACCACCTACAAAAATAACTAAATATTTAGAGCTTTAAGAATAAAATCAAACATGCTAAGTACTACCTCTGTCCCACTTTTTTAAGAGAATATCATTTATTGTCTTGTCTACCTTTTAAAAATGTATAAATTTTCAAAACTACCCTTAAAAAAATTTATCAAAAAATTGAATTAGTAAATTAATAGGGGTATAATAAGAACATTAGTAAATTAATGACTTTTATTTTTAGAAACAGGTTAATTTTGGAACATCTCAAAATAGAATAGAGGACAAAAAAAGTGAGACGAAAGAAGTAAATAAAAAATAATTAGTTAAAAATAAATTTTATAACTAATATTTGAAAAAACATTATGATGCTAGCTACAATTATATTTGAGCATTTACAGACCAAGTTAATGAGTAATTTTATTAGTAATTCATCTACAATATAGAAAATCTAATATAACTTTAGCTTACAAATATTCATTGGAAATTGGTCAATACAAATTAAATTTTAAACGTAACTTTACCCACATCTAGATTTCTAAGAATGTGATACATGAGAATCCGGATGGTCAGAAATATAATTAAAAATCTAATCTAATGCTCAAAAATATTATTCAAGTTCCCTAGAAATGGATCAATTCAAATCTTGATGTGATTAAAAATCTACTAAGATTTTCAAGGATTATGATGTTCTTATGTTTGGTTTATTCCTCAAAATACTATATAAAAATTATTTATTATTCTCAAAATATCTTTAGATTTATGTTACATTTTTTTTAAAGATTAAATTTTATAAGGATGTGGTGTAAAACTCAAGTTTTACCCCTCTAATCCCAACATGCATCATCATATTACAAATTAAAAATATGCACAATTACACTCAATCAATTCTAATACCCATTTGAAAATCCAACTTAATCGTAAATTTATTAAGATGTTATTTACTATTAAGTTTTAAATAAAAAATTGACGTGATAATTTCTTATTAGATAGTGTAAAACATGAATTTTTCACCTCATTCTTACCAAATTCAGACCTTTTTTTTTTTAATCAAGCAGAACGTTTCTTTTTAACAAGGTATCAACGTTCCCAAGATTGCTGAACGATTACCGTGTGCCAAAACACTTCCATAAATTCAGTAGGGCTTTGGTTTTGCGTATTGTAGTATTTTGGCCCCAAATATTGTACCACATATATCTTTCTCTCACATGAAACGATCTGTAACGTGCATTCTGTATTGTAAAATTTTGCAATCAAAACCTTTATTTGAAATTAATTTGAAATGGTCACCCCACCGACAAAATCAATATTATAAATGACAACTTAGCGGGCTATTTACCCTGTTATAAAAGCGGAAGCTTTGATACCAATTTGTTGAGAATAACAGAAGCATGAATATTTATTTATTGTATGTGTATCCAAATAATAGTGAGTTTATGCAAAATAGAGGACAAAATGAGCTTTTACCCTTTTCGCGCAAAAAATCCAGCATTTTGTTCCTTTTTCCAAACTAATTAAGGAAATGCCCCTATTTTGAAAATCGATTTTCTCAAAATCGAGTTAAACCCTATAGTGGCGTTTTTAAGGAGCCTATAGTGACATTTTAAGGATCTATAGTGGCATTTTGGAACTCAAATTCCATGAATCCGAGTTATAGGTAAAAAAAAAAAATTACTTATAACTCAAGTTCATGGAGCTCAAGTTTCAAAACGTCATTATAGGTTCTCAAAACGTCACTATATACTCCTTAAAACACCACTATATGGCTCCAGAAAAATTTTTTTTTTTAACTCGATTTTGAGAAAATTGAGTTTCAAAAGAGGGACATTTCCCTAATTAATTTGAGAAGGGGAGCAAAATGCTGAATTGTTTTTTTTTTAAATGGGCATAAGCCAATTTTGTCCCAAAATAGAAATAGAATGACAAAAGAAACAATCACACGGGAATACAAAGATTTACGTTGTTCGGCTTTTGGCCTATGTCCACGAGCGGCGTCAAGGAGAAAGTTTCACTAACAAAAGAAAGAGATTACAAAGGTAATACCAAAACACTCTTACAAAACCCAAATCCCAAATACACCCAAAAGAGCTCTCAATCACCAGAAAAACGTGACTAGAGAAAAATTAAATTTCTCTCTCAAAACAAAGCACGGCTTAGAACTCTAAATTATATGCGGCTGCCTTTTATCACCCTTCTCAATCAATTGCTGCATAACAAATATATATATATATATATATATATGCACACACACACACACACAAAGTCGGCTAATAATCCAAACCATTAGCTATCCAGAGACACTTAATCCTTTTACAAGTCCGCTTTTCAATAAGCGTCTTATATTGTTTCAAGGTGATAAAAACATCACTCTTGTATTTCAGAATATACACCAAAAATTCTATATTGAACTTGACCCTACAATGCTTACCAAAGACGCAATGTTCACAAATGTCCAACTTCCCAATTTTCTGACCATGCAACAAACCTTGTTTGCTTAATATTGACATGCCAACCTCACTCATATGTCCTAAATGAGTATTATCTGAATTTGGATCTACTGATGAAGATATTGTTGCAACACCAACAATTGTGCTTCCCTGTAGCATATAGAGACCATTCACCAATTTTCCCTTGATGAAAACTAAACCACCCTTACTAATTCTCAAAACTCCACCTTCACCGGTGTATTTGTACCCTTGAGAATTGAATATACCCAAAGATAGAAGATTTTTCCTCAAATCTGGCACATGATGAACATTAGAAAAAGTCCTAACAACACCACCATACATCTTAATTCTCACAGTTCCTATCCCCAAGACCTTACAGGTCATATTATTTCCCATAAGAACTTCACCACTAATTGACCGATAGGTAGTACACCAATCTCTTTTAGGAGTCATATGATAGGAGCAAGCTGAATCAAGAACCCAAGCGTCGCCGGAGCAACTAGTAGATACTGATAGAACTATGCCATCACCCACAGAATTAACCTCCGCAACACTAGTTACATTACTTGTATTTGAAGTACTGTCATTCTCCTTTTTCTCTTTGAGTAATGTGTATTCTTTTTTCCAATGTCCTTCATTTTTACAGTAGTGACACTTACCAGATCTAGACTTTGATCTAGATTTTTCTCTATTACTACTAGACCTATTTTCATTGGATCTACTTCTAGCAACAAGACCATAAGCTTGATTATCGCCCAAATTTTCAAAAACCTTCTTCTTCAACTCCTTAGAATTTAATGCATCTTTGACATCATCAATTGAGATAGAATCTCTTCCAGAACCATACAACATGGTGTCGACAAAGTGATCAAAAGAAGAAGACAATGAACATAACAAAATTAGAGCCTAGTCCTCATTTTCTACTTTGCATTTAATATTTTTCAAATCAATAACAATCCTATTAAATTCATCAAGATGGTCAGAAATAGGTGTACCTTCTTTCATTCGAATGGCGTATAGCCGCTGCTTTATGTACAAGCGATTTGTAAGAGACTTAGTCATGTATCGACTCTTCAACTTAAGCCACAATCCTGTAGCTGTTTCTTCATCTACAATCTCCCTCGAAACCTCATCTCCAAGAGACAACAGAATTGCACTATGTGCCAATTCCAAGAGATCTTCTTTTTCCTCATCTGATAGTGTCGCTGGCAAAGCATTATTGCCCTTTAGTGCTTTCCACAATCCTTGCCGCACTAACAAAGCACGCATCTTGACACGCCATAAACTAAAATCATTCTTCCCGTTGAATTTTTCAATCTCAAATCTTGTTGCCGACAAAGCCTTTGTTGCACTACCAAAAAATCCAGTGAACCAATAACAACACAACCAAATAGATCTGATGAACAATCTCAACTTAAAACAAAGAACCCAAGGCTCTGATACCAATTTGTTGTAAAAGCGGAAGCTTTAATACCAATTTGTTGAGAATAGCAGAAGCATGAATATCTATTTATTATGTGTGTATCCAAATAACAGTGGGTTTATGCAAAATAGAAATAGAACGACAAAAGAAACAATCATACGGGAACATAAAGATTTACGTGGTTCGGCTTTTGGCCTACGTCCACGAGCAGCGTCGAGGAGAAAGTTTCACTAACAAAAGAAAGAGATTACGAAGGTGGTATCAAAACACTCTCACAAAACCCAAACCCCAAATACACCCAAAATAGCTCTCAAGCACCAGAAAAACGTGACTAGAGAAAACCTAAGTTTCTCTCTCAAAACAAAGCACGGCTTAGAACTCTAAATTATATGTGGCTGCCTTTTATCACCCTTCTCAATCAATTGCTGCATAACATATATATATATATATATATATATACACACAAAGTCGGCTAGGGTATATTAGGAAGAGCATATTACAAGGCCGGCTATACAAGTCCTAATAAAACTAGGACTTGGTTTACAAATCCTTCAAAGACAAGGACTGTGCACTCTCACGTGCACTATTCAAGCCACTAATCATAACATACCCAAATTATGAATACATTTTACAATGTATATCCAAAACTAAAAAAAAAAAAAAGTGTATTCAACACCCTAATTTGAAATAACTCTATGCACTATTTTTTTTTTTTTTTTTTTTGAGAAAGTCTCTATGCACTAATTTGGTACGCAAAATTAAGCTATATTGTAATTGTGAGTGTATAATATATTTGTTTAGAGGAAGAATAGTGTAGACTTGAAGTTCAATAGTCGTAACATCACTTATAAGTTATAACTACATGCTTGCACGAAACATATTCACATCCAAATTATTCATTTTCCCTAGAATGCTTGGTAACTTAAAAGAAATAATTAGTCAAGAATGTTGTAACTTAATTGGTTTATACTTCTTAGTGTTTTTAACAAGATAAATATTATGTTCGCAACACTTTCCCAACAAATTTTAAGTGATATGTTGTTATTGGTTGTTATGGGTGGATAAAATAGTAATATAAGTTGTGGATTTAAATTTGAACCAATAACAACTTACTATCTATGATTTTTATTATATATAAGTATTGTGAAAATATTGTGGATATAACACTTCTTTTTTAACAAAAACATCTAGATTCCAGGATTCAAATCTCTCACCCCAACTTTCGATATATCAAAAGAAAATTTAAAAGAACAAAAATATATATTCATGAGATTTTGAACTCAAACCTCTTATACATATAGTATCTCTAGCCTATAACCTCTTGTATATTAATAATTTGATAATTAGGAGAGAGAAGATTTAAACATTACAAGTTTTCGTTGGAAACTATGAATTGAGTTAACCTTAGACACATCTCAATAAATATATATATATATATATATATATATATAATTTCAACATATAACATCTACTTTATTATGATTGTTTCTTAATATTAGACCAAACCACCAATTAGTTTTTAACGTAAGCAAGATTTGAATTTCAAATTTTTTATTCGACAATAAAAATTAATAAAAAAAAACTTCACTAATTGAATTAATTGGAATTCATTACGTCTTATTACACATGGATAAGAGATTTTTAGAGTCAAAGCTAATTGTTAGGCATCAATTAGATTAAAATTATGCCCTTTGTTTTTATTAAAAATTGTTTTCTTCCTTAAGTTTTGAAAGGACTTTGACTTACTTCACAGTTATTACGGTTTAGTTTGCTAAACGTGGCAAAGATCATTATATTAGAACAAAAGGTTCCTTATGAATATTTCAAGCCGTCATGTATATTATAGGATTTGACTCACTGTTACATCAAAGCATAATTTTATATATATGCCTGTTTTTGTGGGGACAACAAAATCAAGGTTAGGTCTTTTGGCTGTGTCAGGAAGAATGAAGTTTGGCCCCGATTCATTGCATAATTCTGGTGCGCATGCTTGAGAAATTGCAATATATATATCTGTTTGTTTTGTCTTTTTTGTTGATCTGATATATGCTTATATTAACCTTTATCACTTTATATACATACTCAGTCTGGAATCTATACTAACATGCTATTAAGATATGTGAATTCCCTCTTTCTTGGAAGTTGCTCAAGAGAGAGAGAGAGAGAGGTTTTGTGGGTCATTAGCCTTTGGCACTTTTGGATATGCAGTCAAAAAGGACCTAAGAAACTAGGGAATGGAAAGCATATATTCAACTATGAAATTGACAAACGTGACATTTGTTGCTGGTTGTTCAAAGAACATAGAAACAATTAATAAGTATTACGATGATTACAAACTAAGCTGACTAGAAAGAAAATAAATTTTGAGAACCACTCAGATCGAGTTATACAAGCCAATAGTTTGAGACATGCATGCACGTGAATTGGATTTGTGGGCTTCTCTTTACATATATTGAAATTACAAATAGTATAGTCACCAAACTATGGGCTATTTGTTTTGGATTACAGTTCGCTTGGAATAGTGGTTTTAGATATATGCAATTCCAAACAAACTCCATCCTAGATTTTAAAATTGGTTAAACTCAATTTCTAACAATTATCCACCATTTCACTTAAGCATATTTACGGCCGCGAAGCTAATGGAGTACCGGACGGGATAGCTCATTAACATCAAGAAAGCAATCAAATGCAAATGGAGATCTTATATGTAAGAAGGAGCGTAGCCAGGAATTTGTGGTTAGAGAGCCAAATTATGCATTTATATATTAGTCATAATGCATGAATATATTGTAAATAAAATGATCCAATTTAATATATTATAATATTTTTTTTAACTCAAATGAACGTATAAAAATTATTTAATTTGCTATAAAGATGTACAAAATATATTTTAGAAAAATAATTTAGCACCTCCTATCAAAGTTAATCAATCTCTACGACGATATTTCATTTAATAACATTCATCCATTATCATTTCCTTAATCTTTTTCTCTAAAAAAATCTGCTTAATCTTTAATTAAAATATGAGTAAACAGTTAATTTGAAAAAAAAAAAACCATAAAATTAATAATTTTTTCTCGATGATGTGAACCATATGGTTTCTACTTCCCTATTTTAGCTATTCCTTTAAGCACAATTTTTTTTTTTTTAATTTCAAGTACTAATCAACCATTAATAAAAAAAAATTGCAAATTTAAATAAATAAAATATATTTTTGTTAATATCATGTATTACATACTCGATTCCCGTCTATCAAACTTATCTATATATATATATATATATATATTAAAAACCGAAGCCTTTGAAGCTCCCACAATTTTCCACATCATCATTTTAATTTATAATTTTTTTTAATTTTTAAAACTAAATAATGAGAGAGTCTTAATAGGAGTCTCTCTCTCTTTTTTCCTCATCATTTTAATTTATAAAAAATTTTAATTTGTTAAACTAAATAGTGAGAGAGTCCTAATAAGAGTCTCTCTCTTTTTTCCTTAATCCTAATAGGAGTCTTTTTTTTTTTTTTTTTTTTTTTTTCACGTGAGTCTTTTTTTTTAACCTAAAGTGAGCCCTTAAAAAAAAAAAAAAAAACTAACGTGAGGTCTAATTTAAATTTTTTTTTAATCCTAATTCTAACGTAAGTCTTTTAAAAAGTTAAAATTTTCAGTTTTATATTATATATAGATATTATTATTATATATATATATATATATAAAACCGAAACCTCTGAAGCTCTCACAATTTTTCACATCATCATTTTAATTTATAATTTTTTTTAATTTTTAAAACTAAATAGTGAGAGAGTACTAACGAGAGTCTCTCTCCCTCTTTTTTCCTCATCATTTTAATTTATAAAAAATTTTAATTTGTTAAACTAAATAGTGAGAGAGTCCTAATAGGAGTCTCTCTCTTTTTTCCTTAATCCTAATAGGAGTCTCTTTTTTTTTTTTTCACGTGAGTCTTTTTTTTTTTAACCTAAAGTGAGCCTTAAAAAAAAAAACTAACATGAGGTCTAATTTAAAAAAAAAAATTTATTTTTTATTTTTAATTCTAATGTAAGTCTTTCAAAAAGTTAAAATTTTCAGTTTTATATTATATATAGATAATAACAATAATGTGGCAAGCTCTAAGAATACGAGAATGCAATTTGTAGATCTACTATCAAGATAACATAGATTAGATTGGTAATGGATAGTAGATATAATTGTAGTTGAATATTATGTAAAGTTATCACCATAGAATAGCCCACGTCGAAATGTGTTATGTGAAACCAATGATATGAAAGAAAAATTTTTTTTCTAAATCATTATATTGAAGAAATTAGTTATTTTCATTCATTTTCAAATTATACATTTTTAAAATTTAAGTTATATACCTTTAAGTAAAATAAGTACTTTTAATTTTTATTTAACTATCCCGCGCATCGCACGGGTTAGCGACTAGTTATATATAACTTCAGAGCAAATTCTACTAGAATAAGCGATGATGTGTATGTCACAACTTCGAATACTGCAAACTCTATTTCAGTCAATTTTATTAATTTAATTAATTAATTTTTTATTAAACCTTGATCCAACCATAAAACTTTTTTTGAAACAGAAGCATATCATTCATTTAATCAACAAAATTAGCATCTTGGTACAGAGCTTCTCTAGCTATTGGAGGAACATCTTCCATCCAAAACATATCCTCAATAATATTCCTAGCAAATTGAGTTAAAACATGAGCAACCCTATTCCCCCCTCTTCTAATACAATCAATCCTTACCCAATGCAAATTTCGAATCAAATGTTGAATATCCCCAACCACATTCCCCAACAATGACTGATCAATCTTCAACGTTGAAACAGCTGTCATGGCTAAACTGTTATCTCCCTCAATAACTAATTCTAAGAAACCCGCATCCACTGTAAATTCAATTGCTTTCCTACAAGCAAGTAGTTCAGCTTCCTCACTACAAAACACTTCCGGACCCTTAGTTGCCATGGCTGCCATAACTTCCCCCTTTTCATTGCGCACAATAGCACCAAAACCCGATCTGTTGAGGCTTTAAAACACCGCTACATCAAAATTAAGCTTGAAGACCGACTATGGAGGAGGCTGCCAAGTATCACAAGCTAGCTGCCAAACCGATTCAGTTCTCATCTGATCTTGGGCAGTCCGAAATTCCTCTAACAATTCCCTTGCTCGATTAATCAGCCATCCTGGGTCATGAAACTTCCCTCCATGTACAACCCGGTTTCTTTGATTCCAAATCTGGCAAGCTTGCACCAAAACCTCCTCCATGTCATGAAGCTCAATCCGATCCAGCAGGTACTCTATTAGGTGAGTAAAATCATCCAAACCCGAGAACCCCTTCTACAGAATTTTCAAACTACCAGCCTATACATCCTTAGCCGCCTCACATTCCCACAAAGCATGGATTGCTGACTTTGGAAATCTCATGCATATAGGACACATCTCATCCTCAATTATTTTTTGCTTTGATAGATTTTGTTTAGTTGGCAAGATATCATTGCAAGCTCTCCACCAAAACACTTTAATCTTGTTTGGAATCCAAAGCTTCCATAGTGCAGCCCACACATTTTTCCCCACACAACCCCTTGATTTTTCAGCCATATTTCCACCTTGCAATACTTCCCTCGCCACCTTATATACTGACTTGACAGTAAATAGCCCCTTTTTATGGTGCAACCAAATTATAGTGTCTTCCACATCTCTTCGGCTTAGCTGGATTCTACAAATGGCTTCCGCATCCGCCTGCTCAAACATGTCCATAATAAATTCAGCCCTCCAAGCATGCAATTCTAGATCAATTAATTCAGCCACAGCCACCTTTCGAACCTCCTCCCTGAATGGAGACAAAGGCACATTTGTTGGATAATTCGGTATCCATTTATCCCCTGAAACCCGAATAGAAAGACCATTCCCAACTCTCCAACAACATCCCAACTTCAGAATAGGTGAAGCAGCTACAATACTCTTCCATACAAAGGAACAATTTGGGGATTCCTTTGCATCAAATAATTGAGTTCTAGGAAAATATCTAGCTTTAAGACATTGATATACTAAAGAACTATCATCATAGCTAAATTAAATGCCCTTAAATCCCTAAAACCCATTCCTCCATCCTTCTTTGATCTTGTTAACTTCTCTCACCTTTGCCAATGGATTTTTCGTTCATCCCCCACTTGCCCCCACCAAAATTTAGCACACATCGCATCTAGTTCATCACAAAGCTTTAAAGGGAGTTGAAACAAACTCATGGTGTGTGTAGGAATCGACTGAGCAACTATCTTAATAAGTATCTCCTTACCAGCCCTAGACAACAACTTCCATTTCCAACCCTGCAACTTCTTCCAGATCCTATCCTTCAATTATGAGAATGTATGATATTTAGATCTCCCTACTAAGGTAGGCAGCCCCAAATAAGAGTCAAAGCGGTGTACCTCCGAACTCCCAAGACCCTCAGAATATCTTGCTTTTGGCTAGCTGAAGTGTTACTGCTAAAAAATACTGAGGACTTCTCCAAGTTGATGCATTGACCCGAAGCATTACATATGTCTGAAGCACCTCGAAAATTACCTCCACTTCATTTTATGTTACCCTGCAGAATAAAAGGGAATCATCTGCAAACAAAAAATTAGAAACTTTGGTGCCCCTCTGCAAATGAAAACCCCATGGATTTTACTATCATTCTCTGCTTTTGCCAATAAAGATGTGAAGCCCTCTGCACACAATAGAAATAAGTATGGAGAAAGAGGCTCCTTGTCGGATTCCCCTAGATGGAAGCACATTCCCATAAGCTTTCCCATTGAGTAGAATAGAGAATGATGTGGTGATGACACAAGTCATCACTCGCTTAACCCACTTTTCTGGAAAACCCAACTTCTGCATTACTCACTGTAAAAACAACCATTCTACTCGATCATAAGCTTTGCTAGCATCCAGCTTCAAGGCCAATGAACCTATCTTGCCTTTCTTCCTAACATGCATAGAATGCAAAGCCTCATATGCCACAATAACATTATCTGTAATAAGTCTACCTGGCACAAAAGCACTCTGAGTGGGGGAAATAATATCAGGAAGTACTTGTTTCAGCCTATTTGCTAGAACTTTAGAAATAATCTTATATGCAACATTACAAAGACTGATAGGTCTGTATTCAGACATTTTCTCTGGATTCTTCACTTTAGGGATGAGCACAATATTGGTATGGTTTAAATCAGGTAACATGACTCCATTATTCAAAAAGTCTAACACACCCTTCACAACATCATTACCCACTATATGCCAAAATTTTTGATAAAACAAGGCATTCATACCATCAGGCCCAGGTGCCTTTGTTGGTCCCATCTAGAATACAGCTTCCTTGATTTCATCAACAGTGAAATCCCTAGACAACATATCCTGCATGGCTGGACTTACTTTGGCCGAAACAGTGCTTAAGCATTCCTCCATTTGGGTGCATGAACCTGCACAAAAAAGTTTGTCAAAATAATCAACTGCTACCCTGGCTACATCCTCCATCTCTTCCACCCACTGCTCTTGTGAATTCATAACACCCTTAATATGATTCCTTCGACGCCTTTGTGATGCTTTTGAATGGAAAAATTTGGTATTTCTATCTCCATGTTTCAAGCAAGCAACCCTAGACCATTGTGCCTAGTAAACCTCTTGCTTCAGCAACAGGTCATCCAATTTTTTACTAACCACCAAATACTCCTCCTTACTTTCCTCAGTAGTGTCAGCTCTATTGATTTTATCAAGCTGATCGTGAAGAAGTTTAATCTCTTTCTCCTCGGGTTTAGCCTTTGTATCTCCCCATGCCTTCAAATCATCCCCACAAGCCCTTATATTTGCATGTACAGCTGCTAGACCCTCTTGCCCACTACCTGACAAGCTCCAAGCTTTCTGAATCCGTGCCTCACAGTCATCCCATAGCAGCCAGCTTTCCTCAAACTTAAAACCCCAATCAGCTCTTCTATTTTTCTTCCTAAACTTTTGAACTAGGATAGTAATAGGAATATGGTCTGAAGCATGAGGAAGAAGATGCACCACATTAATAACTGGAAAATTATCTATCCACCCCTTTGTTGCCACAGCTCTATCAAGTCTCAGCTTGGTATTTGCATCACCAGGTTTCTTATTAGTCCAAGTAAACGGGTAGCCTTTATAGCCTAGATCCTTCAATTGACAAACTTCCAAAGCTTCCCGAAAAGCATCTATCTGATTAGTATGGGACTGCCTTGTGCTTTTCTTTTCCAAGGAATGGAGAATAGCATTAAAGTCTCCAAAACATAACCAAGGCCCCTCCACAAAAGTCTTCAAATGTTCCAATAGCTTCCAAGACTTGAATTTTTGTTGTGTCTCCGGCCACCCATAAAAACCCGTCATGAACCACACAAAGCCATCTTCTTCGGTTACCCTAGCTAAAACATGATTTGCTGTATAGTTAACTACCTCTAACTTTAAATCATCCTTCCATAAAAAGGCCAACCCTCCACCACCATCCGGATGCTTAACAATAATTTTATTCTGAAATGGTAAATTACCATACAGAGTATTAAAGCCCTCTGTATCTAAACGTGTCTCCATAAGAAAACACACAGTGGGAGCTTGTTCCCTCACTAATTTGCAAAGGCTTCGACCTGTCCAAGGTTGCCAAGCCCTTGGTAGTTCCAGCTGAGGATCCTCATTGCTCCCGGCAAGGGTGGCTTTCCACCCCCGCCGATATAACATTGTCTAGATCATCCCCACTTCCTACCCTTACACATTTAGTTGCCCTACTGCCAAGAATCTCACACTGCCCTACCTCCAAATCTGAATCATTGCTTCTTTTCCCACGGGTTGGTAGCATGAAAGCCTTAGACAACCCTCCAAGCCCAAAATCCGTGCGATTAATCCTTGTCCAAGTGGAGTTGGGCTTCAAACAGGTAGCCACGGCCTAACCCTCTCCTTTTTTCAATCTGTTGCAAACCGGCCCACTAATCTCATCAACGAGCCCACTCATTGCCACACCAAATGATTCCAATCCAGCTAGCTGCCCTACCACGTTATTCTGCAAAGCCGGATCTCGTATATGTCCACTAGAGTCTTCATGCTGCACGTAAGCGTGACCTTCCTTTTCCACATTATCAACTTCCTGGAAAATAGATGCAGCCCCTACAATTACAGAATCAATCTCAACCGGTCTGCTAGGGTTTGTGATCTCTAAACCCACCACCGGTGATACCCTCTCACTTGGACTGTGGCTTGTAAACTCCTCAGACTGTTGCTCCCTTGCCGCACCAGCACTAGCACCTGTATTTCTTGGTGAAAAGGATCGTGGGCGCCCTCCCATGGCACACAAAAAGTCCCCATATTGATACTCAATCTCCCCTCCATTCTGAATGATAGCAAAGTGTGAAGCACAATGCTTCACATCATGCCCTAACATATCACAATAATGACAAAGCAGAGGTAACCGTTCATATTTAAACAACCCCCAAGTTCGAATACCATCTGACCTAGCAATAAAACTTCCTCTCCGTAGTGGCTTCCCAATCGATATTGCAACTTTAACACGCATAAAAAAATTAGGATCGTCATGCCTTCGCTTCCATTCCACTTCCTCAACAATACCAAGACGACTACCAACCTCCTTCGCTACCTGAGGGGAAACCATATCAAACGGTGCACCCCAAATTTGGATCCAGAGAAAAGCATGCTCTAGTTTTATATTCCCCACAGTCATCCCTTTCTGCCACCGTCGGAGCAACAATAACTGATTATCAAAAGACCACGGGCCATCTCGTAGAATCCTAGCCATATCAAACTCCGAGTGAAACTTGAATTGAAAAAGATTTGAA
This sequence comes from Lithocarpus polystachyus, assembly GCA_033629205.1. Lineage (NCBI taxonomy): Eukaryota > Viridiplantae > Streptophyta > Magnoliopsida > Fagales > Fagaceae > Lithocarpus > Lithocarpus polystachyus. The sequence goes on along the minus strand of CM066170.1, from coordinate 44,055,709 downwards.
CCTACCTCAATGATCTGTAGACTATTTTCCAAACCCCATGCCCTTCGCAGCGTGTTCTTTGCCGCTCTTTTATTAAACGGTTTACATGTTAAGAACTTCCCAATAAGACTCAAATTGCAACTTTCCAACGCCTCCAATTTGCCTTCGTCAAATATGGGAATCACCTCCTCTTCATCAGATGTCAACTTCATATTACCCAAACAAGTTGCAACATCATCAGCCATAGCGTGAAAAAACTAGAGAGAAGAGAAGAAAAAACAAAATGTTACCCTTAGATCTAGGTCAAGGGGGGGAGGCACTCGTTTCACACGAGAGAAAGAGCTCCACGGTAGGGAGAGGTTAGTTTTTATCCAACCATAAAACTTCGAATCTCAATTTTATGATTTTCTTAACGGTTTGGCTTTTAAGACCATAGTTTTTTTAGGCTATTTAAGTTTTAAAAAAATCAGTACATGTGCAAAGTTCAGGTTAACGGATACATCATTATCAAATATGAATAAAAAGACTTATTTTAAAACTTCGATAAATGTCAAATTTAAATTTTAAGAGATAAAATCAAAATAACTAATGTCATTTTTAATTTAGTCAAAAAAAGGAGGGGAGAAAAAAAAAAAAGCACAAATTAATGAGAATGGCCTCTCTACAGCAACCACACACACACTGTAGATATTAATTGTAACTTTACAAAAGATAGCCGCCACAGGGAAAGACAATGCGCTACAAAATTGACGTCTATATTTTTTTTTGATAAACCAAAATTGACGTCTATAAGGATTACAACAAAAGAGGAGTCGTAGGGTTGGCAGCTTAGCTTTATTATTATCATTATTATTATTATTTGCTTTTTAATATGATAGGATAACTCGGCCTTTTTTTTTTTTTTTAGGGAACAACTTGGCTTAATTAATTCTTAAATACATGTCAATAACTGGAATGTCTAAGAAAGTCGTAGGAAAGTCTAAGCAGCCACGGCGGTCCAACTTCTAATAAATTTGTCGTCCTTTTACTAATTAACCATAACTCATATGCGTACAAGTATTCCCTTCCTTTCACTGTTTTTTGTCATCTATTTTATTTTGAAATGTTTCAAAATATTGTCTTGTTTATAATAATAAAAGTCATTAATTTATTAATGTTCCTATTATACCCTTATTAATTTACTAATTCAATTTTTTGATAAATTTTTTCAAGAGTAGTTTTAGAAACTTATACATTTTAAAAGATAGACAAGACAATAAATAATATTCCATTAAAAATTTATTAATTCACTTTTTTGCCCTCTATTTTATTTTGAGATGTTTCAAAATATTGTCCTGTTTTTAAAAATAAAAGTCATTTATTTACTAATGTTCCTATTATACCCCTATTAATTTACTAATTCAATTTTTTGATAAATTTTTTTAAGGGTAGTTTTGGAAACTTATACATTTTAAAAGGTAGACAAAACAATAAATAATGTTCCCTTAAAAAGTTTGACTTTTCAAACAGGATAAAAAAAGTGGGACAAAAGGAGTATATAGGTTTAATGTAATATTGATTATGTGTTTCTAAAAAGAAAAATATAATGTAATTTTTCTTTTAACAATCATTTGACACTGGAATATTATGTTACCTCTCAAAAGAAAATTAAAAAAAAAAAATATATATATATATATATATATATTATGTTACCTAAGATTTAGAATGTATCATACAAGTCATGAAGAAATTAAAAATAAATAAAAAATAGTTTTTGAAGATTTCTATTTATTTGAAGAACAAATTGAAATTCCACCCACTTGTACCCTAACACAACTTGATGCAAACCCAAGTTCAATTGAATGTGACGAATATGTGAGTAAATGGTCGCTATCAATATGGACGACCATAAGCACATTCTGATCTTCATTATGAAAGACAGAAACAAACGCATCAAAGGCAGAAATAAACTCCATTAAACCTGCTAATAAGGGGGAAACGGCAGGAGAGCTATTACAATGGCCTTGATAAGCCACCTGGGCGTTACAGACATCTATTCAATGAGAGACTTCATTGCCATCAATGCCATAATTCACTCCAAGTGCAACGGGCAAATGCATTAACTCAAGGCTAGGCTATATAAAGCCAACTAGCTCAAGTAAGTGGATCATGAAACATCTGATTACGCAGCATATACTAGAGATTCTTTGGCTAAGAAAAAGGGATTATCTAACTTAAGCATCGAAGAGCCTTTGGCTGGCACCACTCCGATGTCCTTTACTTTTATTCCTTCTTTTCTCAATAGGTACCAAAGCGATCAGCTTCGACGAGGAACATATTGACAAGGCAATTCTGAGCTCCATCAGTTTGGCGCCATCTGTAGGGATCTTCACGTAAGTCACTGTATCTCTATCGACAAAGTTCCTTGAAATCGATGGATTCAACTACGATAGCACCCTCAAATCTAGTGGTTATGGCCCATCAAATTCAAGCATTGACTACTAATGTGCAAGAGCTAATGAAACAGAATGAGGACCTGAAGCATTGTGCACATCCTGAAGGAAGCAACACTTCTCTCCAACAACGCAGTTGCAGCTGACACGACGATGAAGCTAATAGCCCCAAGAACAGTAGGGGCAGGGATACTTTTAAACATACTGAGTAGTCGATGCATGGTAATGATCAGATGATGCAAAGCTTAAGGAGGGAGCTAGACGAGGTGAAGAACGCCATGAAGGGTAAAATAGCCATGAACCTTAATGGCATGCTCAAAAGAACAGACTCACCTTTTACTGCTAGTGTTTTGGAATGCCCCTTACCTCTTGAGTTTCGCCTCCTGTAGCTGGAATTCTATGACGGAACAAAATACCCCCTTCACCATATAGGGGCTTTCAAGACGATCTTGAATCTCCAGTAGACTCTGGATGAGGTAATATGTAGGTCTTTTCCTACCACACTCAAAGGAGCTGCCAGGGTGTGGTTCAGTAAACTGCCAACATCATCAATTGCAAACTTCAAACGGCTAAGTAACTCATTTGTCCTGCACTTCATTGGAGGTCAGCGCCACAAAAGGCCTACATCTTACTTGCTGACTATAAGGCAGCAAGAACGGGAGAGCTTGAGAGATTATGTGAAGCGTATCAATAAGGCCGTTCTTGAGATTGATGAGGCTAACGATCAAGTTATTATGATTACTTTCCAAGTTGGGCTAAACAATCCTGATTTCGTCTTCTCGTTGGGAAAGACGCCACCAACTTCTATGACAGATCTGTTGTTCAAAGCTCAGAAGTATATGAATGGGGAGCATGCACTAACTGCTAAAGGATTGACTAGCAAACGAAAGAATGATGAAACCAGTGACTCCCAAGGTAAGAAGAAAGATCGAAAAGATCATTCGTTGGAAACCAAGTCTAGTACTAGTAGCCCAGAATCTTCAAAGAAGAGGTTGAACTTCACTTTTCTGGTAATGCCTGCAGATAAGATCTTGATGCAAATCAAGGATGAACCTGGCTTGAAATGGCCGAAGCCATTGAGATCGTCTTCCAAAAAAAGAGACCTGAAGAAATACTGTCATTTTCACAAAGATCATGGCCATTACACTTATGAGTGTCGTGATTTGAAAGAGCAAATTGAGGAACTAATCCAGAGGGGGAAACTCCAGAAGTTTGTCAAAAGAGACCACCAAACTAGATCAAGGGCAGAAGAAAAGTCTCACAATGACAATAAGGATGATAGACGAGATCACCCAAAGCAGGCAGTAGGGGAAATAAGGATCATAACTGGCGGACCAATGTCAAAAGGATCTTACAAGTCCTTAAGGAGGACCTATCAAAGACAAGTTAATAGCATCCACATCAGGTAATCCCCCTGCAAAGTACTGACATTCAGAAAATGACAACAAAACGTTTTCTGAATGAGATGCTAGCAGAATCAAGCAGCCACATGACGACCCCTTCGTTATCATGTTGGAAATAGAAGGCTTCAATATAAGAAGGGTATTGGTTGATAATAGGAGTTCGGCGGATATCATGTACATGACGGCATATCAACAGCTGTGATTAGACCTTAAACGGCTTCAGCCATTCAAATCACCTTTGATCAGTTTCAGCAGAGACCAAATCTACCCAAAAGGCATCATTTTGCTCTTAGTCATAGCAGGGACGTATCCAGCTCAGATGACAAAAAAGGTGGACCTTTTGATCGTCGATTGTCCTTCATCATACAATGTGATCCTTGGACGACTGACACTAAATCGACTCAAGGATGCAACCTCAACTTACTGCCTTTAAGTAAAGTTCCTAACCCCACACAGGATAGGAGAAATACGCAAAGATTAGTTGTTAACCCGAGAATACTTCTAGGCATTGTTAGCCTCCAAAGAGAATCATGCTTGGATGGTCGAGGAAGAGCCCGAAAAGCCTGCTAAGGATCTGGAAGATGTAGAATTGGTGGAAGGGGATCCTTCGAAAGTCACCAAGATAGGTAGGGAACTTGATCTGCCAATAAAAGAGAAGATAGTAGAATTCCTTAAGAAGAACCTAGACGTCTTTGCTTAGACCCACGAGGATATGCCAGGTATCGACGGCAAGGTGATAAAGCATCGATTAAATGTCGATCCAACGAAGAAGTTCGTCTAGTAAAAGTGAAGGGTCTTCACCCCCAAAAGGAATAAGGCTGTCATGGAAGACATAGAAAAGCTCTTAACTACCGGTTTCATCTGAGAGGTCTTCTATCCCAAGTGGCTTGCCAATGTCGTCATGGTTAAGAAGTCCAATGGGAAATGGCGAATGTGCTTCAATTTCACGAACCTCAACAACGCCTACCCAAAAGACAGTTTCCCTCTCCCCAAGATTGATCAACTAGTAGATTCCACGGCTAGTCATGAGTTGCTAACTTCCATGGATGCATGTTCAGGTTATAACCAGATTCGCGTGAACAAAGAAGACCAGGAGAAAATAGCATTTGTCACCAGCTAAGGGCTATAATGCTACAAGGTCATGACGTTTGGACTAAAAAATGCAAGGGCTACCTACTAGAGGTTGGTGAATCAGATGTTAAGCAAACAGATAAGGCGAAACATGGAAGTTTATGTGGATAACATGCTCGTCAAGAGCAAGAGGGTAGATTCACATCCGGATGATCTTAGGGAGACATTTGATACTCTAAGGAAATATCAGATGAAGCTAAACCAGACAAAATGTGTATTTGGAGTTTCGTCAGGCAAGTTTCTTACGTTCATGGTTTCCAAGCGAGGAATTAAGGCCAACCAGAAAAAGTTAAGGCCATACTCGACATGACCTCACCGAGAAACGTGAAGGAAGTACAGAGACTGACTAGACGGGTTGCAGCCCTGTGCAGGACACAATTTACTATTTAATTACTGTAATTTATTATTTTTGGTATTTTTATGTAAAAAAACGTTATTTTAGGTTTAGGTGATTTATTTCCCTGTTTGTAGGTGCATTTAATGTTTTTTAGGTCAAATTTGATTCCTGATATGGTAAGGTATCAATTAGGAGATATTTTGGAATATATTTTCTTGTCTATCAAGTTTTATGGAGCCTTTAAATAGGCCCCTAAGTCTGTAAACGTTTTTCATAGAATTATTGAATAAAAATCAGAAAAAAGGTGAGGCTTTGCTCTTCTCTTTGATTCTTCAAGAACTGTGAACTTATCAAGGATTCTTCCTTGTGGCGTTCAAACTTATACCTTTGGTTCGTGATTCCTTTATAATCATTGGGTCAAGGTCTGTTACTTATACCTTTGGTTCGCGTTTCTCTTATAAACGTTGGGTCTGGGTTTTCTATCAAATCTGAATTTTAGCTTTCTTGGGCAATATTCCAATATCGTTTGTTGGGTCTCAAAGCGAGTCTGTTGAGGTTCGCATCATTTGGTATCAGAGCTCAGGTTCTAAAATCAGTTTTCTATCCTTTTTTTCTTTTGTTTCCTGTTATCTTCCTATCTTATTCCATTTCTGTTTTTTGTTCTTCGTTCTTGTTTTGTGACGTGCACTAGGTTAAAATTGTGCACTGAGTTCCAAAAAAAAAAAAAAAACATGAAAAAAAAACTGCAGAAAAAAAAGTGAAAAAAAGGACTGCAGAAAAAAAAACGTAAAAAAAAAAGACTGCAAAAAAAAAAAAAAAAAGTGAAAAAAAAGATATGGTAATTATTGAGAACATTGTGGAAGATTCAATTGAGGTCAAATATGAGAATGAGTCCACAACTCACAATCCTCAAGTCTCAGATGATTTGTTGAAGATGACAATACAATATGTTGATTTTCTTGGAGTAGAAAATTTTAATTTTATTATCAACCCTTTGTTGATTGATGTTGCAAATAAATTGAAAGTAGGTGAGAAGAAATTTTATACTACACTTTATGAAGGATTCAAGTTTCAGAACCGGATCAAGTTATTAAAGCATTCGAAGTATTTGTTTATTTGGAGCGGAAGATTTCAGATTTCAAAGATCAACTCGAGGACGAGTTTGTTTCAAGTGGAGGGGTCTGATGCAGGACACAATTTACTATTTAATTACTGTAATTTATTATTTTTGGTATTTTTATATAAAAAACGTTATTTTAGGTTTAGGTGATTTATTTCCCTGTTTGTAGGTGCATTTAATGTTTTTTAGGTCAAATTTGATTCCTGATATGGTAAGGTATCAATTAGGAGATATTTTGTAATATATTTTCTTGTCTGTCAAGTTTTATGGAGCCTTTAAATAGGCCCCTAAGTATGTAAACGTTTTTCATAGAATTATTGAATAAAAATCAGAAAAAAGGTGAGGCTTTGCTCTTCTCTTTGGTTCTTCAAGAACTGTGAACTTATCAAGGATTCTTCCTTGTGGCGTTCAAACTTATACCTTTGGTTCTTGATTCCTTTATAATCATTGGGTCAAGGTCTGTTACTTATACCTTTGGTTCGCGTTTCTCTTATAAACGTTGGGTCTGGGTTTTCTATCAAATCTGAATTTTAGCTTTCTTGGGCAATATTCCAATATCGTTTGTTGGGTCTCAAAGCGAGTCTGTTGAGGTTCGCATCAATTGGTTTGTCTCCAAGGCGACAGATAAGTGCCTCCCATTTTTCAAAACACTGAAGCAAGCTTTCCAGTGGACGGAAGAGTGTGAACCAGCTTTCTAGAGCCTCAAGGAGTACTTGTCTAAACCACCGCTCCTATGTCCATCTGTAGAAGGGGAAGACCTTTTCCTCTATTTGGCTGTATAAATAGTCGTCAGCTCGAAATTGATCCAAGAAGAGCTCAGAGTTCAGAGGCCGGTTTATTATACAAGCTAGGCCTTCCAAGGTGCCAAGGCAAGATACCCAAGGATAGAAAAGATGGTTTTCCCTTTAATTGTCGTGTCTCGAAAGCTTCGTCCATACTTCCAGGCTCATACCATCTTTGTCATAACGAACTAACCCATTCGAAAAGCCATGAGCAGGCCCGACGCTGCAAGAAGGATGGCTTAATGGGTCATCGAATTGAGTCAATTTGACATCAACTACAAGCCACGAACTGCTATCAAGGCTCAAGCATTAGCTGACTTGTTGCAGAGTTCACCATGACAGAACCTGACCCAGAGGCAGAATACTGGACGATATACACAGATGGGTCGTCAGCTGCAAGTGTTGGTGGTGTAGCTTCAGTTTCCAGTGACAAATAATGAAGCGAAATATAAGGCAGTGCTTACCGATTTCAGGGTAGTGAAAGGCCTGGGAATCAGAAACTTGAAGCTGAATACAGATTCAAAGTTGGTGGTAGGGAAAATAACCAACGTGTATAAAGCGAAGGAAGACAGGATGAAAAGGTACTTAAAACTGACCAGTCAACTAATTTCTAACTTTGATGATGTTAGGATCAGCCAAGTACCAAGGGAGGAGAATTTCAAAGCAAACGAGGTAGCTAGGCTAGCCTCGTCTAATAGTGACGCACGGTAGCTAAGGCTATACATGGAAGTGCAAACCATCCCAAGCATAGAAGGGTTGGATGTCGTTTATTTCCAATCAAAGAGAAACTAGATGGACCCAATCCACGCTTACATCAGAGATGGGAAACTCCTGCCAAACCCGTTAGAGGCCAAGAAGATCAGAGTATGTCTAGATTCATAATTTTGAATGACGAACTATACAAGAGGGGGGTTTTCCCAACCCTACTTGAAGTGCCTAGGTTCCAAGGATGCCACGTACGTATTACGAGAGATCCATGAAGGAGTCTGTGGAAATGATTCTAGCTCATGATCACTTGTTGGGAAAGTAGTTCAAGTAGGATATTTTTGGCCAACCATGTAGAAGGATGCTGTTCAAGTCGTTCAGAGATATGACAAATGCCATCGGTTTAGAAATGTGCAGCATATTCCAGCGGAGCACTTGACGAATATCTTGTCCCCATGGCCATTCTTGACATTGGGGATTAACATTGTAGGCCCCTTACCACCAGGTAAAAAGCAAGTCAAATTCTTGGTTGTTGCTATTGAGTATTTCACAAAGTGGGTGGAAGCAGAACCTTTAGCAGTCATCATAGAGTTCAAAATACAACACTCTGTCTGGAAGAACATCGTCTGTCAGTTTGGGATCCCAAGGGTGATTATCTCTAACAACATATGACAGTTTGACAACAACAAGTTCAGAGATTTGTGTAAGGAGCTGGGGATCAAGAACCATTATTCCTCCCAAAGGCACCCACAAGCTAACGGCCAAACGGAAGTCACAAATCGAACTTTGCTCAAACTAATCGAAGCTCGACTTGAGAGGGCAAAAGGAGCATGGCCTGAAGAGCTTCCAAGAGTCTTATGAGCCTACAGAACAGCGGCAAGGACACTAATAGGAGAAACACCCTTCAAACTAGCATTTGGGACTGAAGCAGTGATTCCCGTCAAAGTTGGGATGTCAAGTCTCAGACAGACGTATTATGATGATTGTAGCAACAACAAAGAAAAATCTCACAGGCCACCAAAGATCCAGCGCAGGGAAAATTGGGTCCCAATTAGGAAAGTCCATATAAGATCATTCGCTACTTCAGAAGGGGAAGTTATTACTTAGAAGATCTCAACGGAAAATCCCTACCTCGTCCATGGAATTTAGAGGACCTCAAGAAGTATTATCAATAAAAGTGTCGGCGTCCATGGAGCACCTCGTCTTACTCTCTGGCAGATAAGTGAGAATTTATTTCACTTACAAGCATTCCCTATTTCTAGCACTTTTTCCTTTATTAAACTAGCATTTCTTTTGTTTTGTTGAGTTTTGCCTTTGTTTTGTAAGCAAAGGTGAATAAAAGCAAATAAGGCGTCTCTAAGCCATTTCTTTTTAAGGACTAAGTCCATAATCTGCAAGTCTAGTAACAGGCCACCCAAGCAAGCATGTTGGTGAAAGTCCTAGTAAAAACTCAGTATACCAACGACAAGTTAAAATCATAAAACTTGTGGTAAAAACTCAGTCCACCAATGATGATTTTAAATCATAAAAGTCATGGTAACAACTCAGTCTGCCAACGACGAGTTTAAATCATAAAACTTGTAGTAAAAACTTAATCCACCGATGATGAGTTTAAATCATAAAAGTCATGGTAACAACTTAATCTACCAACGACGAGTTTAAATCATAAAACTGATGATAAAAACTCAGTCTACCAACGACAAGTTTAAGTCATAAAAGTCATGGTATCAACTTAATCTACCAACGACGAGTTTAAATCATAAAAGTCATGGTAAAAACTCAGTCTACCAACGATGAGTTTAAATCATAAAACTCATGATAAAAATTCAGTCTACCAACGATGAGTTAAAGCACATAAGTCACAGTAAAAACTCAACCTATCAATGACGAGTTTCAATCGTATAACTTATGGAGAAACTTAGTCAACCAATGATGAGCTTAAATCATAAGACTTGTGATAAAAACTCAGTCTATCAACGACGAGTTTAAATCATATGATAAAGACTCAGTTTTTCAATGATGAGTTTAGATTCACCAATGACCAAAAAAAAAAAAAAAAACTTCACGAGAAAAGAAGTAAAAAAATTATGTAAGTATAGGATCACCACGATCAAAAGTGTAAGTACATCTACAAAAAGACCTTAATCATGTGAGAAGGCATTGATAAAAAAAAAGCTCGACCAGAGTAAACATTTCAAAGAAAAGTATTAAAGCATTATAAACCTCAAAACAAAGAGGTAATTATTGTTCTTAAATAAAAGAGGCCTCAAAACAGGGAGGCAACCAGTGTTCAGAAAATATAGTAAAATTATACTAAGTAGAAGGAGCAACAGCCTTGTCCCCTTGGCCCAAATCAATCCCTAACAACGGCATCTTTCCCTCCAACAACATCAGCATCTACTTCCTCCTGCTCCTTGACCTCGTCGGCAAGAATTTCAGCGTCCAATTTCTCAAAATAAAGGTTAGAGAAATCCACAGCGAGGCTGTGGTGCTTCATCGTCCACCTCCATAGAAGCCCTAAACCCTTGAAATACTGGATGAACTGGAGGTCAAAAAATTAGTCAAACTGCATGAACTGTTGGACGACTTTTTCTCTCTCGGCATTAGTTTTCAGGAGAGCAGCTTGGATTTCTTCATCTTTTTGGATGACGAGCATCTTCTCAACTCGCAAGGCCTCGCTTAGCTCCTTAATTTTCTTGTTTGCCTTGTTTGTCTCGTCCATGGCAGCGATTAAGTTTTTCCTTAATTTTGAGCTTTTTGGCTCAACAGATTCCAACTTAGAGTTGGCCACCACGACCTTCTCTTTAGTATTAAGGTAATATGTCGTTAAGTGCAAAGAGTCCCCAAGGACCTAGGAAGAGTGAGAAGAGAGTTGTAAAATATGTGTGTGTGTGTGTGTGTGTGTGTGTGTGTGTGTGTGTGTGTGTGTGTACAAAAAAGATGCTATGGAAGGAAAGAAGTATACTTGCACCAACTTGTGAATGTGGCGACTAACTAGCTCGTGGGAAGGAAGGGATGTCAAACTCTTGAGCTCGCCATTCGTAACCACGTTTTGAGCTCAACTAAGGGCAATAGCCGAGTTATCCCAGATGCTCTTCCCAACTTTTCCTTTTCCTTTCGAGCTAGTGGTGGGGGGAGTAAAAGATGTAGCCTTAAGAGATGTAGTTCAGGAAGACGGGGTGATCTGAACGGACGGGAGAACTACGGTGTCACCCTTCTAGTCACTCAATTTTCGTTTCTTAAAATCCACAACAAGGTGAGACAGAGGTTCATTCTTCATCCCTTTAATGCAAGCATACTTCTCGTTACTATATCTGGTGGCCATCTCTACTAAGGAAAAGAAGAGAATGAGTAACCATAAGGAATAGCAAAGAGGTCCACAAGGACGAACTTACTTTAAGGATTGCAAGGACGAATTTACTTTTCTCTTCTCGGCGAATTTTTTCTAACACGTACTTCGAAGGCTCAGGTCCAAGACAACAGTCGAACAAATGACGAGGGTTAACTAAATCGTCAAAATCTTTAATCTCCCGAGCGAAAGCAAGAGTTGCACGGACTCGTTCACAGTACTGGCTTTCCAACTCAAGACGATTAGAAACTACAAAGATCAGGAGATAAGCGGTATTATGTGAGCAATAGTTAAACAAAGAAGAGTCAAGAAAAATGATAAAAGTACACACTAAGTGCAGGGATATCCCATTCCTACAGTAATTTTAGGACTTCCCTCCTGGAGTAGTCAGACACGGTTTCCCAACCAGTTCCAGAAATAAAATAAAAAATATCGTAATTTCCAGTCACGAAAGGATGAAGGGAATCTAGAGATAACCTTTAGATTTTCTATCTCAGGGTAAAAGCTCAAATTACCCATGGTGGGTGGAAGGTTTCAAGCAATGCAAGTACAAAAATTTGTTCAACGTTATCATATCCCTATCACAGGTAGACACCCAGATTGACATACACCTTATAATCTTCCTCCAGGCGTTAGGGACAAGTTGACCAGGGGTAATTTGGAAATTATGAAGAAGTTTCATAACAAACGGATGGCCAGGAATCCAAGGCCACATAGGAAATCCACTTCGTAGAAGCACACTTCTCCGTGGGCAAAGCTACAAGCTTTTTAGCTAGAGTGGGGCAAGCAAATGGAGGTACCTTTAAGAAATTGAAATCTTTTTCTAAACCTATTCAAATGCTTTTCTTTCAAGGAATAAATTTCAGAAAGGGCATGCAATGGGGGCGAAGAAGAAGACAAGGGCAATTTCAATACAGCAGTATTAACCACCTTACACAGGGATTCAGCGTTTGATGATAACCCTATCTCTAACTCACTTGACCTAACGTCATCTTCCCTATACTCTATGGTGGTCATCTCTAAATGGTGTTTGATCAAGGAATGGTGAATCAAGGGATAAAGGGAGAGTAAAACGGGTTTGAGTGCGGTAAAACGAGACACAAACAAACCTACCTAGGGACGCCGACCAGAAGAATACTCAAGACAGACTCCTAATCTGGCAAAGAAAAAAGAAATTGAAGGGCATTCTTGTCTAAAGAAATCAAAATCAACCATCAAGTAAGCATGAAGAAGGACCTTACTAGGAAAAAGTTTGAAATTTGAAAATCCTCTGAAGCTTCAAACGTGGAGAAAATAGGACAGAGGGAGAGGAAACGGTTTTTTCTAAAAAATGGAAAACTAAAATTAAGGCGCACCAAAACCGAGAAAAATTCGCACATGCCACCAATGGAACAGGGACACGTGTTCGTCATCCAGCAAGGAGGTCGAATCACATTTATTGCAAATAGAAGAACTTTAGGAAACGAAGAGATGCGAACCGTCACCTCTAATCATATTCCAGTTCTCGTCCATGACATAGACGAGAATGGAATAGGGGGGCAACTGACGAATATGTGAGTAAATGGTCGTCTATCAATATGGATGACCATAAGCACATTTTGATCATCATTATGAAAGATGAAAATAGATGCATTTAAAGGTAGAAATAAACTTGATTAAACTTGCTAATAAGGAAGAAACAGCAGGCGACCTATTACAATGGCCTTGATGAGCCGCCTGGCCATTACAGAACTCTATTCAAAGAGAGACTTCATTGCCATCAATGCCATAATTCACTCAAGTGCAACGGGCAAATGCATTAACTCAAGGCTAGGCTATATAAAGCCAACTAGCTTAGATAAGTGGATCATGAAACATCTGATTACGCAACATATATTAGAGATTCTTTGGCTAAGAAAAAGGGATTATCTAACTTAAGCATTGAAAAGCCTTTGGCTAGCACAACTCTGATGTCCTTTACTTTTATTCCTTGTTTTCTCAACAGGTACCAAAGCTCGTCCATCGGTTTCGACAAGGAACATACTGATGAGGTGATCCTGCACTCCATTAGAATGTGTTCATCTTTTTGACCAAGCAAACAATTAGAAATCAAAAGGAGAACAATATCAGATTCCAAAACTGAATATATTGCTAAATAAAGACCAAATAGAAAAAAGGAAAAAATTAATGTGATTAAGGTACCAAACTACATACCAAGAACACCATAACTCATTCAAAATCATGGTTTTAAAAACCAGACCGGCCCGGCCAGCTCAACCGGTTTAACTGGGAATCAGACACTAATCTGTTCCGATTATGACTGAAAACCGAAAAATCATAAAAAACCGAAATTAACAGAAAACCAGCCAGTTAACCGTGAAAACCAAAAACCGGAACAACTCAACCAGTTTTTGAACAGTTCTGTTAAAATGCCAAAATGATCCCAAAGTCACAGTTGTTAAAGCAATCAGAGGCACTTTTGATCTTTATTTTTGTTTTTTAATCTCTTGAAATAATTATAAATAGAAAGAAAAAGAACATTTAGTCGAAACACTCACAGCAGATCTACAAATTTTGACTTGCAAATCTTTATCATAGTTTTGAACTTTCAACTCCCTTTTGGAGGCACACCATAGATTTCATAGTGTGCCACAGTGTTAGTGTTGTCACTGCTATGAGAGAGAGAACGAGAGACAGAGAGAAATTTAGATTTGAAATCTAGAAATTTAATTCAATTAGAGAGCAAGTAGCTATGAAATCTAAGAAATTTTTAGATTTGCAAACTGTGAGAGGAAGAGAAATTTAGATGTGGTCTGAGAGTAAGAGCATCCATAGCAGATGTTGCAAAAAAAAATGCCATTTTACCACACCAAAAGCCTACTTTATTATTTTACCACATCATTTTACAACATCCCATTTATCAGATGTTTTATCATTCAATTCTATACATTAAAATAATATTTACTACACATTAAAATAATATATTATCCCCTCCCCATTTATCATCAACAACAGCAACAACCACCCACCCAGATTAACTGAACCGGCCATCACCCCCACAGCCCACCACCACCACTGCCACTGTCACCGCCCACAGCCCACCACCACCACTGCCATTGTCACCGCCCATAGCGCACAGCACACAGCCCAGCACCACCCAGATCAACTGAACCCACCAACCACCACAATCAACCCACAACCACCACAATTACTCACCAATATCAGATCAACCCAAACTGCAGCTAAAAAAAAAAAAAAAAAAAAACCCACAACTAGAGAGAGGCGAAAGGCAAACAGAGAGGAGAGGGAAGAGGGTGAGATCGACGAGACTGAAGAAGGTGAGATCAGCGAGATCGAGATCGGCGGCGAGAAACGGCGGCATGGCGAGATTGGCCGTGACTGGAGAAGGTGAGATCGGCTGCGAGAGACGACGGCTTGGCGAGATCGGCAGTTGGGCGAGATTGGTGAGAGAGATTGAGAGGAACAAAGGTACGAGAGAGAGAACCGGTGAGAGAAAAGAGAAAAGAAAAAGTGAAGAGAGAGGAGAGAGAAAAGAGAATAAAAAAGTAATAACAATTTATACCATTCTGCTCCATACCATTCCAAATGTGTGAGGATACTTTAGCATGTGGCATAATTTTTGGCATTTGCAACATCTGATAAAGCTCTATTTTTGTGTTTGGTGTGCCAAATGTGTCAAATTTTTGATATTTGGCACATTTGGCACATCTACTACGGATGCTCTAAGTGGGCGATTGAGCTACACTTAGTATTTATATGGGGCATTAGGGTTGTGGACTCTTTTTATTTTTATTTTTTTTACCTTTTGTTTTATTTTTTATTATTTAAGGAATTGATATTAGTTGTGTGGTGGACAGTTTTGGTCCTTTTGCCGGTTTGGTAAAATAGCACAACTGCACAAGTAAGTCACGAGCACGATTTTTTTTTTTTAAATGTTTGTTTGCTTTTCTTTTTTTGGAGGATTATTTTTGTTAATCAAATGAAATAACTTAAAATTTACTACACTTTTCTTTAAAATGATTTCATAAAAAACCAATTACTATTTTCTTATATTAATAATTTTATAATATAATTTATGAGATCAACAACTACTCTTTTTTTGTTTTTTATTTTTATTTTTATAATCAACAATTACAATCTATGTCATAAAAGAAAATAAAGACTTCTATACAAGCTTTTAAAATTGAGTACAACTTTTTTTTTATAGTGATGGACGTCTATGCCACTAATTATTTTTATTTGTTTTAAGGATGATATTGTAATGTTAATATGTTTAGTTACATTTTATTTAATATAAAAGGTGAAAACTCACTTAATTTTTTTTATAAAAAATTTATTATATATTATAACAAGATATATTATTAGTCATAAACTTATTATATATTTTTATAATTTTGAAATTATTAATTAAATATTTATGACATCACCAGTTCGACCACCGGTTGAACCTCGGTCAGACCACAAAACCAATAACCACCCCTTTTTCCAGTTCTTTAACGGTACCGGTTTTTAAAACTATGTTCAAAATGTAATTTGAACTGCCCCAAGAATGGAGGGGGCAAAAGAAGCTAGCTTTGTACAAAAGCACCATCAATCGGCTTGTTGTATAGCTATTATTTGTATTAGAATAATATTTAAATTATTAAATTCATAATCTCTTACAGTATCATGAAGTCTTTGAGTTAGAATTGTTAGTTTATTACAGTATCATGAAGTGTTTGAGTAAAAATTGTCTCTCCACTTTGCCTCACATTTAAAAGGGTAAAAAATCTCACATGTTTGGCTCCTAAGTAACTTAAGCCTTTAGAACTAATGGTAGTTTATTAATTTGCAATGCACATCCAGGTCGCCATAATTGAAGAGACAAATTTAGAACCATTTGCATAGTTAATAAACTTAATGGGACTTGTGCTTCCTTTTCTTTCTAGTCTAGCTTGAACTGCTTACGTTTTGGCCAATTTTTCACCGCCTATTTTATGCGTGAATTAAACGGGACTAAATAAGATTGTATAAATGTATAACTACCAGCACTGAGGAAAAAATAGTTACTGTCATTGTAAATGACAATAATTTGAGTTGAAATTTCATCTAAATTTGTTGAAGTTGTTGGGTGATTGAGTGATGATTGAATAATGAGTACAAGTATGAAAGAGAGCAAACACAAAGGTTTACATGGTTCACCCTTAATTAGCAACCTACATCTATGGTGACACGTCTTTGATAGCCACTTTTTTTTTTTTTTTCCTTTTTTAGAGAGTTTCAACCCATGGCATTCGCTCCTAATGGTATCTCTTTATCATCAGACCAAGACACCAGTCGGTTTTTGGTGTATGCAGGAATTGAACCCTAAATCTCAAACAATAAACTCAATATAGTGTTTATATACTAGAAGACCATATAGCAACCCTAGGCTAATTATAGGCTGCCTTAACGTAGGGGTGTCAATATTCGACCCAACCCGCGAACACGACACGAATATGACACAGGTTTTTTCAAGTTAGGGTTGGGCTTTAATGGGTTTGGGTCATAAACGGGTTGACCCGAAAGTGACACGATAAGAAACGTGTCATAAGCGGGTCAACCCGCGTAACCCACAATAGACACGTTTGACACGCCAAATTATTTGTGTCAACCCGAGATGACCCACTTAACACAACTCGTTTAACTCGTATAACAAATAAATATTTATTTTATTTTAGATTTGTCAAATACCTTTTATATCCAACATATATTTTAAATTTATAAAGAAAAGTAAATAATTACAAAAATTTACAAGGGATATAATTGGAAATTAAAACTTTATAGACCTTAGAACTACTAATACTTTTTTTTTTCTTTTTTGGCATAGAACTTGCACAAATGAAATTGGATGAACTTGTGGAAGATGTTATAAATTTGGACATCAACAAAGAATCTATGAATGATAATCGTGGTTATAGTTAGGATTAGTCTACTGTTTGCTCAAATTCTTTCAATATTGATACTTAGCATTTGGCGAATTCCAAGAATATTATATTTTTGTTGAATTATGTTATTTTATTTTTGTTAAACTTTGTTATTTTGAATTTGGGTTGAAGTGTATGCACTTCTTTTGGAGTGTAAAGAACTTATTTCTAGATGAATGTTATATTTGTGTTGAACTATATTATTTTGAATGTGGGTTGAAGACTTGAACTGTATGCACTGCTTTTTAAGATGTAATAAAAATTATTTCTAGATGAATGTTATATTTAAAATTATACAGGTTGAAATGGGTTGTGTTACATTCATGTCAACCCAATATGACTTGTTTATTAAACGTGTCAAATGAGTTAGGTCAGGTCAACCCGCCTTATTAACAGGTCGGGTTAGGGTTAAAGGATCATGACAGGATTATTAAATGTGTCGAGTTAAGGTTGAACCATTTAGTCGAATATCCTTACCTCGACACGACACGAACCTGACACGCTAAATTTATAAATTTACAAAATATGATTTCCTACTCATGATTTTCAATCAAATTTTCCAATAAAAGAAAAGAAAAAAAAAAGAAAAGAAAAAGAAAAAGAAAAAGGTTTTCCCTCTCCAATTAAGCCTGGCGAAAGAGTGGGAGGTTTTTTCTCTTCCATGGTTTTGTCACCACTGGCAAAGCATCTTGAAGAATTGACTTATTAAAGCTGAAGACAGGGGATTTGGTTAGGAATATAAATAAGTTATTTATAAACCACTTGAGTTCAACTTGAAAATAAAATTATGTTCATTTATTTAACAAACGAGCCAAACTCAAACTTAAAATTAGGCATGATTATTAAACAAGTCTAGCTCATACATAATAATGTGCTCGTAATCAAACTTGAAAGTATGAGTTGAAATGAGTCTAGCTCATATATATATATATATGTGTGTGTGTGTGTGTGTGTGTGTGTGTGTTTTAAATGTACTTATATAAACTTGAGAGTTGAGAGTGTAAGTTTGTAATTTATTCATAATATAAAGGGAAAATTATACTTTACCAGCTTAACCTATAACA
Source organism: Lithocarpus polystachyus (assembly GCA_033629205.1). Taxonomy (NCBI): domain Eukaryota; kingdom Viridiplantae; phylum Streptophyta; class Magnoliopsida; order Fagales; family Fagaceae; genus Lithocarpus; species Lithocarpus polystachyus. The sequence continues at coordinate 44,037,462 of CM066170.1, read as the reverse complement.
CATATTACACTTTGCACCATAAACTTTTCGAATACATGTTTTGCACCTTAAATTATGACCCTTGTTATACTTTGCACCCTAACATTAAATTTGCTGTTAACTTGAATGGAACTTCAAAGTTTAGAATGCAAAGTGTAATCAAGAGTATAATTTAGAGTAGCAAAATGTAATTTCTCCTTTGTTTTTAAGGAATTGAGAAGAGGGACAATTAGGTCTTTTCACATGGTACTATATTTTTCCATCCAAGTAAACAGCAAACTTAACGTAGGCGTGCAAGGTGTAACAAAAATCATAGCTTAGGGTGCAAAGTTTAATCGAAAATATAATTTAGATTGGTAAAGTGTAATTTCCCCTAATATAAATTGACAATTTTAAAGTATAGTTCATGAACAATTTGATTAAATTATTATTTTCCTATATATAGTAAACACTGTGACTAAAATTTTTTACCTCTTCACAAATACATGCTATAATAATACGAGTTTGGCGAAATCTAATTTTTATAAGTTCATAAACAAAAATCAATATATCCAATTAACTCAAATAATATAATTTCAACCATAATTTAGTTGTTTAATTATTATAGCATGTATTTGTGAGAAGGTAAAAAAATTTAGTCACAATGTTTACTATACATAGAAAAATAATAATTTAATCAAGTTGTTTATGAACAAACTCAAGTTTCTTCGCAAAGAAAATGAACCAAGCTTGAAAATATAATCTAGATTAGTAATGAGTTCGAGTTCAGATCATGTTCAAAATAAAATAAAATAAACAATCTTGAACTTTTAATACCTGACTCGACTTGGTTCATTTAAAGCTCTAACTTACCACTGCGCACCCTTGGTGCGATGGTCACTCCACAAGTATAAGTATTTGTGGGGTGTGGGGGGTAAGGGCCGGGGTTCAAGTCTCCAGAAATGAGCTTCACACACATATATACTTAGATTAGGCTAGAATAGAAATTCTATCTTATATATATAAAAAAAAAATAAAAAAAAAAAAAAAAAAGCTCTAACCTGGGTTTTGGGAGGAGAAAGAAACATGCAATTGTATATGACTTATGAGAATGAGAGAACAAAGTGTGTGTTTGACTCCAAATTAAAAAGCCAACTTATTTTACTATTCAGTTTATTTTTGTTACTATTCATCGATCTCACTGCACTTTTTAGTACTATTTATGGACCTCACTATACTATTTCAGCTAACTTTTACTTTTATTTATAATATTTTCAGTAAAAAGTTTTCAATTTTAGTAAAATAAGCGAATCTAAAGTAGACCCAAAGTGAGGGAAAGAGGCTGTCGATTAAAGGAGGAAAGGAAAAGAGTAGAAACTTTTTTTCTTGTTTTTTAAAAGAATTAATGGACTATATAGGGTTTTGACCCAAATAAAAGCCCGCTCAATTTTTCTTCTTTTTTCCCCTTTGTCTACTTGGCCCAATAAGTTGATTACATACATTTAAAATTCCTTGGACACGAATTTTACTCATGCAAAGTAGACAATAGAGTTCTTAAAAATAATATTCCCTTCTCAAGATAAGCAAAACAAATAAAAATGCAAATAATGATTATCATGTTAAAATTGTAAAGTGATATATATTCAAGAAATGATTCATAACACTATATCTTATGTATTGTGCTCCCCAAGCAGGACAACATCCCATGTATTAATCTCGTGGGAGAAGAAAACCTTGAAAATAGGGGTGGCAATTCTGTGTTGGGGTATCATGTTAGGAGTATTCGACTAAATAGGATGACACAATTAAACATGACTCATTTAATAATTATGTCATAACTCTTCAATCCTAGCATGACCCGTTTATAAAACGAGTTGCACAATACGACCCACTTGACATGCTTAATAAACATGTCATTTGAGTTGACACAAATGTTACACAAATCATTTCAACCTATTATGGTCAAATCTTAACCCTTAAAAGTTAAAAGCTTGCGTCAAACATTGTCACCCACCCCTAACAACGTAATCCAAACCACGGGCTATGTATTGACCCATGGTGGTGTTGTATCAAAGGCAAGAATACATATATTCAAGACAACATAATTACAATTGTTACACAAGATATAAAAATATTCCAAGATGCCAATAATAAGGAATCAAGTATACAAATATCAATAACAAGAACAACTTATAAGTCTAAACGAAGTGCAATAAAAGTAACATATAAAAAGCGTGCACAAACGTGAAGAAGTCAACGTCTAATGACTACTTATGAGTCTCACGAATGAAAGAGCATGAATAAAGGAGGAAAAAGGAAAAAGGAAATATAAAGGATTTCAAACATAGAAATATTTCAAGGGCCATGAATAAAGAAGGAAAAAAGAGAAGACTTGGTTAGTAAAGTCTTTTTCTTTTTTTTGAGAAGGATTGTAAAGTTTTACAATTACGATACCTTAAAGATACACAAACATATCAGCAAAGATCGCACTGCATAAGGTTTGCCACTAAAATCCTTGAAACATATAAGCCAAAGAAACATAGTAACGTCTAATAAGAACACAATTTTTTGTTTTTTTTTTTTTTTGGATAGGAATAAGAACACAATTAATCTTAGACATACGCTATAACTTGAAGCAAGAATATGTTTAACTCTAAAATCCCCTATTACAATTTCATTTACTAGTAACTACTATGTTTCTTACATTAATCCTAATATAAATTTAATCAACTATAAAACTGAATATGCCACAAGTCAATTAGGACCTTCAATTCCATTTTGGTGCTGCGTATTTTGAAAATTCAAGCTTAAATATACACACCCAATTTTTTTTGTAAAAAAAAAAAATAATTTAAAGGGAAAACACCCTCTTACACAACTAAAATTTGATTAATCAAAAACCTTTTACCATTTCGCCTAAATAAAGTTTCAGATCTATATTGGTATTGGATACCTTAATTCCATATAGGGACCTTCAACTGGATATCAAAACGCTCAAATCATCAAAAGCCTCACGTAATAAATTTACCCCCAAAATACCCCATTTCGTTAGATCACCTTAACCCAATTAGAATCCTACCAAATTGGGATTAAAAGCCTCTAATTAGGAGTTTAACCATTAGTTTTAAATTTTTCATGACTAGAAGATAATCTCAAATTTGCACATAAAACCCTAAACCTTAAGTTCTAATTATTTAATAAATCATTCTTAACTATTAATTTATTGAATCGAGGGCTTAAGTCACCAATTATGGGTCTCAATTACTTGTATGAATAATCAATTTCAAGAACTTGTGATTCTCAAATAATAATTGTAAGGACACAAATTTGGAAAACTAGCCCAAGATTGGGTGAGACGGTCCAAAAGGCCCAAAAACAATGAATTTGTAGAGAGTGGGAAAAGAAAGCTGGGCTAGATTAACTTAGACAATTAGTACAATGGGTTAAGATCACCAAAAGGAACTAAATAAACTATTCTCAATAAGGGTCCGAGAATGTCAATTTTGATATTTGCTGTTCTTAGTTTTGATACAAGCTACACTTAGTCTTTTTTCTTCCTTTTCCCCTCCTTTTTTAAGAAGGATTTCTTCGCATTATATAGCTCTTTCAAGATCATCTTCACCCTACACTTGTCAGTTATCTGAGTCTTCACTTGAGTGCACGTCCCATCATGCATCTTCTTTGGCTTTGTTTGAGTTGTAGTGTCCAAGGTTTCACTATTCAGGGGTCTTCTCCACATAAATACGGTCAGAAGAGTAGTGCAGCACATTCAATGCGGTGGTAGCAGCCTTTCCTTAGATATTTTTGGGATTTCCATTCCTTCAATCCTGATACACATCTTCATAGCTAGGGTTATGCGAGGATCACTCCTCGGACCGCCCTTATTTATCCCAAATGCGACAAATTCCGTTCTGGGATTCTATATATCATATACCTCTCCTCGAACTTCACCTCGCCCTCAGATAAAGCTTGAGGCCCAACACATGATTTTGGGCATTTATCCTCACAAGGCCCAATACATGATTTTGGGCTTTAAGCTCTTCAAGGCCCAATACACGGCTTTGGGCCCCAGTCCCTATAATAATAATAATAATAATAATAATAATAAAATTCAAGAACTTATGTTCTGAATCTAAAAATCCCTGAAAGTCTAAAACCTAACCCTAATGTTAAAATCTCTCAAATTCCCACCAAAAAAAATCAAGAGTTAATAAAAAAAATTGACATAAAATGAGCTGAATTACAATTTGGGGAGGGATCAATTAAGTCAACAAGAAAAAAAAGTTAAGCTGGGGCGCAACCAAGAAAAAATTCCAAAGTTTTTATCAAGATTTAGTCGGAATCTAGCAACAACGCAGCTACAATTATAAGCAAAGGTAATTGAACAACCCTTGGTTGCTTCAAATAAATCTAACAGGTTTAATTTAGAGTGATTTGAAACGATTTTTTTTTTTTTGGCTATATATAAGGAATTTAAGTTGAGAAATGAACACTCTTTTTAATTTTATTTTATTTTTATTTTTAGTCATTCTACGAACACAATAAAAATTCATGACATTTCTAAATTACCCTATTATCTCACACATGGGTTATTAAAAAAAAAATTAATTGCAAATTGTGATAGCCCATATTGAGATTATAGACTAATTTGAGAATATTATGAATATTTACTCTATTTCTAATTTTATTGATTTTCTTTATAAGCAAGGAAACACCACGCCCAAGGCAAGAGGGAAAGACAATAATGCCCAAAAGCATGTGGTAATCACCATTGTCACAAGCTTGTTCATTACTCCAACATCCACAAACTGTTATGGAGGCTAAAAACACAAATGACCCATGGAACAAGTCAAGTCAACCAAAGTGGATTCATCTCTGACCAAACCACAGAACATGTATTTGGGCTTATAACCCACACGTGCATGCATCTCTAAAGTGAATTTGCTTGAAAGACGTGTCTATGACCTCATAGCCATTTGATTTACCAATCAGGATAACAAGACCAAGGTAATATTCCAAAGCATTTCATATATTCTGGAAGAATCGAAATCTGGTATTACTTCTTTGAGGAAGCTTCGTAGCAAAGAGAAAAAAAATTCCATTACAAACCGTCAGATATGACTTCAATATGTGTAAAAACGTTGCAATATATATAGTACATGTGATGCAACGTGTCACATTTTATCTTTGAAACACAAAACACAAACATGAATGGTAAGAGAGTAGGGAATGAAGAGAAGGGAAATAGCAATGAAGTAAGGTATAGAGGGATTCGTAGAAGACCATGGGGTAAATTTGCAGCAGAGATACGTGACCCTTCAAGAAACGGGGCAAGACTATGGTTAGGGACATTTGATACAGCTGAAGAAGCAGCAAGAGCATATGATCGAGCCGCCTTCAGTTTTCGAGGTCATTTAGCTATCCTCAACTTCCCAAATGAGTACCAATATCAAAATCCCAGCTCTTCTTCTTCAAATTCAAGAACTTTTCCTTCCTCTTCTTCTTCTTCTTCTTCTTCTTCAGCTCATGGCAAGAGTTTTGGCAAAGTGAGTTCATCCACTGGACAAGAAGGGGAGGTTATAGAGTTTGAGTATTTGGACAATAAGTTGTTGGATGAGCTTCTGGAAACACATGGGGATGTAGGCAAAGGGTTTGGCAACTGATAATATATGATTGGTTCATTTAGAAAGGACATGTCTTTTTTCGGCCAATGTATGACTGATGTTTTTTCTGTTTGCTTGTTTGTTTTTTATTCACCTTTTATGTATATATATGTGTGAGAGAGAGAATATGGTAGTTTATTCTCAGATTCCACCCTTTTACAGGGTTTTCTTTCCCTCCTCTTCCTCTTTTGGAGTTTTTTTTTTTTTTTTTTTTTTGTGTAAGTTTTTAATTTCATTTCATCCTAGTAAAAAATGCCTCTTATTATCATTATACAGGGTTCTCTTCTCTCTCTCTCTCTCTCTCTCTCTCTCCCCATCCCCCTCTTTTTTTGAAAGGTCAAAGAACAAAACTCAGGGCACAATCAGGTTTTGGTTAGACTTCAAGTTGTTGACTGAATTTATCAGTCTTAGGATGGCTTCAAGTTCTGTAACTTTTAGCCTAAATTTGTTGACCGAAGTGTGCCTCAGTGCCTTTGCTGCTGTACCAACAGCTTTTTCTTATTTAATATATTTGTTTATGAACAATTTTTTTAAAACTTTTTTTCTTTCTTTTAGGTATAACAATACTTTACAACAAGAGTCAAGAAAAATCTGCATCCAAAGGAGCCTGACACATGGATGCGTACAAGCTAGAGATACTTCAACCAATGACTTCTAATAAATTAAAAAAAAAAATTAAAAAAATTAAATATTTTTTTTATAAGGGAAAAAAAATGACATCTGCTTCCTTCTAAAACAACATAATTCGAATCAAGCTGCTTAGATCAAAACAACAGACAGCCAAAAGTGATGCCATACAAGAGCAGAAGTCAACCAGACCATTACATGGGCCTTGGAAATGATATTCTTTCTTTTACCGTTATGTGCCGGTCATATTAAAAAACGACAATAGCTACCTAAACAAAGATAAAGATATAAACTATGACTTATACACTAGTAAGGCTCTAATTTGACAATGCAAAGAGCACTCAGAACAAGTGATAGTCTCATAACTTGTCCAAACATGTCAAACCCCACATAATTCCGAAGGAAATAAGATAACCACAATATATAGCACTACTATGTTACAAAAGGTATAGCCAATCCACCTGATTATGGTACCCCACAAAGCACCCAACCAAAAAAAAAAATTACTGTTTGTTAATTTTTTGAAGTTCAACAAAGTTTCACTTTCTCTTTGTTTTGTTTTCAATATCAAGTAGTTCTTCCAACAACTTGTCATCCAAATACTCAAACTCAAGAACTTGTTTCTCAAGTTGCTCACTCCTATTTCTTTCCATATTCTGGAACGTTGATGATGAAGATGAGGAACAGGAAGATGGTGACAATGATAAGGATGATGTCGTCAATGTGGGAGGAGGGGATTCAACTTGGGGTAAACGATGTTCATCAGGGAAGTTAAGAATGGCCGAGTGACCCCTCATTGCAAAGGCAGCACGATCATAAGCTCGAGCAGCCTCCTCTGCCGTGTTGAAAGTCCCAAGCCACACGCGGCCTCCATGCTTAGTCGAGTCACGAATCTCTGCTGCATATTTTCCCCATGGCCGCCTTCTTACTCCCCGGTATCGCACATCTTTTTCTCCATTTTTCACCTTCTCCTTGGAGTCTTCTTCCATATGGTGGTATTTGGACTATGGTCCAGCTGGGTGAGTCGTCTTTGCATTTATACTGGGTGGAAAATGGACCTAGTTTGGCAAAAATGTGGAAGTTGACGTAGCGTTGGGTGCAAAATTTTGTAACGTGCTAAAGAACTCTTTGATGGAGATTGAAATATATGTGCAACGTATGTGTAATCAAGGATATTATGGTTTTTTAAAGGGGCTACTTTTTGTGCAGGTTTATCTGTTTGGAATTCTTATTATTTATGTGTATCAGTGTATCTAATATTCTTCTAAATGCAAGTTCAAAGCAATCAGGTTCATCAGCTTTCCCTATTCCTCATAATGTTAATGTCGTTCATTACTTAAAAAATATGGATAACAATTTTTTTTTTTTTAGGAGAAACAAATTAATTATAATAGGATAGAACAGGTAAGGTCATGCAATTTTGTTAACCTTATTCATTATCACATTTACACTGTTACTTTTGCTAACTTATTACCACTAACTAGGGTGCAAATTTAAAATATATGATGTTGGATTTGGGTTTGAAAGGGACAAAATTCAATTTAAGTATGTGTTAGGATTATTGTAAAGCGAGATCATTTAGCTAATGTAAATCTATAGATCATAAATTTGATGTCAATGACATGTTTTGAGGTTGATGGTGAGGTCATAGGCTAACGCATTATATTTCACCAGCAGGATTGCGTTGTCGATGGGTTATGGCACTCACAGCTATTGAAGGAAAAATATATAAAGTAGAAAATAAAAACACTATACAATAATGAAAACTGGAAACCACAATAAAGAAAAGGATTGTCATATCAATTCATGTAGTGCATGTCCAAGGGCACCACTAATTCCTGAAGCCCAACACATCGATTGCTGAATGTTCCCAGCCTGGACGACCCACAATAATTTAGATTGATAACTGAGGTATCCATTTTGTTCAGCTATTCCTGTAGTACGGGATTTGGCATGTAGCAAACTAGGGTGGTGCGGGGTGAACAATTGTAAAGCCTATCGACGAAAAGGGAAAGCTGTTTTAGGAGCATTAGCATTGAGCATGCTAAAACACCCAAAATGCTATTTTAGCACACCAAACAGCATAAAGTGGCTTCATTCGGTGTACCATTTGCTAAAAAATTTCTCTACTCCAGTAGCTGATTATTGTGGCATCTGCTCCTTTTTTTTCCTCTCTCTCTCTCTCTCAATTTGTCTCAAAATATTACCAACGTTTTTTTTTTTTTTTTTTCTCTCTCACACCTAAACTCTCTCAGCAAACCAAGATGTTATTGGCGAAGATGATCAGCGATGGAGTTAATATTGGCAGTGGTTTGCTTTTTTTTTCTTTTTTCTTTTTTTTTTTCCGGTGGTGTTGAGATCGGCTAAAGATCAATGGTGTTTTGTTATGGATTTTTTTTGGTGATTGCATTAAGATTAGCGGTGGTTTGCTATGGGTTGCAACGGTGGCTGTGGGGTAGTTCTTGGCTGTGGGTTTATCTAATGGGTTGTGGCGGTGGTTTTTGTGGTGGTTGTGGTCGTGGTTTTTTTTCTTTATTGCTGTGGGTTTATTTTTGTTAAAATTATTTTATATTATTTTAATGGCTTGTATGCTAAAATAACAGAAGAGATGAAAGGTGTATTGTTAAATAATGCATTAAAATAGCAAAAGTGGGTTTTTTGATGGGCTAAAATACCTTCTTCTTTTTTTAGCACATCAGATGTATGCACCAATACCAACATATAAACATGTCAATTGATGAGCAACACAGTAGTGGTAAACTCCATTATCATCGAATTAGATATCTAAGTTCAAATTCTGACTACACCAAAAATTAATTAGTGTTTTGGTCTAATGATAAAAAATAATTATCCTAGAACATATACCATATATTCAAATCTATCATATCTCAATTGGTAAAATATATTGTCCTCGAATAAGAAATTTGAAATTCAAACATCTTCTGCACCAAAAACCGATTGAAGTTTTAACAAGAAGATAAAAGTAATCATCACAAAGTGGAAGTGATAAATTGAAATTTTATCATGTCTATTAGAAATCTATCCTGAATATAAAAATAAAACAACAACAACAACAACAATAATAATAATGTCTTAGCAACAAAAGTTCAGCTGAAGGTGGTGAAATTGATACAAAATAATGGACATGTTTGGACTGGTGGTGGGTAATAGTCGTCATCATTATAACTCAGACAAGCCCGAATTCAAGCTAGTTTATTTTAATCAGTAATATGCACATGTTCAAATGGCCTGATTGAATAACATTAAAGTAGCTAATAATATGCTTAGTAAATTGTGTCGGCCCTATTACTGATTTTACAGATTAATTTTGGTTTTTTTCTTGGGGCTCGGGTTAAATCAATGTCCAAATCTATAGGTTTTCGAGTGGGGGTGCCTACTCAATCTTTGAGGATATTCTATCATACTTTGTTTTTTGGCATAATAAATAATGGTACTGACTTCTGATCGTGCACTTCTATATAAAACAAAATAATTGGTCTTAGTTTCACATATTGCTTCTCCCCCAACAACTGTCACAATGGAAGCCTCAATGAGGGGTAGGTCGTCCTATTAGTCTAGAATTTCTAGATATAGTCAAGCAAAAATCTCGTATTGGCTAAGAAAGAAGATAGATCTAAATTCCTATACATGGTGGTTCATTAGAGATGTCATTAAGGCAAAGCTTTCCATATGCAAACATGTACAATTTTGATTTTGATAATTCTAAAGTTACAATAAGAGAGAGAGATTTTGAACCCTAGATGGCTGAATGTCTGTTGAAAATACAAGGAGGTGTTAGTTGAGTTACAAAGCTCTTAACCAAACACATGCATAAAATTACGCAGAAGAAAAATCACCTGAAAGTGCAGCTCATTTTTTCAGAGTCATTTGTGTAAAGTACAAAGAATATTCAGCAAAAGAAAATCTATTTTAGGAACGAAACAATGCTAACGAGAGTATCTTTAAGAAGTTTGAGTTGCACGTGGAATCAACTACGATTCCATAAAGCTCCCAAAAGATAAAAAGAGCGAAATCGAGAATTTCTATTGCTAGCTCATACAATAAAATCTATCAAAGAATGGAAAGCAAGGAATTGTTCCCAATAGTTTACCAATGCATACTAGCCACTAATTTAAATTAATGCTTGGTAGTATTTGACATTATCATCCTCAATCACAATTATAAACATATACTAGCTCTTTTCACCTACGAGCACTATTGGGCTAGTTCCCTCGAAATATAGCTGATTCAGGAATAATGCTCGGGCCCAGATGGGAAAGTCATCATGGAAACAAAGTTATAATTATGGGGTCTTCCATTAGTGTTATAAAAATAAAAAAATAATAATAAAAAACCCTCCCCCAATAGAATTAGTTTCCCTGGCATCTTGCTAATGCTTCCTAAGTATCTGAACTACCATGTCATAATGAATAACACAGTCCAAGAATGACAGTGCCATGGATTATATTCACAACTCATGATAATCAATTTTACCTGATTTATTATATTAACATTACTTATCAAAAAATAAAAAATAAAAAGATACAGATTAACATTGTCGGCATAGTTACAGGTATTCATTTCACCAGTGTTTTGCATCAGCATTATTAACTAGTTGGGAGTCCAAAAAATTCACATCATCCCCACTCCACAAAAGTATTTCTTGCCAAGGTCAGCACCTAGGCACCTATGGCAGCATCTTTGACAACAACCATTTACTCCACATTAATTAAATAACATCTATTTAATGAAAAAAGAATAAAGAATCTCACCAAAACATATAAGAAACTAACCAAATCACATGCAATTTGTCATCTACAACAACCAAGCTTTAGTACCAAAATTTTGGGGCTAGTTATGGATCCTCAACAAACTAAATTATGGTCAGTCACATGTCATCTAAATAACATAAAATACAAACAATAGCTCAGCAAGTTATGATCTAAATAGAAGAGTATCATCTTGGAGACAGAATTCGATTTTAAGGCATAACATGCAATTATAAGTACAGCTTAAAAAAACCTAATCTATAAACACAAAATGATGAACAATAGCTCTGCAAATTATGATCTAAAAATAAAGAGAATCATCTTGGAGATGGAATCCACCTTTTCAGTGTAACACGTAATTACAAGTGAAACTTCAAATGCCTAATCTATAGAGACAAATGATTAACATCGCTGGCAGTGTTTAGCATCAATTATTACTAGTTGGGAGTCCAAAAACTCCACATCATCCCCACAATACAAAAGTATATCTTGCCAAGGTCAGCACCTAGATTCCTATGGCAAGCATCTTTGACAAAAACAATTTACTCTTCACATTAATTAACTAGCATCTATTTATTGCAAAAGGAATCTCAACAAACTATATACATCATTATTCAAGTGAAAACACATTTAATTTGTCATCTACAACTACCTTAGTCTTCTCAAAAAGAAAAAAGAAAAAAACTACCAAGATTTACAACCAATATTTTTGAGTCAGTTTTGTATCCTCAACAACAAACTAATCAAGGCTGACCAACAAAAAAGACAAACAATAGCTTTGCAATTTATGCTCTAAGAACAAGAGTTTCATCTTGGAGACGGAATCCACCTTTTCAGTGTAACATGCAATTACAGGTAAAACTTAAAATGTCTAATCTATAGATACAAAATGATTAACATCGTCGAAATAGTTACAATAGTTACAAGTATGCATCTCACTAGTATTTTGCATGAGCATTATTACCTAGTTGGGAGTCCAAAAAGTCCACAACATCCCCACACTATAAAAGTAGACTTGCCAGGTTTGGCACCTAGGAACCTATTGCCGGCGCATCTCTGATAACACTAATTTATGCTTCACATTATTTAACATTTTTTTATGGTGATGATGTGGAACCTCACCAAGGCAGGGTCCTTTAGACCCACCCTAGGAGAGTAAACCATAGATGCACAACCCCACCCGCTAGAACGGTGTATTAGGTAATCCAAGAGAACTCATAGTATGGATCAAACCCAGGATGTTTCGGTCTCCAACTCATCCCAAGCCTCCAACCACCAGGCTACACCCTGACAGATAACAAACATCTATTTATTGAATAAAAAGAATAGCAACAAACCCTATACGTCACTGTCCAAGGACAATCACATGTGATTTGTTATCTCTACAACAACCAAGTTTTAGTAACAAATTTTGGGGTTGGTTATGAACCTTGAACAGACTAATCAAGTTCAACCAAGTCATTTAAATAACAAAAAAGACAAACAATAGATCTGCTAATTATGATCTAAAAAGAAAATTATCATCTTGGAGGTGGAAGCTGCCTTTTTTAGTATGACATGAAATTTCAAGTGAAGCTTAAAAATGCCTAATCTGTAGATTAAAAATAACTAAGTGTGCATTTGGAGTAGTTTTTTGCTAATTTGCTGAAAGTTGGTAAAAGTACAATAGTACCTAGATAATGTGAGGTTTTAAAAAGCTATATGTAAGCAAATAAAAGTCTAATTAGCTCTACCGAAAAGCCAAACCAAATGCACTAAGCTATCAGTGAACAAAGCGCTAACACATTGATAGATTTGAGTGAGATCTTTTGTAGTCTTGTTAAACAAGATATTCTACATGCAAAGCAACTTTAATAATGCCAATCGCTAACACATTGATAGCTTTGAGTGAGATCTTTTAGTCTTGTCAAACAAGATATTCTACATGCAAAGCAAATATGCCAATTTACTACTCTTTACATGTGTTAACTAATAAAAGATAAAGAAAATTGTTTGTTGAAAAGATAAAAAAGATGAATTTCAAAAAGCAATGGATATCACTTTCCAAGGAAAAATAAAATCACATACAATTGATAATCTAAATAACAAAAAGAGCACAATCAGTGATGTGAATTCTAACAATAAAAAAGAATATAACGTGCCTATGAGGAATCTTGTAGTCACAAAACTCATCTGTACATCACATGCAATATGCATTAATCTAAAAAGCACATAAGAAACAGATACTAAATGACTTAGATCATTTAAGGAGTAAAGGGCTAACCTCAAGATTGGTCTGCTTACTTATTTTGGAGTTCGGACTGCTAACGAAGGCATCTTTCATTCTTCTGCTTCAGGAAAACTTCAATGAAGTTAACTTTGTTCCATTAGGGCTCCCTTTCATATTTCTCCTTGTCCATGAACCTAGCTAAAAGTACATAGAAGGAACAAAAATATAAATAAAAGATTATCAGCAGCTGAAACTCATTATGCAGATTGTAATTGTACAGGAATGTTAAAGCCTTTAATATAGTTGAACAAAAGATGAATCCTGTTAAAGCATAATCTGATTATTGTATAAAGAGCAAGACAGAGAAGACATTTGACAAAAATATTACTGCTATCCACCACTTTTTTTATAAGTAACAAAAAAATTATTAAAAGCACTATTCTTATACGTAGGATGTATACAACAGAATAGCAAAGAAAAAACAGAAAGAAGCAAAGAGATATAATAACAATACAAAGGGCGAGAGATTATAGACTAAAAGGCAAAGCATCTAAAAATTTCACGAAAGAAGTCATGGAGAAAGTATGGAATTTGGAACTCCACTGGTAAAGGGTGTTCAGAAAGAGGAACTTACAGTGAGGCAAGGATAACTCCCCCTCAAAAGTATGGAGAGTCCTCTCTTCCCAAATGCACTACATGCAACATAATGGACCTGTTCCCAATGCTTCCCCACTTCTTAGATCGCCCAATGTCTCCTTCCAAGACTCCAACATAGCAAGTACTAAACTGGGCATTACCTACGTAACACAAAATAGGCATAGTAATAGATACCATCATACCACAGATCCATAGCAACGGGCCAATGTAGAAGAAGATGGTCCACAGATTCCATTGGACATACATATACAACATCAGCCCGCAATCATAATTTCCTTCTATTATAAATTATCCGTTGTCAAAAATTTTCTTACTGCTACAGTCCACATGAAGAAAGTCACTCTTAGGTAGGCTCTACCTCTCCAAATATACTGCCAAGGAAAGGGGACAGACCGTGCGTTCCCTAAACTAACCACTCATAAAAGAAACTTTTTACCTGAAAACCTTTCTTTGCTGATGAGAACCACACCAATCTCTCACTTCCCGTTTGGACAACCTCCATTGCACAAAAGGTCATCAAAAAAGTGTTCCAGCAATACTATCTCCCAATCTTGAGTTTCTCTAATGAAAAGCAACTTTTCAATGCAACCGGCCATTAACTGACTCCATATAACCTCAGGATATTTGTTTCTGAAAATTCAATTGCTAGTCCAATGATCCTTCCAAAACAAAAATTTAGAGCCATCTCCCACAGCATCTTAGAGGCAAATTTATTCCAACCATTTACTAAATGTATTTCCACAAACCAACCCATAAGGAGCTTTGACAATGCCAGAACACCAATGACCCCTACCAGTATCATATTTGTGATCAATCACTTTCCTCCACAATGAGTCCCTTTCTACCACATAATGCCACAATCATTTACTATGAAAGGCTCGGTTAAAAATGAGGTTCTTCGTTCTCCAATACCCATATGCCCACTTTGGATCAGGCTATATATTGTAAACCTTCACCATATGGAACTGATGCTCATCCCCAATAAAAACCCCATAAGAAATCCCTTTGTATTGTTTTCAAATTATTAGCCACACTAACAGGTATGGAAACAAATACAACCAAAAAGTACGGAGAATGAAGAGCGTACTCTTAATTAGTGTGAGGCATCCTCCCTTTGATAGATAAAGTTACTTCCACCTGCCAATCTCTTTTCCATCTTCTCTGTTATGCCATCCCATATATTGCTAGCTTTAAAATAAGCCCCAAGAGGGAGTCCCAAATATTTCATTTAATGAGAACTAAGAGGCCTTAAAAAGCCCAGAGTGTTAGCCAAGACCTCTGCCTCTGTGACCATCCCTACAAGCACCATCTCTTTTTTGGTAAAATTTATCCTCATACCATATATTGCCTCAAACCAAAACATAATACATTTCAAATGGTGAATCTAATTGACATCTGCATCACCAAAAATATATATATATATATATATATCAAAATATCATTGGCAAAAGGCAAGTGTCAATTCATCAAAGCCTTAGTATTTCCTAAAGACATAGAAAAACCACCTATAAAACCTCTTGCCTTCACCTTAGTCATCAACCTACTAAAAGCCTCCACAACTAGTACGAAAAACAATAGGGAAAGAGGGCCACCTTGACATATTCCTCTACGGCTGTCAAAGAAAAAATTTGGATTTCCATTGACAATAACAGAAAAGCAAAACAGTAGAGATACAAAAAGCCTTGCTCCTAGATCCCAATTGCCAAAATTAACTATGCTGAGTAGGCGCTGGAAATTCACAGGAAGCCCAAATTTTATGTGAGAAAAAATAAGAGTAATAAAGTGCACCCAAATATCACTAAAAAAGAACATCAGCAAAAGACACAAAAAGCACATGCACCAGGTTTTAAAACCCCCAACCACCCCCCTCCCTTCACACCCCCCCCCCCCCCAAACCCACGCATGACGCACCCCCCCCCCCCCCAACCAAAAATAATAATAATAAAAAGAATGAACACACTTGTGCACCCACCCACACACCTCCCCCCTTTCTCCCCTCCTTCAAATCAATTTTATTTTCAGTCCAAAATATTCTTTAAACCAACATCGCAGTCCTTGCATCCTAAAAACCACAAAAACAAGCATGTACCAGGTTTTAACCCCCCTCTCCCCAGGAAAAAATATAATAAAAAACAAAAATAAAAAGAATGAACACACTTGTGCACCGGCTCACACACCTCCCCCCCCCCCCCCTTCCTTTCTCCTCTCCAAATCTATTTGAACTTTGTTTTGGCTTTACAAGTGATGCCAGTTTACCTAGTCTGAAATAGCAGCACAGAACTTGCATGCCAATGTTTCAGCAAGTCAGCTAATGTTCCTAGCAAGCAAAGAACCCAAGCCACTGATAAACGTAATTGGATCGAAGAGGGATTATTGATAGAAAACATGCAATAGATTACAATTAGGCATGAATAATGACAACCCAAAAGGTAATAAGATCTGCAATGGGGTGACTCATTCAAATGATATTTCCCTAAATATCATTGGCACTGCTGAAACATACAACATGAACTCGTGTATACTGCAATGCCCCTGAAATGGCAAAAACTGCATATAGTGAGAGAACCAAAACTCAAGCAACTAGAGACAAATAAAAATAAATAAATAAATAAATAATCAAAGACAATTTACAGATGAGTCTCAACAGTCAGATCAGTAAAATGATGCTGATGCAGAACATTAAGTTGCCAACAACACTTCCCGCCACCTCACACTTTGAGTGGTATCATGTTAAAATCACCAAACACAATAAATTCTTAAAAATATTTAATTTCAAAACATTTTCATTTCTCCTAACAATAACTCTTACAGACTTCATGACCTAAAAACCATAAGTTAGGATCTTTCTCTTTTTTTTTCTTTTTTTTTTTTGGATAAGGAAAACAAAATTTCTGTACCTATAAGGTGTACTAGAGTAAGTATGCCCCTCCATTCACTGTTGGATTGCATTAAACGAATTAAAACCTATATCCAAATCAAGCCTACAGAGATAGTATTTTTATGTTTGTCCTACAAATAAGAATGCTCAAATTGTGATGCAGACCAATGTTGAATAAAGCAAAAACAATTTTTTGTTTTCCCCACTAATAATAAGGTAATTGTTAGCTCAGAAGGTATAAAGTATGATGTAAAAACATTTTCTTAACTCAATTATTTAACAATTTTTTTAATAGCTCTCATTAAAACATTGTACCAAATTTCAAGGAGCCCAGATATTTGTAAATCAAACCTACAATTATAGATAGTAAGAACTTAAAATCTGATGATGAAAAAGCTAATCAATTCCATTATAAAAATAAACATTAAAAAAATGAATTATAACAAGTTGTAGAATGATAGTACCATTGAAAAAATGCATAACAAGAAATCATTAAGACATGCTTAGCTAGCATCAATATATGACTTCATAGTAAACATGGTCCCCTTCCTCAATGTTCCTACATCCAGATTGCATAATTTGTTCCCAATAAAGTACTGCAGTAAAGTAAATACAATATCAAAATCTTAATGTCGTCATCGCATGCCAGACAAGAATGTACATTAATGCAATGATCTCCTTTGTTCCAATCAAAGCATCTGTCACAATGACCTCACAATGACAATAGCAATTATATACATCAATGTATCATCTAAAATATTTGGCAGACCACAACACATCATATGGTATTAGAAGAAAATATCCGTACACTTTCTACATTCCTCAAGTAACTACCGGGACAAGGACACTGAAAAAAAAATAAAAAGGCCCCAGTCCATGTTCATATCTGATTTTGTTACAAAATTTGATTGAAGAAAAAGAATCAACTGGTACCATCATATTGTTGTCCCAAAGGCAGGTAACCACCCACTGCAAGATTTACAATTGTTTCCTTTTCTTCTCCAAATAAAAGTGATTCCGTTGGAAGTTCAAGATTGCCCAAAGGAGATGCCGAAAACCAATCTCTGGCCAAAGGACAGGTGTTGAGTACAAGTAACAGTATGCACTCTGCCAGAGAAGAAAATTACTTAAGCGAGTCTCACCAGAAGTACGGATTAAGATATCAGGATCAGGTGCAACTGACACATACATATGCTTTTCAATATCTATTAATTTAATAAGGTTCTCCCTTTCATCCTTTTCAATACATTCAAGTCCTATTAAGCCATACCCAGATCCACTTGCATTCAGTAAACTAATCTCCTCCCACTTTTCTTCACATGCTTTTTCTACGGCATGCACAATCTCATTGGTCGAATTGTAGGCAACACATATTGACAAGACCGCCTTGGAGTTATTGGCAGTGGCCACCATTGCCCTCTCTGCTGCCAATCTGACAGGTTCACTCAACAATTTTAGGTTCCCCAAAAAGTGCACCCTAACTCCATAGCGATTTACTATGCTTTCTTCCTCCATCAACCCTTCAATTTTTTCCTGCATCAGATCCATCAAAGATTGAACTTCTTCAGGACGTCGTTTGAAATTATCAATGCTGAAGGCATAAATTGTTACATATCTCACACCCATCTCATAGCAGTACTTAAGCATGGACATGAGAGCTAAAAATCCAGCTCTATGTCCAGTCCCTTCAATCAAATTCTGCTTTTTTGCATATCTACGATTTCCATCCATGATGTATGCAATATGTTCAGGAATGGGACCAACAGAGAGAACACGAAAAGTACATCTGCGGAGGAAAGTAACAAAGTTCTCAAAGATCCAGTTTATTCTACTCCTACCATCTTTCTTCATCATAGAACCTTGTATAAGCACTAAATCTCCCAAAAGGACCTGTCAATACAAAATCAAAATTTAGTTTAATTTGGTTAAAATAGCAAAGTTACATAATCAGAAAGCCCACACAAATAAATTTGTATAAATTAATACGCCAAATATGGTAGTGCGTATTGGCTGTTAATTACAAATTTACAAGAGCTCACTAGCTGTTTAGAGACCTATGATCAGACTAAAAAAACATTCTTTATAAGAGGTACCGCATTTTCTATGGTCGGGGGAGCTGCTTGAGCAAGATAATATAGACTAGCTACCAAGCTTGATAAATAAGTCAAAAAGCAACTTGAGTACTTTAGAGAAAGGGAAAGTCTGAGTGCCATGTGTAGCAGCTACAAACTATATGCATTACACATTTCTTGTTCCAATTTACGTGGAAAACAAGCCATCTATCATTACTGAGTCATGCACAAATCATGCATAATTTGACCTAGAACATGACCCAAACCATGATACTATAAACAAAAGACAAACTAAGTAATTAAAATATGGACGACTCTCTCCCAATGCATCAACACATTATTAGCAAGAACAACAACTCAACATTTTACCAATTCGAGCCAATAGCAGAAGAATAAGAAAAAAAAAAAAAGAGAGAATACACTCAAACTAAAATGAAACTCAACACCGACAAGCGTAAATGAAAATGACAGTATCAATCATTTGGCAGAACCTCATTCATAAATAAAATGTACCAACCGATTCTTGGAATCAAAATGAGAATAAATTAAAGAACAAATCCGACTAAGCAATTGCTAACTCGGGCATCAAATTAAAATCACCAATTCGAATCGTGCAAAGCGCGAAGACGCCAAAAAAAATCATCTAAAGTCAATGACAGATATACAGCAATTGCACAAAATCAGATACAAAATGTGTGGCATACCATACTTGTACTCGGATTTGGCTTTGGCGCAGTTTCAATCAAATATATAGAGAAAAATAGTCCAAGATTAATATACATGATTATCAGAATATGTAAAATCTAGAATGGAACTGGAACTGGGTTGCACAACCGTAGGAAAAAGTGTAATACCTGAGATGGGGAGGAGGAAGGAACGGCGAGCGATGTCAGGGAGGAGACCACCGTGTCAGTGGCTGTCGGAGGGAGGCGGCTAGGGCTTGGGTCTGTCCAGTCACTCTCTCTCTCGTGCTCCTGGGTTTCTGAATCTTACATATGGAGTTTTGATTTGAATTTTGTAACCGGTCAGTTTGTTTTTTACGTGTAAATTCACTTTTGAGATTTCGCGCGTGCGAGGATGCTGTTCTTTTTTCTTTTTCTTTTTTTGGTTTAGTATAATATATTTTTCACTAATTTGAAGTTTACACACTTTCTCACAAAAATTGCCATTTTAAAACTACTAATAAGATCAGAAATGTCATAAGGCTAAATAAAAAATTTATAAAAGATAATAAAAAAAAGATGAACCAGCAAAATTAAAAGAAAATAGATATTAAAGAGACTAAAAAAAAAAAAAAGGTTGTTCAGTGGGAGGACATTACCAATTACCAAAGTCAAGTAGTTAAGTGGATTCAGAATGGCTCTAGATCTAAACTCTAGAGTGGCGATAGAAATGAAGAATGACCAAGATTTGCTTTCTCTCCCCACTGGCCAAATCTCTTTTTGGCAGCCTCTTCTTCCTTCCACGTAAAAACAGAATAGTTACAAGATAAAAAAGAGATGAGAAAAAAGTGCATTTTTATTTTTTTAATTTATCAGAGAATTTGATTTACAGATTTTAATAATTGTATAAGTGGAAAACATGGTTGGCAAATTAAAAGCAATTTTGTAGGAGTGAAACATGGTAATCTAATCAATTAAAAAAGGGGGGGGGGGGGGGGGAAATGATTTTGTTAATTAAAAAAGTTGAAAATCATTCAATCAAAAAAAAAAAAAAAAAGTGGATAGTTATCCAAAAAAAAAATTTTGGAAAACTAACGTGAGAGAGAAATATGGATATGGGAGAAAAAAAGTGTTTTTCATTTTTTAATTTAGCTAAAAATTAGGAGGTTTTAAATTACTAATTTTACATGTTTAACCCTATGATTTAAGCTTTAAAATATATGAGTTTGAGGATATTTTGGACGTCTAAACTGAGGAATCCAAACAGAATAAGCCCTTTAAATAATAGTATAGAAAAAAGAAAAGAAATGCTAGGCCATTAAAAAAAAAAGTCAGATTATTATTCCATTAGCTACACAAGCAACACTACTAACAGAAGTAAAATTTGAGAGTAATTTACCCAAGTTTGACATTTTAGGTATTTTTATTTTTAGTTGAGGTTATTTTAAATATCACACAATGAAATATTCTAAGAATCAACAGATATGTTTAAGTGAGAGAATACCAGCATGAAATTTTTCTTTTTCAATTCTAAAATGAAATTGCTCGATTTCAAAGTTTATGGGGAATTATGATATTAGAAATATTGGGCCAAGTCAAAACCCAAATAGAATATGCCAAATAGTGAGCCTAATCTAGTTTATTGCCAAAAAGTTGTATCTCTTAGTTACGCACCCTTTAGTTATCTATATTAATGGTTAAGGGTTCATTTGTGAAATTGATAGAATTTTTCACTTACATGCGGTGTTATATATAAATAGCTAAAATTTAGAGAAAATCAAATTAGATTCTATAATTAAAGTTCAATTTTGTGATATATGTCTTAAATTATTTATTTTAGAGAGAGTTTTATTTCTTAATTTTATGGTCAAATGTGGAACCATATCATAAATATTTATCCAAGTAAGTTATTGAGTACAAAAACTAAAGAGTCTAAAATTAATAAACCGTAAAAAGAAAGCGCTTCACAATAACAAAAATTAAGAAGTAATAAAATTTTTTTTTTAAAAAGCATGGATAATTACTATCAATAATATTTAAAGTATACTATATTATCTTTTAAGTATTTTCATACATATGCATGAGGTTACAAGTTAGTAAAAAAGAACACATAGAAACATATCTTCTTATTTCTCATCAATTTCATTAAACATATAGTTTGTAAATACCGTGTACTTTGTTTTTGTAACAAATACCACCGTTGAGTCTCAATAATACAAATCTTAGGGGATTTTGAATTTTTCAACATATGAACTTCCCCACACATAAAACATAAGGAAAAGGGAAACAGAAAAGGGCCTTTTTTTCTTTCCTTTTAAAAAAATGAATTAATAATTATGGTAGTTATTATTATATATTTGTTGTGATTGTATTTGTATATAATGAAACTCAAAGTTGGCTCTATAGTATAGACAAACAAGATGGTCACCTAAGGCCTCCAAGGTTGCATTTGGGAGTGAATTTAAAGTCAACTTATTTTACTACTTAGCTTATTTTTGCTACTATTCATGGATCTCACTGCACTTTTTGGTACTACTTACAAATCTCACTGAACTATTTCAGTTAGTTTTTACTTTTATATGTAATACTTTCAGCAAAAAAATTTTAATTTCAATTAAATATGTCCCAAATAAACTCCAAGTAAAAAAAAAAGTCCCTAAATTTTAACTAATAGATTTATTTCTTTTATTGTAATAGTATTAATTAAGCCAAAATATTAGTTAATAAATAAAATAATATTTTTTTATCAAATAAAAAACAAGAAAAAAAAAACTACACCCACAACATTTTCATAATAAATTCTAAATGGCAAGTTGTTTCCAGCTATTATTGAGTGGAAAAAAAAGTAATTTCAGTGGTGGGTTCAAATTTAAACCAATAACAATTTAACACCTACAATTTGTAAGGAAAATGTTGTAGATGTAATACTTCTAAAAATAAATTATAAAAAAATGCTACATACACAAAAAATTTCACAACATATTTCACAATAGCTGAGTTAGCAAGCTTTTACTAAATCACAAGGTCTACTACTAACATCACTTTTTCACTTACCATTATCATTTTACATCAACAATTGTAAAAAGTTTTATCACATTTTTGTGTCTATAAATTTTCTATAAAATAAAAAAATAAAATAAAAAATTCTACGTGGTTCTACATGTTTTGTAAAACAAGAATGTACAAATTTTTATTAGTAATTCGCATCTAAACAAAATTAAAGAATAAATTTTAACTAATATTTAATTATTTTTAAAAAATTATATTTAAATATATAAAATGCCTCAATTTAGTTTTTGTATTAGATCTCAAATGTAAGAGTCGTCAATGGGCCGAGTCAAGCTAGTCCGACCCACTTTTACTTGGCCATGGGCAAAATTAGGCTAGGCATAGTGGACTATTAACTAATTAATGGGCTGGGTTAGGCTAGGCTGAAAGAGAAAACCCCAGCTCATAGGCAATGCCCATTTTTTCTTTAGCAAGCTAGGATATTGGGTTGGGCCTAATAGGCTACCTATGGGTTTGTGTTAGCATATTATTTTATTAGTTTTATAAGAAAATAATCAATTTTTTATAAAAGAATAATTTATTTATTTTTTTAAAGGAAAGAATCAAAGAATTTAATACTTGATTTCAAAAATTTTTTCACAATCAAATCTATTTAATAATTTGTTTTATTGATGGAAACCTATTTAATTTTTTTTTATTAAGGCTTTAAATGATTTTTTTTTTACCTTAAATAAAATAAAAATGTCAAATGGTTAGTTTAAAGTTGCTAGTCTACTAGAAAAATATATATTTAATAAAGTTTAGCACAATTACTTTAAATATCTTAGTGATTGGCACTTGGAGAAATTATCTTAAGAAATTCCTCTATAATATCTCATGATTAATCATTTATATATATATATATATAAGATGGGTTCAAATTACACCTGGTGTAACTCCATAAGAGTTATACTTTTTTTAAACCATTGATTTCCATTAGATCTAATGGTTGAAAAAAGACTAGTGTCATGTCATTAAATCATTAAATTCTCTTTCTAAAAATAAACAAAAAGTCATTAAACTCTCTCTCTCTCTCTCTCTCTCTCTCTCTCTCTCTCTCTCTCTCTCTCTCTCTCTCTCTCTCTCTCTCCATGAGCTCCACCAATGGACGCACATAACTCAGTCCCAAACAGAAGCTCTTCCTCTCATAACCCAAAATAAAAAAAGGTGTTCCATATATACATTGTAATGGTGTTCCTGTGATAACTAGATAACACCTTAACCTATTCAGCCTAAAAACCTGAACACCAGTACCTAATTCCTTGTTTCTTAAATTTACTGTAATTTTCCTATAAAGTGGTGTTTATTGAAGACCCAAAAGAGCATGTAAAGGAACAGTCAATTTCTTAAAGGTCTGTTTGGAAATATGAAGGGCGGAATTTTAACATACAAGATGGTCCACAATGGTTTTAATCATCATGATGAAGAGGCAAATTACATTCTAATTGGTTACATGTACAATGATTATTCAGAATAATTTGGCAAAAACTTGAAGGCCAATTGTTTATTTGCGAACCACCTGACAGACTACAGGATTGAAAAAGGCTAGGAAAAGTAAAGTAAATTTAAGAAATTAAAAAAAGCCAATTCCATGTCACTTTTTTTTATTTGGGTTATGGGAGGAGCTTCTATTTGGGACTGAGTCGTGTTTGTCCATTGGAGGCGTGGGGTCCAGGCAGATGAGAGAGAGAGAGAGAGAGAGAGAAGACAATGGTAGAGAGTTAAAGAATTTAATGACATTTTGTTTACTTTTAGAAGAGAATCTAATGATTTAATGACATGACATGACATGGTATTAGTCTTTTTTTCATCTATTAAATCTAATGAAAATCATTAATTTAAAAAAGATATAATTTTTATGGAGTTATATCAGATATAACTTGAACATATATATATATATAGACACACAGACGGTAAGTTCAACACACAAGTTAAGTCCTATAAAAAAAAAAAAAAAAAAAAAAAAAAAAAAAAAAAAAAACACACACACAAGTTAAGTCCATTCGAGATGAGATGGACGTGACAAGCGCATTAATCATGATGTTTTGCATTATATGTTTATACTGTAAACTTTACCCCAACTTTCTAACCTAAATTTAGGGGGAATCACGAATATTTGCTAAAATTTTGACATTGACACACCAAAAAAAATTTAAAACATATACATATATGCATTAATGTGTACATTTTCAAAAAAAAAAAAAAAATTTAAACACTAGTCTTGATTTGGATCACGTCCTAAAGAGTTGGCGTTTATTATTTCAAGGTAGATCTTTTTTTTCTTTTCTTTTTTTTTTTTGGAGAAAAAGTTAGATTCTTTGTTTTACTGTCACCTTCATCCCAAACTTTCCATCCTTAAATGTAGGGGGAATCACAAGTCTTTGATTGGACCAATTATGGTATTTGACAGACCGAGAAGAAAAATTCAAAACATTTGATGTTGTAAAATGGTGTTTTAGGTTTTACAAACGTACTTTTAAACTTTCAAATTAAAATATCTAATCAAATGTACCCTTAGTCTCACTAATTAAATTAATATTTAAATTCATCATTCATGTGAAATAAGAGAATACACATTTATTATAGTATTTTAGTATAATTTTTTCTATTAGAATATGCTAAATGTTTGATTATTGAATGCTTGTAAATTTTTTTTTATAGATTTAATGGAATGCTTGTTTAGAATCTTCAAACACCTAGTTGTATTAACTAATAAAGTACAAATATTACCATTTCTACATATAATTAAATTCAATGCTACTATTTGTTTGAATTTAATCGGGGAATATAATGTATTGTACATAAGTTTTACCACAATGGATGTGATTGGTGTCACATAAATAACACAATAAATAATTCTTTTAGATTATCAAAAAAATAAATAAGTTTTTTAATTAATTTTTAGTTTTGTACCTAAAAAATTTTTTTGAGATGAATTTTATATTTAACACACCATTTTGTAAGGTTTATATAATAAAATTTGTAATATTTCTACAATCACTCATTTATGATTATGCATTCACATAAGCTTTGTTTGTTACGACATAAAATATTTTTTGAAGGAAAATGTTCTCAGCTAAGAATATTTATTTTACAAAACTACTTATCTTTTGGTGCTTGATTGTGCCCTTAAAATTATTTTCTAGCATTTGGCTCATACAAAATGGTAATAAATGTTCCTATTTTTTTATATGAATATAAAAGTAACAAATTATTTTTTTGAGAAGACAATACTAACAATTAAAGACAAAATCTACAAACCTTCTTTCCTCTCCCCGAGTGTGCGTTAAAAATACTTAGGTTATGTTTGGTAACAATTTTTATTTTCTATTTTCAAAAACTTGTTTTTGGGAATATAAATAAAAAACAATTTTCTTGTATTTTTGAAATAAAAAAAAAGTTTGGTTAGTTGAAATTAAGAAGATAGTTTTTTGAAGAAAAAAATAGAAAATACTAAAATATACTGTTATTAAGATTTGAACTCTAATGCTAACTTATTAAATAAGTTAGATTCATTAAATTAAATACATGTTTTTATTGACTTTTGAAAATTAGAAATTAAAAATAGTCTTTTACATATATTTAGTTTCCTTTACAAATTGAGTTTTGAGAATAATCTTTGTTTTCTAGCCATTTTGAGTTGCCAAACAAGTTTTTTAGTTTCAAAAATAGAAAATTATTTTTGAAAACATAAAATAAGAGGAAGAAACAATTACCAAACATACCCTTAGTATTCTCATAAAAAAAAAAAATAAAACTACAATACTAACCTCTACCATAATTTAATATCACACAATCTAACATAATGAACACAACCCCCAAAATACCATCATGTAACATAGTTCATATTTGTGTTAGAACCTCTTTTTCCTCTCCCTTGTGTGTGTGTTTGTTTCTCAAAAAAAAAAAAAAAAAAACATAGTTCATATCATCTCACAAAATAGAAACATATTGAAGACAAAAGTACCAGTTGAAGACAATACTAACAACTAAAGACAAAATCTACACTACTAACCTCCACTATAATTTGATATCACACATTAACATAACATAATGAACACAACAACCAGAATACCATCATCTAACATAGTATCATCTCACAAAATAGCAAAAATTGAAGAAAAATCCACAGTAGTAACCTCTAACATAACCGAATCTTACACAGTCTAATATAAAGATCACAAAATGCACAATACCAACGTCTAACATAGCAAAATCTAAAAAATTTATAACAATGTACTCAAAAAATTCCAACCAACCCTAGATCAAATTAACCAATTTCGTCACACTAAAAACTTGTTCTAAAAAAGGTTATTACCTGAATACTTTTTGTGCCAACAGATTTGAATATATATATATATATAGATTGAGTTCAAGTTACACCTAATATAACTCTAAGTAACGTTACATCAATCAATATTTTTTAATTGGATGCGAATTTTGATAAATCGATTATTGGATTACATTAGTTTTGTATATTCTCCATGTTTACAAAATTTCAAGGTGATTAAAAATCAATAGTCATACCATCTATCAATTGTATAAATTCAAATTTTTGAAGTTTAAAATAATGAATAAAAAATGAGTTTATAGATCGAATGTTAAATAATATTCGATTGGTATAAAAATTGGCATGCATGTTTAGAACATATAAAACATGTAATCTACAGTAGAATTTTCAAAATATAAATTCATTAATAAGTTATTGAGTGGTATAACATTCCTTAAAATTACATCAGGTATAACTTGAACCCAACCGTATATATATAAGCAAATTACCATTAAAAAGAAGTTATAAATTACTTAAAACTAAGAACATGTGGACAGAGAATTTGGGAAAAGCAAATCAAGATCAATTATTTAACATGAGAGAGAGAGAGAGAGAGAGAGAGAGAGGGGGGGAGGCAAACATTATTATGCAAAAACAAGTTAGACCTTAATTGTGGATATATGTTCCAAAGAGGTAGCATTT
Organism: Lithocarpus polystachyus; assembly: GCA_033629205.1. Lineage (NCBI taxonomy): Eukaryota > Viridiplantae > Streptophyta > Magnoliopsida > Fagales > Fagaceae > Lithocarpus > Lithocarpus polystachyus. Next base: position 44,009,947 of record CM066170.1, on the reverse strand, counting down.
ATTCCTTCAATTTGGGTTGAAGCATCGTGATTAATTAACTCTGTAAATGATGAGGACTGACTTGATAAAATTTGAGGTCTAAGGTGATAAATTTAAATGATTTTTAAAAATATTTAAATATAAATAAAATAATATTTATTTAAATTATTGTATTAAGTTTTTTAATTTAAAAACCACTCTTTGTGCAAAGTTGCTAATTAAGTTTTTGTGTTTAGGTTTTGCTAACATCTGCTAATTAAGATTTTGTGTTTAGGTTTTGCTAACATCTCTTTTCAATTAATAATCTAGTTAGTGTATGTTTGGCATTAGCTTTTTTATCCTGCTTTTAGTTTTTAACTTTTATGTATAGTTTTTTAAATCCCACTTTTTTTTAAAGTACAAATATAATTTAACATATTTTCAGCAAAAAGTTAAATAAGCTGATATCAAACACACACTAATCTTCCTGTGACATAATTGATATAGAGTGCTATCTCAATTTTTTTTTTCTTTGAAAACAGTGTAGGGTTTCAGTTGTGTTAGATTTCTATTAATCCAATATTTTGGAGGCTCAAAAATTTTCACAACTATGAAGATGAAATGTTATAATTTATATTCGAATCAATTTCCTGTTAGTAGGGGGCCATGTGATGGAGAAAATACACCATGTATCTGGTGAAAGGGAGGATATATGCACCGGATGCATGGTATACCCCGTCCATGTGATGGTAATAGGGGGCCCATGTGCTGTTAGTAATTTATGTTAATAAATGTTACTCTATCACAACTTGCTACTTGAAAATGACAAAACCGAAAAGTTTTATGTCCATGGTGCTACTTGAAAATAACAAAACCAAAAGTTTTATGTCCATGACATCTCTCTCTCTCTCTCTCTCTCTCTCTCTCTCTCTCTCTCTCTCTCTCTCTAAAAAAGTATAAAAAGAACATCTCTTTGTAATTATCTACCCATAATTCCTTTTGCAATGGGATCTTAGGCCTAGACCTAAATTCAGTCCCATGAATGACTCAAAAATTTAGTTGGAATGAATCTAACAAAATAAAATTTTAATTAAAAAGTTTTACTCAGTATATTGGGTTATATTACCACTCCCAATACTAATGTAGTCATTCTCTTATTATTATTATTATTATTATTATTATTATTATTATTATTATTATTTAAATTTCTCCCATAATTATTTCTTGAAGCACCATGATCAGCAACAATATATATATATATATATATAAAGCAAAAACAAGACCACAAAATTAAACTCTTAGTTTACAGAAAATGGAATGATAGTTATTAATAAATAATTGATATTATTGATAATTAGTGATCTCCACCCAAAATTTCACAAATAATTTGAACAAGTAATAGATACATATTTAGGTAGACAAAGATAAACTTGATTCCACTGGATCACAAAGTCTCTTTTTTCCTGAAAGCAACCGCCTAAACTTGTTTAGGGCAACTCTTTCTTTATAGGGGAGGTGGGGGGCGCCAAACCCATGAAAACTTTAATGTATATTATTTTATTATTAAAAACTTTAAAGTGGGAGAGGAGAGGAGATCCATACATTTGTTTAAATCTCTGATAGTTTATAATTACTTCGGTTTGGCAACAACCACAAAAAGTCCAGGACTAGCGAATAAGCAAACCACTGCATTTGCAAGGTAAGGAGTACTGAAAATTTTATATCCTTCTTCCAATGATTGAAAAATTTTAGTGTTTTGCTATCCCCAAAAGATAATATTATCACTAAAACACCAAAATCTTTTACAGATAACAATCTTCATACTCAAAAACTGAACCAATTTAGAAGGGGAAGAAAATCCACAATACATTCCTCAAAACGAAATGAAACTAAATATCTAAAGCAATCACCCAATTAATCTCCTTCACATGATTGCAAATCATCAGATCACTATGCATTTCAAAATCTGTTGAATGGTAATGGGTTGATCAGAATCTTCTAAAATTTTTTAGATCAAACCACTGGATTTGTTTTGCATGGAAGAAAAATTGAGTTTCTCAAGTCTAATTTCTTGCTGTTGCTTGGATTTCAGGTAGGGGTTGAAAACTGACTGGTTTGCAACTTGCTTCAACATGGTTTTTTATGCTAATCTAAAAAGTAAAATAGGTTCCAAAAACACATGCATGTGAAGCCAATATTTGATTAGAGTGAGTCACCAAAAATGAATTACTTGCAATAAGTTGACCTTAAGGAAAAAAATTATCATAATTCTTGCAAGCTTGCCTGTTATAAGAAGCAGCTCACATGCATAAATGATTAGCTAAGAAGGAAAAATACCAAGCAGTTGCAATTATATATATTGCAAGAATATGCATGTTACCCATGGCATGGACAAAGTTAGTTAATACTAATGAAACCTCTTTAGGATTAAACTAAAATTTGTCTAGTAGTTATAATATTTCCCCAACCTTAACTTGAATTGCTTGCTTTGGTTTTGCATCATCTTTAATCGTGAGATTTTTTTTTTTTAATGTATCTTTTCTGGAAGAAATTATTGAATAATAGGGAAATTATAATGAATTCTTCGGAGTTTTTTTTATGGAGCCTTGCTATTACAGATGTGAAAACATGTTTAATATATATAATGGTTCCTTGTTTGACTTCCCATTCATTTGTATAACTTTGTTCTTTGTATGAATTCATTTGTATTTTACTTCCAAAGAAAGCAAGAATTAGTCTTGTTGGTGATAAAACTGTACTATTAGCGAGGTGCGCCCCTACAGATTATCACAATGGCCAAGAATCAATATTCTTTTACTCTTTCTTGCATTTTCATCATGACCATCTTAAGGATATATATCAGCATGAATTTAGTCCAAGAGTATCAAGTTTATCTCTACTAGTCCACCTTGATGTTCACTTTTTATTTATGAATAATCTACCTCGATGCATGTTCAATACCATATGATTTAGAGCTGCTACTCTTCAACGGTTTGATAATAAGCTTAAGATTTTAAGTCCACAAGCACCTTTTTAAAACAATTTTATTGTGTGCAAGTTCTAAAGCTTAATTATTTTTATTAATAGACTTTTTCTTCTAAATGATAAAAAAAAGGCACACTAAGTTTTGAAACGCAACATAATTGGACCTGTCTGTTTCTACCTTTCTGGCCGGTGATGGTCAGTATAATTAATTTTCAAATAAGAATCTAATTGGTAACCAAAAACTAACCAATAATTTTGGTCAATATATACCTTCAGGTTTCTAAAACAAGCAACAAGAGCTTTTTAAGCATGTCATCTGTCTTGAAAACTCAATTTTGCATAGAAAATAAAAAAGCTTTTGATTTGTTAAGTACAATGAATTGGTCCACGGTATTGTGATTATTATTGTAATTAATTAATCTTATGATTAGAGAAAGGTGGTTATTATTAATTAATAATATTATTATATAATTAGTCCATGCAAGTGGATGGCTTATTATATAAGGGCAAACGTGCAAGTGTTTTGCTAATAATAAGCCATGTTTAACCAATCAACCTTCCTTGCTTTATACCATTAAAGCCCATTATTCTGCTTCAGAGGTTGACATGAAGACCATGGATCAGATACCCCCTTCAAGTTGGCCTGATGTTTCGTATGTACCTGAATCTTATGTGCACCCACTAGAAAAGAGACCTGGGAAACTCTTTTTTGATACTTGCAAAACCATTCCAGTCGTTGATCTTGAGTGTTATCATGATCGAACACATGTTGTTCAGGATGTTTTGAAAGCTACAAAAGAGTTTGGATTTTTCCAGGTTCAAAACTAAATCTTTTTTTTTTTCTTTTTTCTTTTATGGTTCTCAATTTCCTTTCTATTATCTTCGCAAAAAATGAAAGGAAAACCAAGTAGAAATTTCTAAAAATTCTTTGAAAAAGAAGTGATCTTTTAGTAGTTTTTTTAGTCCCTTCCTTCATATCCCAAAACCTAAAGAACTTCAATATTGATTCCATGAGATGATAACGAATGGTTTATGGTGATGTGTTATATGTTATGGTCTGAAAGTTGTGAATATTTTTTGTAGTTGGGATTAACATTATTCTGGAACAAGATATGTACAAAGGTCACGCGTGTGCACAATCATTTTTTATGATGTTTATTATATGATTAAATGAATAATAGTGTCATTTTCTTGAATCTGTCTAATTTGTGTGTGTGTATATATATATATATATATATATATATATATATATGTTCCTTTTTTTGTGTGTAAATTTATTTTTATTTCCCATCATGATTATGTAAACCGTATACTTCCATCCAAAAACTCCAAAACAGGTGATCAACCATGGAGTTTCCAAGAAATTAATGGATGACACAATGGCTGTTTTCAAAGAATTCCACGCCATGCGTCCAGAGGATAAGGCTAGTGAATGTTCCAAGGACCCTGATAGAAGCTGCAAGTTCTACACCAGCAGCGAAAATTTTTCAAAAGAGGAATTTCACTACTGGAGGGATGCACTAACGCACCCTTGTCATTCTTTGGAGGAATACATGCAATTTTGGCCTGGAAAGCCAATTAGATACCGGTAAAAAAGTCACAAATTTGAACTTTTACAAGAAATTAATGACTTTGGTTTTGTGCTGTTTATAAGAACATACAAGAAATTAATTTAATGACTTGGTTTTGTAATTTTTGTAAAAACTAATCGTGCTGTTATTGTCAATGCTTAGAGAGGTTGTTAAGGAATATGCGGTAGAATTGAAAAAGTTGGGAGAGAAAATTTTGAATCTGATTTGTGAAGGACTTGGACTTGACACTGGCTATTTCAGTGGTGGACTCAGTGGAGATCCTGTACTGTTAGTTAATCACTATCCACCATGCCCAGATCCAAGCTTGACCTTAGGATTGGCCAAACACCGAGACCCTAGCCTCATCACCATTTTATTTCAAGAACAAAATGGACTTCAAGTCTGCAAAGACGATGAATGGATTCTTGTTGAGCCTGTTCCTCATGCCTTCGTTATTAACGTTGGCTATGTACTACAGGTACATCCTTTTTTATTTATTTATTTTTTTTTATATTTTTTTTTTAGAAACAACTACAGGCATATCTTGTTGTAGTACTATAATAAAAATTGATATTCCCTTTGTCATAAAACAGCTAGACTAGTAGTATGGAAAATTAATAGTTTACATATATTGCATAAGATTTATATTATAGACTAAACAAATGTGTATAATATTATACATTTTTATGCAAATGTGTATAATGTTGTATATTTACATTTATTTAGTTTAAAATAAAAATCTTACGATAATATTACAATGTAAATCAATAATTATGCTAGTAGTAATTCGTTTTCTTGTACTTGGATACTATAGAAATTAAACATAAATATATATATATATATATATATAGTTTTTGCTCACATTCTCCAACATATCTTCATAACCTTCATACAAAGTTCCTTGCATCCTCATCCTTTTTTGCCTTTAATTTTTCTCCCTTGGGCTGATTTTATTCGATTGAAACTTTTGGGTATTTTTGTCTCCATCATTTTGGTTCTGGAGTCGAACCAAATAATTAATCTTTGAATTTTCCAATTCCAAAAAATCATTGTAACCTATTTGGTCATATAGACGTTTTAGCACGACAAATTTCAATGTGTCTTGATCATATATGAGTTGTAGATTATCAGCAATGGGGAGCTCAAGGGAGCTGAACATCGAGCAGTCACAAATTCTAGTGTTCCTCGAACATCGGCTGCCTTCTTTATTTATCCTTCTAAAGATGACCTTATAGAACCTGCAAAAGCTCTCACAAATGCAGACAATCCCCCACTATATGGTTCCATGCAATTCAAAGAGTTTCAAAGGAACTACTTATCTTATGCTGCGAATGCTGAAAAAGTTCAGAAGTTTATTAGCTCCACCTAGCTATAACTTATGGAGCGAGAGAAGAAGATGCCATTCTCTTTGGCATTTCCTTGTGAAAGTTTTTTATGATGTTTGTGTTCTCTTTGGCATCAACTCGATTGTAATGAATGGCGCTATGATTTCTGAGTATGTAAACCAAATTATAGATCATTCTTAGTGTACAAAGTATGGTATATCATGGAGCAGGCTATATGGATGCATATTTTTACATATATTTTTTTTATTTTTAGAATACGAAGTATTTTAACATACACACAAAAAAAAAAATAGAAAAATATCTTCAAAATACTAACAGTACGTGATGTATATCTAAAATGACTTATTTTTACTTGTTTTGAATAATATAAAATAAGTTACATTAAATCAATCCTTTCTTATGATAAATAAAACAAAGATGAAACTAGTTATATATAAAGTTTCTGAGGGTAGCTAAAATCTTTTTTTTTTTTTTTTTTTTTTTTTGAAGAGTGTCAAAATTTGAAATATTGTGTGGAAAAAAAAAAAAAAAAAAAAACCGAGAAGAGAAGGACAAAAGATATTAACATGGAACAAATCCTTTCTAACCTTTTGTTAAAAAATGTTTTCGAAAAACAAAAAGAGTCGACTCCAAGTCCCAGGACTAGATCCATGACACAGAACCTTAAAGTTTATATCTTTGTTTTATATTACATTTCAACATCATTCATTTTCATTAATGACACATTCAATGAATAAGGTATTTATAAATAATTCTATAATAACCAATTATTTAAATAAAAAAAAATGCTAACAAGCATCCTAAGGGCACTCATTAATAATTCATTTAAAGAAAATTTTTAAGAAAAAAGAACAAAAAAGTAATTAATATTTTGACAATTTTTTCATTTCCCATAAAAGTGATATTAAAACTTTTATAAAATAAATTATTAACCAGTATTCTAAGAACACTTGTTAGCATTTCTTTTTAAATAATAATAATAATAACTAGTATGTAACTCCGTGCATATGCACGGATATATTTAAAAATAATCACAATTACATTTTATATATATAATTATGTTCTTTATGGTTTATTATATTGGACTCCTCGTTTTCTATATTAAATTAACTAATTTGGCACAAAAATTTAAAAATTTAGATTAGATAGGACACGTGGCACAAAATTAAACTTTAATTGAAATTTAATTTTTACCTAAATTAACTCACTTGACACAAAATTTTAAAATTTAGATTAGATGAGACACGTGTCATAAAATTAGACACTAATTGAATTCCAATTGAAAATTTAATTGGATTTTCTCTCTACTTTACCTATTATTATATATATAGATTACTCAGTACTGCATGAATACAACAGTGGCAGCGCGAGTCACATTCACATGCCGGCTTGGAAAAAACAATTTTAATATAAATTTTTTGTTTTTTACCACCTTAAAGTAAAAATTTGAACCTCCTAAATGAAGCCCATCAACCAACCTATTCAATACCAACTATTATCATGCTATTTTTAAACAAAAAGATAAAGCCCGGCTAACAACAAAAATCTTAATAGAGTAATGTTATGGACAAAATATATATTTTTTTTCAATAAATTACAAAGACCAATAAGCTGTCAAAATTGAGTTGAATAGTTAAATAAAATAATTGTAAAAAGTAAAGACAAAAACTAATTAATAATAAATTAAAGTATTCTTGTTATGACCACTATAGTGAAAAGAAAATTTTTAGAAATGAAATATATATAGAATGAATTGCGCAATTAAATGAGAGATCAGTGATTGAATGAATGTTTTGTTGTGTATATTGAAAAAGATGTGGTTGATAATATTGATAATGAAATTATCATGCAATAATTTTAAAATATGAATCCCGTAGAAGATAATCGTAAAACCTTATGTAATTGCTTCTTCTTCTTTTTTTCTTTTTTTGTTGTCAATATATTCAAGTTATTTTTTTATTAGATTTTGTATAATTTAAGTTTTTTAGTGATACCGCTAAAAAAAATTCCTAAAGCCACCACTAGAATACAATGGCATGGTACTTCTTTTTCTCATATAATAGTGAAATTCAGTAATTAAATTTATAATAAGATCCATCATCTCTGTACTACTAAAGTACCTATTAATTTTCTTCTCTTTTTAGTACGGTAACTCTAATAACAACTTCATCACATTTGTTGGTAAACTCATAGCACATTCTTTTCTCTTCTAGTATATATAGTAGTCATGTTGGATAGTAATAATGTCACAATAAAAAGGTAACAATACCACATATAATGGTAACTACATTACGTTTGTTGGAAACCTTATATCACATTAATCTTTTGTTTTTCTTCTTTTGTTTTTCCCATTTTTGTTTAAATTCCTTATATAGTAACATAGTAACTGCATTGCATTGCATTCCCTTTTTTCTTTTTCTTTTTTATTCCTTATGCAGTTACATTGGATAGTAACCATGTCAACACAGGAACAACGTCACATATGACAAAACTACATTAGATTTGTTAGTAATCTTATATCACAATTTTTTTTTCTAAATTCTTTATATAGTAACATTAGATAAAGTTATCATATATTTTGAGTAGAGTTTGTGATGTACATTTGTGTTAAGACTCCAATTTCTCTCCCTTATAGGTTCGTGTACTAGCGTGTTTGTTTCTAAAAAAAAAAGATAATTTTCTCACATTCTCTCTCTTTTTATATCAGAGTTCTTTTTTCTTTAGTTCAAATTCCTTATTCAGTCACATTAATTAGATAGTAACAACGCCACATATGTCAATAACTGCATCACATTTTTTGTAACCTTATTATAAAAGAAATAGCTGGATTCATAGTCAATATCTCTTTGGGTCCAACATGCACGCTCACATCAACAAAAATCGATCTCTTAGGACCACAAAATCTTCTCTGCCAAAACTCTAAATAACACGAGATAACACATTGTTTGTGTGTTAACAGATAATAATAATAATAATAATAATAATAATAATAATAATAATAATAATAATAATAATAGTTTTTTTTATTAAAAAAAAAACCCAAATAAAACAAACAACTCATTTGGATGTACTCGTGTTTATCATCATAAGAGTTGTTATCTGGTAATATGTATGACTATCATCTACCCCTTCTTTTTTTTTTTCTTTTTCTTTTTTCAATTTTCCAGTCCATAATATATTACAATAAATTCAAAATCATTCATTTAATTAGTGTTCACGAAAACTTTGTCGTCCATAAAAATAATAATGACCGACAACATCTTATTTATGCAATGTATACGTAGTACAAATATATCAGTTTCAAAAGCAGAATTCGCAGTGACATTTATCTTGCTGATCCCTTTGACATTAGGCTGGTGTTATTGAACAACCTTACTTACCCATTAAGGTTTGCTTTTTTGAAATTATTGGTCATACATATATAAAAAGTATGATAGCTTTTTTTTTTTTTTTTTAATTTTTTTTCGCACCACTAAGCAGAAGTAGTACGTACAAACTTCTCTAATTCTTTCCAGTCAGAGGTGACCAAGAATTTGCTATGGAAGTCTTTGTATGGCAAGGACCTATAGAGTGCTGGGCTGCTTGTTTTAACCAAAACTTTTGCTGGTTCTATTAGTGTTTCGTCTGATGGATTAACAAAGAATGAAGCAGTTGTCCGAGCTGAATTTGAATTTGTGACAACTCGATGTTCGGCACCTTTCAACTTTCCATTGCTGATAATCTGCAATTCAATGTAGCACAATTTCAAGAACAAAAATTTTAAAAATTGGGTTTTTTTAGAAGTGGTGATATTAAAAAAAAATTAAAAAAAAAAAAAACTTTACATAACCGTATTAATTGGTAGGCATATTAAGGTTGAATTTATTAAGAAAATAAAAAAAAAAACACAATTAAGAAGAAGAAGAAGAAAACTTAAAGCAGGCGTTAACTTACACATTATGATATTATTTTTCACAACTGATATCTCAAAAAGACAAATTGTGATTAGAAATTACTATAAAAATATAAATAAAAGACTCGTCACTTGTCTACCTAACACTTTCATAATTTAAATCAATGGTGTGAAGTACCACGTATCAAATAATTATCGGCTAATTTTCACTAATTTAATAGTTACATTTTATAACAACACTCCTTTTTAATAAGTGGGACCTATCATATAAGAATTTTAATATTTTAATTTGGAGGTAGAATAGAATTAGTTTCAAACTCAAAACTACTGACTTTTGATACTATGCTAATCATCAATTCTAAAAAAAATAAAAAATGATAAATTTAATCATTTATCCATATATCTACAAATATATACTCAAAGCTTGTCAAGAAATATGTACCTGCAATACATAGCCTATGTTGACCACAAAAGCATGAGGAATAGGTTCAACATCAATCCATTCCTCATCCTTGAAGACTTGAAGCCCATATAAATCATCTTCTTGAAGAAGAATATTAATGAGGACAGGGTCTCTATGTTTGGGCACTCCCAAGGTTAAAGTTGGGTCTGGGCATGGCGGATAGTGATTGACAATCATTTTTGGATTTTCAGTAAGTCCATTGCTGAAATGCTCTGGGCTGACTCCCAACCCTTTTGAAATCAACTCCAAAATTGTAGAGCCCAATTTACTTACTTCAGTTGTATATTTGCTGACAACATTTCTGAGAAAAAGATTACAAGAAACATCATGATTAATTGTAGTTCACTTTTGTTCACATATATATATCAATAGCATGAAATATACAAAATTACATGTGTATGATAATGAGGATTTACCGATATCTAGTTGGTTTTTCAGGCCAAAATTGGATTTGTTTCTCTAGAGGATGACAAAAGTGTGTCAATGAATCCCTCCAGAAGTGATACTTCTCAGTTGCATAGCGTTGACTGCTTGTGTAGAGGAAGCAGTTCTTATTGAGGACGTCGTTTGAGCATTGGATTGCCTTGTCCTTGGCAGACATTGCATGGAACTCCTTAAAAACATTCATTGCCTCATCCATTAAGTTGCTAGGGACTCCATGGTTGATCACCTATTAGATGGTACAAATCATAGCATAACACATTGATGGTACAAAAGTTCTTCATGTGTGATCATGTTTGATGCCAAGCATCAATTAGGAATAATCATTGTCTGGAAAAAGAACAAAAGAAAAGATGTGGTTGGTACCTGAAAGAATCCAAACTCTTGGCTAGCTTCCAAAATTTGTTGAATTATAGCTGTTTCATCATGACCCCCAAGATCAACCACTGGAATAATATTGGTGCTCACAGGTACATTGAGCTTCCCTGGCCTTATTTCCAGTGGGAGTACATATGTTTCAGGCAAGGAGCGACCATTGTACCAGCTTGCCACAAGCTGCTCCATGACTTAAAGGAATGTGATGTGTGAAGAAAACTTCGATCCTGAACAAGTCATTATATATAAGTTTCAAGTTCTTGATTAAAAGAACTATAGACATTAGAAACGTTGGCAAGCATTAATAATTCCTCCTGCTACAATGAACCAGAATATGTTACAAAGCAAGTTGCTACAAAACTTTCCATGAAAGGAAATTGAGCAAGTTGCTTGTATATTTTAAATTAATTACTTAAAGGCTCATCTAATTTAGTTTACACTTCTTTCTTTTTTTGAAAGTTTTGGATTGGCATCCTTACTGACATGCATGCATTCATACATTACATGTAAATGCAATCACTGTTAGTCCTGTGGTCACACTAGACTAGAGACTAATACATTATCACTCCATATATAGGGATTAGAGACTAAAAGCAATCACATTAGAAATGTTGGCAAGCATTAATTCCTCCTAAAATGAACTAGAAAATGTATGAGACATATATGTTGCAAAACCAGTTTCAACAAAATTTGTCATGAAAGGAAATGCAAATTGCTTGTATATTTTAAATTAATTATTTAAAGGCTCATCTAATTTATTTTACAATTCTTTTTTTGAAAGTTTTGGATTGGTAACTTAACTAACATACATGCATTCATACATTATGCATAAATGCAATCACTTTAGTCTTGTGGTCGCATTAAAGACTTACATTATCACTCCATAGGGATTAGAGACTAAAAGCAATCACCTCCAATAATAACAACCAGTAACAATCTGTCACTTAAGATTTGTTGTAAAATTGTTGTGAAAAATGTTGTGGACATATCATTTCTCTTTAAGATATATGGATTAAGATTGAATTTTTAAGAAGCTAAAAGTGATATTTTTAATTTTAAGTTTTTTACGGATAAAAAAAAAAAATCACTTTAAATTTCAAGGAGTAAAATTGGTCATGAGTTAAAGTGTATGGACAAATAATGTATTTTGGCCCCATTGAAAATCCAAGTGAATATAACAAGCTTACTTAAACCTCTATATGATTTGTTTCATCTTTTCTTCTTTATACAATTTTGATTTTCCCCTATTTTCTATTCTTCTTTATTATTTTAGTAGACTTTCCTTATTCTCCACAACCTCAATCCACATCATTTCGTATTGGTGTCTCCTTCTTGATGTTGTTGCCATTAGGTTGAAGATTGCGACTGAGGGATTAATCTCAGTCACCATTTTTGTTCTTAGCACTTTTAAGCTTCCCATTGCTGATTATAAGTCATACCTTTACAACTCAATCAGTTATAAATAGAAAGTGCATGTCATGCTCGGCACATTTTCCGAGAATATTTATAAGTACAGCTTTTTTTTTTTTTCATACTTGGCAAGTACAACCACTTCTAAGTACAGAATTATATAATAAGGAAAAACAAAATAATGGAGGATATGACTCGCTCTCAATCTGGGATGAAGTTCCACGATGTACGTTTGTTGTGAGAAATAAATAACTTTGCTGACTACATAGCAATAGCGTGCAAGGGAATATAAAAAGGTGAGAGATGACTAATAAGCAAGATTGGAAAGTGGAAAGTATAGAAGAAAAAAAAAAAAAAATACAGCTATAGTTTTCATCATAATTAATTATTAGCCATAAGTTTTAGGAATCATTTACTAATTAAGTAGAGAATTGCACGTCTCATTGGCCAAATAATCCACTTCAAGTTTATTGTCTTATTTAGAAGTTGAGAATGGATTCCCTATCAGATATGGAAATGGAATTCTATCAGTTTTTAATTAATTTTTTATTAGATAAGAATACCCCCCTGCGAATTGCATTGTTTACCCAAATGGCAAAACCCTTCGGTGGTTATCGTTCACATAAACCAACTCCTTTGGTGATGATTATCAGTCACTCTAACAGACACCTTTAGTAGTTATCATTCACCTTAATCGACACTTTTAATGGCTATCATTCACCTGAACTAATGCCTTTAGTAATTACCCTTCACTCGAACCAAAACCTGAACAACGTGTTTGGAAGTTTGAAGGAAGAGAAGAGTAAATGATAAGGGAGGATATGAGTACAGAGAGGAGAAAATAATTTTCCCTTTCCTTTGTTTAGATATTATAAAAATTCAATAATAAGAGGAGGAGGAGGGGAATGGTCACAAAAAAGCAAAGATTTGTTGTAATCATAAGTTTGGAAAAAACAAATTTTTAGTCCCTATATTTTTGCCCTATTTTAAATTTGATCATCAAGTTTTCATAGCTTTCATTTTGGTTCTTATATTTTTAAATTGTTGTTATTTTGGTCGACGTCATTTCACTTATAAAAGCACTATTTTTAAACTAGTAATGTAGTTCATTAACCATGTAGGTGTTTTCCATAAGTGAAATATTGTTAGGGACCAAAATGATGGTAAGTTAAAAAAAATAAGAAAGGAAATGAAAGTTGTAAAAACTTAAGAACCAAATTGAAAATAGGACCAAAATATAGGGACCAAAAATGTATTTTTTTTTTTTTTTTACCTTTTATTTTTTGTTTACATGTCCTTTTTTTTTCTTGAATACTAGTTAGTAATTGCGTAATGCACAAGAAAGTTTATCATAATATGATTTATATATTTTTTAAATTAAAAAATATATGAAATATACTTATTTTGCTAGTAAAGAAAATATAGTTTTTGTATTTTAAATATCTCATTTACACGGCCTAACAGAAAGTTGACATTATATAATTTTCAAGCTTAAATGCATTTCCCCTAGCTTTAGGTCGGATACAAACACACCTCCCAAAATTTCAGTTATTTCCCATAATCCCCTAAGTTTTCATATCCACCAAATTGACCCCTAAGACTAACTTATGTTAATTCTTATGGACGAAAAAATTATATGACCATCACATTACCGCATTAAGAAGACTCACTAATTAATTTGTGCCATTCATCACGCGATGATCACATTATTTTTCCGTCCAAAAGAGCTAATGAAAGTTAGTTCCAAGAATCAATTTGACATATATGAAAATCTCAATGATAAGGAAGAATTAAAACCACAATAGGTGTTATTGCAACTAACCCAAATATCAAGGGTGTTATTTCATTTTGGCTTTTTTTTTTCTTTTTTTTTTTACATTAGGTAATCTAATTTAGACCAACTCATTTATAGCCTGTTTGGGAGTTAAAAAAAAGAGGGGGAGTAGAGTAGAGGGAGGGAAAGTAATTCAATTATTTTGTTTGGAAGTTTTTTAAGGAAGTAGGGGGAGGAATTTGGAGAGGTTTGGAGGGGTTTCAACTACCTCTAACTCCTCATTTTTAATTCCTCCAAATTGGAGAGATTTGGAAGGAGAGTAGAGTAGATAAGTTATTGGTCAAATGAATTTCCTAATATACCCTTTTTAAATTAACAAAATTACCCTTTTTAAAGGGCTAATTATCTCCTTCCCCCTCCCTAATTTTAAAAACATCCAAACAATGTAGAGGGGAATTATTCCCCTCTACTCTACTCCCCACTACTCTCCTTCCCTCTACTCCCCTCTACTCTCCTCCCTCTCTAAACTTCCAAACAAGCCATTATTTAAAATAAAGACTAAACATGAGGCAACCAACGGTTGGTTACGCGTGGGGATGAACCTTTAGAAAGACAAAATTAACCTCAATGAAAAAAAAAATCCCAAATTGACACAATTCCATCATTCAAAATTTTTGTAAATACTAATTTCATTGTTTGTGAATAGAGAAGAAAAAAAAAAATTATATATATATATATATATTATTGAAATGATTATGAATACTTACATAATATATTTGTTACAATCCTGACAGCTTGAACCCACACTTTTATGCTCCTACTTGGAGAGGCATCAACTCGCCCAACTGGAAGATGGTATGCTATTTATTTAAGCTAAAAAGATTGGGATTAACATTTTTTTTTTTTTTTAAATACATTGACATTGGTGAAGGCCGTGGGCTTCAATATCTTCCAAGGGACGAACCCCACCCACTCAAACACTACCAAATTACTGGGTATTCGGTATAATCCCCATCTATCACCGCAAAACTTGTAAACATTCCATAGTACTAAACACGATATTAATCTAATAAAACAAATGACATCTGATACATAGTGCAAGCGACAAAAATCATAAATTAAAAAAAAAAAAAAAATGGTGGCATTGTTGTTACATTTGCCACAAATTGCGTCGCCCCCTGCCTTATTAAAATTATTTGAAACCCACACCCAGCAACAATCGTAGGTGTGACCTCAAGCCTGCCTTCACTCCAAAATGATGGTTTAGTAAATTGGGTTTTTAAGTGAAAAAGGATATCCAACAAAGGGATCAATTGAGAAAGATCTAAAAGTTCACCCCCACATGTCACATTTGACCAACCATTGGATGCCATGTGTTCTATTTTTATTTATAAATAAATAAATTGGTCTAATTCAAATCACCTAATGTTTAAAAAGTATACCACCTCACCTATCTATTAGGGGACAAAATGGGCAAATGCCCTTTTCAAGCAAACTAAGTAGCATTTTGCCCCCTTTTTCAAACTAATCAGGGAAATGCCCCTCTTTTGAAAATCGATTTTCTAAAAATCGAGTTAGGCTCTATAGCGGCGTTTTTAAGGAGCCTATAGTGACGTTTTCAGGACCTATAGCGGCGTTTTATAACTCGATCTTTACAAAGTCGAGTTATAGGCAAAAAAAATGAAAAAAATTGCATATAACTCGATTTCATGAAGATCGAGTTATAAAACGCCGCTATAGGTCTTGAAAACGTCACTATAGACTTCTTAAAACGCCACTATAGGGCTCCAAAAAATTTTTTTTTTTTTAAACTCGATTTTGAGAAAATCGAGTTTCAAAAGAGGGGCATTTTCCTAATTAGTTTGGGAAAGAGGGCAAAATGCTGGTTAGTTTGTGTGAAAAGGGCATTTGCCCATTTTGTCCATCTATTAGGCCATGTAAGACTCAAAATATTAGGCAAAGACAAAATGATAGAAAGTAGAATGTTAACAAAAATTTAGGGATAAAAACAATATTTTAGCACATATATATATATATATATATATATATTAGAATAACAAAGTGTAAAATTATGAGATCTCAAAAAAAAAAAATTTTCTATTTAAAGAAAAACTATAAGGGGTAAAGAGCTGGAGTATTTGTTGGTAAAAAAAGAAGAAGAAAGCTACGTATATTTACTATTAGTACATCCAATTTTTTACTTCTGAGACTGAGAGTAGGTTTTTGGAATTTTGCTTTTGTGAGACTGAGAGTGAAATTATGGGCAAACGTGGATAGGGAAAAATTGAGGAAATATTTGAGCGGGAGGGTATAAGCACTACAATATTTTATTGAAACTATATTTAAATTGATGCAATAAATTAGTACTTTTAAGTCCCTATTGCAACAAAAAGAAACTTCAGAAATTAAATTAGTTTCTATTGCCACTAAAGTTCCTTTTTGTTGCAATATAGATTTTTTCTTGTAGTATAAGAGAATTACCACTTGATAATTCTTTGAAAGATTAGGGTTTAATTGTAGGTAAAGAGAAATACTAGTAATAAATAATTGCAATTAAGGATGAGTTCTTCTTGTGATCCTCTACCATTGGTTAATGCTTCAAATTCCAAGAAGAGGAAACGCAAAACTGAAGCCAACATTGTGGCTGAAACCCAGGCCAAGTGGAAACAATATAATGGTAATGCTGCCATTAATAGTGAGATTATCAACAAACCCCATTAGTCCCAAGCCAAAGGGTCCAAGAAAGGTTGTATGAAAGGGAAGGGTGGACCTCATAAATTACAATGCAAATACAGAGAGGTTAGGCAAAGGACATGGGGTAACTGGGTCACTAAAATTCGAGAGCCTAATGGTGGGAAAAGTCTCTGGCTTGATTCTTTTGCTAATGTCATGGATGCTGCCCTTGCCTATGATGGAGCTGCCAAGGTCATGTATGGTTCTCACGTCTGCCTCAATTTTCCTACAGATCATATAGATTATGTTAGGAACCTAGAGGTTCCTAATAGGGATGGATAGGAATTATAGGAGAATTGATGGGAATTTTAAGAAAATTGACTTAATTCGACGTAGCCACCTTCCATAAAGAGAGAGAGAGAGAGAAAGAGAGAGAGATGCACTACTGCACTAAAAAGTTGGTTTATTCTTCAATTCATATCTAATATTGAATTACAATAATGTATTTATAGAAAACTAACTCCAATGTCATTGGCCCACATGACTCAAGATAATTGGTTAGTTAATTCATCATGTGCTCTGTGAATTAAGCCATGTGTTAAATGAGATACATGTGCTCAAATCCTAACTAACTCATCCTAATCCTAATCTCAACCAACTAGCTAACTAATGGGACTAACGAACGCACCTCCCTTGGACGATCTCATCAAATATACTCGTCCACCTTGGAAGGACACGAACAAACACAGAATAACCATTAATAAGAGCATTCAATGTCGTGGGCAGTTACCAACCAGTGGATAGACCGTTGGAGCCTTATCAAAACCCATATTCATGGACCCTGAGGTGTTACAAAAAGGGCGCTAAAGCCACAATTAAGGCCCTAACGGCTAGGAACCAGAAAACTATATATATATATATATATATATATATTCACATTGACTAGAGACAAACTAGGTACATAGACTCTCCCACAAAGTATTCTCACATAGATACTCTGATATTCTGAACCCTCTTATCATTCTCTACAAACTCCGATATACTGACTTGGGCATCGGAAACGTTGTGGCAGGCACCACACCGACAACCACCTTAAGTGAGTCGTTGTTCTATATTTGCAAAGACAAGGACCAGGACCTAACTCCATCTAGACGAACCAACAAGATTGGCGTTTTACACGTCATCAGTTTAGCGTCGGCTGTGGGGAATGACATTTTCGTACTTAGGTTCGAAAGCGTAGTTTCCAATCAATTTCCAAATTCAGACGAAGTCTAACCAAGATTCTGCAGAATTAGCCCTGCAAATCCAGACACTTGTAGCTAGCGTAGAAGAACTCACTAGGCAGAACTAGGAGATGAGGCTACGGCTCCAACAAGAGGAGAATTGATCTAGGGCCAATAACGAAGATAAGGGAGATAGCCATAGAAGGAGCGACTGTCGAGGACCAGTTACTCCAGACGAACCAAACTCAGATCTTCTCTGGGAGATGAAAAAAGAGATGGACGAGCTAAGGAATGCCATTAAAGGGAAGACGAATCGAAGCCTGGATAGGATGGTCAAGATGACAAATTCGCCTTTCACAATGGCAGTCCTAGAATGCCCAGTGTTGTCAAAATTTTGTCTGCCTCAGCTTGAACAGTTTAACACCCTCAAGGACCTTCTAGACCACCTCAAAACCTTCAAGAAGACATTAGGCCTTTAACAGCCTCCTAACGAAATACTATGTCGCTCTTTCCCTACCACTCTCAAAGGAGCTGCAAGGGAGTGGTTCACGAAATTACCAACATCGTCCATCAACAGCTTTGAGCAGTTGGGCAATGCTTTCTTGCGACACTTCGTTAGAGGGCAACGCTTGAAGAAACCAGCAAACCACTTACTCACCATCAAACAAAGGGAGAAAAAGACCCTGAGGTCGTATGTAAAATGCTTCACCTGAGAAACCTTAAAGGCAAATGAAGCTGATGACAAGGTACAATTAACTACCTTTAAAGCTAGATTGAAGTTCAGAGAGTTCATGGTCTCACTCGCGAAGAATCCTTCTAAGACGATGGCGGAAATGCTCCCGAAGGCACAAAAATACATGAACGCAAAAGACGCTTTAGCCGCGATAAAGGATGAGGAAAAGACCAACAAAAAAGGAAGGAAGGAGGTCGAACGTAGATGATAAAAAGGGAACGTCAAGATCGTCAGATAAGCGACGGGGGAAAAAGGAAAGACGAAAAAACTCCTCGGACGGTAAAATTCACTCCTTTAATTGTGCCGGTTGATAAAATTTTGGTGCAGATTAAAAATGAGCACTGTCTTAAATGGCCTAGGCCATTACATTCGTCACCCAATGTGCGTGATAAGAAGAAGTATTGCTGTTTCCACAAGAATCACGACCATTACACAGAAGATTGCAGAGACCTGAAGGAGCAGATAAAGGAGCTCATATGGAAAGGGAAATTGCTGAGATTTGTGAAGAAGGGGGAGCATAGTAGGTCCACGGACGATGACAAGGACAAGCAAGAAGCCTCACCCAGGGATGAGGGTCGTACGCCCCAACGTCCGCCAAGCATTATCGGGGAGATAAAGACAATTACAGGCGAGCCATCCACAGGAGGGTCGTTTAAGTCCCTTAAGAAGTCACATCAGAGGTAGGTGAACAGCATCCACAGGATGCCCCCGATAAAACAGAGACGAATGGACAGGGACATGTTTTTCTCTGAAGAAGATGCTAGAGGGGTGAAGCAGCCTCATGATGACCCCTTGGTCATAATGTTAACAATAGAAAGGTTCAACATCCGGAGAATCCTCGTGGATAATGGCAGCTCCGCGGACATCATCTACCTCTCTGCTTTTCAACAGCTGAAGCTAGACCTAGGAAGGCTGCGCCTATTTGACTCCCCCCTGGTCAGCTTCAGTGGAGACAGGGTGTATCCCAAAGGCATAGTGACATTGACGGTCACAGTGGGGATGTACCCGAGGCAGCTGACTTGTCAATTAGACTTCTTGGTGGTAAACTATCCATCTTCGTATAATGTGATCATCAGAAGGCCCACACTCAACCGTTAGAAAGCAACCACGTCTGCCTATTGCTTGAAGGTAAAGTTTCCGACAGAAAACGGTGTTGGAAAGGTAAAATGAGATCAAGTACTAGCCAGGGAATGCTACTAGGCCGTGTTAGCTGCGAAAGAAAACCATACATAGATGATCGAGGAAAAAGAAGAAGATAAAATGGAAGTCTTGGAGACAGTGGAGTTGTTCAAGGAAGAAACAACAAAGATGACAAGAATAGGGACGACATTGAGTCCCGAGATGAGGACAAAACTTGTCCAATTCCTTAAAGAGAACCTAGATGTCTTCACATGGAGTCATGAGGACATGCCGGGTATATCCCAAAAGGTCATCCAACACAGGCTAAACGTGGACCCCAATAAGAAGCCCGTCCAACAGAAACGACGGGTCTTTGCTCCAGAATGGAATCAAGAAATTACAGACGAGGTTAATAAGCTGTTGTCAGCGGGCTTTATTCGGGAAGTTTACTACCCAGATTGGCTCGCCAATGTCGTCCTAGTGAAGAAAGCGAATGGAAAAAGGAGAATGTTCGTAGACTTCACGGACCTGAACAAAGCTTGCTCAAAAGACAGTTTCCCTCTGCCAAGGATAGACTAGCTAGTAAATTCTATAGTAGGGCATAAGCTACTAACGTTCATGGATGCATTCTCGAGATACAATTAGATAAAAATGGTAGAAGAAGACTAGGAGAAAACAGCTTTCATCATGAGCCAAGGGCTTTATTGCTATAAGGTAATGCCCTTTGCACTAAAAAATGTTGGAGCAACCTACTAGAGGTTGGTGAGTAAAATGTTCAACAAGCAGATCGGGAGAAACATGGAAATGTATGTGGATGACATGCTCGTCAAGAGTAAAGAAGAGTCTGCTCATCTGGAAGATCTCAAAGAAACATTTGCCACACTTAGGTAGTACCAGATAAAGTTGAACCCCAATAAGTGTGCCTTTGGAGTAGCCTCGGGGAAGTTCTTGGGATTCATGGTGTCCCAAAGGGAGATAAAAGTAAACCCTGAGAAGGTTCGAGCCATACTGGACATGACGTCACCAAAAACCATCAAAGAAGTCCAAAGGCTCGTAGGAAGGATAGCGGCGTTCAACAGGTTTGTTTCTAAAGTGACGGACAAATGCTTACCTTTCTTGAAGTAAGCTTTTATTTGGACTAACAAATGTGAGGTAGCGTTTCAAGAACTCAAGCGTTACCTGAGCAATCCACCCCTTCTAAGTCCGTCCAAGGAGGGGGAAAACCTATATTTGTATCTGGCAATATCAGCCACAGCCGTGATCACTGCCTTAATTCGAGAAGAGGACAGGAGACAGCTCCCAGTTTACTACATTAGCCAAGCTTTCCAAGGGGTAGAAGCCAAATACCTAAGGATTGAAAAGATTGCGTTCACATTAATAGTAGTTTCGCGCAAGCTGCGACCATATTTTCAGGCGAACCCCATTTTAGTAATGACGAACTAGCCTATTAAGAAGTCCATGAACAAGCCCGAAGCAGTAGGGAGAATGGTCCAACAGGCAATCGAGCTTAGCCAGTTCGATATTAAGTACCATCCGAGGAGAGCTATTAAAGCACAGGCTTTAGCGGACTTCGTTGCTAAGTTCACTCTTCCAAACGAGGACAGTCTCCCTGAAGAGACAGAACGGTGGATGATACAAGCTAATGGTTCGTCAGCCTAAAAGAGGGGAGGAGTAAGGGTCGTCATCATCACCCTAGACGGAGAGATACTTAAATATGGGGTTCAGCTAAAGTTCACACCCACCAATAACGAAGCCGAGTATGAAGGAATATTGACGGGGCTAAGAGTCGAGAAAGCTCTAGGAGCTAAAAGCATGCTCCTCCAAAGTGATTCTAAGCTGGTAATAGGGCAGATAAAGGAAGAATATGAAGCAAAGGAGGAGAGGATGCAAAAATACCTCAAGCTGACGAAGCATTTAACAAGGGAATTAGATAGGGTGGAATTCATGCAGATCCCCAGAAGCCAGAACATAATAGTAGACGAGATCGCAAAGCAAGCATCGTCAGAAGGAAAACCAACGAGCATAGGCTTAGAAATGGAAGTCTAGAAACACCCGAGCATTGAAGAAGACTCCACCTTTGCAATTCAGAATGCAAACAGCTGGATGACCCCGATCATATCCTTCCTCCAGGACGGGCACCTTCCACAAGACGTCGAGGAGGCCAGGAATGTTAGGAAGAGAGCAGCCAGATTTACGATTCTAAATGACATCCTGTATAAGAGAGGCTTTTCCATGCCCCACCTGAAGTGTGTCAATGAAGAGGAAGCCAAGTATTCTGGAAGAGATCCATGAAGGAGTTTCCTTGGTAAGCAAAGTTATGAGAACGAGGTTACTTCTAGCCTACTATGCAGGTAAATGCAAGGGAGCTCGCTAAGAAGTGCGACAAATGCCAGAGGTTTGAGAACATCCAGTGCCTTCCAGCTGAGAGACTGATGACGATAGCCCCCCCTTAGCCATATGCCCAATGGGGAATTCGTCAGACCACTGCCCCAAGGTAAGGGGTAGGTAAAGTTTCTACTAGTCGCTATCGATTACTTCACAAAATGGGTAGAAACGGAGGCATTATCAACCATCATCGTAGCAAAAATTCAGCGCTTCATTTGGAAGAACATAATTTGTAAGTTTGGGATCCCACGGACGATCATATCAGATAATGGGCAGCAATTTGACAGTTGAGGCTTCAAGGATTTTTGTTTAGGTCTAGGGATCAAGAACCAGTTCTCATCTCTAGGACACCCACAAGCTAACGGACAAACGAAGGTGACTAATCGAACACTACTCAAGATCATCAAAGCCTGACTGGACGACGCTAAGGGAGCCTGGCCCTAGGAATTGCCCAATGTCTTGTGGGCTTACAAGACTACAGCGAGAACCTTAACAGGAGAAACCCCCTTCAAACTCACTTACGGCACCGAGGCAGTAATCCCAGTCTAGGTGGGAATAACCAGCATCAGACGAGAAATGTTCCACGAGGAAAACAACGACGATCAACTAAAGGTTAACTTGGACTACTTGGACAAGGTCAGAGATGGAGCTTCCAACAGAATGATGAAGTACCAGCAAAAAATGGCCGAGTACTACAACAAGAGAGTGAAGCTCATACGACTTGACATAGGGGACCTCGTCCTACGCAAAGTCACCCCGGCAACCAAAGACTCTACCAAAGGGAAACTCGGCCCAACTTGGGAAGGACCCTACCAAGTCGTCCATTACTCCAAACAAGGCAGTTACCACCTAGAGACCATAGACAGACAAAGATTACCACGACCGTGGAACATTGAGTACTTGAAGAAGTACCACCAATAGATGTAACAGACAATTGTATTCATTTTTGAAAGCAATAAAAGAATTATTCAGCCAATGTCTTAATGCAAGCAAACCCAGTAGCTTAAAAGTCACAAAAATAGGCTAAGTAACAAGATTCCACCTAGACGGATGTAAGTTACTGACGAATGCCTAAAATGGGTGTAAGCCAAAAATTGGCTAAGTAACAAGATTTCGTCTGAACTGATGTAAGTTACTGATGAATGCCTGAAATGAGTGTAAGCCAAATATCCGCTAAGTAACAAGATTCCTCCTAGATGGATGTAAGTTAATGACGAATGCCTGAAATGGGTGTAAGCCAAAAATCGGCTAAGTAACAAGATTCCGCCTAGACGAATGCCTGAAATGGGTGTAAGAAAAAAATTGGCTAAGTAACAAGATTCCGCCTAGACGGATGTAAGTTACTGACGAATGCCTGAAATGGGTGTAAGCCAAAAATTTTCTAAGTAACAAGATTCCTCCTAGACGGATGTAAGTTACTGAAGAATGCCTGAAATGGGTGTAAGCCAAAAATTGGCTAAGTAACAAGATTTTGCCTAAACGAATGTAAGTTATTGACGAAGCCATAGAATGGCAAAATCCCTTAGGAGGGTTAAGTCGCAAAAATTGACTAAGTAACAAGACTCCACACAGACGGGTGTAATCTAATGACAGGTCACCACCCCCTTCAACAAACGTACAAGTCGCAACAGAAAAGTTTAAACTAAGTATAGTAGCTAAGGGAACAAAGCAGGAAAAGATCATGCAAAGATAGGAATGCAAACAAGTAAGTATATAACCATGAATATAATTAAAGGCCCAAAAAACAATGGGCAACCATCATTGTTTCAACATCTAAATTAAAAGCCCATAAAAATAGTATTCTTGAGTTGGAATGAAAGTATTGTTCTGAAAATAGAATCAAAAAGCCCAAAACACACCGGGCATTCAAAAAAAAAAAATCTCTAAACAAACATATGGTAGGTTCAGGCAATGGCTGCGTCATCAGGAGGAGGCAAAGGAGCATCCCTAGGAGAGTCTTTAGTGGGAGCAGCAAATTGGGAGGCCTTATCCGCTTCCATCTGCAGGTCAACTACTTCCATGTCTAAGTTCTCTAGGTCTACTCTAGAGGAGTGTTTGACCAAGTACAGACAGGCGAGTTCAAACCCCTTGTAGTACCAGTTGAAGAGTCTAGTGTTGTACTCCTCAGTTTGCTGGAAAGCCTCGACGGCCTTGGCAGCAATGGTCCTCACTTTCTCCTTCGTTGCTTGAAGTTGCTTATCTTTCTCCAGGGTAAGCTGCCTCTCTGTCCTGAGGTTGTCCTCCAGAATCTTGGCCTTCTTCTTGATGGTATTGGCCTCGTCCATAACAGCTATGAGATCCCTCTTCAGCTTAGAATTTTCTGCCTCTAGGGCCTCCACCCTAGACACCGCCAATGCAATCTTGGTCTCGTGAGTAGGGTGTTCAAAGGTAAGATGAAGACTCTCCCCCAACACCTGAGAAGGAAAATCCAAAATTCAAGATGATGCAATATAGTTATAAAAAAAAAAAAACGAAATTGTACAAGTGCCATATCTGGACTAGCTTGTGGACGTGACGACCCACAACTCATGAGAAGGCACACCCGAGAAGACCTTCAGCTCCTCAGAGGAAAAAGAAACTGCATATGAACAAGAATCAAACTTGTCCTTCCCCTTGTCGTTCACCTGAGGCCTTTTGCGAATAGGAATGATTTCTTCCACTGAGGTAGCTGGGGAGGCCATCCTCGAAGGTTCAGTAATGGGGGCAGAAGGAGTGCCAGAAATGCCCTTTCCCACGATCCGCATCGTTTTCTTCCCAATGCTGGAGAGGGGCTCGTTCCTCTTGCCCATTATCTTAGCATACATGCCTTGGTTAAACTTGGTCGTCATCCTTGCAACAAAACACTTGTTAAAAAAAAAAGGGAAAGGAAATGTTAATGACAAACTTAGCAAACACTTACGCTTTTTCTCCTCAATGTCTATAGTTTGCAGGACAAAGGCGGAGGCCTTTGGACCAAGACAATGAAGAGCTAGAGTCTGCGGGTCGACTAGATCGTTGAAGTCTTTAATCGTCCTCACGTACTCGATGGCTGCTTCAACACGTTGCTTGTATCTACTCTTGAGTTTTGGACGCTGCTTAACTGCACACAAAAAAACAAACAAGAAGGGTTAGCAGAGACGATACACATGAAAAGAATAAGAAGAACAAAAGGAATGGCAAGAAATGACGCACCTAGATTCGGGGTTCTCCATCGACGGAGCAACCTAAGGACTTCCCCCCAAATTTCATCAGAATTGGTCTCCTAATCATCCCCGGAGATGAAGAAGAACTGAGACTTCCAGTATCGGAATGATGAGGGTAGACCCATAACGATCCTAGCATCCCTCACCCATGGCACGAACTCATAGTACCCATATTCTTTTGACTCCTTCAAACAGTACAAGTAATTTAACTCGTCCACCTTAATCATATCTCCCTCAATAGTAGCCAGCCATATTCCCATACAACTGACCACAATCCTCCATGAGTTAGGCATAAGTTGCCCAGAAGCAATGTTGAAGTGGTTCAAAAGCTCTATGATGAAGGGGTGAATGGGGAATCTCAATCCACACAGGAAAGTAGCCTTATAGAAGCACACCTCTCTGGGTGAAAAGTGACAGGCTCGTTCCTCGTTACGAGGACGATGAACCCTAACTCTCTCATGAAATTGAAATCTCTAGGTGAACATAGAAAGGGTCTCGATATCCAAACTACACTCTTCCCCAAGGGCAGAAAAAGCCCTAATCTCCCTTGGGCCAGAAACCGCTGTGTCTTCCTCTACCCTCACAGGGCCGTCACTAGAAGACAGCCCAATCTCGAGCTCACTAGATCTAACCTCAGATATTATCCCTCGCTCACTCGTTAAATCCTCAAACTACTCAATTGATTGACAAAGCAAAGGGAGCAAATCACCCAACACAATGCCTAAACCACTACCCTAAAAAACAAAGCTTTTAACCAAAGGGAAAAAGACACGGGAAGTACCTAAAGAAGCCCCCAAACATGCAAAAAAGAAGGAAACTGAGGGGCAAACTACCCTAACCTTAAAACTACTAACCATGAAACCCAGAAAAAGGAGGGAGAGAGATGAATCCTAAAAACCATAAAACCAAAACAAACACAAAAAGAGAAAAAAGAAAAATCAGAAACCAAACATAATTCCTATCAGTGCCATAAAAAAGGAGGGGGAGAAGAAAGGCGTACCTTAAAAGGAAGCACAAAGAGCATAGCCACAGAATGCACCAGCTCGAAGAAAATCGTAGAAAAATGTTGAGAAAGATGGAGCTTAGAGCAATGATTGGAGGTCGGAGAAAGTGAAGGAGATAGTGAAAAGAAAGGAAGTTTAAAAACCAAGGCACAAAAACTGAAATACAGCGGGAAACCCAAGAGTCACACAATTGGAGCATTAACTCCACTAGTCAAAACACGCCACGTGGCCATGATGTGTGTGATGCCGCCACCATGCATTAAATGTGGAGCAAAATCCTAAGTGTCATGTCTGATCTGAAAACCTTTCACCTTTTGATGGTTGTCATGACACACCACGACGACCATAGAACCCGGGGGGCAGCTGATGGGACTGATGAACGCACCTCCCTTGGACGATCTCATCAAATATACTCATCCACCTTGGAAGGACACGAACGAACATAGAATAACCATTAATAAGAGCATTCAATGTCGCGGGCAGTTACCAATCAGTGGACAAACCGTTGGAGCTTCATCAAAATCCATATTCATGGAACCTGAGGTGTTACAAAAAGGGCACTAAAGCCACCATTAAGGCCCCAACGGCTAGGAACCAAAAAACTGTATATATACACATTGACCAGAGGCAAACTAGGTACATAAACTCACCCATAAAGTATTCTCACATAGATACTCTGATATTCTGAACCCTCTTATCATTCTCTACAAACTATGATATATTGAATTTGGCATCGGAGACGTTGTGGTAGGCACCACATCGATGACCACCTTAAAGGAGTCATTGTTCTATATTTGCAAAGACAAGGACGAGGGCCCAACTCCATTTGGACGAACCTACAAGACTGGTGATTTACACGTCATCACTAACTACCTAACTAAAGGGATTACAACAATTATTTCATATTCCTAACATTTCCCTCCCCTTGAAAACACCTTGCCCACAAGGTGTTGTTGTAAAATGACACCTTCATTAAAGGAGATCTTCCAATGGACCAATACCTTAGTGACATTTTGATCACCATATTCATGCATTTCTCTTTGACAAGCGGTCCCGTGTACATGAAAGTTTCTTCTTTGTAGATTTTCAAACTTTGCTCAAATTCTTGAGCCTTCAATGGTTCTTCAATCTTCAAGGTCTCATTGGTTCTTTGAACCTTGGAATGTTCTTGTATCCTCAATACCTCATTTGATTCTAGAACCATAAAAATTGTTGGTGCTTGCATGTTGGATTCTTGGATCACTGACACTTGGATTACCACTTCTTGAATCATAGACTCTTGAATGGAAGCCTCCATTGGTGCATCAAGAATTGGTTCTTGGAAGATCATCATCACCTTCTTTGTCGGTTCTTAGGACTGAACTTTAAGGGCAACGTGTTCATGTATATCATCATCCACTTTGACACAAAATCAACATCCCGGCTTGCAACAATAGCAGTAGTTTCTTGGAACTTGATTTGTTCTTCGAGTTCCATTGAATCAAGAGATTGTAACTCCTCTTCCCTCATGTTCTCAAGATATTTTTCCAATCTTGAGAGCTCTTCTTTCATGGCCTTTTTAGATTTAGCCAAGGCCTTGGCTTTCTCTAAAACATCCTTGACATCCTCTGAAACTTTGTTCAACATTTGCAGTACTTCTTTCCAAAGTTTTCTTCAGTCACAATCACTTGTCTTAAGATCAACGGCTCTGATACCACTTGTTAGGAACCTAGTGGTTCTTAATCGGGATGGATAAAAATTATAGGGGAATTGATGGGAATTGTAAGGAAATTGACTTAATTCGAGGTAGTCACCCTCCATAGAGAGAGAGAGAGAGAGAGAGAGAGAGAGAGATGCACTAATGCACTAAAAAGTTGGTTTATTTTTCAATTCATATATAATGTTGAATTACAATCATGTATTTATAGGGGACTAGCTCTAATGTCATTAGCCTACATGACTCAAGATAATTGGCTAGTTAATTCAACATGTGCTCTATGAATTAAGCCATGTTTTAAATGAGATACATGTGCTTAAATCCTAACTAACTCATCCTAATCCTAATCTCAACCAACTAGCTAACTACCTAACTAAAGGGATTACAACAATTATTTCATATCCCTAACAGATTATGCAAATTCATCAAGTTCTTCTATGTTTGCCACTTCGGCTGATTTGGTGTCCAATGACATATTATTAGATCACACCGCAACAATTGATGAGGATGTAAAGGAATATAATGAGGAGGGTTCGGAAGAAGAATCGACAAGTGTGGTTGCTATCCTCACCTTTCAGGTTATCATAGATTCTTCATATTCATTAGGCTCTTCTTCTGTGGCCAGTCTAACAGAGTGGTTTTCCAATGATATTTCACATCTCACTACTATTGAGGTTATAAAGTCATATGTTGAGGCTTTGGAAGAAGAATTAACAAGCAATGCTTGCAATGCTGCCGTCTCTTATAATGATGGTGGGGCCTAAGGGTGTGCACAGTTCGGTCAGCTCATTTTTTCTCAAAATTTGTTATCGAACCGATAGGGATTGATTTTCTCATAATTAAAACTGATGCATATTAATTAGGGTCGGTTTTTTGACCTATAGTGGTGTGGTTCGGTCGACTCGGTTTAATCGGTTTGGTCGATTTGAAACATTAAAAATTCTTTTTTTTTTATTAAAAAAAATCTGTTTAACTTATTTAGTATTCACACATATAATCTGTTCAGTCTCATCAAAAAACGACAACAAAATCTATTCAAATTTCACAGAAACTTCATAAAAAAATCTGTACAACCTGTTCACACATAAAATTTGTTCAAAAACCTGTTCAATC
Organism: Lithocarpus polystachyus; assembly: GCA_033629205.1. NCBI lineage: Eukaryota > Viridiplantae > Streptophyta > Magnoliopsida > Fagales > Fagaceae > Lithocarpus > Lithocarpus polystachyus. Next base: position 43,980,604 of record CM066170.1, on the reverse strand, counting down.
TATTAAAAATCTGTTCAATATGTTCAAATCTGTTCACACATAAACAATAATGATCCAAATTTCAGTATTTCATTCACACATAAAGAATTTGTGCAAATTTTTTACACAGCAAACTGTCCAAATTTCACAGTTTCACAATTTCACACATGACAAACTATCCAAATTTTTTCATTTCATTCACCATGCAAAAATGTTTTGAAATTGCCTCAATAAGAATTCAACTCCCAAAACACAATCATGTAGCATATAATATCGCTAGTGTCACTATATGTGTTAGTGTCAACAATGATAAGCATTAATGTGTCCACTTAATAACGTATTATAGAACCATCTGTCACTGTCCATAAATGCCAAAAGAAATATATACAAATTAAATTAGCATTTAGGCAAAAGAATGCTAATTGCTTGTATCCCCAATGATAATCCCACCCATGAGTACCTAAATAACTACCATTAGTGAAAAGTCCACTACTAATAACATGTACAAATATAATTAGCATATAGACAAAATCATGCTAATTCTTGTAAGTCCTTTGTCCAGTAAGTCTGTGCACTATGCATCATTCTAGAACTCTTACAAAATACTAAACAAAACAAAATAAACACATATTAATAACAATAAAACGTTTATGAATAATAAAATATTTATAATTACCACAAACGAATGATAATAGCAAGTATACATACATAATACTAACTATTAACTAACTCCAAGCAAAGAGCAGCACATCACTCATCATCATCCAACATAATGGTGCTTGGATCCTCCTCCATAGACATTGGGCAAACTGATGCAATTTCTACAATCCCATTCAAAACAAAATGATTCTTAAGCATTGAGCAAATAAATAAACAATTGATACATACAACAAACAAAATGATCATATATATTTTTACTAGTGTCAAGCTCAAAACTATCCATGTCCTCCACATTATCCATGCACTCCCAAAGCTTTATTGGTATTTTTTTTCTTTGCATCCTTCAACCAGTTCTGGGTACAAATAAGGGCTTCAACTGTATTAGGAAATAGTGAAATACAAAATGAATCCAACCCCCCCCCCCCCCGGGTACTAAGAGCAGACTCAAATGAAACTATGGAGATAGGAATAGCCAACACATCAGGGGAAATTTGGAAAAGGACTCGATATCTAAAAGAATTCATTTTCCACCACATCAAAATGTCAAAAGCTTCCACATCAAGGTCTTCAAAAGATTCCAACAAATAACTATCCAACTCAGATTTGCTTTCCACACTGTCCTCATTTGCCAAGTGTTGCTTAAACCTATTATTATAGTTTTTCATGCAATCAGACAATGAAGCATTACCAACACTTGGCCTGGAGTCCCTAAACAATGAAGCACCACTACCACTACCACTACCACTAGAACTTGAAGCTCCATTTTGACCAACTCTCTCCATATATAACCTCTTCAATGCATCCCAAACCTTAGAGCTCATTGCGTCCCCCTTGTCCTTTCCATATTACTCCCTAAACCAAAACTTGACATACTTCGATCTATACCTTTGGTCAAGAACAACAGCAACAAAAAGCATCAAGTTGATATTATCTATACTTTCCCAATACTTATCATATTTTTTTTTTCATCTCTACTGCCATACTCCTCAAAAGTGAATCCCCATCAACACTACATGACTATTGCAATTGATCTTCAATGCTAATTAGCTCATGGAAGTATGTATTAGAACCCTGAAAATCTAAGCGTCGCCTCATAAAATATGCCAAGAAATTTCACAAATGTCTTGACATTTTCCTAACCAAGATAGTTAGGAGGACTAACGGGCTTTTTCCTATTTCCATTGGCTTCATAAAAATAAAGTTTGTAATGTCTGTCCTCCTCTTCCAACCCATCAAATGCTCTCACAAATTTCAAAGCACAATGTAACATGAGATAAGTCGAATTCCACCTTGTTGGCACATCAAGAGATAACAAACATTTGGCTTTAATTTTCTTATTTTCAACACATTCTTGAAACTTCTCAAACCTTGTGGGAGAGGCTCTCACATATTGCATCGCATTCCGAACCTTGGCAATTGATTCATGAATGGACTTCAATTCACTTTGCACTATCAAATTTAAGATATGCGCATAACAACGCATATGCATGAACTCAACACTCAATATGCTACTATGTATTTCTTTTGTTTTCTTCTTCACATAATTAATTGCCACATCATTAGAACTAGCATTGTCCACGGTAATTGTAAACAACCGGTCTATACCCCACTTCAACAAATATGACTCAACCGCTCTACCTATGTTGTCCCCTTTGTGATTAGCTATAGGGAAAAAGTTCAAAATTTTCTTTTGGTAAGTCCAATCCCCATCAATGAAGTGTGTAGTGACTACTATGTAGTTCAAGTTTTGTATGGATGTCTAAGTATTTGTTGTCACACAAACTCGTTGCCCAATAAAAGCCCTTCTCAAAATATCCACCTCACTAGAATAAATCTTCATACAAGCCCTTGCGATGGTAGTGCGATGGGGAATAGGAAACCTAGGCTCAACTATTTTCATAAATTCTTGAAAGCCTTAATGCTCCACAACCTTATCCTCTTTTCACTATAGTTTGCAACCTCTAACACATTTAAACCACTTTTCCCTTCCCTCCTAGCTTGGAAAGACAAAGTTTTTTGCTTATCATCACGAGGAAAAGGCCACTTCTTACACATCTTCATGTGCTGCAACATGCCCGAAGTACCATTTTTCTTACCATGGCAATTATATTGATTTTTACAATACTTGCATTCACACCTAGACTTCTTGGGATCAGGACCAGCCAACTTAATGAAGTGCTGCCATACTATAGATGGGTCCTGACCACCTTGTTTAGGTGACAGTGGGGGAAGTGATGCACCAAGACCAATTGGTGCTGCAGGTTCAGGTGGATTAGGGTCAAAACGAGGTGGGTTAGGGTCCCTAAGGGCACCAAATCTAGGTGGAGAATTTCCAACCAACAGAAAAACAAAATTTCCACAACAATATCAAATTATAATTTTTCAACAAATAAAATATCAAATAGCTCACTCTCAATCAACGAATGTCACAACCAGATCCAATAATAGCAATAACTAATCAGTTTAGTTACAACAAGGCAACAATAATAGACTAACAATCATTAGTCATTACTCAACAATTCATGTCACTGATATTAACAAGGAATTCATTATATTATTCTCAATATAAATATATATAAAAGTTAATTAATTATATATATATATATATATAAACTTAAAGCAATTGTTACTGAGTACTAAAAATTTAAAATGAAAATGCTAAATATTGTGAGTGATTAGTGTTTAGTGATTACCTCTTGGTGAGGGATTGAAAGCGAGAACTCTCCCAATCTCTTCTCACTCAAAAATTAAAATGCTAAAGAAAAAAAAATTTTAGTACTTACTACTTAGTAGACTGTGACACACCGAGTCACTAATTAGCTAGCTCATGCAATGCAACTATGCAAGTAAGTTACTTAAAGAATTAAGTGGGACTAAAGTAACAATGTAAGTATGTAACACTACAAAGTCCAAACAAGTGCTTAAAATTTGATTAAAAAAAAAACATTTTACTCAAAAAAAAAATAAGTATTACTAATTTTATAGTTTATACTATTACTATTATCATTGAATCCAAACAACTGAAACCAAACAGGTGTTGAAAAAGTGATAAAAAAAAAACATAATAAACTTAGTTTGGAGTCTTTGGACTTTGTTTTTGCCGAGAGGTGAGAGAGGAGAGGGGCTTAAGCTTATGGCTTATCGGTGGTTTGCTGCGGGCCCACAGTGAGCCAGTGATTGTGAGCGCCTGCTGCTGCAGAGGCCAGCCGAGCCGAGCAATGAGAGCTCAGAGGTGAGGCGTCAGTCCGGCGAGATGCAAGAGCGAGAGAGAGAAAGTTAAGGGCCTTATGAGAGAGAATATAGTGAATTTTTACTTAGGGAAATCTAAAAACCTAACAACAAGATGGTGTCGTTTTGTGTGTGTGTGTGTGTGTGTGTGTGTGTGTGTGTGTGTGTGTGTGTTTTTAATAATACCCAATACGACAACGTTTTAGTTAAAAAAATTAAAATGGATACTCGGAAAAACGACGCAGTATCGAAACATTTGAAAATTATTACAGGTATTGGGTCGGTTCAACGAGGCTCGGTTTCAAATTTGCTGCTTCGATGACTGCACTGCACTAGAGTCGGACCTCCCTTCGCATTCCGATCGCCAGCATCAACTTCGTCGGTCTGTTGTAGTGGCGATGCGGGTAGGTCGACGCTGGTTGGTCTTGTCGGCTCCGGTACTAGTTTGCACAGTCCTAGTGGGGTCCTCCTGAGCCCACCAAAAAGTTTTCTCTCCAAAATGGAGAGAAAATTTGGTGGGGGGGAAATCTTATAAGTGAATGACAAAAATGCCCATGTGCAAGTTGCACATGGGCTTCTTCAATACAGGTTTTTTTTTTTTTTTTTTTTTTTTTTTTTTTTTTTTTTTTAAATTCTAATTTTAATAAGTTGTTAAGTGTTTCTTTTGTTCAGTGTCTCATTCCAAGTTTTTTTTTTTACATGATTTTTTTTATAATAAATTTGGGTGATTGTATTTTTTTTTTTTTTTTTTTGCTTGTCACTTTTTTGTTTTAATTGGGTATCATTTTTTAACAAGGGTATATGAGTAAATTTACATAAACTCACTTTTTTAATCCCTCTACTTTTTCACTCCCAACCAAGCAAAAAGGAGGGAAATTAAAATTTTTTTTATCCTCCCACTTTTTCATCCTCCCACCATTTTCTATCCTCCCACTTTTCCACTCCTCTAACCAAACGGACCCTAAGAAAAAAGCTAGAAACACAAAACTCTCTTAAGCTCTCTACCTCTCATACTTTCGGGTCTAGCAACTAGAAAGGGAAATTCTTTCATTTCCTTACAAGGTTTCAACCACTATTTCATGCAAGAGTGATTCTATTTCTACTTCCCTTCAATAACCAAAAGCTAGGAAAGGGTTCTAGCTACTCTCACCTTAGATTCCATGATTTCTTCATGGAATTTTTTGTAATGGTATTTGTCGTTTGTAAAATTAGGAAACCGTGAACTTTTAAGTCTATATATATATATATATATATATATATATAGAGAGAGAGAGAGAGAGAGAGAGAGAGAGAGAGAGAGAGTGTGTGTTTTAAGAAGTTTTGAAACTATGAGTACAAATTGATGTTACTGTTGGGATTTTTGTTGTATTTTATTTTGCTATAAATGGTAAAATGACTGTATACAAGTGTTTTCTAACATGTCTAATGAGTGTATAAAAATCCCCATATGATAATAAGACCATTTGCAACCATTTTTTGGTTTTACAAGAAAATGTTGCAAAGCTATCACTTTGATAGATTCTGTGTTCAAACATGATAAATTATGCAATAATTTGTATACTATGAATTTGGATGCTAGGGTTATTTCCTATGAAATTTAAGACACTTGTGGTTGTTATTGAATTAGTCTCGCAACAATTGGATCAATACAAAAATAATAGTGCAATTTGTTATTTAATTTAAATTCTATTATGACAGATTTGAGTATGTTGCCTTGTATGATTTTTAGTAAATCATGATTTGATTTTTGGTTTTAAAAATGATATGGAATCTACTAGACATTCATAGGAGTGGCTCTGTAAATTGGCCTAGAAATTGGATGTGAATTGATAGCCCATTTGTATTTTATAAGTGAAGTATATGTTGATGCAATAAACAGTGAACAGTAAGTGACATACCTAATTTTGAGGATTTAATTCTAAAGTTAGCGTGAATGACTAATCAAAAAAAAAAAAAAAAGTTATGGTGAATGACTTGAGCTATAAATTAATATGCTCATCATTTGGTATGTTTGGATCAAAGGTAAATTTATTATACCTTGGTTCAAGATTTAGTACTCAAAAGAGGGGTTCTAAACCATTCTACTGCTTTTTCATGTTGCTAATTTGTTCAATGTATTGTATGTTGCCATATGGGTGTATACGGTTATATGACTATGCTTAAAGGATTTTATGTTTATGCATGCATTATTGCCCTAATCTCAAGCACATTTTGAAATGAAGTTGGCTCCTCCAGAGATATGATATAAATATGAGAATGATGGTTTCTCTATGATTTGCTACATCATGTTGTTTGATGAATGTTTCTTGTGTTTGGGGAACCACATTGAGGAGGGATTAGGATTTCCTTGATTTTAAGAGATAGGCTTTGAGATGAATGTGTAAGTTTTTGCTAAGGTATAATTGATAGTAATAAGCTTTGATATTTGGTTTAGGTGTTACTAGCAGCCAAGTCTAAGCTCCTTTGATTGTAAGCTCTCAATTCCTCTGCTTTCAGGTAAAGGATAAGTTATGGGCATTTGGTAAGTCATGAGGTTATATAACTTGTGTTATGCATTAAAAGGTTTTTTATTAGAGATACGACATACAATCATGTTTCAGACAAAGACATGTTCATGAGCTTTCGAAACCGTATGTACATGATTTAGGCATATTGATACTATTACTAATTCCATGAACATGATGTTTAAAGAAGAGAACGGAAATGTTATTATTATGAAATGTTATGCAAACTATGAATTTTCAGTATGATGTGTAAGTATGAAATGTTTTTGGGTTATGTTCTCTGGTAATCTGAACTCGGCCAGTAGGGGTTAAATTACTGGCTTTCCATGGAAAATGTTATCTGATTGGTCATTAAACATCGGAGGAAATGGGGGTGCCCATAACTTTGATGTCCTAGAGTGGAAAATATCTGAAAGTTGGACGACATGGGGGTGCCCATAACTTCAATCTTTGTGACGTCCCAGTGAAAGACTGCATTTATAATTGGGGTACTCTCAAAAAAGAGATTCGGGTGCTTGTGAGGGCACCTCTCTTTTTGGGTAAGTGGTATGGAGTCGCCACATATTTTTTTATACAAAAAAATAAGAAAAAATAAATACAAAACACATGATCAAAATACTTCATTGTCATTGATTGAATAAAGACAAGTACAATCTTGGTAAATTAAACCTTACATGGCTTTGAGTCCTAGTTACAATCTATGCAAAAGAATACAAAGAATTTGGTCCTAGTTACAATCTACCAAAAATTAAAAAGACAAAACACTAATTACAATCTACCAAAAATTAGAAAGACAAAACACTAATCTACCTATATAAAAATCCTAAGCTCGGGGGCTAGGTTATAGAACGGGAATGTGTTAGGCACCCATTCCAACCAGGCAGAGTCTGGTCTAGGGCTGTCCAACGGTTCTCTGACCCGCCCAAACCGACCGGGTCCGACCGACCCGAAGCGCTGCAGGTCAACCCGAAGCCTACAGTGAGTCGGATTCGGGTCCTCTTGAGTCAAAACCCGAAGATTCGAGTCGGGTAGCGGGTTGAGGAAGAAAAAACCCGTATTACCCGACCCGACCGATATTTTCAAAACAAAAAAAAAATAAAATAATTGAAGGAGAGAGTTCAGAAACCCGTGAAGTGTCTGAAGACTGAAGAGAGAAGTTCTGATTGGACTTAAAGCATGAGTTTTTTCAGTTTTACACGCAAAGTCTCAAATCAACAGCATGTTGCTAAGCCTTTTACATGCAAAGCTTGGAGAAACACCACATCTAGTCATCTTAGACTGGTGGGATGAACCATGGCCGTGCGATTTAAGCGTGATTAACGGCCTGGATCCTTCTAAAGATCAACAAAATCTTTCCTACACGGCTACACAGTTACACACACAAAAGAAAATCTGAAAATCACACAAAATCTCTCTCTAGTCTCTCTGAAGATTCAGAACGGCTAAGTGGCTAACCCTCAAATCATAATCAATTTTCCACTTCCCCAAGCCATGGCCGGTTACTCTCCCTCAGCCTCAAGGCCTCAAGGCCCTCAACCCTCATCTCTCTCCCTTTTAAATCAATTTGATTCTTCTCTGAGTTCTCTCTGTTCTACTTTTCTCTACTCTTTAGTCTCAGGGGCTGATTCAAAATCTCTCTCAAATTTTGAAACACTTTACTTCACCCCAAGTCTCCAAACACTTTACTTCACCCCAAGTCTCCAACGGACCAAACAGCAAGCCTTGCTAGTTCTCATCTTCACACAGATCCCCACTGAGCAGAGGATCGGAGTCTGTAAGCTCGTCTGTCGCACTAAGGGCACCGTCCGCTGCCTCTCTGCCTTCAAGCTCGGCGACCACGGTTTCGCTTTCCTTGTTAACTGGTTCGTGTCGCACAAACAACCTTAAAAACTTGATCTTTCACTTTTTTATTAGTTATTTAGATTCTTCTGATTGTTTTTTTTATGCTTTTAAGATTATTTGACTGCCTTATTGTATAAAGAGTGGTGAGGATTTAAAGTTTATTTGATTGCCTTAGTGCACCGTTACTTTTATTGTACATCTGCATCAACATTTGTCAAAAGTGAGACATTACAACAAATAGGCAGTGAGTTTGAGCTCAAGCACCTCCTTTTCCTTGTAAGAACACCGTGATGTTGAGGAAAGTTTGTTCAAAAACCATGGCTATGTGTAACTAAGCAATTTAAAAAAAAAAAAAACAGAGAACAAATTAAAGACAATGAGAGATTACTTCAGCTGAAGTTGTGTCTATGATCTGGTTTTATGGGAAAAAAAAAAGGTTTGGGAAAATGTTTTAGGCCTCCATGTTTTGAACAGGGACGATTTCTTTCAAATGCTTATAGTTATATCAGTTCTTAGTTTTGTGTTGACTCTTAAACATACATGTAATTTAAATGAAATCATTTAGTGCCATGTAACTAATCTTAAATCATGAAGTGCCATGTAATTTACCTTGATACAGAACACTGAGTGTTAAATAAAATCAGTACTTGGAAAGTCCATTCTTATGCATAATGATGTTTCTTATTCTACAAAGCTCTAGTGCATGTGACTTTACCCTTTAAGAGGTCAACTACAATGATCTTTCTTAGGATTAGTTCTTTTATGGTTGTTTGCTAATGCTTAAATTTGATGTTTTTAGGATATGGAACCCTCTAGTGATGCCCCTCCTTCCCAAACAACCCCTGTTACCCAAGCTGAACCCGCTGTCCAAACTGAACCTGTCGCCACTCCAACTAATGCTGAGGCACTTCCACCTAAACCTAATGATAAAACCAAGGTGAGTGAGATAGCTGCTGATTGTGGTAATAATAGAAAAAAGTCTACTGCTTGGGATCATTTTGAAAAAATAAAGATTAGTGAGGGTCAATTTAAGGCTGTTTGCCGTTATTGCCAAAAAACTTATCGTGCTAATAGTAAGGGTCATGGTACAACTAATTTATTGAATCATACACCAAACTGTGTTAAGAACCCTAATAGAGTTTCACTTAAAGGGCAGCAAACCTTAGCATTTGAACCCAAAATGAATGGGGAGGAAGGGTTTCAGCTTGTACCAACAGCCTTTACTGTTGAGGCTTCTAGGAAGGCACTTGCTGAAATGATTATAATAGATGAGTTGCCTTTTAGGTTTGTTGAAGGGTATGGGTTTCAAAGATATTCAACAACCTTACAACCTAAGTTGCAAATTAGGGATATCCCATCTCGTCAAACTGTGGCTAGGGATGTGATTGGTATTTATGCTGCTGAGAGAGAGAAACTAAGGGAAGCCTTGAAAGGTCGTAGGGTGTGCCTTACTACGGACACATGGACAAGTATTCAAAATCTAAATTATATGTCCCTTACATGTCATTTTATTGATGATGATTGGAACTTGCATAAGAGAATTTTGAATTTTTGTCAAGTGGAAGACCATAGGGGGGAGACTATAGGCAGAAAAATTGAGATGTGTTTGCGTGAGTGGGGTGTTGATGGCATATTCACCTTGACAGTGGATAATGCTTCTTCTAATGGTACTACCATTAAATTTTTACAAACAGTAACTAGAGATTGGAAGGGGACTGTTTTAGAACATGAGTTTTTGCATATGAGGTGTTGTGCACATATCCTAAATCTGATTGTGGGAGATGGTTTGAAAGAAATTGATGCGTCCATTGCTAGGGTGCGTGAAGCGGTGAGGTATGTGAAGTCCTCACCGAATAGAAATCAAACTTTTAGGAGTTTTATGGAGAGATTAGGTATTGAATCCAAGTGTTTACTAAGTCTAGATGTACCTACTAGGTGGAACTCTACCTATCTCATGTTAGATACTGCTGTAAAGTTTGAGAAAGTGTTCCTAAGAATGGACTTTGAGGATGATAGCTATTCTTCATACTTTTTGAACAAAGAAGTTAGTGGTGGTTTGGGATCTCCTTGTGGGGTTGATTTTCAAAATTGTAGGACATTTGTGAGTTTCTTGAAACTTTTTTACAATGCAACAAAAAAGTTCTCCGGTTCTTTGTATGTGACTTCAAATACCTTTTTTGAGGAGATGTTTGTGATTCAAGAGAATATTGCTCATTTAATTAAATCTCAAAATCATCTCTTGAAAAACATGGCAACTCAAATGGAAGCTAAATTTGAAAAGTATTGGGGGAAAGGGGATAAAATCAACCAACTTTTGTATGTTGCTGTGGTTCTTGATCCAAGGAAGAAAATGAGGTTTTTGAAGTTTTCTTTTTCTGAAATTTATGGGGATGAAGTGGCTGATGAGATGGTTGATTTGGTGAGAAAGACCATGGATAGGTTATATGATGATTACTCTAGGGTTGATTCACCAAATGTGGTTGTACCAAGTGAGAATGAGAGGACACACATGGAAGGTGATACAATTGGTTGTAGTGATCCATATGCAATGGTTAATTCACGATATGAGCGGTTTTTAGAGGCTGAGAAGTCTATAGGGTGTAGCAATGAGATTGAAAAATATTTGGCTGAAAATTGTGAGAGTAGAAGGGATGTGAAATTTGAGATTTTGGGGTGGTGGAAAGCCAATTCAGATAGGTACCAAGTGCTGTCCAAAGTGGCTAGGGATGTGCTGGCTATACCTGTTTCTACAGTTGCTTCGGAATCAGCCTTTAGTACCGGAGGGCGCATACTTGATCCATTTCGAAGTTCACTCTCCCCTCTCATGGTCCAAAATCTTGTTTGTGCTCAAAACTGGCTGCAAGCCCATGTCCCAATTTCTTTTCGCAAGTCAAAGGACGAGATGGAGGCCTTGGAGGATGAATTTCATGAATTAGGTAATATGTTTAACTTCCAATCTTCTTGTCTACTATGTTTTATTAATTGTGTCATATACTTGAGCAAAATTTAATCTATTGTCTCAATTTTTTCTTTTTCTAGTTTTAAATCAAGCAACAACAGCAGCAAGTTCTAGTTCCTGCTCAAACAAAGGTGGTACTCGTACCACAATTAGTATTGATGAATGATAACTGATTGGGTATGTTTCTACCTTTATAATTTTTGTTCAAATTGGTTATTCTGTAGCTTTTGTTCTTTGTCTTTATATATTATTGATAAATATTTTTTCCCTTTGTATTGTAGGAGGATGGAAGGTCACATTTTGTATTGGAGGCAGTTTTTTTGGATGTATTTTGAAGCTTTTTTGGACAGATATGTAGCTTTTCTAATTTACTTGAACTCTTGTCTGACTTATAGGAAGGAAAACTTAGCATTTGTGTAGGCTTTCCTTTCTATAAGTTATGGACTGGTTAACTATAATAGATAATAGAGTAGTTCTTTACTGCATTAGGGAAGCTATTTTTTGGAAATACTTAATAGTATTTCATAATTGTAACTAATTATATATACTGCTGGGGAACATTGCCTACTGCTTTGGTAGTTTACTGCCTTGTGCAGTAACTGCCCTCTCTGTTGCCTCCATGGCTTTATGAAGATGTATTTTTAGTAATGCTTGCTGCTTATGTGGTTCTGGAAATTTATTTGATGTGTGGAATGGTTGGTAGGTATGTGATCAGATTGACAGATTGATGAATGTGGAAACAAAATGGTACTGCCCAGGCATTAAGGCTTAGGCAATTAGGAAAATATTTGTTATAATGTGTGGATGATTAACAGGTGGTAACAAAATGGTATTGTGTTTTCATTTGTTTGATTAATGCCTAGGTTTATATGCTATTGATGTTTAACAGGTACCAAGGTTTTACTTTGTATTTTTCTGTTCCCAAATGTCAATAGACTCAATACTCAGGATGTGGGTTCTGGCCGAATTGAATTCATTTAAAGTTGTAGGGAGTATGAAGGCCCATTTTAAAAGAGTTGAATTCATACTCAATAGAGTTGAAGGCCCATTTTAAAAGAAATTCAATAAAAAAGAGGCCCAATCTGAGATATGTCATTCAAAAACTATTAATTCCTTGGAAAGCCCAATAAAATCAGCCAAAAAGGCTCAAAAAAACTAAATCCAAAAAAAATTTATGGAAAGGCCTAAGAAAAAGCCCAACCCGCCCAAACCGATGATCCGACCCGGCGGGTTCAACCTATATTTGGGTCGATTGCGGGTCAGTTTTTTAGTGACCCGACCCAATCGGGTCGAGTGCGGGTTGGGCCCAAACCCGGGCTGACCCGACCCATGGACAGCCCTAGTCTGGTCTTCTAAACTCTAATGACCAATATATCCTTTTTTGCATGATATGAATGATATGTTGAACATACAAAATTACTTCAAATAAATTTGCCTTATGGATGTGTCCTCTTTTTTAAGAAAATTCAGATATGTTTTTTGTGAATAAAAAAATTGATTTTGTAAAGAAAAATCAGATATGTTTTTGTGTAAAGTTAAAAATATGTGATTTTATCAAGAAAATCATATCTGTTTTTTATGAATATAAAATAGGAAAAAGAATATTTTTGAAAAAGGGTCCACATTCATAAACATGGCGAAAATCACTTTTTAGTCCTTACATTTTCAGGCGATTCCCATTTTAGTCCCTATATTTTATTTTTACCGCTTTTAGTCCTTATTCTGAAAAACGCTTCCCGTTTTGGTCCCTACCGTTACATCAAAAACGGAGAAAGCTAACGTGGCAAACGTAAGAATAAATAATATTAAATTAATGTCCACGTGGCCTAAATTAATAATAAAAAATGTTTAAAAATGCCACATCAGCATTTAAATTAAAAAAATTAATTTATTAATTTAACTAAATAAAAAAATAAAAAACAGAATTAAAAACTAAAAATCATATGAATTGAGATCTAAATGTGTCTTAAATAAGAACAACAAGAACATAAACTCAGATTCAAGAACACAAACCCAGAAATTAAAAAATAAAAAATAAAAAATCCAATCTCAAAATTCTCAGGTTATGTTCATTCCTCCTCTCCCAACCCATACACCAAACCCAACCCAACAAAAAATCCAAAGGCGGCTCCTGGCTTTTCGTCTCCCACGACTAGGCCGATCCTGACTCAATCCTCTCCCTCCTCTTCCCCGACTCACCAATCACTCCTAACCTAAGCCCGAGTCCGAGCTCGTCCTTCGGTTCGAACCGCTCATCGTCGCCGTGGAGTGCAAAGACCTCGCTTAGGCTCAGTCACGATCTGCTGCTCGATTCGGCTGGAGGTTCCATTGGGGACCACCGAGTCCGTCATGGTCTCGCCGGAGTTCGTCAGGTACCTCGTCCGCGTAGGGTTTTGAGATTGGGTTTGGTGATTGGGTTCGTCAGGTACATCGTCCGCGTTGGGTTTTGAGATTGGGTTTGGTGATTGGGTTCGTCAGGTACCTCGTCCGCATTAGGTCTCACCGGAGTTCGTCATGAACCTCGTCCTCGTCCTTGTTCAGAATTTTGAGATTGGGTTTTTTTTTTTTAATTTCTGGGTTTGTGTTCTTGTTGTTATTGTTAAAAAAGTATTGGAATATATTGATGTGTTTTGGTTAATTTTATGGGTTTTAAATGAGAGATTCGGGTGTCATTGATGGCTAGTATTGGTTAAATTTTTGGGTTTTAAATTTTCCAGGTTTGTGTTCTTGCTCAAATGTTTAATGTGTTTATGCTTAATTTATCAATTTTATCTGGGTTTGTCAAGATTGTTGGCATGAATTCTAATGCGTTCATGTTTAATCTAACGTGGATCTGAAATTTAATTTTGTGTTTTTATTTTCTGGGTTTGTAATTTTTGGTTTTTAATTTATGTTGCGTTCTTATTGTTTTTGTTCAAAAAAAACTTAGATCATAATTGTTTCTCAAAAAAAACTTAGATCATAATTCATGTAATTTTTTGTTTTTATTTCTGTTTTTTTTTTTGTTTTTTTTTTCATTTAGTTAAAATTAATAATTTAATATTTTAATTTTTAAAAAATGACATGGCATTTTTAAAATGCCAAATAAAATTTTTATTATTATTATAATGCCACATCAGCATTTAGGTTGCCAACTGTACAATCCGTTTGCCAAGTAGACAAATTCTGTTAGTAAGATGACGGTAGGGACTAAAATAGAAAGCGTTCTTTATTTTAGGGACTAAATACGGTAAAATTAAAAAGTAGGGACCAAAATGAAAATGAGGTGAAAATGTAGGGACGAAAATAGTATTTTCGCCTAAGATGAATTCATTATGCATGCATCGCATATATATATATATATATATATATATAAAACTACAACCTAACTTTCAATCCCTTCTTTTAAATTTCAAAATCTGCAATTTTGTAATAAAGAAATTTTTTTCTAAAAAAATCAGATCTGTATTTAATGAAAATATAGATCAGTTTTGTGCTTTAGAAAAAAATCAGATTTGTATTTAATGAAAATACAAATCAGTTTTTAGTTTTAGAAAATCAGATCTGAAAAATTCATATCAGTTTTTGGTTTTAGAAAAATCAAATCTAAAAAATTCAGATCCATTTTTAGTTTGAGTTTTTGAAGAAATCTTTAATAGACATTAGCAGATTTTGAAATTTAAATAAGAGAATCACAATAAATAATCATCTAAGAACATGCTAAAGAAAATTCAAGCAGAAAATGGTAATCATATATGAAGAACAAGAAATAATAAAACATGCTAGACATATTCATTCATCATCCACAAAAATTAATGGAGAAGAAAAGAAAAAAATAGAATACCTCTTGCATGAGTGTGCTCTTCTAGTGAAAGAATATTTTAGGATTCAAAGAAATTTATTCAACTCTTTGAAGCCTAAAATACTTCACTTACAAAAAAGAAATTCCTAAGGTAAGAGCCTCTAGAACGTCTTTAACGTAAGGGGAATTGAAAAGAAGAGAAGAGCTAGAAAGAGAAGGGTCAGAAAGTGTAGAAAAGTGTGCTGAATTTTGAGAGGCATCCTCTATTTATAGAGGTTGGAATGCTTCGAAAAATTAACTGAATGATCAGAAATGAATTGGGACGCATCCTTATCTCTAAAAAATTGAAAAGGGTAAGGTTTATCTCAATCTAGGAGTCCTCGAACCGGGCCTTGAGTTTGTGCTGATCGGCACTCCAAGAGTGCCGAATGGTCCTCTTGAGTGCCGGACCCGCGTTTGAATTTTGGTCTAATTTAGACTCCTTTTTTTAGGGTTTTTGAGCCGGGAATCGCACTTAGACACATTTTTAATTCGTATTCTAAAAATTAAACCCCTTTTTTCTGGATATTCAAGTCTCTAAAGTGATAATTATCTTGTAGATAAACACTCCCAAAAAGTCGTGATTATCCACAATTTCATTGTTATCTGATTATCCACTTTATTCCCATGCAAGCAAGTCTATTTTTAACACTAACTAACAACCAATCACAAAATTATTTAATTAATTTAATTGTCTAACCAATCATAATTAATTTAAATTAATCATGCGTGGTGGTTCCACCCAAACAAAATGCATGCAGACTGTGCAAACTTAATCATGCGATATCTTTCAATCCGACGGTCCAATTTGGAAAGCGGACATACCATCGCGACCGTTAGAACCTCAAGATCATTTTTATGATATGCAATGAATAAATTAATATATGTAATGCAATTACGAATTTTGGGTATATGAATGGTCATTCTAGCCATCTTCCTTGATTAAATTATGGGTGCAAAATTGAGTGTCTACAGTTCCAGGGTGGACAATATTGCACACATGCACCATAAATCTATACAGACTTATCAAATATGAACTAACCAATATATTAATTATGAATAGCTATGTTATTTTATGATCATGAGAGAATGATTGTGTTGAAATGCTTTATGAGCATAATGAAAAGATAAAAGCTCTTCTGAAAAGAAGAAGTTTCTGAAGAAAAGAAAAACTATTTTTTAAAGATAAAAGTTTCTGAAGTTCTGTTGTTCTTTAAAGACAAAGTTTCTGATGAAAGGTTTTAGTGTTTTTTAAAGATAAAGCTTCTGATGAAAGCTTATGTTAAAAGGATATCATTTATCTGTTCTTTATGAAATGTTAAGTTTTGTGACTATGAAAGTTATAATATTTTATGAAAAAAAGTTTATGAAGAAAAGTTTTGCTATTCTATAAGATGATATTTCTGATTTAAGTCAAAGTTACAAATTATCTGATCTCGGTAACTTATGAAATTGTCAAGTTTTAGGGCAATGAAGGAAATGATTATTTTGTAATAAGAATAAATATGATGTTAAGGAGTTAATATTAAGTTTGGAAACTTTTAAGAATTGAAAGTAATTCAATCTAAAAGATTTGTAGTATTATTCTGATAAGAAAAAGGAGAACAACTATTTTTCTATGAGAAGTGTATAAGTTATTATAACGAATAGTATAAAGTACTATGCATGAAAAGATGTTCTCCTATCTGAATCTCCTTAAAATGAAATGTTTTGATTTACATGCATTCTTATTAAATTCTTATGTAACTTATTCTTACTGAGCTGTGTAGCTCACTCTTGCCACTCTTTCAGTCAACAGGTTTTATTCTGGAGCAGAAGGAGCCTTAGTCAAATTTTGGGAGAAGCTAGTTTAGTTTAAAAAGTATAGACCCTAATTTGGTAATTTGATGATTAATTCTGTAATATTGTGTGTTTTATGATCTAATGAAAGTATTAAGAGATGTATTACGTGAAATTTAGAATCTGAATAACTGGTGGATTGTGTTATCTCTTAAGGTACAATGTAGATGCTTTGAATATCAAGTAAAAAGTTATATCAAGAAGTACAAAAACAAGAATGAATAGAAGGAAGCTTTTGTAAAAAGTTTAGTTTGTTCTTATTAATATTAGGTTTAAGCTTGATATTAGCATACCGGTTATGGTCACAAATCCGAGTATCAGGTTTGGGACGTGACAATGTAGGTGTTCTGTTTTGCACCCAACATCCTCACAAAACACACAAGTCATTTTGCACTTGGTTAGAATTAAGACACAATTGGATTAGAACTTATAAGTTGAAACTCATTTTCATTTCCATTGAACATTTGCAACAAATCACAGCCCCAAAAAGCACACTGTTTACATGTGAAACCATATCATCAACAGTGATGACCTTCATCTACTCATGTTAAAGATTAGCTAGCTTCATAATTTCACAGCATAGAGAAAGCATGTAGGCATGTCAAACAAAAATGCATTTTTCCCTATACAATTGATGTACAAGACTTCTGATATTGCCTATTTGAATATGTGTTATTAGTGGTTATTCATCATCAATTCCTAACATAGATCCCTACAAACTATCCTCGCATGTTATCCGTAGTGTGAGAATCAGTGCAAAGAAGCTCTCCATTTTGGTTACCAATCCTCCTCGATATTTCAATATCATAGAATTCAATGGGAAGGTCAGGTATCCTCACCCAAATTGCCATAGATATAAGTGTGGTTGTTGCCTCATAAACCACGATCCGCCATTGATAATCCTCAGCCCTGATATGGAAATAGTCTAGACCGAAAGCCCTCCTATAGACATAGTGTTTTGGTAATTGAACATGAGATACTTGTAACCTACTGTTTTGCCATAATATTTTTTTCACTATGAGACCTAATCTCCAAGGGCTTCTAATAATAGATTGTTTTCTTTCTCCTATTAGGAAAATAAAATCACTAGGCAAATCCCTATTGTCAAGAAAAAATGCTAATTTCCCTTCAATGAAAAACAAACAAAATAATTGCACCGTAGAATTGAGTAAGCAGCTCTAAAACATGCATATCAATCTGAAATGAAGCATCAACGAACTAACAATCTTAAAATTTCAGTGTAGAATCAGATATTAGATTCCATCAGCTATTATGATTCATGGACACAATTCAAAACACTTGCTCAAAATTTTGAAATTCAAAAAAAAAAAAAAAAAAAAAAAAACCTCAATTTCTAAGCTGTTAATTGAAATTGCTAATAATTTAATCATGTTGATGAAACTATAGCTTGGAACAACAGAACAAATCAGTTAATAGCATTAGAGTTTCAAACATAGACCAGAATCAAGGATAATTCAAAAATTATTAATAAGAAAAGACGTAACCAATCCGAAACGAAAATTGCAAGATTTGATTTCAAACGCATATTCAAAGAGAAAGAGAGAACCCAGTTGACACTCAGTAATGAATCAAAGCGTATCTGCAAAAACAGAGTGAGTTGGTTTCATGGGGATGGATTTTTTTGGTTTTGGGGGGAAAAAGAGAAAAAAAAAAATGGGAGGGACCGGGACAACTTTGGGAGGGACCGGGACTACTTTTTGTTAAAATATTTTTTTTTATTATCAATTTCTCTCTCTCTATGTATATGAGTAAAGAAAATATTAGAAAATAGCTTTGCATGTAAACAGTTACATTGTATATTTACATAATAACTTTAATAATAAAATAAATTTACACAATTTTAGTTTAACTGATGTGAGGGATTTTAAAGTTAGATGTGCTAAATTTAACCTTTATGCTAGTATTATACATGTGAATGCTCATGAAAGGATAATAAAGTATGCCCGATGCACTAAATATTCTTGTGTAATATTGAATGACACTTGATAAGAAATTTTATAGATAAGCTTTGTTTTTGGGGTTTTTTTCCCCTTAAAAAATCGTTCTTTTATATCTAATATCAAAGAGAAAGAGAGAGGGGGAGTGTTCATGTAGGGATTAAGATCCGGTGCATTGCACCATGCAATAGAAAATCAACGTTGAGATTAAAAGTTGCAAAAGTCACTCTTAATCTCAACCCTTAAATAAATTTTTTTTAACCTTCAATTTTTTACCATTTCACTTTTACACTTTCTCTCTCACATCACATGGTTAATTGCACAATTGCACTGGATCTCAATCCATTTATGTAGAGCCCATGGGGAAGGCGGAGTAAATAAAGTGCACTAAATAGTTTCATCTTTTTTAGGAAATTATAGTATGATTCAATACAATGCGTAAGATTATTATCTTAATTAAGACTTGATTAATCTCTAATATTCAAAAGGTAAATTAGAAGATTACTCAAGATATATGCAGTATACTTTGTCTGTGTACAAATTAAGAGTGATTCATGAAGTTTGAGTTATCATGCACTAACTTAGAGTCTTTCAAAAGAATCTAGAAAAGTTGAATGAGATTTACATGTCATCATGTTACCGCAACACCATTCATAACTACTGGCCACTCTCTCGTTTTTAAAATTTTTTATTATCTTTCTATTAATTCATTAGCTCTTTTATTTTTCCATTTTATAATACTTATTTGTCCTCATTTTTAAAAGACTAATGTCAAAGACATGTTAAGGGTATTTTGGAGAGTACAAAAAAAGTGGACTCTAAAGAATCCCATTCTAATTATATATATACTAGCCTTTAGTGGTCCTATTTTGTAAAAAAAAAAAAAAATTGTGTTTTTTTTTTTATTTTATATATATAATTTTTATTTAAAAATCTAATTTAGAAGTGAATAAATCAATTTGAAAAATAACAGGAGAGTGATCCTATTTTTAAGACAATATTGTAGTAGGAGTTAGAGTTACATTTTTATCGGATTGTCCTTTAGTTTTGTCTCTATTTAAATACAGAGGTGTAGGACATTTTTGAACTAAAAAATGAGAAATTCAAACAGGGAAAGCCCCTTAAATAATAGTGTATATATATATATATATTCAAGATAAATACGCTTGTACAATGGAAAGAAAAATGATGGTTTTCTCAACAACAAAAAAGAAAAGAAAAAATGATGGACACTCTGAAACTTTATTTGTTTACCCAACAGCCAATCAACAAGTTATCTAATTATTTGGATATTCTTCATTTGAATTAGGGTAGGTTGAATATTTAAGATGTAGCAAAAAAGCGTCACTAATTTGTCCAAAAAAAAAAAGATTATTCAGTGTTCAACATGGATATATAAGATTTTGAAAATTTCGTAGTAAAGTTATCAATAATTAGTGTTCAACATGGATATATAAGATTTTCTAAAAAAAAAAAATTCGATATATAAGATTTTGAAAATTTCTTAGTAATTAAAGTTATCATAAAAATCAAGAGAATCTAAATCAGGCATGACACCTTTTTTGGAATAATTATTTAATGTCTTGCTTTTTGCTCAAAAAATAGAATCAAATTGGGTAAATATCGTGCAAATACACCGTTATAGATGAAGTAAATTTCTTACTCCAATCTACAAAAGACAGAATGCAAAAGAAGGGGGGGAAAAGAGTAAATATCATTAAATTATATTTTCATGTAATGTCATTATTTCAACTTTTTGCCCCTGTTCTGTGTGTTTGCTTAATTAGATCTCCAACTGATCTCCGTGTATGTCTATGGCTATTGGCTATGCATACCAAAAAAGAGAAAGCACATGTGCACGTTCTATAGGAACCCCCTATTCATTCAATGTGTTCTTTGTTTGTTATTCAAATAAATCTTTGACTAAAGTTTACAGCCCCACAATTTTCTTCCACTTGGGTTCTCCCAATAAGCTCGTCTCTTTCCACAAGTCTCTCTCTGAATATATATTACTGTATCTGATTCACTTGTATGAGTATTTCTATTCAAGATCTTAGTAAAACCATTAGTCAAACCCCATGTATTCCTCTTCATTTTTTCTTCAAACATCTCCAAGCTCTCATTCAAGCCATTTGCTAATGGCACCAAACCATAAGCGCTTCTACAAACTTGGATCTCAGGTTCTCACACACATAAAAAACCAGGCAAACCCAATTCATCAGCCAGCACAGCCTATTTCAGAGTCTGCTTTTCCTATATTAGCCATTGCTGTGCTGTGCATCATGGCCACAGCTTTCTTACTAGTTAGCTACTATCTTTTAGTGACCAAATGCTGTTCAAACTGGCAAGAAGTTAATCTGCTGAGATGGTTTTCTGTACTGCGAGTCCGAGAAAGTGAAGATCCCTTCATAGCCTTGTCTCCAACAATGTGGAATCATGGACTTGATGAATCGGTCATTCGTGAAATCCCAACATGTCAATTCCAAAGAGAAGACGAGGAGAAAAGAGTATGTTGTGCAGTTTGTCTGAATGAGTTTCAAGAACAAGATATGCTTAGAGTTCTTCCCAAATGCAGCCATGCATTCCACTTGGATTGCATTGATATATGGCTTCAAAGCAATGCCAATTGTCCCCTTTGCAGATCAAGCATTTCAGGCAGAAGCCGGTGTCGGATTGATCAGATCATTGCACCAAGCTCTTCACCACAAGACTCTCAGCTCTTGTCCCATAGCCACATGAGTAGTGATGAAGACTTTGTGGTTATTGAATTGGGGGGAGAAGATGAAGTTACATTACCCCAAAGGCAACAAGAAAGAAATGATTCACTACAAGTTTCAGTGCAGCCTAGAAGTCATTCACCAAAGAAGTTGGAAAAGAAGCATGAAAACTTAAAACCAAGAAAGTTCCACCATGTTTCAATCATGGGAGATGAGTGCATTGATGTAAGAAAGAAAGATGATCAGTTTTCTATTCTACCCATCAGGAGATCTTTCTCAATGGATTCTGCGGCTGATCAACAGCTTTATTTAACCGTTCAAGCAATCATTCAACAAAAAATGCATCACAACGAGGTTAGTACGAGTGAAGATTGTGATAGCAGAGGTCGAAGATCGTTCTTCCCATTTAGGCATGGCCGAGGATCTAGAAATGCAATTCTTCCTATTGAGTGTGAGCTGTAATAAGACCTAATTTTATTTACTTATTCAATTTTCACATATTTATTTTGTTTATTTTTTGGTTTTGGGTTGGACGTGTTGGAGATTTTGACAGGCAATTGAATAGTTACGTAAATAGAAGAAACGAGTGTAGAGTGATATTAGGCCGAAATCATACATAGAGAGAAGAGTCAGACACAAATGGATTGCTGAAATTTAGGCATGGGTTAGAGAATCATTGCTTAAACATCTAAGGGTTGATTAGATCGTCCATTTTCTACTTTCTTCATGAATGAGAATGATTGCTTTTATTCTCCTTTTATCAATAGTTGGACACACACACAATGGAAGTCAGAGTAGACGGGACCTATACAATGAGTAACCATAAATGAAAACATTAGAAAGGTTTCCTGGAAATGGTCTCCAATATCTTCCTTCTTGTTAGCAATTATATTAACGTTGGTAAGGTGCACAAGTTATAATATATGTCAAGTTTCAATTAATTATGGCATAACATTTCCTGTGTCTCAGATTTTTTTTGTTTTTTTTTTTTTCCTTGAAAAGAATTGGGGGGGGGGGGGGGGGGAGAACAGAACGAGAAACAGTGTGTGTGCGCATGCGTGTTAATCTCAATTCAACATTCTCAGAAAAAAAGAGCTCATTCTCCAAATCCCTGCATGTTGCCTTTTTAAGAATTGGTCATCAAATATACTCAAGCTAATCTGCTGAGGTTTAAACATTGATTTTTATCAAAAAGTTATATCCATACCCAAAGCTTATCTTTGTGGAAAAAGATCCACTAGAATTTTCTTAATCCGTACGTATTAATAATTATGTTTCGTTTCGCTACTAAAAAGAAAATAGTAAGTTGTCAGCATATCTCAATTTTCAAAAACAGTGATTAATAATCAATTTTTCCTTCTATATTTCCCCAGGAAACAAATGAGAAGTGAAAGAAACAGAGCAGATGTATACTTGACAACATCATAACTAGAAACATCATTAAGATATTCCAAGTGATATCCAGAGTTTCATTATCATTACCAATGATGTTTCTCTACCTCTCAAAATAATCATAGCCAACAAATGGGTCACAATCACAACCAAAACCAGACTGAAGCACGCTTGGCATACAATCCATTGCTGTCCTACCAGACACAAAAAACAGTGACAATGTGGCGCAGAGCGATTGAGGAGTATTATTTAAATTTATGTAGTGCCAAGTAAGAATCCACTGGCACTATTTCAGAATTTCCTCCTATCGCCCGAAACCACTCATGCCCTGGGTAAGACTAAGGTCAGACTATGAATTAACCCACAGAATACAACCCCCTTTCCCCTTTAGTTCCCTCAAGTATTGGCTCCTTAGAGAGTCATCCCCTTCCCAGAAAAATTTCTTTTTTTCGGGTAACCAAAAAAAAAAAGGTGATACTCCACTAGGAGAAGTACATTACTCTGATTAGACTCCTGACATTAACAATGAACTTTCTTAAACGGTCTTTGCAATGCCACAAATAGCCCAATGAAAACCTGATACTGCATGTGGTAAAAGAACCCTTAACTTATTTAGTTTTCAATCTTCAGTCACCAGTCAGATCCGTTTACAGAGTCACAAAATGTAATGCCAAAAGCTCATAGAATGGCAGTAACAACACGAAGTAGTCTCTCTTATTATATGATTTTCAGCATCATTAAGATTGGATTCATTTTTGTAAACATCAAGGTTGGAATGAGCAGAGATGAAAAAAAAAATAGTATACTTTCAAATTTAGGTAACAAAAATCACTAAGTACGCTACATATAGGCACAACAACAGGTTTCAAAAATAGCAAAATTGAGTGCTAAGCTACATACATACTTTTGAGTATATCAAAAAGCAACAACTGGCCCTCAAAAATTAGGGGATAATGCTCAGTAAAAAAAAAGGGTAATTCCATGCAACAATGTGCTGGATTATGTAAAAGGTCAGTTTAGAAAAGTAGTCTCTAATTTGTGCTGGATAGATTTTGACTAACAGGAATATCAGGTTCTGAGCTCCTAGAAGAGACACTAGTGTGAGGTAAGGGCAAGGCCTTTACAGGATGATTGTTAGGGGATGCACCTTGGGCTTTTTTCTTTAGTTGTTCGAGAAGTCGATGGGCTTCTTTAAATTCATCTTCTGCACTGGAGCCATGGCTTTCCCAAGCATCAATAACCTGCTGCTGGAATTCTATTGCAAAAGCATAGCTGCACGAAACAAGAGGCAAGTTATCTTCATAATTTCAACCCTAATGTCATAGATAAAAGGGAGCGGGGGGAATCTCTTAAAAGCTTCATTTCATGGTTTTTTAATTTTTATTTTATTGGGGTTGGGGGGGGGGGGGGGGGGAGAGGGGGAAGTTAGGTAAATTCAAGGATAAGGATATTGTGAATCTTTTTCATGTTATTTAACCACTCCAATGATGAATACATGCATGCAGACATGACATTTGCTCCAAACATCTATGCATTTTTGTACTAATCTTCACTTAAATACACAATGAGCAAATGATAGGAATAACCCAAGATAAGGTGTCAAAAGAATATGGATTGCTTAACAAACTTTATTATATTGCAGTTTAAATTTTGCGATAGAAATAGAGGAAATCAATGGATATAGAAATGAGCCATGGATTTTTTTCCTTTTTCTTTATTATTATTATTATTTTTTGGGGGGGGGGGGGGGGGGAGATAAGCATAAGCCATGAAAGAAGAAAGTTAAGCAAAACAATCAAATTAAGAATGCTGGATAAAATCTGTTAATTCGAATGAAAGTTACTCACATATCACGAATCTGTGAGAGAAATCCATTATCAGACCTTTCTAGCTTAAAAAATCCACTAAACTGAATGCTAGTCATAGAGCGCAGGCCACATGTATGAGGAAGATATGCATAACATACTAACAAGGCAGGCAATACAACTCCTATCCTTGTAGCATCAGGTTTTTCCCCACATTGTTTTTATTGGCAAGTTACATAGGCACCCTATGAGTTTAGTGGATTTTTTAGCTGTCAAAGGAAGCACATTTCATTTAAGCTAGGGCTCATTGGCATAGCATCATGTTGTTGTAACTAAAAAGCCTAAAGCCATGGTGATCATGACATGCACATTTGAGAACATGGTGTAATTTAGCACAAATTGAAAAGTAGCAAGGGAACAAAATTTAAGGATCTTTAATTTAATAAAAATTTAGAAAACTAATTAGAAAGAAATATTACTTGGGAGTAAATATTTTTCAAATTTTGAATCTGAGAATACTAAGCAAACCCTAAATTGATGGAAACAGAAAGGTAACAATGACACAAAGGTTGAGGCTTCAAGCACTCTGTATTATTGGATGGCTGCATAAGTGGTCATTCTTTCTCTAAAATGCAGGACCTTGGTGAGTCTCAATTAATTATAATAACAAAAATGACATACATTGCATTTGGGACCTACCTAGGTACTAACATTCCTCCATGTGAACCATATATGGTTTCTCTTTTTTCTTCTTTTTTTGATAAGTAAACGATCAATGAAAAAAAAAATCGTATTTGGTAATTTAACACAAAAGATAGCATTAAGGCTTACTCAAATGCATATTTTGGAAGGGAGGGGGGGGGGGGGGGGGAGGGAGAAATTAATTAATTAAAAACAATCTTTTTAAGACATTTTTGTTTTGTAGATTTTCTAACACTAAAATACCAATTGGCATTCATGTGAAAGGCTTTTTAGTGTCCAGATAGGTCTTATGTGCGTTTCCTTTGCTATTAGTTAATGGAGATCACTAAGGGTCCAAGTTACAACAAATTTAAAATTATAGGGTGGACATCTGATGAAACTAAATTTTGGGGTTTAATTTAAATCGGATGTGTGTGTGTGTGTGTGTGTGTGTATTCCTACAAAACTGCTCATTCTATATTGCACAGATGAAGTTTCCCTTTGATATCAGCCTCGAGGAAAGGAAGTTATAAGACTTCACAGAATCAAAAAAGTCATCCTATTATCTAATATATTAAGAAATGCAATGCGATTTCAATAACCAATTAATTAATATAAACACACAAATGAAACCAGACACCAGGAAAAGAATTCACCTTCCAGTGGCAGCATAAGCTTTTGAAAGGTTCTGACATGCCTCAATTGAATCTGCATGATGAGGACCAAGTGATACATCCATGATGTCCTTTGCAACGGCAAACATCTGTGCAGCTGACTGAGGTCTATCTAACTCCAAATATGCTGCCCCCAAATTGTTGTAGATATAACCCACGCCAAAATGCTTGGAACCAAAGCTTTCCTTCAACCTTTCCGCTGCACTCTCCAAGTAAGGAATAGCCTGTTGCACCTTGCCTGTCAACAAAAGCAACCATCCTATTCTTGCAGAAACACTTCCTTCAGAGTGCTGTTCTTGCGGAAGCCTCTCAAGCATAGCCAATGTTCTCTTTAACAATGAAATTGCAGTTTCAAACTCATTCATAGTTTCATATTGCATCGATATCTCCGAGTATGCCTCAGCAACTTCCACTGGAGACGTCGTCTCTTTCTTGTCAAGAATTCCACAAGCAATCTCCAAACACCTTTTCGAGTCTGCAAACTTTTCCTGATGACACATCGCTTTTGCCATTGAGATAAACACCATTGCCCGAGTTTCACTATCCTTATCCATCTCCTGAACAACCCCCTTCAAAGACTCAATTGCAGAGTCATACTTCCCCAGTGCAATCTCCATATTAGCAGCATCTATCTTGGCACGGAGTAAATCAGAACTAAGACCCCAATTCTTCAAAACCTTTTGTGACAACTGATTCTGCTCCAAAGCCATCTTATGCTCCTCCAACCCAGTATAAATGACCCCAAGAAGCCTCCTATCATGTGCAACCTCCACCGAATTCTGTCCCAATTTCTTCTTATGTATCTCCAACGCCTTCATGCAATATGGCAAAGCCTCCTTAAAGTTCAAAACTGCAACATATGCTTCTGCCAAATCCCGGTGTGATTTACCCAATTCCCTACTATCTTTCTCAAAAGTCGCCTCTTTAATCTCTAAACACTTCCTAAGATTCCCAAGAGCCTCCTCTCTCCTCCCCATTGCCGTCTTCACATTGGCTAACTCAAGCTGCACTGCATGAAGCACCGGCATCACATCCTCACCACTAAAACCCTCTTCCTCCAGCCTACCCAACAACCTATTAGCCCTATTAAGGTACCCCAAACTATCATTAAACCTTTTCAAGTTATAATTAGCAGAACCCATCAATTGCAAAGTCATGGCTACAAGTAAAGAAGGTTTATCATCTTTATCCAAAGCTTTCAAAGCTCTACTAGCAAAAGATAGAGTCTTTACAGGGTTCTCACCTTCTTGGTCAAATTTGAGGCCAAGTTTCAAGGAAGCCAACCCAAGCTCTCCCTCATCAAAAGCTGACTCCATGTCCTTAAAAGCCTTGAGCATTTCCTCAGTGGTTTTTGCAGACTCAAAAGCCTCTTCAAGCTGAGATTTTTGCTTGACTTTTCTCTGCCTAGAAGACAATTGGGTTGGTCTCTCAACAAGAGTGTCCATATTTCGAAATGGGTTTTTTCTAAATTGGTTGGGTTTGAAGAATAAGACATGGGTTTTGGCGCAGGGCTTGAGATGGGTGTGTGAGACTAATGGTGAAGAAGAAGAAGCAGAAGGATGAGGAGGAGGAGGAGGAGGAGAAGAGGGGTCAGAAATGTAATTTCTGGAAAGAAAAGGGGCAAAGGACTGTGGCTTATGGCGAGAGATGTGTGAGAGAAATGAGATTGGAGCTTTTCTCATGGTGTAGTTGGAAAAGCTTTTCTGGGATTTGCTTTGGTACTGAGCGTTTGGGATTTGCGTTGCTTAAGTTAAACCCTCGCAGAGGTTTTTCCCGTGCAATAGGACAAATCCCAGGCTTCCATTTAATCCAATGGCTAATTATTTTGACACCTCTCATCCGTCCAGGTTGGCAATCCGTGTCTCACTTTCTCTACTTTTCATTTCGGCTTCCCAAAATTTGAATTTCATTAGGCTATGCTTGTTTTGGCTTCAAACAGTTTTCGAAAATGCTTTTACACCGGTGTGTGTTTGGGTAGGACTGAAAATTTGGTCAAACGGAATTCTATTTCCGCGTGGACCGAAAAATTGGGGCTTTGAGCTGTAAAATGAATTCAGGTTTCATTTTACCTTCAAACAGATTACAGCCCTCAAGTCACTCTCGGAGAGCTTCTCATCACACGCACACTCCTTCACTTTCCTCTCCAACCGAGCTCCATTTTCTCCCTCCATCTTCTCCCTCAGCTAGTCCGCTCCATCTTCTCCCTCAAAACGCAGCTGGATCCCGAAGCAGCTAGTCCGCTCCATCATATCCCTCACGCCAAATGCAGATCATCCTCTCCCTGACGCTAGTCCGATCCACCCACGGTGAGTGTCCTCCTCTGTTGTTTTTTTTTTTATTTTCCATAGCTCAACCTCACCTCACCTCCGACGACCTCATCTCCTCACCACACCCACCCTCTGCATAAGCCTCCTCACCACACCCACACTCTGCACAAGCCGATCCACCACATCCACCACACCCACCCTCTCCACAACCCGATCCACCACACCCACCCTCTACTACTCTCCGATCCACACCCACTCTCGGATCCGATCTATATATATAAATATATATTTATATATATATATATATATGTATTTATATAAATATATATAAATATATATAACTATTTATATATATTTATACATAATTATTTATAAATAGTTATATACATATATATATATATATATAAATATATATAAATAATTATATATATAATTATCCTATTTATACACCCACCCTCTCGGATCATCCTTTTTTTTTTTTAATTATCTATTTCTTATTTAATTATTGATTTAAGAATTTAACTTTTGTTGGTGTGTTTCAATTATACAGAAATATTGATTGTGATGGTATTATGTTGTGTAATGTGATTATTGTGTAAATATTGAGTGTGATGGTATTATGTTGTGTAATGTGATTTGTTGTGTAAAATATTGATTGTGATGGTATTATGTTGTGTACGTTATTGATGTTACAATTATACAGAAATAGAATGCAATGTGATTTGTTGGTGTAAATTTTGGTACTCGTTATCAATGTGGTTTGGATGTTTTCTGATTGTGGCTATTTTTATATACTGTGTGATTAATTGTTTACGTACCTCTTAGACCACACTGTTTGTGATTTTTTAGATGAAGAAAAAAACCAAAGCAGCAATTCTTGCCTCAGTTGCATCTGTCCTCCTTGTGGGGATTGCATTGGTAAGGAAATTGCGGCGTAGACGATTGCCTAGGGCGCCGTATGTTAATCATGCAGTCGAGAGAGAGCATTACATAAATAGTATTCTACATGGAAGTGAGAGACATTGTGTGAGTCAAATTAGGATGAAGCCCATAGTTTTCAACCACTTATGTCACATCCTCACTGAGGGGGAGTATGTACGCCCGACTATTCACATGTCCGTGCAAGAGCAAGTGCTACTTTTCTTACACATTATTGGTCATAATGTGAGGTTTCGTGTAATTGATAGTCGGTTCTATAGATCGACTGAGACTGTTCATAGATACTTCAAGGTCGCCCTTAGGGGGGTCTTGAAATTATATAGAGCTCTAATAAGACTGCCTAGCGAAAATACACCCCCAAAGATACGAGATAGCAGAAGGTTCTACCCATTTTTGAAGGTAATATTTGCGACTTGTGTATTTTTGTAAATTGTGAAGTTTTGTGTAAATTTAAACCATTATGTCTGTCGGAAATTAGGATTGTGTTGGAGCAATAGATGGTACACATGTTCGTGCATCTGTGCCACCTGAAATACAAGGAAGGTTTCGTGGTCGCAAAGATGGAACCAGGCAAAATGTGTTAGCTGCCATTAGTTTTGACCTAAAGTTTACTTATGTATTGGCTGGATGGGAAGGCAGTGCACATGATTCACGTGTGTTAAATGATGCATTTACTAGGCCAGGGGGATTTTCAATTCCTGAAGGTATTATAGGATTACTTCACCTTTTTGGTTTATTAGTTTACTAAATATTGTGCGTTTTCCTAAGTGTAATAGTGATTTGGTTTTATTTTTGAATATATGTTGGTAAATATTATCTTGGTGATGCTGGGTATGGTAATAAAAATGGAATTTTGTCACCTTATCGGAGTGTGCGATATCACCTGAAAGAGTTTAGTGATCGTCCTCCTGAGAATGAGCAAGAATTGTTCAACCTCCGACACTCTTCATTGAGAACTACCATTGAGCGAGGGTTTGGAATGTTGAAGAAACGTTTTCGAGTGTTGGATGCAGAACCATTTTGGTCTTTTGAAACCCAAGTGAAAGTAGTGTTAGCATGTTGTATGATTCATAATCACATTATAGGGGTTGATCCTGCTGACCATATCATGGAAGCTGCAATGAACCAAGTAGAGTCTAGTGGCCCCCATCAAGAAACACAGTCACGTCGAGACTCCATTGAAGACAGTAGAGTGTGAAATGCTAAGAGAGATGAGATATGCCAAGCTATGTGGTCTGATTATATTAGTTACCTAGAGTAGTACTTTATTTAGATTTTTATGATTGTAATATGTGATGTATTTTTCTTTTATGTAAGGACAATGTATTTACTATATACTTCTAGTGGTGTAAGGAAAAAGCATTTTCAGCATTACATTGTCATTTCCAATAGTTGTTTCGTTCTATTGTGCACATCTATTTCGGCGGTTGTATGTGTGTTTGATTTGTTATTCACATTCCGAGTGTAAAATACTAAATGCTACTCTCATTATTAAATGTTTTTCTCATTATTAAATGCTTCTCTCATTATAGAATTTTCATATGTAGTAATGTCAAAGGGAAAGGAGAAGGCGGGCGGCACTAAACACTTTCGGTGGCTGCCCCCCATGCATACAACTATGCTTACACTACTTGCTAAGGAGGCCGCAAAGGGCAACAAGCCCTCTAATACTTTTAAGGCTGGCTCCTTTGCTCTTGTAGCAAAGGAAATATCTGCGCAATTTGGGGTCGAGTGCCACCCTTCCTACGTAGAGAATCGACTACGGACTCTAAGGACCATGTGGAAGGACATTCAAACTATTC
This sequence comes from Lithocarpus polystachyus, assembly GCA_033629205.1. Taxonomy (NCBI): domain Eukaryota; kingdom Viridiplantae; phylum Streptophyta; class Magnoliopsida; order Fagales; family Fagaceae; genus Lithocarpus; species Lithocarpus polystachyus. The sequence continues at coordinate 43,949,538 of CM066170.1, read as the reverse complement.
GGAAAAAGAGTGGGTTTGGCTGGGATGATAACTTAAAAATGATAACATGCGATGCAAAGACATATCAAGAAGAAGTCATGGTATGGCTTCTAACTATATTTGTTTTAATATAAATGATAATATATGTTTTTAGCTTTTATAATCTATGAATTGAGAACAAGACAAGGCTGCTTAAGTAACCTATTTATATGAAATTTATATGTCATTCTTTTTAGGATTCCATTACTTTTACAAATTTTCAAGTGTAACTTTCATGTGCGGATCTGTTATAAAATCTGGTCTTAACATGTGTGATGGTATTATGTAGTATAAGCGTGGTTTTATGAGTGAAGTGACAATGTAATGCTTTGTTATTATACATTCCTTTCTTCCTTACAGGCGCATCGTAAGCATGCGGACTATTTGAACAAAAAAATTGAAATGTATGATGAATTGGCCATTGTAGTGGGAAAGGATATGGCCACAGGTAGCTTCGCGAAGTCGTATGTTGATATCAACACTGAGCAAGATAATGCGGAGAGCACTGAGATGGTGGGTGACAATGGGGAGGAAGGTGTGGTAGACAAAGGGAAGAATGCGGTGGAATCATCCACCACTGGGTCCACACTTTCAAAGTCTCGCAAAAGAGGCCATGCACCTCCGTCTGATGATAGTGCTCTAACTAATCTGTCGGATCAGCTGAAGGAAATTGCTGTGGCTTTAAAAGAAATCAATCGGGGGCCTGTTGATCACACAAGTCTTTATTCTGAGGTGATGACTATGGTGGCAAATGGGTATAGCGAAGACATGCTTGCAACTGCCTTTGACCATCTCTGCGAAAATGAGAAGGCAGCAATGGGATTTCTTACGAAGATTGCGAAACTGAGGAAGCTTTGGATGGATAGCTTTTTGTTCACACAACTTTGACTTGTCTGTTGGTTCTGACTATGATGTTAGCTTTAGGGATTGTGATTTGTTGTACTACTAGTATTCACCTTTCATTGCATTATATAGGTGACACAATTGTATTATCGGTAAGCCGGCTATGTATTAATTTCTAACCTTTGACATTTGCTGATGGTACGTACATTTTGTGCACTGTTATGCTACAATGGATAACAGTTACGTACCTTAACTGTAGGATGTGTAGTATTTTGTATTATTGGGACGATACAATTGCCCAAGTTATGTATGTGTACAGTTCAGATACCATGTGTAGGTATCATTTTTGTACACCATAGAGGTGTAATGCTACATTGTGGCTGTTTTGATATAATATTATAGGTGTATTTGGATGATTATTTTTGATGTTGAAGTGAATGATAATAATTGTATTATTACAGGTTACAGGTTTGCAAGCATTTTTTCAACAACAGTTGCTGGGCATTTTTTGCTTTCTGTAAAATGTTGGAACAAACCAAACATAGGATTTGATTTTCCGTAAAATGAAATTTTATTTTTCGTAAAATGTTTCAACGAACCAAAACATGGGAATTGATTTTCCGTAAAACGAACTCTGTTTTTCGTAAAATTTTTGACCGAACCAAACATGGGAATTGATTTTCCGTAAAACGAATTCCGAAGCAGCCAAACAGCCTGAATACATTTTACTTACGGGAAAACAATTTCCACTAAAATGATTTTATGCTCGGAATTGAATTTCCGTTCAACCAAACGCAGCCTAAAACTCTCTCTTTTCTCTCTCTCTCACTTAAACACTCTCAACCTCCACGTTCTCTGCCTCTTCTAGCATACCCAACTTAGACCCATCAACAAAAACAGTAACTCACCATCTAAGATCCCGACCCCCAAACACTCACACCCGGATCAGAGAGAGAGAGAAAGGGTTGGGATTTGGAGAGAATCGGGTATAGAGAAACATTAATGCTTTTCAAACCCAACTCAGAGAAATTAAGGGTTAGGGTTTGGAGAAAATCGGAAAAGAGAGAAGTTGATGCTTTTTCAGGTTTGATCTATGGAGGGAAATGAGATTGAGAGAGAGAAAAAGATTGAGATTTTGTTCAAAGGAGAGAAGAAGCCGCCATCGGAGGTGGTGGTTGTGATTAGGGGTGTCAAATGGGTGGGTTTGAATGGGTTTGGGGTGTGCATAATTTGGTTAGGTATATAAAACCTATTTACCCATTAAAGCCCATTTAACTAATTGTTTCTAACCCAAATCCAACCCATCCCAATTATTATGGATAAATCCCAACCTACCCAATTACCCAATTATCAAAATTACCAAAATGCCATTAAAGTGAATATAACCAAATTACTCTAAAATCTTAAAAGAAAATGAGCAAAATACCTCAAAAACTAAAACTTACCAAAATATTCTCAGAAATGAAGAACCATAAACATTCTCAGCAAAATGCATTAATAAAAAATTAATCAAAACAAAACCAAATAAAGATCCAAAAACTAATAATAATAATCCATTAGATAGAATCTAACAACAACAACGTTTTAGTCAAAAGACATTACAGAGAACAAACAAAAACGCAATTCTCTGTTTGTTTCTCGAGACTCAAAAAGACAAACATTAAACAAAAGGAGACTGTATCTGTAAGCATTTCTACTTAGATCTCTGTCTCATCTTTCAACGCTTCCTCTTCAGCCTCCTCATACGCTTCTTCTTCCACTGAAACAAAATTAGCAAGCAAACAAAATGCAAGCAAATATATGAGAGGTTGAAATGAAATCGCAAAATTTTTTGAAGCTGAAATCGGAGAAATGGATCGGTTTGGATTGGGATTGAGATTTGGATTGGAGAGATTTAGCAGCTTTTGAAGCTGCTAAAGATGCTGGGTTTCTGATTAAAACATGATTGGAGGCCAAGAAAGTGAAAGAAAATTTGAAAACCCTAGTGAAACGTATGAGGGCTGGTGTTTTTTTTTTTTTTTTTTATGGGAAGGGCTGGGTTGAATTTGAGAATATTGTTTTTGGGTTAAATAGGCCTCAATGGGTTTTTAGTTAAAACCCAATAATCATTGGGTCTAATTGGGTTGATGCTCATTTAACCCATATAATAATTGGGTAGGTTTGGGTTCAATTAGAGTGGGTGAGCTTGGGTGGGCAAATGGGTTTTGGCTTATTTTGCCACCCTTAGTTGTGATGAGCCAGCCTTGCTGATTTGGTTCAGAGGGAGAACACCACCCGGTAGGTTTTCTTTTATCTCTATTTTTTTAATAAACTCTGTTTGGTTGCTTGGAAAGGAAGGAACGTAAATAATGGTGTCACAATTTTGTTGATTGATTTATTGGTGTTGAATTTAATTCTATTTTCTCTTATTTTTTATGTTTTTGGTTTTTAGCTTAGGAATTGAAATCAAGTCTTATATTGCCTGCATTTTTGTCAATTGTTTAAAAATGCTTAAATCATTGTAATTTGTATTCAATGGGCTAATTATTAGGTTCGTAATGATGAAAGTTTGAACCTTTATGAGCTATTTGACCAAAACATGAATGTTCAATACACTGAAAAGCTTTCACAGAAAAATTTTGACAACATATATTTCCACTAGGAGGTAATTACATAATATTGACTTTAAAGACTTCTTGCAGATGTGTAGTTAAAATGCATGCTTTTATTGTGTTGAATGATTCATATCTAGTGTCAGTCCTTAGATATAGAAGAATCTAAATGGGTAGCACAGATGAGCAAATTCTAAATTATACAAAATTTACTTTTTCATATTTTCAATTGTCTTGGCATCCCCAGAAACTGCTACAGATGCAAATCATTAGCCATGAAGTTTGTTATTTATAATTTCTTTAATAAAATTGGTTCTTTAATCTTAGTCTTTTGGGATTTAATTTGTAGTCACTTTGGTTACATGTTTTTTTTAATAATTTGCATTACTTCCACAACTCAACTGAAAACCATAACAATTCGTTACTGTGCTTTGGGTACGGCTGAATATGCTTTGGGTGTTGATTTTGGGGCTTATTGGGTTTGAAAAATTTGAGGTGAAGAACGTTGGGGTTGAAAGGGTGTGATGGATCATGGAGCGCACAGACCTTTTATTCTAGTTACCTTGGTTGTCAATGGCTATCAACAACCATTATTCTTCTCTGAAATTTAGTTGTGTATAACTATTATATTTATATATCTATTTTTGACTGCGATTATATTTTTTCTAAAATCTAGTTAAAAATGCATGGTACTAATTTTAATGCCACTTTGTCAACATTGGTTACATTGATTCTTTTTCTTGTGAGATCTTTTGTTGCTAAATTTGTTCTGTATATTATGGGATAAAAGAAAAATAGACTAAACAATGATATTATTTTTGTACCTAGCTATAAATTCTATAGCTCTCCCATATTTCTTATTATGGGTACATAACTATAAGTTCTGCTGTTTTATTGGTGTCCAACATAAGCTAATAGTTTATTAACTTGGGTTCTCTTCTTATTATCTCTATTGTAGTTGATTGGCTTACTCAAAGAACTTGGGCATACTGAGCAAATGATTTACAAAGTTTGAAAAAAGCAACTTAGCTTTTGAAGCTTTTGTACATTCACATTAATTTTGAGTTTTATAAGTTTTTCTTGGGGAAACATTGGCATCTTGAACTGGAGCAAAACATTGAATAAATTTGCTAGTGATATTCAATAGAAAAATAATGCATTGTGAGAACTGACAATAACTTGCAACTTTATTTTAAGGAACCTTGCAGAATCTTTGCAATGGATTTCTCTAGTTGGTTATAATGTCTATACCTTGTGTTAAGTAATATTTTTTTTCTTTTTGTTTTCAGTCCTTGTTACTCTAGTTCTTTATCTGGTTGAATTTATTTTTGTTAAAGATATCTTTCTTCTAAAATTTTAAATTTTCGTCTATATAAGTCTTCCTTTTTGTTTAAAAAACTTTTTCCTTCCTTGGTGTCTTTGTTGACTGGTATCATAGAAATTCTTTATTCCTTGCTTGATAACTTTGTTTTGTTTTAATCTTGTTTTCTTTCACAATTTTTTTGCAGATGTGTCAAGCCAATCCCAGATAAGTAGTACTGATTTTGTGGCACTCCACTTTACAATGAAATATTAGAGAGGCTACAAAGTGCCTTCATGAGTTTTTTGGAACAAGGTTTTTTTGGGATCCAATTGAGCAGTCAACTCTCTTTTTCTGAATTGGTAGTGACGGCAATGGAAGGGCTGCCACAGTTGCACCGCTTGAGATCTTCACAGCATTTGATCTTGAAACATACACTTTTTCCCTACCCTTTTTTGCTAGAATCTTGAAACATACACCTTTTCCCTACAATTTTTGTTAGAATTATGTATTTTGGTGCTAAAATCTTGAAACATACACTTGTATCGAAGTCTATATTTCAATAGAACCCTTGTTGTTGTGGTTTTGTAATCAAAGTGTATATTTCAATAGAATTTGTATATTTTTAGATTATATTATTTTGTTTTTTTTTTTATGTGTTCAGTTTTAAGATTGCAAGATTGCATTTGTCACTAAAATTGGTTTGTTGTCTACCAATTTTGATGAGGGAAAAAAATACAAATTAAAGATGATAAAGTCTCTTACCATTATTTTTTATGAAATCAAAACTACCATAGTTGGCTTGATAACATTTCAAAAGATAGACCACAAGCATCATTATAGTTATTAAAATATTTAGAAAAGAATAATTACATTTTATTCCATTCTCTTGGTTAGTACGGTATATAAAGGTTTTTTAATAAATGAATGAGAACGCTCATGCGACAAAATTGGACAATCCAACAATACAATACATACTCTGCAAAGTCTTTCACCTTATTACCTAATTTAAACTAGAAAGGAGGTAGCATATGTTAAATTTGAAAACTTCACTAAAATTGAACGATAGCTCCCTTTATAACCTTCAAACAATAAGATCACCTCAATGACCTTTATAACCTTCAAACAATAAGATCACCACAATGAAGAAAGGTAAAGAAAGGTTTTCAACATGACTTAGGACACTTGTCACTCTCATTAATTGACACCTTGTATGCAGCATTTCCTATAACTATGTTTGCAATAAATCCTTGCTCTAAAATATTAATCACTTGCATTCAAAAAATGAACAAGATTTGGTACATGACATTGCATTTTAAAAATGAACAAGATTTGGAACATGCCATTGCATTTAAATATATTAATCACTTGTGTATATAATTAATATTTAACTAGAGGTTACGTAACATGCACTTGTACAATCTAACATGTTTAACATGTTTGAGTAGCTTCTTTAGTTACAAAAAATATCCAAAAAATTTGCTACATGTGTAATCAATCATTTAAATAGTCAGATATACTATCTAAGAAACTGTCCAAGGCAAAGTTGTCCAAAAACACTGTGTACTGTGCAATATATTATCAAACAAACTGTCCAAAAAATGTTGTCCATCATACTGCAAAATCAATATTAGCTTGAAAAAATGTCAAAAAAAAAATCCTGTTACATTTTAAACTTAAACAAATATGAGAAAATTTCACTATAATTGAACTTACCATTTATTACTTTTTTACATACCAAAAAAGTGTTGCGTTTGAGTTAATGCATAATTGAACCTAACTTCATTTCCCAGTGTATATATATAAACAAATAAGTTTATTTGATAAACATGTATGATAAAATTTATTTTTTACTTGACCAATATTCACAAGATTTGATACTTGAGACGACAATGGAGTGATGTTGGTACTAACAAACACTACCAATGTAATCACAATGATTATAAGAGTAAAAGTGTAAGAAATAATTTAGCTACTTATGACTACAAAACATAAAACATATAAATAGGTAAGTTTATTCAAAATTCCTTGTATGAAAATGTTTACATGTTACCTAACAAACATTCGTATCATTTGATACTTGAGACTATGATGGAGTTAATGTTTTCTAACATCAAAGCCCATTTGCCTTCCGTATTTTAGCCAAAATTCCCATGCATCTTTTGATGTATCGAATTCCATACCAACTCTAGGATTCAAATCTGCATTGGCATCCATGTTTTGAGAGAATTCTATCACCACACTATACAATGAATTAAAGAATAATCCAGTAATTAACGAACAAATGTACAAAATATTACTATTATAAGTATAGAAGAATGAATGTTATTCATTGAAAATAAAAGCTGAAAATTTGTGCCCCAATATTGTGCTTATCATAAATAAGAATTACGACAAACCAATATATGATGATGAGAGATGATGACCCAATTGATAAAGGACAGTTCCAAGCTAAAATTTTTTAAGAAACTGTTAAAGTGTATCATACCTATACAAAGACAAACATTCAATTATCAAAAAAAAAATTTCTCAAAAAAAATTATCAAAATTTTCTATCCCTATGACAATAAATTTTTATCGCTAAATTCTGACTGCAAACTTGAAAGGCAAAGACTAAAATACTATAGTTTAGACACAATCAGGACCTAAAAGCATAGAATTCAACCACTATAACATCTAGTTAAGTAAAATAGGGATTTTAGCTATATCCCTTGTATCACTGATTATCCATTTCTTTAATTTTGCTAGACCATATTTCACATATCCATTTGAAAATGTGCAAAATTAAAGTTGCAGCAAAAAAAAAAAAAAAACCCAAAAATATTCCTCAAAACAAAACTAAATAATGATTCAATGGTTAAATATATATCACTAGTAGAACTAAAATCAAACCCCAACTATCTTGACCCCTGACCCAACTCTCCTCTTACCTAAAAAATAATTTTTATTTTGATTCAATGTATACAAAAGAGAGAACTCACCTCCTTGAGTCGTTTGATGTCGGAAGCAACCTAGGAATCAAAGATGGACCCGCTGTGACTATGCCAAATAGGATTTTAGGGATTTTCTGACGATACAATGGCCAAGTACCGTCGGAACCACTGATCTGGCCAATGGCTGCGTCGCTTCAGAGAGACCTTCACTCCATGAGAGTTGAGACAGCTTCACACACTTGGAGACAGAGAAAAAGCGAGAGTGTGAGTGTTTAGGGGTTTGGTTTCAAATGGTAAGCTTTAGTTTTTACTTTGCTTTTGTTGATGTGTATAAGTTAGGGCTGCCGTGACAATGGGTTGAAGGAGAGGCAGAGACAAGGAGGAAGGCAGCTACGTAGGAGAGAGAAAATTTTGATTGTATGAAATTATGAACTTAGACCCATCAGGTAAGAATAAACAGTGGGTAGGCTTTGAAATATGTTAAGGGTGAAACAGTCTTTTTCTTATTTGGTGAGGTGTCAAAGTTTGAGCCATTATATTAAATGAAGGGGAGATTTGTGCTATTGCACACCGTGCATTACCCTAGGTAATGCACGGGATCTTCAATCTGTTTTTCTTTCTTTCTCCATATTGGAAGGTGTACCCCTCAGAACGTTGTCGTTTAGTCAAGAGATGCAAAACGACAATGTGTACAATAATTTCCAAAACAGCATAAGTGAGGAATTATTAAACTAATAAAGAAAATTTGGAAAAAAATTTATTGGTGTAAACAAAGATTGAACTCCAAATTTTTTATTCAACTATTAGAGATTTTACTAGTTGAGCTAACTGGAACCCACCTAATATACTGGACTAAGGTGACTAAGTAAATATATTCGATCTTCTGATTTACTGCTTCTTTTTTTAAATGAAAATAATAATTTCTTTCTTTTTTTTCATTGGGTGACAATTACTATTGTTCAAAATGACAAAACCTCGAATGTATGGAATAGAGAGAAAAAAAATTTTGGGAGAGAGGACAAGATCTAGGTATTCGTGTTGTATCTCTTTATTAATAAAACATGATGTATCTCTTTATAAATAAAAGACTAGTCCATAATTTTTTATGTAGATTAATATTTTTTTTTTAATTCAACTTTGGATTACATTTTCTTATATTCTTAACATGTACTCTAAATTTCTTGCTATATAATTCACAAACTCATATTTTGTATATCGTTTTTAAAGTATAACAAATTAATTTGAAAATTTTTATTTCATAGATAATATTTAAAAAAAAAAAACATACATAAGATGGTTATTATTATGATGATCATCATAAGCATAGATGGAATAAGGTGTCAATGTAATCCGTTCGATTTATTTAAAAAATAAATAAATAAAACATATCCAATAGAAATTATCAATTGGTGTAGTATTGATAGAAGTTGTACCAAGTTTTTTTTTTTTTTTTAATGCATTTGATAGAAAGGTTACCCATCATTCAAAATGATGTTTAGTATCTGTAAAAACCAAAATACTTGGATGGATAGTTTCTTTGGTTCCAAATTATGCTTTACCTAAGTTCAATTTTACTATCCTTGAAAAAGAAAGTAATATTTGTATTTTATTAGTCGATATAATTATGAGTTTAAATTAGTTAGAAGACTTAGTGTACTACAAGTCTACACCTAAACTAATTTAACTAAAACTAACCCATATATTATTGGAATGATGATCTTCAATATTTACCTTTTTGTACTCTCCAAAATACCCTAAAGATGTCTTTAACACTAGTCATAAATTTTAAATAAGAAATGAGGATGAAATTTAGTAATCTTCGTTGCAAACAATAGTCATAAAATTGGATTTTTTTTTTCTATAGCATAATAATAATAATATAACATATTGTAATTAATGAATAAATAAAAATCATATATTATTGTAGGATCATGTGAAAGTGATGTTGCATTAATTATAACTTGACATTTATAAGTTGTGATGATTACATAAATCCCTTATATGATTGTTATTCTATTAATCAACCATTTTTGCAAATATACCTGGCAAGTACCAACAACTTCTTTATTATCTCTTTTATTCCATGTAAATAAAACTTCATTATTTTCCTAACATTTCTAATCAAATCTGATAGAGAGGAAGAGATGGTGATTGAACTTCATCAATTGCACATGATAGTCACATTAGTCTTCAGCTAGACCAATTGATAAACCTGATTCTTCGCGAGTGCCACACATCACTTTCATCCTTGTCTCTTCCTCCCCCAATAGTCATGATCCATGACTACCTCATTGAATGAAGTCTAACATCAAACACAACTCAACGGCTTAGACCTACGATTTCTCAAGTACACTTTGCCCCTCCTAATATTAGAGACATTATTCACAACTATGATTGATATGCCACCTACAAACATGACGGCCGGTAATCGTGATTTTTTTTTTTTTTTGTCTTTATTTATTTATTTTTATCAGAAACCAGTGAAATCATTTCATTTCTAAATCTCAAGTTTGGTTTACATCTGAAATAACCTCAGAATATATCATATGTGGAATTTCCTCCATCCAAGTGACAAAATCATTAATACATTGAGCATATTTAGCAAGTCCATGTACTGCTTTATTTCCAACTCTTCTTGTATGTCGAAATGCAGCCTGGCAAATCTGTTGCAGGTGTTGTAGAGTGCCTGCAATGATATTTGCAATAGCAGGTGAGGCCTCAGAGTCCCTTTGTAGAGCCGAGCACACCACTGAGCTATCCCCTTCAAAAATTACATCTTGTTATCCAATGTCTGTAGCAAAAGTAGCTGCAGTCTCCATTGCTTTGGCTTCAACCTCCAGTGGCCTCAAAGGCAGCTCCAATTTCTTGCTCATGGCAGCAACCACACGCCCCTGGTCATCCCTTGCTATCACCCCAATACCAGCTGATTTGTACTTAGTAAAAACAGCTCCATCTATGTTCGCTTTGAACCAACCACTTGGTGGGGGAATCCATTTATCCGTGCTTGGTAGGGTGTCCTGGTGATGCAGTGCAGCCTCCTGTGCTATCCTTCCCAACAATCCATTTAGAACCTTTTTTAAAAACAACCTCACCTTTGCGAATTGCAGCCCAGGTAGTTGAAAACGTCCTATTGCAGGGGCGAGGACTAAAGGCCCTCCTAGGACTACGGTACTTATGGGAAAGCACTTTGGCCCATAAAGAGGAAGGTTCAGAATGGAGGCGCCAATTCAGCTTAGCAAGATTGGCTATGTTCTTCGCCTTCGCAGCTTGAATACCTAAACCACCATCTCTCTTTGGCTTTGCAATTTTCTTCCAATTCACTAAGTGGATTTTCTTCTTGCTCTTAGTGGAACCCCAAAGGAAATTGCGACTCAATCTGTCAACACTATTCAAAATCTTGGTGGGAAGCGCAACACATTGCATGGCATAGTTAGGAATCGTGGTGGTCATAGATTGGGTCAACACAAGTCTTCCCGCAAAGGAAAGCAAATTCGCTTTCCATCCGGCTAGTCTGCTTTGAACCCTTTCAACAATATAACCAAAATCTTGGGGCATTGTCGTGTGTTTGATTGGAAAACCTAGGTATTTCCCAAGGGATGTTGTAAACCGAAACCCCAAGGTATCACACATCTCGCTTCTTGCATCAGATGGAACATTAGGAGAGAAAAAGACTCGGGATTTTTCTTGGTTGACCTTTTGGCCTGATATGCTGCAAAAAGAATCAAGCACTTCCCTGATTGCCACACAATTCTTGCGGTCAGCTCTTGCAAACAATACTAAGTCATCTGCAAAGTATAGATGAGAGAAAGCTAGGACACCCCGAGAAGCCTTAATCGGGTTCCAAAGTTTGGCATTGCATTTGTCTGATATGAGAGCTCCCAAAACTTCCATACATAAAATGAAAAGGTATGGGGAAAAGGGGTCCACTTTCCTTATGCCTCTAGACGGAAGAAAAGGATCTAAGGCACCTCCATTGAAAAGGATGGAAATGGAGGACGAAGACACACAACTCATACTAAGCGTGATCAATCAACTAGGGAATCTGAAAAGAGATAAAGTATCTCTAATAAAACTCCACTCCAAACGATCGTAGGCTTTTTCCAAGTCAATCTTAATTTCCGTACTCCCACCTCTCCCCCTTTTCCTAGACATGGAGTGGATAATTCCTTGCACAATAATGGCATTGTCAACACCTTTCCGCCCAGGCACAAAGGCAGTCTGGAGAGGAGAACCAAGCCAGGGAGGAGAGGTCTCAGTCTCGCCACAATAATCTTAGAGACAATTTTATAAATCGTATTACATAAGCTAATTGGACGATAGTGATTGAAAGCTTTTGGGTTCTTGCATTTGGGAATAAGGGTGATGAGCGTCAAATTCAAGTACTCAGGTATCTTCCCGGAGATAAAAATATTTTTCACTTCGTCTCTTACTAAGTCACCTACCAACAACCAAAAGCGATGGAAAAATCCTGCGTGAAGGCCATCGGGACCCAGGGCCTTAAAAGCCTTAAAAGACCAAAGACCAGCCTTGATATCTTCGTCAGAGACTGGGAGGGTAAGCTTTTCAGCTTCTGAATCAGCAAGATAACTATGCCTAAAGGGTGGATCCCAGTTAGAGCGGATAGCATGGCTGTAACTAGATGAAAATAATTCAGCATATCCATTTCTAATAAACTCCGCTATCTCTCTTTCCCCCTTAATCCAATTACCAGCTTTATCTTTCATACAAGTGATCCGGTTTCTCCTTTGACAGACCAAGGCCGAAGTTTGATAGAAGCCTGTGTTCCTATCCCCTTCCACCAACCATTTTATTTGGGATTTCATGGCCCAATACTCCTCAAGCTTGGAGAATTCCTGAAATTCAGCTCGTAAATTTTTCTCCAGTTCACTAGGAAGTCATTAGGATTAATGGACAAAGTTGTTTGAATACCCCGCAGTCTAGCTAGAACTCTTTTCTTGCGATGAAACAGGTTCCCAAAAATATTCTTGTTCCAAACCTTAGCTTTATCTGCAAACCTTGAAGTGGCAGTACAGAGTGTGGTAGGACTAGATCAAACCTCTCTCACAACAACCAGGAACTCAGGATGGGACAGCCACATCGGTTGAAATCTAAATGGACGAGGGAACTTAATATCCTGATTTCAATCCAAACTTAACAAAACAAGACAGTGGTCGAAATGGGCCCTTTCAAGGTGTTGAACTGAGGCAAAATCTCGATCAATTGACAAAATCTCGATCAATTCTCTCTTGGAGGAGGTGAGAAAAAGGTCTATGATTGGACCAGGTAAAGTGAGTCCCAGAGAAGCCAATATCAATCATTCTGCAAGTATCAAGATAGTCCTGAAGTCAAAGAGCACGACTAATGTTCACAGGCATGCCCCTATATTTATCCTTCCCCATAAGAACCTCATTAAAGTCCCCTGCAATCACCCAAGGGAGAGAGTGGAGCCCAGAGACCGCCATCAAATTTTCCCAAAGCAAGCACCTTACAACAAGTCTCAGACTGGCATAAATTGCAGACAGCAACCACGGAGAGCTTGAGTAATTAGGAGTGACCATAGCATGAATTTCCTGTTCCGTGGGTGACAGCTCAGTTATATCCACCTGAGAACTATCCCACAGTAGCCATAAATCACCAGATAACCCAATTGTGTTGGAAAAAATTGCCCCATCAAAAGGCCTATTGGCAATCCTTTTCACCCTCTCACCACTTGCTTTGGTCTCAGTTAAAAATAAAATCGCAGGGGACTACATTCGAACCAATTCAATAACATTAGTACAAAAGGTGGGGTTAAGGGTACCCCTACAATTCCAAACAAGTAAATTCATATTTACAAAGAAAGAAAGGAAGGTACCAGCAATTAGGAGTGATTGGGAGCAGTCTTGCCTTCATCAATTTGCATGTCCTCCGCAGGCACTTCAGGTGACTCCATTGGATCACGGGAAAGCTCATAACCGGTTTGAGCCTCCTCATCTTGCTTACCCACGCGTCCTAATCGAAAAGAAGGATCAACTTCGCTTCAAAGGACAGTTTGAAATGTTCGCCGAGATGCTTTCAGTGGAGGCAGCCAATCCTCCATCAGAAACAAGCTGATTAGGAATTTGCATAGATGGGCGTCGCACCATACATGAGATCAAAGGCACCTCTGCACCTACTACGCTCTCATCTGCCATTATAAAAGAATCCACCATCTGATTACCTTGGGCATCACCATCCACCATGTTTAGCTCCTCCCCAATAGAGCACGAACTCACCGCTTTCTCCATGGTAGTAGTGGATCCCCTGGCTTTAAATTCTCTGAAATCACCCATGACAAAACCCGATGAGCTTAAAGAGCTCAGCTTCGAACCACACTCCGGTGATGTGCCAAATGGGTTAGCCGCCATTTCTTTCCAAAAGGGGATAGTCTTTTTATTTGTTTCTTTTCTCCCAGAAGCTTCACGATATTTCTTTCTATAATAAGTAGACTTCGGGCCTGACTTACTGCCTTTCGCTCCCATCATTTTCACTCCAAGCGTAGGCTTGCTCGAAGTCTTGGGCTCAACAAAATGATCTGTCCGCTTCACACTAAAATCCATATTAAAAATAGGCTTTCGGTTTCCCCCAAAACTATTTTCACCAACTTTAAATGAGCCCACAATAGGTCTAGAAGGGTTAGGGAAGACCTAGCTGCTTGGGCTTTGGTCAAAAGGCCCTAAAGGGGAAGGTTAAACCTTATCTTTCAACAATTTTTTATTGGGTTACCGTTTTCGTGAAACAAGCACCCATGGTCCAAAAGCGTTGTGCTTCCTCTAATGGTTTTTGTCCTACTACTTCCTGGCTTTTTCCCACCTCCTTCTCCACTTCACCCGTTGCCGGAGTGTTGATTTTGTAAAGGCAACGCTCCACCTTATGACCCACACGACCACAAGTGAAACATAAAGAATGGATCCCCTTATATTGGACCGGCTGATCTATCCCCCCCATTTTCAGAAGTTTGATAATAGGCTTATTAAAATTTACTTGGACGCATAACCTCGCAAACCTACCTCAAGATTCTGCCGCCGTGTGAGCATCAATCCTAAGGACAAGTCTGATAGCTTCTCCAATCTCCCTTAATGCTGAAGGCTCGTAGTAGTCTATAGGAAGTTTTGGGAACCGAATCCAGACTGCCACAAAGGACAAGTTAGCTGTGGAAGACTTGAAGTTAGGCTCCCAACACCTAATGGATAAATAGTGGCCTCCGACGAACCATAGGCCTTCTCTAAGAACCTTTGCATAATCCTGCTTGAGTTGGAATTTAATCTGGAAAATATCATTGCCTAAGTCAACGCATACCATCTTACCTGCTAGTTTCTAAAGACTGAGGATATGAGAGTGTAGAAAGTGGTAACCCACGGTCTTACTGAATACCTTCACAATCAATGCGTTCGCCCATGGTGCTTTAATTTTCATTTTCATGCTTCCGGAAAATCTCACCGCCTTCTCGCCTAGTGGTAACTCAGGAAACTCATCGTCAGATTCTGCTTCTGTATCCATGTTGAACCCAAAGTTGAAAGCATGCTCAAAAGCCCCAGGGATTTCCTCAAGCAGCTTTTCTTTGTAGGAAACATTTCCAACCTGTGAGGACTGGGGAGTTCAGCGCGGGGTGGACCCAAGCTATGGTTTTTTTTTACCTTTTTGGTGCTTCGTTGAAGCTCCTCATCCTCTTCCCTTGATCTGATCGCCGTCTCACTCATGGAGATAGCAAGCTTGGCCTCTTGACTTCAAACTTATTATAGACATTATTCACAACTATGATTGATATGCCACCTACAAAAAACATGATGGGTAATCGTGATTTTTTTTTTTTGTCTTTATTATTATTTTTATTTTTATTTTTATTATCAGAAACCAGTGAAATCATTTCATTTCTAAATCTCAAGTCTGGTATACATTTGACATAACCTCAGAATATATCATATGTGGAGTTTCCTCCATCCATGTGACAAAATCATTAATACATTGAGCATATTTAGCAAGTCCATGTGCTGCTTTATTTCCAACTCTTCTTGTATGTCGAAATGCAGCTTGGCAAATCTGTTGCAGGTGCTGTAGAGTGCCTGCAAAGATATTTGCAATAGCAGGTGAAGCCTCAGAGACCCTTGTAGAGCCGAGCACACCACTGAGCTATCCCCATCAAAATTTCATCTTCTAATCCAATGTCTGTAGCAAAAGTAGCTGTAGTCTCCATTGCTTTGGTTTCAACCTCCAGTGGCCCCAAAGGCAACTCCAATTTCTTGCTCGTGGCAGCAACCACACGCCCTTGGTTGTCCCTTGCTATCACCCCAATTCCAGCTAATTTGTACTTCGTAAAAATAGCTCAATTGTGTTCACTTTGTACCAGCCACTTGGTGGGGGAATCCATCTATCCGTGCTTGGTGGGGTGTCCTAGTAATGCAGTGCAGCCTCCTGTGCTGTAGAAAAATCCTCAAGGAGTCTTTTGGCTTGGTAAGCTATTTCTGTAGCTGTGAACGTTCTTCATTGTGGTTCTTCCATATACCCTAAGCAATCATCAAAATCATCTCCAGCAAGTTTGAATCTTTACTTTGAGTCATTTCACACCGCCATACAGTGTCCATAAAATCCCCCTTACATTCAACCACCTGAAGCAGATTGCATTTGCTCCATACCTCCATTGCCTTTGGGCATTAGTAGAGGACATGTACAACAGTTTCTGGGCATAGACCACATGCATCACAGGTTGGGTCCTCAATAATTTTCCTCTAAAACAGGTTCATTTTTGTTGGTAGGATATTTTGACATGCTTTCTAACCAAAGGTTCTAATCTTGTTTGGAATGTTTTTTCTCCATAACTTTCGCCAAAAACTTCTCATGCCTGAAGAGTCAGAACTTTCCCCTCTATCTGTGGTACCCCTATTTCGAGCTAAATGGTAAGCACTCTTCACACTAAATCTCCCATTAGCCGCAGCTGACCATACCAGCCTGTCTGCTTGTAGTTTTGTGCTTAAGGGGATGCTTAAAATGGAGTCAGCCTCATGCTCCATGAAAATATCTTGAATCATGTTTGCTTTCCAAGCTCCACTATCTGCATCAATAAGTGCACTAACCATCGTCTCCATAGGAAGTAATTTCTGTGGTGAGGCTATTCGAAAGGTGGTTGGATTATTTGTCCACTTATCCTTCCAAATGTTGATACTATGGCCATTCCCCACTTGCCACTTTACTCTATCACCAATTAACTCTTGAGCTATCCGAATACTCCTCCAAGCAAAGGATGGGTGGTGGCCTTTCTTAGCATAAATAAAGTCTTCATTTAGGAAGTACTCATTTTTAAATACTCGATAGTAGAGAAACTGTCTTCCCTGTTGTAACCTTCAGCCTTGCTTGGCCAATAAAGCCAAATTGAACGCTTTTAGGTCTCTGAATCCCATACCACCTATGTTTTTTGGCTCATAGAGTTTTTCCCATCTCATCCATGCCATTATTTGCTCCTCCCTTCTCTGTCTCCACTAGAAATTCTGAACCATCCTCGTCATTTTATCATATAAGCTCTTAGGCAGCAAAAATATGTGTTGGGACTACTTGTGCAACCGCCTTGATAAGGATTTTCTTACCTGCACTTAATAAGAGCTTCTCCTTCCACCCAGATAGCTTGTTAGATAACCTTTCCTTTAGTTGTTGAAAGGTATTCCGCTTCAATCTCCCTACTAGCAAAGAAAGGCTGAGGTATTTCTCATGCTGCTTAATAACCTCCGCTCCAAACATCTGCTTAATGCTATCCTGAGTTTCTTGAGGTGTGTTCCGGCTGAAAAACAATGATGTCTTGTTTCGGTTAAGCTGCTGGCCAGTTAAAGCTTCATACACTTTTAAAATCCTCATGAACTCTGCACATTCTTATAAGGTTGCTTGGAAAAATAGCAAGCTGTCATTGGCAAAGAATAAATGGGATAATTGTGGACCTCTCCGACAAATTGAGATGCCATTAATTCTCTCCTCTAGAGCCACTTTCCTGATTAGAGATGATAGCCCTTTTGCACACAGTAAAAACAAATATGGAGAAAGGGGGTCCCCTTGGCGAAGTCCCCTAGATGGGGTAATATGCCCATAGGGAACCCTATTGATCCGAATAAAGTAGGTAACTGATGTTAAGCAGTGCATAATAGTATTGATCCATCTAGAGTGAAAACCCATTCTTACCATGATCTGCTCTAGCCCATTCCATTCAACTCTATTATAGGCTTTGCTCATGTCAAGTTTCAATGCCATCTCTCCCACCTTACCTCCTCTTTTCTGGATGATGTGGTGTATGACTTCAAAGGTAACTAATATATTGTCAGTGATCAGCCTATTTGACATGAAGGCACTCTATGTCTCATTGATGACATTCGATAGAACCTTCTTTAGTCTATTGGCTAAGACTTTTGAAGCAATTCTTGACACAACATTGCTTAAGCTAATGAGGCGGTATTCAGTAATTTGCCTTGGGCTTTTGCTTTAGGAATAAGTATAATGTGGGTTTCATTAAAATTTGGTAGTGTAACACCCAAATTCAAAAAGTCCAACGCACACTTTGATACACATTCTCCTACAATGGGCCAAAAATGTTGATAAAAGAAGGGGTTCATATCGTCGAGTCCTAGGGCTTTCATTGGATGCATTTGTTTAATCGCCTTGCGTACCTCTTCGGCTTGGAAGTATCTGACAAGTACTGCATTCATAGGCTCAAACGCGAGCATCAATGGCATCAAGTAATTCTTCCTGGATTATGCTATTGGCCGAGCTGAACAAGTTCTTGTAATAGTTAATTGCGATGCCCTTTATCAGTTCTGGGTCTTCTTGCCATTGGTTGGACTCATCCATTAATCCGAGGATTGTATTCTTCTTCTTTCTACTGGAGGCCTTCTCATGAAAATAGCAAGTATTTTTATCATCTGATTTTGCCCAGTTACTCCGTGCTCTCTGATACCACATATCTTCCTCCATGGCATATAGCTTGTTCCCTCTTTGCCTCACTTATTTGATCTTTGTTAGCTAGACCAATAGCATGTGCTTCCAGTGTCTGAAATTTCCTTTGTACTTGATCTAGCTTCTTTCCTATGTGGCCAAAGACTTGTGAGTTCCATTTTGTCAGAGCAATCCTACAACCCTCCAAACAACTCTCAATGGGGTTACCTGTACCCAATTGCAATCCTGTTTCCCAAGCCTCTTTTACCACCTCTTCGCATTGCTCATGTTTCAACCACATGGATTCAAAGTGAAATCTTAACCCTTTTATCAGCTTGTTGTGCATACTGGTCCAATCTCAGTAGTAATACATAGTGGTAAGAAATTGAGTTTGCAATATGAAACAGTCTAGCTTGTGGGAATTTACTCCTTCACTCTGTTGTCCCCAATGCTCTATCAATTCTTTCCCAAATGCATCCATACCCCCTCCTCTCACCAGGCCATGTAAACCATGATCCCATATAGCTTAAGACTCTCAGTCCAATATCTTTTAAGCAGTCTCTAAAATTCTCAATTTGTCTACTAGCTCTGTCCACCCCTCCTTTCTTCTCTATGACACTTAGTACTTCATTAAAATCTCCTATGCACACCCATGGGATGTCACTCTACTGCCCAAGACATCTTAAAAGCTCCCATGACTCTATTCTTTTATGGGTTTCAGGGTGGCCATAGAAACCCATGAGCCTTCATTCGCTAATTACCCCTCCTGAATCAATCAGTACATCAACGTACCTCTTATTTTGAAATTTCAAAGTGACAATTAGATCAAATTTCCAAAGTAAAGCCAAGCCTCCACCTCTACCCGTGCTCGGCACTACAATTCCTTGTGCCCAACCAATTTCTTGTTGTACCTTCTTCATCTCCTCCTTACCTAGCTTGGTCTCCATTAGGAAAACCAAAATGGGAGCTTCTCTTCGAATTACCCTTTTCAGGGCTTGAACTACCCAAGGAGTCCCAAGCCCTCAGCAGTTCCAGCTCAATATTCAAACTATGAAAATAATTATGTAATGGATTTTAATGAATATTCAAACTATGAAAATCAGTACAATTAAAATGAATATGATTTTCTATTGGGTTTCAGCCATTGCATTGGATCCATCTTGATTTTCCTCTCGAAAGTATTACATAATTGCAAAAGCAATGAAGGTTATTGATCAGAGAAACACATCTTTTATAAGTTGCATGGTTCTAAACTCAATCAGTTATCAAGACAAACCAATATGGGTGATACCGTACCGTACCGGCCGATATGACAGGAATATACTGTGCCGGCCAATGCACTGGTATAGGTACACCCCTGTTTCGTACCAGAAAAAATTCTGGTCGTACCGGCCACGTACCCACCGTACCGGCAAAATCCGATCGTTTTGGCTGGTAAAGGGATACCGAGCCGAAACAAAAAATGCTTCTTTTTTTTTTTTTTTTGGTAATTTTGGCAGTTTAATTTTAAAATCCTAATGGTGGTGCAAATCTGAGTAAGCCAAGAAAATCTAGTAGAAAGAATGAGAAAAATGAAAGAAAAATGCACAATAGCTTTGCAAAATGAAGTTAGAATCACCTCTTCTTCTAAACTTTGACTTCATTTACGGTTCTTACAATCAGACCGTTAAAGTTTTTTTTTTTTTGAAAATTTTTTGGTACTTACACACTTACAACTATTGTTAAAGGCTAAAGCTTCAACCTCCACGAGATGCTATCAGACTTGAGATCACACTGCCATCTTCCTATTCTTCTTCTCTGTCTCGCTTGCACTCTCTGTGTTTTTTATGATGCCGTTTCTTCATTTTCCCTCTGTAGTCTTCTTCTTTTTTGGTAAATGGAGTCCTCTTTTTTGCCGCTTGCTTTATTGTCAACCACCAATGCTTTACTGTCAAACACTTCTAGCTTTTGTATTTAACCATTTTTAAATGGGTGGACATCCTATAGTTTTTTTTTTTTTTTTTTCATAAATGGTGGACTATTCAAATGGACTGGCATTTATTCAGTTAGTTGGGTGTTTGTTATTTAATAGTTTTCACTTTTGTATATTTATATGTTGAAACTCCATTCAAAAATATAAAAAGTTGCCAAAGTGATATATTGAGTTATTAGAAACATAACTTTGTATATTGCATAAAATAGTAAAAAAATAGCGGTAAACTTAAAACGGTACACCAGTATTGACCGGTATCCGAAATATATCGCACTGCTAGCCAAACCAGTACCGCCTCCAATACGGTATTGACTTCCTTGAGACAAACAATAATCTTTCAAACATAAATCCCTCTTTTAGTTTGCTAAAGAGTTTTGTAGTCATCGTAAAATGTGGAATTTAAGTCTATCTTATAGTCTAGACTTCTGCCATACCGCTTGTTGATTCTCCTTCCAAACCCTCATTATATGCCTTAATATCCTCAGTTTTAGTGTGATCTGATATATCATTGAAAACCTAATCTATCAGACCTACCATGAAAGAAGAGCATAAGGAATATGTAGAATTTGTAATAGCTGGAATGTTGAGCCAGGCACAAGAATTGCGTTGGATTTTTTCTATAGCATAATTAATATTTTAAAGAGTAATAATTCAAGTAACACGTTGTAATTTTTTAACCGATATTTTGCAATTTTTCTCATATTTGGAATAGATAGTTTTGTGAAAAAAATTGTAATAAATTTTATTTTTATTTTACTATTGCACTTATTGTCTTTTTCAAATTTCCAACTAAAAAATTTTATCAGAATGTAATTCAATTCTCTCCAAATAACAATATTTAATAATTTTGATTTACATTTTAATAAATTCAAATTCTAAAAATGTATCATAATTTGGGTTCATTTCGGATTTTCCTCTTTTTCGAAACATTATCCAATGGTAAAGGCAATAAAGTGGTTGATTAGATTAGAGGAACACATTCTTGCAAGTTGCAAGGTTCTAACCTTAATTCAGTTTTCAAGAAAAACAATTCTCTTACTCAGCAAATCCTAATCTTTCTTATTTAAAAAAATAAATAATAAAAAAAATAAAAAAAAGCAAATCCTAATCTTTCAAACAGAATTCCTCTTCTTTTCTGGTAACAAAATAAACTTAGGACTTCTTTTTATTATAGGTGTAGGGGTGATAGCCCCAATAGTATATATCTATGTAAATATTGGGCCGGAGGCCTAATCCGAGGACGTTAAGTAGTCCAAGGATGGGTAAACACTGCATGGGAGTCCATATTAGGGAGTGAAGAGTTGAAGTTTGGTCATAAGAGTCCAAGATGGTGATCTGAGGAGGAATGTCTCCTCGGCTGATCAAAGCCGAAGTCTAAGCATATGGTCTGCCTTCCAGGGCAACATTCCAGGAGATTCTACTGGTAAGGATGCACATCTTGAAAGTACAGGACAAAGGAAGACTATGAAATATCTAAGAGAAAGCTGCAACCACCACATTGAATGCTCTGCAGTTAACTCTCTGGCCGCATTAATGTGAAAGTGATATCTGAACAGTAAACTTCAGCCTTACAACTACTCCCAAAGACTTTAGGAAGATGCTGATGAGACAAGGATCAACACTAATAATCTAATCTACTCGTGGAAGGTGGAGATGAAGGAAGCAAAATAGTATAAAACAGAAAGGGGACCCTAAGAGAAAAGGATCAAGGATTTGAGAGAAAAATACTGTAGCAACAAGAGATGAACTTGTAATCAAATTCAAAGAAAGCTATACTAGAATTAATCTCCTTGGACTGAGCCGAGGACAATTTTTTTTGTGTAAAACCATTTTATCTTTGTTTCCTTGTCATCTGGATCCACTTTAACTGTCGTTTCAACTCATCAGGGCCTAGTTTTCCAACCCACTCTCTACAAATTCATTATATTGGGCTTTTTGGGCCTAAGTTCATCCATCCTTTGGGCTTGGGAATCAAATTGTATCCTTACAACAGGGAATAGTCATTCTTTATGAATAGCTAATCTTTAAAATGAGAAATAATTATTCCTCTCTAAAATGGTTGTAATAGTTATTCCTTAGTGTGTGTAATAATTTGATAATTTATAAAATTAATATATCCCAATAAACAAACTTTCTATATGAACATGACAATTATGGAAATTAAATCATCAAAAAATAAATCATCTCTCTCTCTCTCAAATTTAAAAACATATTATTTTCTTGAAAATATAATTATTTGAGTAAGATATTTCCTAAAATATATCTTAAATTTTATTCTAATGTTACAACTTACAACTCACAATAACCAAACTTATGAATAGGTTTAATTATTCTATTACAAGTTTACAACACATTTTATTCCTAGTAATAAATATTATAATTTTAGTCGTAATCCCCATTCAATATACCAAACGTGCCCTTAGTGTATATTGTTTGCCAATTAAGTTGGAAATTAAAATGTAGCTTTGATATCTATTAAAATTTTAAAAGAATTTGTACTCCACATAGAAGTACCAACTAATCAAAATACTTCTACTAAAGATATAAATTCTTAAAGTTTGGGATTGGTTTCAATTAAATCTTGAAAATTACAACTTTTTGAAAAAGTTTCGATTTTTTTGTGCCCTTTTTTTCCCTAAATTCTTTTTTTGAAATATTGCTCTCTCTTTTTTTTTTTTTCAACGGAGATCATTTATTTACAATATTTAATCGACAAGCTAAGTTGGCTTACAAGTTGCTTTGGAAAACATCTAAAAGACTAAAACCATGAGTTCACTTCACTTTAAATTTCACTAAAGTGAAAATGGAAATTCACTTCACTTTTTTTTTTTTTTTTTTTCTTTTTAGAAACAAACACACACACAAGAGAGAGTGAAAAAAAAATAATATTACTTCACATCACTTTGACTTTCACTAAATTTTTTAGTACCACCGATGTGAATATTCTAAGTCTTATTTGCTTTTCCAAACTCCAATTATACTTCTATCTCTAGTCTCTACAACAAACTAAACCAAGGTTTAATTCACCTAGAAGATGTATGTTTATTAGTTAAAAAAAAATATCTAATCAATTTTTTTCTCACTTAGGTCTCTCTCAAGAACCTAGGTTGATGAAAACCTTGACTCTATTCTTCAAATAGAGATTCCTTTTTGTTGGTGTAAACTAGGCTCTTTCCTACCTTTTTTTCCTTTACCTTTCTTTCTTTTACTCACCAGACCTCAACCTTGATACGTACTCTCTGTATGGATGAACTCACAGGCAAATGGGCACGACTATCACTCAAAGCAAAGGAAAACAATATTGTTAACCTTTCCCCTATCGTTGAGAATAATAGTAGGGGCCTTGTTTGCAAGACTTTTTACAAAACGCCAAGTTAACTTGGAAGCATTTACATGAACCCTACGCAGCATGTGGCGCTTTGTTCAGTACTTCGAGGTTCATGACCTAGGATCGAATATCGTTTTGATAATCTTCGATGATGAAGCCAACCCATAAAAAATCCTCTCACAAGGTCCCTAGTCCTTCAATAAGTATTCGGTGGGTTTATATAGATCAAAAGATAAGGAATCGGTGGATGATGCTACGTTTGTGGGTGTGTCCTTCTGGGTCCAGATTCACAACCTTCCCCTCAGATGAATGAATAAAATCACTGCAAAGGCTATTGGCAAGACTTTGGGCACCGTTGAGCAAATTGATGTCTCCTCCTCTAGTGAGTGCCGAGACCGCTACCTCAGAGTTCGAATCCATCTTGATATCACCCAACCACTGTGAAGAGGAAGAATGGTAAATGTTGGTGAACTAGAACCTCAATGGGTATCCTTCCAATACGAAAGACTGCCGGTTTTCTGCTACTGGCGTGGTCTCCTCAATCACGATGAAAAAGACAGTACATTATGGTCTAACAGTGGTGGTACGCTGAGTACAGACGAACAGCAGTATGGATCTTGGTTAAGAGCCTCCACAAACAATCTTCAACACCACAGGTGGTTAATAGCAGGACCAAACCCAACCCTAGCACTCCTCGTGGCCCACCAAGCCCCCCTTGCCTGATGCCATCTACACCCACAGATGAAGCTCCCACCATGGCGACGTTTGAAGAATCTCTGATACAAAAGTCTACTTCGACCAATACGGATCCTCCCACAAACCTAAAGTTAGTTACGCCGACTTCCCCGAAAAACATGTAAATTCTAACAAATTCGAATCTTCTCAACACGCATATTGCAGAGATTGACAATGATTTGAATAACTTTCCAAAAACACCACAGTTAACTCTTCCCTATAAGGCAAGTACGAATATTATGGACCCACATGTGCTAGAACCTCCTAACCTAGTACAACCTGCCCCTCATTTACCTCAGGTCTCTACTCTCTACCTAGCTAATACGCCAGCTAAACATGTGGGAGACAGTGATAGCTTGCAAACTGCTAGGCCGAAAAAATTACTAGACCCATCTCAAGGAACGTGGAAAAGACTTGGGCCTCCTAAACAAGCACTGGACATAAAAAGCACCAATTTAAGAGGTAATGGGCCAAAACTCAAAACTGAGGACGTGACTATTTTGCTTGATGCTACACTTGATAAAAAAATAGAAGCTAGATGAGGAAGCAAAGGTCCTAGGAAAAATAATGGCGGACAACATGAGATCGGCAGTGGCTACGTGATAGCACCACCAAGTTCAATGAGTATTCTCAGCTGGAACAGTTAACTCTCTTAAGAGAGATTTGAAGAAATAAGATCCCATATGCATCTTCTTAATGGAGACGAAACTCTCTACGGACCAGTTGAACGCTAAAAAACAACACTGGGATTACAATCGAGGCTTGGTGGTATCTAGTGATGACTTGAACGGCAATTTAGCTCTTCTGTGGAAACTAGAAACTGAGGTACATGTACAAAAATTTTCACAATGATTTATTAATGCTCATGTGTTTTGCGCCGATACAAGACTCTCCTGGAAGTTGACTGGCTTTTACAGCCATCTCGAAACAATTAAACGTAAGGAAACTTGGACTCTCCTTGAGTCTCTTAGCCGATCCACCCATCTTCCTTGGCTCTGCGTGGGTGATTTCAATGAAATCACAAGCCAATTTGAGAAAGCCAGAGGCTGCCTAAGACTGGCTCGACAGATGGACCGCTTTCGCCGAACTATTCACCTCTACAACTTCATTGATCTTGGAAACGTTGGCTCCCCTTGCATTTGGTCAAGAAATCACCCTACTAATGGTCACATCCAAATCTGCCTTGACAGGGCCCTTGCCACCACTGCTTGGAAGTCACTTTTCCTCGGTTCCACAGTCCACCATATTTCTATGTCCTCCTCGAATCACTCTTTGATCGCCATCCACCTTTAATGCTCCAGACCTTGAACGTTCGGTTCTCGGCCTTTGTTTCATTTTGAGGCCATGTGGCTACAAGACCCAAGATGTGCTGAGGTAGTCCAAGATGCCTGGCACGATGGTCTTTTCAAGCCAAGTGGCGCCCTGATCACAAAATGTCTTGTTAGTTGTCGTGACCATCTAACTTTATAGAACAAGAATGAGTTTGGCCATGATGGGAAACAAATTGAGAGACTTGATAAGAAGCTTCAACTCCTTGAACAGCACCCCATCCAAAATAGTGCTGAGATATATGATGTAAGGGCTGCCCTGAACCGTTGGCTTGATGCTTAAAACATAATGTGGCACTAACGATCACGAAATCTGTGGATTACTGATGGTGATCATAATACCACTTTCTTCCATCAAAAAGCCTCAAATCACAAAGACAGAAACACCATCAAAGGCATTTGTAATTCAGCTAGGATATGGCAAGAGGATGATCACGTTAATGAGAACATCATTTTAGAGTATTTTGAGAATATCTTTCACTCCAATGGCCCTACTGATTCATCACTGCTTGTTAATGCTATCCAGCCAGTGCTAACAGAGGACATGAATAATTTCTTAACTCAAGTTTTCACAGTAGATGAGGTTCATAGAGCTCTCAAACAGATGCACCCTAAAAAATCTTCGAGCCCTGATGGTATACCTCCTCTCTTCTATCAACATTTTTGGTCTTTTACAAGTGAATGTATCACAAAAATTGTTTTGGATTTTCTGAACTTAGGCATTGCACCTCCAAACTTCAATGAAACATACATCGTTCTCATCCCAAAGATTAAGAACCCCACAAAAATAACCCAGTATAGACCAATAAGTCTATGTAATGTTATTTCTAGGCTTACTTTCAAAATCATTGCTAATAGACTGAAGCGCTTCCCCCCAACTATTATTAGTGAAAATCAGAGTGCATTCATGTCTAATCGCCTTATCACTGATAATGTTATTGTTGCTTTTGAAATTATGCACCACCTCCATCAAAAAAACTAGTGGAAAGGTTGGTGAAATGGCCTTGAAGTTAGATATGAGGAAGGCCTTTGATCGTGTTGAATGGGGATGCTTAGAAAAAATCATGCAGAAAATAGGCTTCAATGAGAAATGAGTAAAACTTATGATGCAATGTATTACCTCTATTACATACTCTGTCAAGATTAATGGTAAACCCTGAGGTCATATAACTCCTACTAGGGGTTTGAGACAAGGGGATCCCATCTCTCCTTTCTTATTTCTTTTTTGTGCAGAGGAACTTTCATCACTTCTACGACAGTCTACCACACATGATCATCTGAAGGGTATATCTGCTTCACCACATGGCCCACAGATCTCCCACCTTTTCATTGCGGATGACAGCATCATTTTCTACCAAGCCACTCCAGAACAATGCAGCCACCTTGAGCATCTTTTGGCAATCTATGAAAATCTTCAAGCCAGCAGCTTGATAAAGAAAAGACAGCCCTTTTCTTTAGCAAGAACATCCCACAGGCCATTCAAGAAGATATCAAAAATCGCTTTAGGGTAAAGGTCATTAAACAGGATGAAACTTATTTGGACTTACCATCACTAGTGGGTTGTTTAAAGCAACACACTTTCAGGGCTCTAAAGGAAAAGCTTCACAATAAACTCTCAGGGTGGAAGGAGAAGATGTTATCCCAAGCGAGTAAAAAGGTGCTTATTAAGGCGGTAGCACAAGCTATCCCCACATATACCATAAGTGTCTTTAAACTCCTTGACACTCTCTATGATGACTTGACTAGGATGATGCGAAGGTTTTGGTGGGGCCAAAAGGATGGAAGAAATAAAATGGCATGGCTTAGTTGGGAAAAGATGTGTACTCCTAAGGAGAAGGGTGGGCTGGGTTTTCGAGATCTAAAAGCTTTAAACTTAGCTCTACTGGCTAAACAGGGATGGCGTCTGCTGAAAAACCCCCACTCCTTGGTTCACCATGTGCTTAAGGCCCACTATTTTCCAAGCACTGACTTCCTCCACGCCGAGCTGGGCCTTAAGCCCTCTTACACATGGAAAAGCATCCTCTCAGCATAACTCGTGGTGAAATCGGGCTATCAATGGCAGGTGGGGGATGGTACTTCAATTGGCATTTGGATAAACCGTTGGATCCCAAGGCTTTCAACCTTCTGCATGCTGTCACCTCCTGTTTTATTGCTGGCGGACATAAAGGTTAGTACCCTCATAAGCTCAAAAACTAGTGAATGAGACGTTACTTTGCTTGACAAACTCTTCTTCCCAACTGATGTCAATTCCATCCTTGGCATCCCCCTAAGCCACCACAAACCGAGAGATCGTATAGTTTGGGCCTACACACCTAAAGGCAGCTTCACAGTCGATAGCGCACACAAGGTGGCGCAATCCATGACCCAAAGCTTGCCTGCTACGGAGACTTCTCATGGCACAAACCAGAATAGCTTTTGAAGAAGGATCTGGAACCTTCATATCCTAATTAAAATCAAGATTTTTACCTGGCGTGCTTACCAAAATTTCCTCCCTACAAAAGTCAACCTCTGCCACCAACATGTCCTCAATAACCCTACCTGTGTGTGGTCTAGCCCCAGAAACCACTAGTCACCTTTTCTGGGATTGCACCGTAGCACAAGACACTTGGAAGGCCTCAGATATACCTTTCAATGGACACGGCGTCTACTACAGGGACTTCATGGATCTTCTTTGGCACTTGATTTTCACTAAACACATAGGGACTGAGCTACTAAAACTCACTGTTATGACTACATGGGGTATCTGGTTTAGCATAAACAAAACAAGAATGGGTGTCACTTTCTAAACTTCTCACGAAATAATAGCAAAAGCTCGGATCGTGCTCATGGAGTATCAAGAAGCCCATCTTCGGCCCACATAGTTCAAGGATGCCACAGACAAACGCTGGGTCCCACCTATTTTTCCATGGTATAAGGTGAACGTGGATGATGTTGTCTTCTCCCACCTAGGCATGATTGGAGTAGGTGTCGTCATCCGTGATCACGAGGGAACGGTAATTGCAAGTAAATGCCTTCCTCTCCCACTAGGCCTGTTGGAAGCCGAAGCCAAGGCTTTGGATGAAGAGTCTATCTTTGCATGGGACGTAGGGGTCAAAGACGTCATCTTTGAAACTAACTCAAGCCTGGTCTCGAATGCTCTTGCCAACCCCGCAGATGCCCAAACTTCTATCGCCCACATCGCCACTGGGACAAGCTTTTCGACTTCAAGATTTTCGTTCTTTTGAGTGCTCGCATGTGAGTAGACAAGCCAACAAACCAGCACATATTTTGGCAACCTATATTAAAGATATTGATTTTTTTGTAACAGGGATGGAGGAATGTCCACCTTTCATTGAATCGCTTGTAGTTCATGACGCTATGTTATTATCTTCTTTTGAATAAAATTCATGTATTTCTCATCAAAAAAAAAAAGAACACTAAACCAAGGTTTCACCCAAGGGTTCCACCTTGTATTAACCATAATCTTCGCCTCATTCTCCATCACCACCATCACCATAGCCGATTATCACCAAGTATCTAAACTAAACTCAACTCATAACACACTCATTTTTACTGTATTTGTCAAAACCCTGTTTATAAGCTCACAATCAAAACCATATCACCATAAAAATCTAGAAAATCAGAAATGGGATCAACCACTATCAATTTCCACCCATCATGCACCACCCCTTGTAAAGTTATAATCCATCAAACCAAAACATTGCCATCTTTATTTCCAACAGTTTAGCTATAGGGGTTGATTGTAACAAAATCCTCCCCCATCTCTTTATTTCTTTGCTAATAATCTTTTCAATCAAGATTGTCCTTTTCTTTTCTAAAGAAGGGTCGTGAATGAATAGCTCACTGTTGTAACAGAAGTAACAACTCGCAAGAAAGATCTATGAAAGTTATAGAAGTAAAAGAGATATATCGGTTCAAAATTCAAATAAACTCAGAGACTTCAAATACGGAACAAAGAGAGTCATTCAGCCTACCAAATCAACCTTGACAATGTGAAATTGAACTCACCGTTTGAAAACTGCCATAGAACGCCAATATGTTTCAACAAAGAAGAAAAAACAGAAGGATTATACATATCTAGACACACTAAGCATTTTCTATAAATACCATAACAAGCCAATTGCCTCTGGTATTGTCACTCTTAAATTCATTCTTAGGATTTTCCTACCATAGTTCGACTCCTAGGAACTCTACGTCTATAATTATAGAATACGAAACAATTTCTGAAAGCAAAGCTATCCTCAAACTAGTTAATACTGCCCTCACAAATTACAATCAGGTAAAACACCCCTTTTCTCGTGCACAAGGACAGTCATCAATAGGTGCTCAAAATGTCCAGGAACACACTATTAAATTCATATACGGGTTAAAATATAACCCAATGTAGTCGATTAGAATAATTTGTTTATAGTTTTTTACAATTTTGGAAGGATTCTGGTGACACTTTGGAACTAGTTAACCTTCCAGATCAACCTTGAGGCCTATTCAGAAACTAACCCCATAATGAATTTATATACAACAAAGAATACATAGTTTCCTTTGCACAACCAAAAGAGATATCACCATCAGTGTAATGGAAACCCATGTGCATTCCAATTATTAGAACCTTAGTGGGGAACAAACAGATCACCCGATGCTTGTGTCTGGATTTATTCTTGGAGTTTCCAGAGGTCTACTATATATATCATCAAAATGAAGATTGAATTCTCCTGCCTCTAAGTCATTCATGTAAGTGTTTCGGGAAAATTTGTTATCATCCCCCCAGTGCAAGTTTTCATGATCGTTTGAGCTTCTTTCTGACAAATTATCATAATAATTAGCTGGAGTGTGCTGATTGAAATCCGGAGGCTCCAGAAAACTTGTTTGGGGCTGTCCATGTGGACCACTTCTATTCCACCAATGGCTCCTTGTAGGGTTTACCAAATTGCTAGAATCATGATTCCGTAGTACACTATCCCGGAAGAAAGGAGATGATGTAGAAGCCCTCAGATGAGATTGAGTTCGATCCTCAAACCGGTCACCCCAGTATTCTGCATACCTCGGTTCATTTTGAGTCAAGTTGGATGGCATCCAATATTCTCCAGGATGTTGCTCAGTAGCTTCAAAAGGTTCTGGTGGACCATCTCTGGAGTTACCAGTCACGTGGTTAGGTTGTGAGGTATAATACCAATCAAGAAGATACGGATGATTCTTTTGATCTGCATCAATTAGCCACAGCGGACTCAACCTATAGCCAGTTCCGGGACTATTATGTGGAAAGTTGGGTCTGTCTCCATGGCCTCTAAAAATGGGGCTTCCTCGCCACATTCTTGAAGGAGAATATGCCTGCCTATTTCCCTGTCCTTGCAGCCTTTGCTCCCTGAAAGTTCTAAGGTTTGACAGGAACTGATTTCCCAGAGCATTTGGTTCCCACGAAGGGTAGCTACTCTGAAAGCTGCAACCAGGATAGGAAGAGTGAAAAATGAGCAGGAGTAGGAAACAATAACTTGAAAACCGCATTGTCACTCAACAATGCACCATAATAACCACAACTTCATAAATTACACATGGAAGTGACTGCTGCTACATTCCAACGGCTAGCTTACTATCATAACCATTCCCCCACTCATCATCTTCCTTCATGCTATGATTAATTGGGTTTCTGATTCTTTTCTTTTCTTTTTCACTTACCAAAAATTAATCATTAAGCCCAATTAATCAATAGACATGAAATTTTGGATTCTCTAGTTCAAAACCGAGGAAGAAAAGGAAATGGAGATAGAGATGAAAGAAGGAATCATAGTTACAGCAATACTGGGGCTTGCAGCGTTGCTGAGGTTTAATCTCATTTGTCAAATTTATATTTAAAAGGGAAGAGAGAAAGAGCGAGAGAGTTAAAAGACAGTGACAGACTGCACAGAGAATATTCTTGGCATTTTTATCAATCCAACAGAGAAACATAGATACGATCATACCTCAAAAATGATTTCTCCATCTTCCCTTGGGAACTCCTCACAGTGCGAGGTGCATTGTATGGTGAACCATAATTGCTATTGCCATGCTTTTGAAAGTCAAAGACGCTGAAACTGTCAAAAGATCAGGAAAGAGAAAGAAAAGCGTATCTTGTCAATGTTGAGAACCAAAAGCATAATAGATAAATAAAGCCTCAAGATCGTTAGTGCCAAAATGCCAAATCAAAGTAGAGTAACAACCTGCAGACATGACCAACACCTTCAACATTAACTGTAAAATCTGAAATGAACTGCAATATGTCATCCACACGCTGCAACATATATGCAGAACAAGTCAGTTCAAAAACTAACATTTATGGTGCAGAAGGAAAATGAATTAAGGAACTGAGACAACCTTTGGGACCACAAACATTAGTAGATATGGAGTGAGGAAAATTGAGGCCATCTCCTCAAGTAGCATAATTATTGTGTACTGCATCAGAGAGAGGGAGGGAGTTTTATGAGTACAGAAATAGTTAAAAATCCTTTTTTCTAATAAACAATGAATATTATCTTTGGTTTGCCAACTTGAAGCTCATAAAATCTTATTCTTCTTTTTCTTTTTTCAATCCATCCAGGAATCATAATTTCTGAGAAAGGCAATGATGGCTCCAACCAGAGGGCCCCTGGTTCTGTAAAAGGAAATAAGGAGTTGCAGAACTTAGTCTCTTCTGTTAGTTATGATGCTTGGTTGTTATTGGGTACTCCGGAAGTATACTCCCTCCCTCTCACATAGGGGTGAGTCCCACCCACCATGAAACCCACCTCTATGTGAGAGGGAGGGAGTATACTCCCGGACTACCCAATAATTTTCCTACAATGCTCAGATGGTGCAGGGCAGCGGCAGAGGGGAAAATAAAAAGATTTCTGGTTTGTTGCTTTGTCCAAAATGAAGCCGAAGATGATTCTACAAAATGTTAAAGGGGTAAATAATACAGAACAAAGATTAGTGGTGAAAAATATGTTAAGGAATGGAAGGAGGACGTGGTTTGTCTTCAATAAACCAATAGTGAGAAATTTCCAAGAATGTGGTTAGAAGTTTGTGGAGGGGTCCTTATATGGATTGGGTAAATTGTGAAGCCAATGTGACTGCAGGCAGCACTCCTTTAATGTGGGATCGAAAGGTTGTGGAGAAGATAAAGTTCTGATAGGGAGTTTTTCAGTGCTTTGCTCATTCAAAATGTTGACAATTATTTAGTTTGGATATTAGGTGGGGTGCATTGCCCAAATAATGATTAAGTGAGAACTGGTCTGTGGGAAGAAATGCAAAAAAGGTAAAGATAGATGGAGGGTGCAGTGGTGCCGAACAAGGGACTTAAATGTGATGCAGTTTCTTGGTGAGAGATTTGCTGCGATAAATTTACAGTAGCTATGGTAGAATTTTCAGATTTTCCACTTGAAGGTGACTCATATACTTGGTCAAATAACCAAGATCAGCCTTTCATGTCTCACGTAAACAGATTCTTAGCTTCTGTTGGATGGGAAGAACAATTTTCAGATGATGTACAACTTCTTCCTACACCTGTTTCTAATCATTCCCTGATTCTCCTTTGATTGTGGAGGACTGAAAAGGGGTAAGAGCAAATTTAGGTTCAAAAAAATGTGGCCCAAGGAGGGTTTCATGGAAAATGTTCAAAAATGATGGAATAACTATAAGTTCAAGGACAGCCAAGCTTTGTGTTGGCCAAGAAGTTGAAAGCCCCTCAAAGAGGATTTGAAGATTTGGAACGAAGAAATGTTTAGGGATCAGAATATAAAGGGCTTTTGACCAATTGGCTTGATTGTGGAGGACTTTTGATCGATTCTAGATTTGGTATTTATCATTAATGAGAGTCTAGATGGCAGATTATATTCATATTTCTGGTGTCATTTGCAAGCTTGACAGAGAAGAAATATGATCAGGTAAACTGGTATTGCCACATTTATTTGGTAGGTTGATAGATTCAGATTTGGTCAGATTTTTTGCCAGGATGTGGTAGCTGATTCGCCCTAGCATCCCAAGGAATGGAGTCGTACGCCTCGCAAATATCTAACTCGGCACAAAACTTAGAGGCTCCTTTGTCTCTCTGTGAAAGTTACAGACCAGTCATGAGCCAGAAGAATGTTGTCACTGATATTCCTCTGCCTTTAACGAGGTATCTTTACCGCCTCATGTGAAGAGTGAAAATCCCCCTCTTTTGGAGAGATGGAAGAAATGGGTTTTCTTGCACATCTAAGTTAGACTTCCCATATCAGTGAAAGTCACTCCATCTGTTTCAATTATTTCAAAAGTTTTAAGGGCCGAGGCCACGGGATCTATACCAAAGGTGAAATGATGATATCACACATATTGGTTGAGGACGACACTATCCTTTTTTGTGATGATTATGCTGGACAACTTCTTAACATTATATCTATTATCCTTTAGAATGTAATTCTTTTGAGGAATTCTATACATATTGCTTAAATGTATTGCCTTCTTCTTCATCTAATAAATTATTATTTACCGCCGCTGGGAGGTTTTTTTGTTTTTTTTTTGGGGGGGGGGGGGGGGGGGGGGGGGCGGGGGGGGTGGGGTGTGGGGAAGGAAGAAGTATAAGAAAGAGATAAGCATGACTACCTTGAATAGGGTTTCAAACTCCATGCGGACCTTCTCAGTATTTTCTTTACCACGCCATCTCCTTGGCATATAATGTGTATGTTGGACCACCATAGACATTTCTCCCTCAGGATCATGGACTAGAAGCTCATCTGTAACAGCAGACCGGCTTATAGCTGTAATAGCTCCAAAAACAGCAGCATACCAAATCAAGTTGCGACCAAATATCTGCATGTTTAAAAGAGAGACAAAAATGAACAAATAAATAAATAATAACAGCTATGATTATCAAAATTTTAACATAAGGTCTATTACGCCGTCAAAGTAAAAGATGTAAGAATTTAGTACATGGCCCTCTAGCAGTGACTCCTCCAGAAATGCAATGATTATCAAAATTGCAGCAAAGCCACCAGATACAAAGGAGATGAACTTTGCAATAATAGAAATAATAGGAGAAGGAAATTGCTTGAGATAATTAGACGCATGCTCTACACTGCTGCTATTGATTCGGTGTTTGAACAAATGGTCCACCTGTTACATGTACAAAAAAGAAAAAAAGATAGTAATCACTTAAATAGTGCAAAAACAAAAAGTGATATGCATTAAATACGATAATCATATGTTAGCAATGACAACCAGGGCAACAAGAAGAGCATATTGCAAATCCTAAACATCAGAATATCTCAACCATGTGCAGTGAACTTAATATCGACTGCTGGAGAGCCAAGTATATCGCTCATCATTAAGAAGGAAGATTCCCACTACGTGATAAAGAGAAATTTCAACAACAAAGAAAAGAATTAGAGAGTACACATATTGTGGAAAGTTTAAGTGTGTTGATGCATCTGCCACTGATCAACCCTCTATGATGCATGAAGTGGAAAGCTTGTTACAATGATGCTCTCCATGGATTAAGACACAGCAATATTGTTTGCAAAACTTTTTCACCCATTGATTTATCATTCTAGACAAATTTTATGATATGGAGGAACACAAAACTTCTCTGTTCATAGTATTAACAAAGGTTCTTCTAGCATTGGTACAAGTGCAAGAGTTTTAAATTCTTATCCATATACACTTCAAAAGCAAGGTAAAGTTTCTACAACCAAGAGAGAATGATGCAAGGAGCATAAAGACTTTTTTTTTTAATTAAGCTTCACTTAAATTTAGTAGTCAACTGTTTTTTTTTTTTTTTTTTCTATTGGCCCATTGGATTTTATTTGTTAATTAGGTTATTATTATTATATTTTATGTTTTAATTAATTTCTTAAAATCAAGGTTATTTTCATAAATCAATGATTTGAATTTGAACCAAGTAAATAGGATTAAAGCTTAGTCCTAGTAGTCAATATATGCATGCGATTGTACCCTGATACAGAGAATTTTCCTTGAGTAACAAATATATTTGTTGGAAATTTTTGCTTCAAGAGCTTAATACTGATTCCAAGCAACCCAAAGCAAAAAATTCATAAGTTTTGTTGCTCTCGCTTGATAATAATTCAAAGCAAGCCTAAGTGTTGATTCTTATGTGTATTTTTATTTTTCTATTCTTGTGTTTATTCTCGAATTCCTTGAGAATTGAGAATTGAGAATTTTGTCCTGCATCACCTTGGGTAAATTTTGGTATAAGAGCTTGATGTTTCAACATTACAAGTCAGTCAAGTGAGCCTGCATATATCCTATAAATTATCCTCATAATTCCCATTGTGACCTCTGTTTTTTAATTTAACTGTCATCCCTGACCCTGTGACACCTGGTCAGACTAATGGAACCCATGTGATAGGCATCCGAACTTCCTATACAGTAAATTTTGCTTAAGAATTCTCTTTGAAAGCTTTGCAACATGATACAGCCAGTACAAGTCACAATTTCTAGCCAAAAAAAAAAAATCACATAGATTCTCTAAACAAATAACAAAATAAAAAACAACAAAGCTGTGGTAATGATTAGAGTTTTATTATTTGAATCACTATTCATTCCCATCATTGTAGCATTCTTTTCTTTGGTTAAAGGATAAGATTCTAATGTCATTCACATAAAAAGTTGCTGTCAATAAAAGATGTAATAGACAGACAAAGATAACAAGCGTACTGAATCATACCTACATTTTAAGCACAGGTAAAATTTTGGATGATCTTGATAAAAGAGCAATAAAATAATAATTACCTCATTGTATTGCCTAAAAAGCCACTTTGACAAAGTAGACCACCTTCGAGATAATGCAATGCTTGGATGATTATAGAACTGTTCAGCATGCCGCAGGAAGAGAAACACTAACATGAATATGGCAATAAATGGAGAAAGAAGAAGCATTGCAAGCCCAACAACCTTCAGCCTTCTCTTTAATGTCATAGGATTAGAAATAAAGTCCCTTTTCAAGCAGAAGTTTCTGCAGAAAGAGAACATTCAAATTATGGAATCATCATAGATCATGGAAAGCATAGAGGATCATCAGCATTCTGTCATGCACCTTTCGAATGAAGCCACCAGGTAAATTTAGCAACTTTTACAATTAATGCATGATGCATCAGACTGGTTGAATAATTAAAAAAAATATTGTAAAATGTTTCCAAAAAAGAGAGGGAAAACTGTTTTCCTTGCACTCATTGCAGAAGTTAACAAGGTAGATCATGCTGAATATGTAAGTATGAAATTGAAAATACACATCTCATGTGAATATATGTTCAAGACTTCTATCAAAGCAAGTTATTCATGCTTTATATGCAACATATGTTACATACCGATCAAACATGCTCTGCAGGATGCACCAATTTAAGGCCCACTCAAGGGTCTTTGTCAGTATCAAACGATGTTGTCTTCCATCTGAGCCAATTTTGACCATTGGCCCAACACCAGGAACCCACTGGGAGACTGGGAATGCAAGCACCCCCTTGTTGAGCATTCCAATCAAGTAGTTCTCCTTGCGCATCAATCGCATCACAATATCATGAGCAGAGAGATCCTTAACCACACAAAGCTGCTGTGAACTTTGCAGTCGAACAACCTTTTCAAGAATTGTTGCCCATGGCATTGTTTTAATTTCATCGTCCGTAACATGGAGACTGCAAGAAGAGAATTACCTTGCTTATTGTAATGTAATGATGAAGTTAACAAAATACAAACCAAAAACAAAGACACTTTAAGCAAAAGACAAAAGAATGCTTTTAAGCCATTCAATGTTTATATAGATAAAATTATTCTCAGTCTTACTTGTTGTAATAAAAGTGACGAATCCCCAGAGTGTCCTTTAATTGAGCAAAAAACCTCAAAAAACAAAAGATCCAATAAATGGACAATAACCCTAAATATCCAACAATGATAGCTCTGGTGAGTGTTAGAGGGGTTAATGGGTGTTGATGAAGAGCTTCCTTAACAAGATCACAGGGCTTATTTTTAGATTCAATGGCATCCATCCCACACTTCGCATTCCAAAGAAAATTCCAATCAACTACTAATAAGAAGAATCCAGAGTAAACAATGACAAAGGCTAGCATTAGAAGCTCAAATATCCATTTTATAATGATTGACCGAAGCCCTTTCTGAGAATAGTAGCTGTAAAGCCTTTCAAAGAACAGGTCCAAATCAGCAATCGGTTCCACATTCAAACTCTCACCATAAAGAAGCCCCGAAGGGCTCTCACTTCCAGGACTTGGTGGTACCCTTCCATAGTCAGACAATTCAATTTCAGGAGGCACATCCTTAAGCAAGCTCTCTGCCAAAGATGATTCACCACGCCGTTTCCATTTGAATATACTGAGAGGATTTGCACCGTTTGGCCCACTGAACATCATTCACAAAGACTGACAGTAGGCAAATACAGCCTGTCCATTCCCCGAACCAATTAAAACTATTAAGGAAATTTTCTGTAAAGAATGCCAAATTAGCACCTGTGATCATGAATTAAAATCATTTACATGTCAGCAAAAACTAAGAA
Organism: Lithocarpus polystachyus; assembly: GCA_033629205.1. Lineage (NCBI taxonomy): Eukaryota > Viridiplantae > Streptophyta > Magnoliopsida > Fagales > Fagaceae > Lithocarpus > Lithocarpus polystachyus. The sequence continues at coordinate 43,911,062 of CM066170.1, read as the reverse complement.
AACTAGTAACAACAAAACCAGGAAGATCCACAATAAACATGCACTACAATCAGTTAATAAAATCAGTCAAATGATGGTCATCCATAATAATTAGATGACAAATTCATCCCAAATTATGTCTAAATCGTGAAGAATTTAGTTACTTTGGATAACAACTAAAATTTATAAACTTCACAGGACACAGGAAGAAAAATCTAAGCCATTGAACTTGTATATATATATGTTACATAGAACTCAGGAAAGTCAATGGTATCAACCTGGCACTTGTAATAAGAATTAGAATATTGCATTCTTTTTCTTTTGCATAAGAATCATAAGATATAATTTTAATCATAAGATATAATTTTAACACTGTTAAGATAGAGGAAGGGAGAGATGGTAGGGAAGAACTTAAAGGAGATGTAGCTCAGATGGTAGAGCGCTCACTTAGCATGCAAGAGGTATGGGGATCAATACCCCGCATCTCCATTTATAATGACGATGGATAAATGACCCTAACTTATCAAATTTAATAACAAAAGGAAAGGAAGCAACCCATGGCTGTTTTTTCTTTTTTGTGAGTCACAAGATATATTTCTTTCTTTTTTTTCTTTTGAGCTGTGTTAGAAATCCTAGTCTACCCCCTCTACCCTATAATGCTTCCCCTGTTGCTTGAACCTGTGATCCCCCACTCCCCTGAGCTACTGAGCTCTTACTTAATTGACACCAAATAAGGTGGAGGGTGAAGCCATGGATTCAAGATCCACTTAGATGTTTGTGTAAGATACCAATAAAATTAAATTTAAAAAAAAAAAAAAAAAGAAGAAAAAAAAGTCACAATATAACATAAGAGAGGCCATCTTTTCACCATAAAGAGCAATAAACGGATTCAGGATACAACAAGGCAACCTATAAGCAATCTAGAATATAGCATGCATTTTAGATACCAAATCTCACAAAGTATCTCACAACCTTCTAATAAAGACTTGTATTATAATAAAAAGGATGAGGAGACGCATTGAAGCATAAGCCATTGAACTACCAGTAATTAATAGTATGTATGACCAATACAAAAGCAAATAATGCAAGTGTCAGAAAAATAAATAAATAAAGAAGGGGGCAAAATCATATATATCTGGCTGCATCGTATCAAAAGGTTCATATTCTAAAAAAATGCAATGCTGATGAACATTTGTAGTAGATCTTTAGTATAATAGACCTTTTTTTTTTATAGGAAAATGTAATTCAGTGGATACATTTTCATTAAGTGTAGTTCTTTATCAAAGATCGTATCCCAAATTGGTACTAATCTTGGACAAAAATAAGCATCCAAATTCAACAAAACCTTATTTAGTGCCACTAACAAATTGGATTTCCTCTACCAATCCTGCAAACGTAGCAATACAAAGATGTAAATTAAGGGTAAGTTTGTTCATCAAGAGAACAGAAAATATACTAAAATTAAAAATAAGTAATACTAAAGAGTGATGCCTTCTAATCTATTCTATGAGACAATACACAGCATCTTTCCAAGTCAGATTTGGTTTACCACAAAGGGGCAAATACAATATCTCCATGAAGAGAGAAAGAGAGGCAAGAAACTGCTATAATGTCATGCCCAAAAAGGGTAAGGATCTGGAGATAGATGAATTCCAAAATAGAATCGCAATGTGTACTTCCCAAAACATGCAGCCAATCAAATTAAAAAATTTTAAAAAAAAAAGATACTTTTACACGAGTTCCCATTCAGCTCTATATCATTAGTAGCCCTTAGGCTCACTGGAACAATTTATCAATGCAGAAGGGATTTCTTCATTGGAAATTGGAACACAGGTTTGCAGCTAGTACATTATATTACCATTACATGCACTTCAATCCGCAGCCCAAATAGATACATATATGATTTTATTATGCTTGAAGAATGCTAGTCTTAACTTCTTAATTTAAAATATCAGTATATGAAACCCATAACGTTACATCATTACCTAACTGTCCCTAAACCGACCCCCACTAACTGAAAAACATCCTTTTGATATTATGACTGCACAGGACGTAACAAGTCAAAGTGAAAATACGACATCCTTATGAAACAGAATGAAGTCCAAATACAAAGAACAAGCTAATATTTGAACAGGCACATTAACATGATGAATTGAAACACACTACATTTCACCAAACTTTTGTGTGGAAGAAATTTATAAGAACTAAGAAGCATATTAAAAAAATAATAATAATAATAATTCACTAACCAGTTGATATAAACTAAACAATGCAATGACTCAAAGTTGAGTTTCGCAGAAAAGCCAATTCAATCAGCACCTCTACAAAAAATAAAATCAGTTATAGAGTCAGAACCCAAGCCAAATATAGAAATAAAACAGAACCCAGAAGATCTTTTGTCATATAAATAAACATATATACCAATTCCCAATTGGGTTTTCAGAGGAAAGTACAAAAATTACAACTTTTCTACAACAACATATCAACATAATCCAAAAACTAGACCAATCTTGCTCTATGATTGTTTCCTTGACACCTTTTAAGCGCAATTAGCTAGAAAGGAGCTGGGTTTTGTAACTAGGAGCCAAACAGAAATACACATGTAAATACAAAATTACAAAAAGCACTTCAAAGTTCAAACCCATAAAAAAAAAATTTTTTAAAAACACCACGAATTTTCAGAGATAAAGTTAACAGTTATAATATTAGATTGCACAACATGATAGGTTAAAAGAACCGTACAACAAGTATATCTAAATTTGCTGCAGAAAACAAAAAATTACCTGAGACCCACGAAAGAATAAGAGTAACCAGACCAAGAGAGCAACAAATAAAGGAGATTAAGTGAATTTAAACGGTACCCAGAAAAGAATTTGATGTAAAAACAACGAAAATCAATGAATTTCAGAGGTTGATTTGAGAAAGACGAAGCAACAAGGTATTGATTGAAGCAGAGGAGAAACCGAAGAGAAAGAGAGAGAGAGGGAGAGAGGGAGAGAAGAGGACTCAGGTTTGTTTGGTTGCGTGGAAGAAAGAGGAATTTTGTTGATTTTTTTTTTTTTTTTTTTTTAATGATGAGAAACAGGGAGTCTCGGTGTGTATGTGTGTTGTCTTTTTTTAATGTGCTTTCGTTTGGGTCTCTCTCTCGGTATTTGTGTTGAGGAAGGAGACGTGAAGTTGGGGTAAATACTTTTACATATTACATGGTACATACCCCCAAAACACTCTTTCAAATAAAAATAAAACACAACAAAATAAGAACTCTTTAAAGTTCTTACCAAAAAAGAAAAGAACTCTTTAAAGTTTAAACTACCTCGATCTTTTCTTTTCTTTATCTCTTTTTAGCTTTTATTAAGGTTTCTCCAAAACCAAAAACAAAATAGATTTTATTAAGGAAATAAAACTATAAAAATAAAAAAATAAAAATCTGATTTACATTCCATTTAAGTGTCTAATTTGGCCATCTATCTATATGCTCTTTCGTCTTACATTTTTTTTTTTTCCTATTATTTGTGAGCTTCACGAGTCTCCTATTTATTTTATTTAGTTTTTAACTTTTAAGTTTAAAAATGTTTTAAATCAGGTTTATAATACATTACAACTACAAAATGACCAAATCTTTATAGTTGTAGACCGGGGTTATAAACAGCGGACACTAGACACACACAACCAATGTGGGATAAACATCCCTAATTTTTTTTAAGTAAACAGTAATACTTATTAGAACACACATAATAATAATAATAATAATAATAATAATAATAATAATAATAATAATAATAATAATAATAATAATAATAATATCATTGTTTTAAACCAGGTTTATAATACATTACATAACCAGAGTACAACTACAAAAGGGTATGACCTTTGTAGTTTATAGTTGTAGACCGGGGTTATAAACAGCGGACACTAGACACACACAACCAATGTGGGATAAACATCCCTAATTTTTTTTAAGTAAACAGTAATACTTATTAGAACACACATAATAATAATAATAATAATAATAATAATAATAATAATAATAATAATATCATTGTTTTAAACCAGGTTTATAATACATTACATAACCAGAGTACAACTACAAAAGGGTATGACCTTTGTAGTTGTAGACTGAAGTTATAAACAATGGACACTAGACACACACAACCAATGTAAACCTGATTTAAAACACTAATATTATTATCTTCATGTGTGTTCTAATAAATATTATTGTTTACTCAAAAAAAAGTTTTAAAGATGTGGGGTTAGCAACATATTGTAATTATTTTTAAAAAAAAAAGTTTGAGAACTGCTACATCTACACCATTTTCACAACAAATATTAAATTGCAAGTTATTATTAATTATAATTTAAACTTACAATTAAAATTACTTTTTTACCTACCAATATCAGCTAGTAACAACATGTTATTTAGTATTTGATGTGAAATTATTATGAACATAACATTTTTCTTTAAGTTTTATCTACCGTATTTTCAGTAAAAAAAATTCAGTAAAAAACTAAATAAATTGTTTTCAAACAAACACTAAAATGAAAGCTTTTCCCAAGAAAAAATTAAATGTTTTACTTGTGTTTGGACGAATTTTTAATCTTTTTCCATAATGAAATATTTTTAAATATATTTGTATTAATATTTCTTTTCATCAATTTATTTTATTTAACAAACAAGATGAGTAAAAATATAGTGTCCTCAAATGATGGAATTTTATTTTTAAAACTTTTATATGGTTGTAAATATATATATATATATATATATATATACACACCAACTAATTGTGGTGATTTATTATAAGTTGTGACAGTAATTTTCTTTTTCTGTAATCTTTTTTTAAATTTGTAAATTCATTAATTCAAGGTCAAATTAAATAAGTTCCCAAAAAGAAAAAAAAATGTCCAGCTAATTAGCAATTTAGCCTCATTGTTTATTAAAATCCAAATAATGTTATAAATACAAACTAGTTTATAATCTGCTGATATGGTGAATGATTATTGGTAAATAAAAAAGTGATATTAATGATGAGTTTAGATAAAAACCAATAAAAAGTTGATCACATCAACATTTTGTAAAAATATTGTATCTCAATACAATATTGTCGGGTGTGTTCATAAAAAGTTTAAAGTTATTACTAAGGAAGTCAATACCGTACCAAAGGCTGGACCGATTGGGCTACTGGTACAACATATTTCAGGTACCGGTCAATACCGGTGTACCGTTTTGGGTTTATGGCTATTTTATATATTTAATACACACACACACACACACACACACACACAATCTCTATTTACCATAAAACATTACCTCCTGTTTACAATAAAACATTACTTCAATTGTTCATTGCATACAAAGAAAAAAAAACACAATATATATTAAAAAAAAAAAACTTTATTGTTCATTGCATACAAAAAAAAAATAATACAAATAATTAAGTTAACACAAACTACATAGGATCATCTACTCCCATCCATCAAAATGATCTACTTCAGGGCCATAATATACATGAGTATTACCATTTTGCCCTTAAAAAATTGCCACAATTACAAACAAAAAAAAAAAAAAAACACACACACACACACACACACAACATTTTGTGTTTCAGTCTGGTACGGTTGTAATTCGCTGGTATGGCCGGTACGAGGCCGATATAGCCGGTATTTTTTCCGTTACGAAATAGGAGTGTACCTGTATCGGTGCACTGGCCAGTATGGTATGTACGGGCCGGTACGGTACGATATCGACTCTCATGGTTATTACACAAATAATAATATTAATAATAATTAATGAGATTAAAAATGGGCCCTATCAGCTCTTCGTTATCCGAAATTTGGGTCAATTGGGCTGTAGTGAAATTTTCTGCCAAACGCACTAGAAGGGTTTTGTTTCTTTAGTAAAAATACATTTTTATCCCTATATTTTAAAGCATCCACAATGAAACTGCCAAATTCCAAGTGTAAGAAAAATTTAAGATAGTTGGATCAAATAGCTCAACAGCCTTTTAAACATGTAAACTTGTAAAAAATTTTGTCATAATGCTACAGTACCATCATAAATATACGATGGTATTGTAGCACTATGGTATGTACAGATATTATTTTTTTATTCCGAAATTTCTCTCCTCTCTCTCATTATTTCTCTTCTCTTCTCCCTCTATCTTCTCTCTTTCTCATCTGCTCTCTCCTCTCTTCAGACTCAAACACCATCCTCCTCCCAAATCCAACATCACACATCAATGATTAAACCTAAACAAAACCGCATTAGAGACAAAACACTAGATAGCAACCTCAAGCTTCGGTGTAAGCTCAAGCTTCAAAGAGCCCAATTCAGTACAATCTCAAACTTTCGTGTCTTTTTAGGTAAAATTTTGAGACCAATTCGGCTAGGGATTGTGGGTTTGTGACTGATGTGGTCGTGGGTCAGGTTGTGCAGCGACGGCAAGGGCAAGGGATTGTGGCAGCATGGGCCTGATGGCTTGGGCGCCACCAATGAAGCATAACCCCTCTCTCTCTCTCTCATCTGGTGGTTTGTTGGGGTTTGGCTATAGGTTTTGGAGTTCGGTTTGTTGGTGATTGGTGGTTTCTGATTTTGGTTTGTTGGCGTGGTGGTGGTGATTTTGCTATGGATTTTGGATTTTGATTTTGCTATGAATTTTGGCTGAGTGACGAGACTAGGATTTTAGGTGGGTAGGTGGGTGGTGTAACTATGTTGCTCAGCAGAGGTAGGTGGTGTGACTGAGAAGCTGGACGATGATAGTGGTAGTGGTAATGGTGGTGGTGGGTGGTTGAGAGAGTAAGAGAAATAGAGATCAGAGAGAGAAGTTAGAAATATTTTTATATTATTTCAATGTGTAGAATGGTAAAATAAAAGTTGGGATGCTAGGTATATTGTAAAATAATATTGTATAATTGATAAAGTAGGTTTTTGAAATAGTAAAATAGGATGGGATAGCATTTCTTATTGTGGATGCTCCTACTTATGTTTTAAATCTAGACCTTAAGTTGTTATAACTTCATTTGGGTCTATATATTTTTAAACTTGTTGTCATCTTAGTTTTTTTTTTTTTTTTTTTTTCATCTTGTTACAAATCCCAGTCAAACCTACTCTACTCATAAACTTGATCATCGGGTTAAAATATTGTAACACCCTTGTCATAAGTTAATCACAATTTTCACATATATAGTTTGTTACTTTCTTCTCCTATAATGCAACAACAATAAAATTATAGTCCCAAAATTTATGGAGCCAGCTATAAAACCTAAACTGATTAGTTAAAGATGGTCTTTTTTTTTTTTAAGAAGTGCTACATTCACAATATTTTCATAACAAATCACATATGGTAAGTTGTTATTGATTTAAATTTGAGTTCACAACTTAAATTACTTTTTTGCCAATCCATAACAACCTATCACTTAAATTACTTTTTTTCTTCTATTTTATTTTATCTGAAATTTTACTCTTTGTTATTTCCTTAATTGACATATCTTTTTTTTACTACTTGTACTAATATCATTTTGTGTTATACTCTACCTTTTTTATTTTTTTCTCCCATAATAATTGGCTAAAAGATGATGTAGTGGTTTAGAGCATTAGCAATGGGGAATTGTATTCCTACTCTATTATACAACTCCAAACACCTACTTTATCATTATACAATACCATTTTACCATACCTCCAGCATCCCAAAATTCTATTTTTATTAAAATATTATTTTTTAATTTTTTTTATTATTTCTTTCTCATCTTTCTGTTCAACCACAACTTTTACAGAAAACACTATCCTCTCCTCTGGTCCCTCTCCGACCATCAACACCATCCTCTCCTTTGGTCCCTCTCCGACCATCACCGGAGCAATACACCACCATCAACACCAAAAAAAAAAAAAAAAAAAAAAAAAAAACCAAAACAAAACCCAAACCATCAATCACCAAACCACTATCATCAATCACCTCCACGGCTCCACCTTCATCAATCACCAAACCAACCAATCCGCACCGATCAACCACCACGCCCAACCGCACCGATCAACCAATCCGCACGGATCAATCACCACACCACCGCACCGATCAACCACCACACCACCACTGCACTCGATCAACCACCACGCCGAACCCAAACCCGCACGCGCGCGCCGAACCCAAACCCACACCACCACACTCGATTGCCGCCGTCAGCCGACCGATCTGCACCGAGGTGAAGCTTCAGACTTCAGAGATGAGAGAGCAGATGGAGAATCAGAGATGGAGAAGATGTAGATGGAGATGGAGATGGAGGTGAAGCTTTGGAGATGGAGATGGAGGTGAAGCTTTGGAGATGGAGATGGAGAAGCTTCGGAGATGAAGCTTCGGAGAGAGGAGAGAGCAGCTGAGATGAAGCTTCGGGTTTGGGTTTGGGTTTGGGTTTGAAGAGAGGAGAGAGCAGCTGAGATGAGAAAGAGAGAAGGAGGAGAGAGAACAGAACGGCAATAATGAGAGGGAGGAGAGAGAAATTTCTATTAAAATATTATTATTATCTTTACCATTGTGCTACAGTACAATTCTAAAGATAGAATTGTACTGTAGCAGTATTGCAAAAAAATTTGCAATACTTGGGTTTAGAATTTCCGGATGGAGTGGTTTTTGAGGCTTAAAATGTCATATTTACCTTAGATTTGGCATTAGCATTCCCCAATGCTAATGCTCTAAGACTCTTTAGGTGTATGTAACTTATCAACAAATAAAAAAGTTAAAATTTAAAATTGTACAAAACCTTAGGCAACCTAAGTGCACTTTGACATAACTTAGAAATTAAATATTATTTTAAGAAGCATGTTGACCATTTACTTAAGTAAAACTTGGATCCAAGGAATTTAAGTAGGTGTAATTAGCATTCTGAGTTAAATATTTTTTTTATTGATAAACTCGATAGTTACAATAGAGGAGAGGATGGAGGCTTGAACATTAGATTTTTTCATTGGAAACATTAAGAGGTGCCAATCAATTAAGCTATAAAGCTCTTGACGAGTCAAATAAATAAGTGAAATTACTAATTGAGTAGGCTATTTTTTGGATGGACCAAAAAACCTAACTCTTACTCTCTTAAACATAATATTTTGTGTGAGTTTCAGTTAGCTTAACTGGTAAAGTCTCTTATAGTTGAATAAGAGATTCGGAGTTCAATCCCCACCTACACCAAAAATCGATTGGTGTCTTGGTTTGATGATAAAAAGTTATTATCAAAAGCGAACGTTATAGGTTGAAACTCTCTAAAAAAAAAAAAAAAAAAGCATAACACTTTTTCTAATCTCCTCCTTTTCATTAAGCGACCACTTCCCCCCAGCCTCCTTTTCTTTCTTACTCCTCTCCCAAGAGTTGTCTTCTTGATTTCTAGTTTTGGGTCCAAGTCCCCAAGTTTGCTGCACCTAGTGGTGATTAATAAAAATTTAGGAGGAAAGAGCTCCTCATATTTGATCAAGCAAGGTTGAAGTCTAATTCAATATTTGATATGTATCTTCATTTATTTATTGGAAGACGTGTGTGTCCAGCATTCTTCAAACGCTTTTTTATTTATTTGGTTTAGGTATGTGTAATTCTAGTATTCCACGTACCAGACAGTTACAGAAAGGAATAACTAAGAAACTGTTGGTCCTTGATGTGGATGGCAATATCGTTAGACTGGGAATCATGGAGGTAGAGATTTGACCATGTAGGGGGAGAAATTGTGGTAAGTATTAATCACACCAAACCTAAGTAATGTAAACTATAAGGTTACATTTGGTGGACTGTAATAAGCTGGACTGTAATAAGCACTGTAACGTAAGAGTTATTTCAAGGTTTAGCTATTCGGTAATTTGGTTATGTTTTTATTATAGAGAGTAGCCGTTCCTTATGAATAGCTAAAGGTGACAATTTGTGTTCGCGAGTCGGGTTCATGTTATGTTGATCTATGAGTACTCGGTTATATGGGTTGACTCAAATCTGACCTATTTAGTAAACGTGTCAAGAGTCCTCAACTCTAACTCAGCCCGACATGTTTAACCAATTTAATTAACAAGTCATATAAAAGCCAATATAAATGATCCGTTTAATAACCTGTTTGATTAATAGGTCATACCTGACCTGAATAACCTATTATCAGTTTCTATATATCTAAAATTAAAATTAAAATACAATTACAATCATAAATATAGTAATAAACATATAATTACAACAAAAAATTAAACAATAATAACAAAATTTAATTTCTTTATAACCTAAACGGGGCAAATGGATTAAACTGGTTTATATGTTGAACACAAACACGACCCGTTTATTAAACAGGTCAACCGTGTCAACCTAAATATGACCCGAACTCGTTTAGCCTCAACCCATGACTTGTTTATAAATAGGTTAGTCGTGTCAGGTTCACAAGTCGTGTCAGATTTTGCCACCTCTCATAATAACTATTCTTTAAAATGAGGAATAATTATTTCTCTCTAAAAGGGTTGTAATAGTTATTCCCTAGTAGATGTAATAGTTTCTAAAATTAATATATTTCCAAACAAACAAATTTTCCATATGTATATAACAACTATGAAAATAAAAAATATCCAAAAAATAACCAATATCTCTCTCAAGTTTAAAAAATATTATTTTTTAGAAAATGTAATTGTATGAGTAATATATTTCCTAAAATATACCTTAAGTTTGATTCTAATGTTACAACTCATAAGTCACAACCAAACTTCTAAATAAGTTTAGTTATTCCATCACAACACATTTTATTCCTAGTAATAAAGGCTACTATTCTTAAGTAATATAAGCTCTTATAGAACCTTCTTGGATCGGGAGGGCTTCAGGATAGTTTTCTCTAGGAAACGTGTATGGACTCCCTAATAATGACTATGGCCACCCTCGATATGATTCAACTCGTCTGTTGGACGTTTGCCTCTTACACTCCTCCTTGCTGAGATTTGAGCTTCAATACGATTAGGTACAAGTTGAATCGTATCATATGTGGCCATGGGCATTATTGGGGAGTCCAAATACAGTTCCTAGAGAAAATTATCGTATGAGTTCTCCCAATACAAGAAGGTTCTATTGGAAGGGCACCTTGAACGATTATAGAAGCAGGTGGCTTCCATATTAATACTTACACAGTTTCTCTTTCTCTGCATGCTCAAATCTACGTATGTGATTCCCAGTCTAACGACATTGCCATCCACATCAGGGACCAACAAAAACAACTCGAAGATAATAGCTAGAAGTTAAATGTATATAAACTCTAGACAACGAATTAAGTTGAAGTTGCATTTACTTGTGTGCTACCTAAAAGCAAACATGCGTTTATTGTTTCACTATGAACATGGATGAATATTGATTATTGGAATTTATCATGCTTCTCAAGTCAAATGAATTTTCAAATTATAGAAAATTTAATTACCACTCCTTGAACCTAATGCTGGATTGAAATTCTTGGATTTGATGTTTGGCATAACTAGTATATGAAAACCAAAATTTTGGATCACAATGGTATTATTTGGCCCTATTTAACTATTTTATAAAATTACAGTACAATGTTACCAATCGGGTAAGTTATGCACATGTTGTAGTTAAATCTTTATAATAAATACTACTCCATCAACTAATTTTGGAAGCTGGAGATTATTTGAATGCATCATTGGATTTAATATGAATCAATGCTAACTACAAAATGACTACTACAAAAATTAGAATAATTTCTCTCTTTGGATCTTATTTTTTTCACAAACAGAGTTGAGTTTGTTAGCTTATGAGAATCTTAAAAAATTATAGATTAACAATTTGAGCTGAAAATTTATGATAACTAAGACACTTTCCTATATATATATATATATATATATATTTATATATGTAAACTGCACAGCGACCAAAGCTAATTAGATAAATATAGGTGGATGAAAAGAATTTTACAAATGGTATAGCAAGCAATTCATTTAGTTTGGAAGTAGAATTAAAAGACTAAGATTTTGTAAAACTTTTGTGAATTTTTTGTTTGTAATTTTATTTAAACATTTTTGACATGCGTGATACTGTGATGATGATTATTATCCCAATGATCAAAAGTGTTTTATTTTGGAGAAAGATTTTAAAATGAAATTTTAATTTCCCTTTTGTTATTTGGAGAAAGAATTTTTCATCAACTTAACATAATGATCAAGTGTTCATAATGAAAACCGAATAATTAAGTGCTTTCATAAACTTAGAAAAAATAATGGTCTGTTAGGATTGAGAGGAAGGAAAGGGGAGTAGAGTAGATTAGATTTAGCACAAAATTAACTTATTTTTAACCAACTCTACTCTTCTCCCCTCCATTCTCTATCTTTTGCCCCTCCATCCAAACAGGCATGCATGTTAACCAAAAAATTAAAAATGTTTTCATAAAGTGTTCATTATGAAAAGTTAAGGGCAACATTACTAGGGTTTAAATAATATATATTTTCCTAATAACTTAAAACGGGGAAAAATGTAGTTATTTTGAGCACAAAACTGGAGATGGGAATAGACTACGTACAGAGTATAGAGTACTACTAGAGTAGAGTCCTCGTACACAGCCCCAGGGCGAAAGCACACAGAACAGAAGCAGGTTTTTTCACGTAAGAACATACAGTATTTCTGTTGAATAAATCGGTACAATGTTTCCTACTCAAAAAAACTGCTTTAATCATTGGTACGTTGGCAAAATACCTCAACGGTAGAGAGTCTGAAATTGGTTGTGCTTGCCAGTTAAAAAACACAAGAACAAAAATATTTTAAGAAAAAAAAAATCCCTCTCTACGCTATTTCACTCTGTAATGCCGGCATTCTCCACATCAACATCTCCCATTCCTGTGTCTTCCTCCTCTTCACTATTCTCATCATCACTCAACTCTTCATTAGCTTCGCGTAGCTTGGCCATGTGCTCAGCCAGTAGTTTGTCATCCCGTTCGCTCACCTAAAATTGATGCACAATACCAGACACAAAAAGAAAAATAGCAAGTTGTTATGCCAAGTAGAAATCTATTTCGACAAAAACATTGTCATCCCGTTCATCAAGTGTTAAAAGTAAGAGTGACACTCACCGCTCTGGCTGCCTCCTTCACACCAAGTTTTCCCTTGTGCTGTTCTATTGCTTCAGTGCAAGCTATAATTGCTCTGTTGAGAACCGCTATTCCTTGCTCCTGCCCAATCCAAGAAAGAAGTCAATTTCATTTTTTTAAAAATTAAAAAATGAAAAAACAGCTACAGACTATTAGACTCTACAATTGCCTCCAAAAATGTTAAAGAAAAGTTTGCTAAGCTTCCCTAATCTTAGTAAATTGTATTTGATTGGCTGACTAGTTTAGAAAAAAATGAATTTCCCTAATCGTGTTAGGGGGCTAAATATAAATAATCACATGAACACTCAACAAAGGGTTTGCACAAACCTTGTCAAGAGTCTGAGTGGTAAGAACATAAAGTGGAGGAGCAACCAATTTTATTTTAACAGGACAGTCATCATTGCCAGCAGCTTCAGCTTTTCGCATGGCATCCTGCAACACCAAAGATTAAAAAAGTATAAACAGGACAGCAATTTCCAACTCAATGGCTTAAAAAAAATCACACACAGATGTTTATCATAGAAAGAACAAAGAATAAGACCTTGATGTGAAGAACACCATCAAATTGAAAGCATTTCATTTCAATGTCAGCCCGAATCTTCAAAGGTTGGGGGGTCATTCTTCTCCTAATGTTTTTTATTAGAGAATCTTTCACTTCCTCCGATAATGCAGGAACCACCTTAGCTACCTTTAAAACAATTTTAAACACAGCTTTAGCCATCAACAAGAAGAAGGTGCAATAAAACATTTCACAGACAAAATTTACCTCCTGTCCATCAGGACCAATTTCTTTGACTTCACGAGTAAGAGTATTCAGAACAGTATCAGGATCAGTCACAATAATTTTGAATGCCTGCACATAATACAGTTTAGGTCCCCTACTACAAATTTAGAAGATAAAAAACTGCCTCCCAAAGTAATGAACATTCTCACCTCAAAAGCATGACCATATTTCCGGTATAAAGGCCAGCCAACATGGATATACAGATCCTGAAATAAGTAACTTCCATTTAGTAACAACCAATGTAAAGAATGAGAACAAATTTTAAAATCACCATCAGTCAGTAGTTTGGACAAGCATGCAATATTAAAAGGACTTGCATACCAAACAAAACATAACTAAGGCTTTTGTACAGCTGAAAGCCTGAAAGAAAGTTGCCAACAACTATAATTATAAGAAAAAAGTACAAGGTGCAGCTGAAAAAAAAAAAAGTAAAAAGAACAGACCAAGATCTTATGCTTTTCTATAAAAAAAAATGCTATTTTTTATACCCCAAATAAACCCAGTCTTACACGCACTTAATGGCAGGTTGAATCTAATTAGTTCAACCAGCAATTTTAGTGCAATATGCATATACACACACATGCAACCGGCAAGTTTAGGCTCTACTATTAAACAAGAAAAATAATATTATATTTTTTTATGATTTATAAAAAAATTATATATACTTATATAGACATTAGATTGGATTGTATAAGTTTGCAAATGGATACATATGACATAAAATTATTATTTGTACTTTATTAATTAATAAATATCCATTTGTAGTAAAAATTCATAGATTTGTGAAGAGGTAAAACATTTTAGTCATAGATTTCCTTTAATAAAGTAGCTTGTGAACAATATCTAGTTTGTTTGACAAGAAAACAAACCAAAATTGAACATGTAATCTTGTTTAGTGATGAACTCAAACTCAACTGGTGTTCACAATATGATTAAATGAACAATGCTGAAATTTTCATACTTGCCTTGGTTCGGCCATTTACAGCCCTAATTAGAAGAAATTGCAAGTTGCCCACAGAGAACTGCCTAATACAGGATCTAAGTGTCAACACAGAGGGAATCCTTAATCAAATTAACAGCTTAAACCCAAACTGGAGAGTTTGTATCTCTCTCTCTCTCTCCCTATCTCTCTCTCTCGTGCGTGCACACACCCATTCATAAATGCATATGCTAGTCCTATATGGCAATGCATCATGGGAAGAAATTGCAAGTAGCCGACAGAGAACTGCCTAAAACAGGAACTACAATGGTTTTCCTAATATGCTAACAGAGAACTGCCTGAAATAAGCACTAGAATGGTTCTAATCCCTACTTAGTGTCAACAGAGAACTGCCTAAAATTACTTGCTTACAATTTGCAATCTACCAAGTAAGCAAAAAATTTTAAAAAATGAAAGTGCTTGATCCAGCAGCAACAATGGTAATTTAACCAGAACATCATCTCAACATTAATGCCAGTTTCATAACTACAGCAACATGGATCACATTCACAATTTTGCTTCTTGGCCTTAATCAAACATACCCCAAAGGCCAGTAATCCCCAATTATTGCTACTATACACATCCAAACCAGAAACAACCATTTTTGCTTAGTTGAAGCAAACTTTCTCATTTTTTTGAATCTCATACTCAAATTCTATTCATCACTTCTCCCCAGTTTTGTTAGTGCCCAAACAATCAAACCAGGAAAACTAATCAATAAAGAATTAGCAAATAAAATAGAAAAACCCCCTCCCAGAACAAAGAAACCCTAACATCATAAAGCTAAAAAGCATCGCTCTTCTTTAAAACCCTAAAATTCATCAATTTTGAGACAAACGCAAACCAAAAAAACCCCCCACCCACCCAACACAGTCACATAAGCCAAACAACTCATACTCTAAAACCCAAAGAATCAAAATTCTACACAAAACAAACAAACAACAAGAGCGAGATCAAAAGACAGGAAAATCAAAAACGAAACCTATCAAACTAAATCAAATACTCCCACTCAAAGTCACCGTTCTCCAGTTTTTTCTCAGCTCCCAAACACTCAAACAAGAAAAACCTCAATCATATTCGCTAAAAAAAAAACCCTAAAATCATACATACACCTAAACATCTTTCCCCTAAAACCCTAAAAAATAAACTCCTCAATCTTAGAAACAAAAGCAATCCAAAAACGAAGCCCATCAAACTAAATCAAATATTCCCACTCAAAGTCACTTTTCTCCTGTTTTCACAGCTCCCAAACACTCAAGCGTGGTAATAAAGAACCCTAAAATCAAACACAAGCACGGTTAAACCTCTTTCTCCTAAAACCACAAAATTCCTCAATCTAGATTTGAGTAAAAGCAGTTTGTACCTCCAAATCGATAGACATAGTCTCAGCGACGTGACGCATAATGGAGTGAACAAGCTTGCTCTTATTGTACCTCTCCTCGCAAGCCTGGATATCTTCTTCGGAGACTCTCCTCTTGCTAAGGTCGATGTAGCCCTTCTCTTTGTCCACACGGAGCACCATCACGGGCTCGATCCGACCCACCTTGATGAGACTGCTGACGCTCCGAATCCGACGCCGCGAGAGCTCGGAGAACAAGATCATGCCCTCGATGTTGTTGTACTCGAGGAGGGAGACGTAGGCGCCCATGTCGGCGATGTTCTTCACCTGAATCATCACCGCCATGTCAACCTCCGGGTACTTCGCCTCGTACATTCGGCACTCCAGGTTTGGAGTTTGCGAAGCCATGGCTGTGTCTCTGTGTGTGTCTGTGTTTTTGAGATTTTTTTCCCCTTCGAGGAAGGTTAGGGTTTTTGAGTGATAGAAGATAAGAGCTTTTTGGGGTTTGGACTCTCACACAACACAAGATTTGAGATGCGTTGCAGCGTGAGAGAGCGTGAGAGAGTTGTATCAATGAGAAGAGAATAATTGTGATTGTACGAGGCCAAGGCTTGGGCTCGGGCTCGGGCTCGGGACTCGGGACTTTTGGGCTTTAATAAGATATTCAATATATTATTCCTAAACTTTAAGATGATCATTTTTTACCTCTAAATTATTAAAAATTTCATCTTTCGACGTTATGCTCTTGAAAATTTTTTTTATGTCCATCAATTTTATTAAAAGATTTTTTTTTTTCATCCCTAAATTATTGAAAAATTTTCTTTTTTCATTCTTATTTTTTGTCTCTAAACTATTAAAAAAACTCTTTACAAATTTTAGAAAGGAAAAAGAATTAACTAAAAAAATAGTCCAATTTGGCCATTTTTATTGTATTGGTTTAGGTTCGGTTTCTGATTGAACCAACAGGTCAAATTCGGTTTTTAAAACTATGATACGAAGCTAAATTATATTTACAACTACGTTTTGTTTTGTTTTGTTTTCAATTCTATTCTATTCTATGCTAAGTGAAAATTAAAATAAATAAATAAAACTAGATAGATAGATTGAAATTATTGCATTTTTGTGATGTGGGTGGGTATTAATTCTCTTTTGTTCTTTTTTCCATGATTTGGGTTTTGATTATTTGTGATTGATGAGCATTCAAAATTTGACTTATTGAATCCACATTAATTTAATATCAATTCTGAGCAATTCAACTTGTTCAAAGCAGTTATTTGGGCTTGTGTGCCTATAGGATCTCTCTCTCTCTCTCTCTCTCTCTCTCTCTCTCTCTCTCTCTCTCTCTCTCTCTCTCTCTCTCTCTCTCTCTCTCTCTCTCTCTCTCTCTCTCTCTCTCTCTCTCTCTCTCTGGGCCATTAATTGGTATGGGATTCTTAAGGCCCAGTAAATGTGAGTGGGAATTCAAAGTTTAAATAATATTTAAGATAAGATGCCTTAAACAAGGTCTCTCTCTCTGGGCCATTAATTGGTATGGGATTCTTAAGGCCCAGTAGATGTGAGTGGGGAATTCAAAGTTTAAATAATATTTAAGATAAGATGCCTTAAAGAAGGTATGCGATGCTAAAACATGAATGTTAGGGTTTATCATTTTTACATCTTTTTTTTACAATTATTGATATGATCTATTGTAACTGGAACGATATCACTTTTACCTAAGTTAATTTTGACACTGCTTTTATCATTACTAATCATACCAAGTCATGTCATCAACCATAAAAATTGTTGTGCTCCTAAACTTATTGGCATTAGAGCATTAGCATTGATGGTGCTAAAGGCCAAATTGCTAATTTTAGCAACCAATATAACAAAAATGAGACTGCAATGGTGGTATTATTGCTAATATTTTTAACACTTGATCTACAATGAATTGCCATAAATGGGCACTGTAGCTCAAAGCTAGGAAAAAAAAAATTTTATTCACTTCTCCTATTATGTTCAGCTTTATTCTCCTCTTTCTTTATTTTTTTTTCTTTCTTCCTCCAACTGCCATTACGAATGGCAATTTTGCCCCGCCCTTCCCTGCTTCGCCTCACGTGAGTTTTCCTCGCCCCTCAAATGTGGTGGGGAAGGGATGGGGCGAGGTTTTAGCCTTACACCACAAGGCAGGGCATGTATGGGTTTAGACTCTTTAGACCCAACCTATCCCGCCCCAGCCCGCATTGATAAGGATTAAAATGTACATTTTTTATACTCTAAAACTCTACTATTTAAACAAACATATCATTAGTTTATTTTATTCTACCCAACAAGGCTTTTTGCCTCTCTCTCTCTCTCTCTCTCTCTTTTCTTCTAGCAAGGTTGGAAATAAGGTACTAATTTTTAACATTTTCTTTTGTTTTTATTTTAACAAATTTGTATACTATGGAATCATTGATTTTGTATTATGAGATTTATGTTTTTGTTGTGATATTGTCTTGTTAAACACTTTAATAATATTATTCAATTTTTGCTAAAAATTAGTTTGATTTGATGGGATAAATTTATTTGTAATTTCAAGTATATTTTTTTTAACGAATAGGTTTTATAAAAAAAAAAATTGCAATAATTGTGGGCAAATTAACAAAAAGTAGAGTTTTACGGGGTGGGGCAAGGGCTTCAAGAGGTCCAAGGGGCAGGGATGACACAAGAGATTTTTCCCATCATGTGAGGCGGGATGGGGATGGGATAAGACAAAACCATGAAGGGCGGGAGCGAAGACCCCATCCTTCAGACCTGCCTCGCCCCATTGCCATCCCTAACTGCCACTGACACCCTCTACCCCTTTTGCCCAGCCGCCACTGACCCAAGTTCTCTCCATCTCTCCGCCTCAACCCTCCCTCTTGTGGCTTTCTCTCTCAAACTCTTCTCTCTTCCCTCTCTTTTTGATATAATTTTAGTTCTACCAATGCTTATGCTCTTAGAAGGAAGATAGGTTGTAACAGATTTGTCTCAAAAACATAGGCAATTGTCATATCTATGTCAACATTAAGGCCTCGTTTGGGAGGAGAGAATGGAATGAAATAAAAATGAATAAAAAGAATAATTTTAGAATATTCTTCATTTCTCTTGTTTGGGAGTTTTAATGGAGGGAATGAAAAGCTCATTCCCTTGTTTGGGAGTTTAAGTGGGAGAGAATAGAATGAGTAGGAGGGAACACTCATTCTTCTCTATTCTTTTAAAATCTCAAATTTTCATTCTCCCGAAATTGGGAGGAATAGGAGGGAATGAAATTAGATTTAATGATTTTTTTACTAAAAATCCAAAAATAGCCCTATATATTAAACCCTTTATTTTAAAATAGGGATCTAATAGTAATATTGTCATAAAATGATTCCATTCCATTCCCTCCATGTTGCTCCCAAATAAAATTACTTACATTCCATTCATTTTCATTCCTTTATTTTAAAACATCTGATCAAGGTTACTTAATTCCATTCCATTCCATTCTTTTCTATTCATTTCCCTTACTTAAATACATTCTATTCCTTTCCATTCCCCTGTGATCATTCCATTCAATTCCATTCTCTTATGAACTCCCAAACGGAGCCTAAAGTTAGTGATTTTTTCTTCTTTTGGAAAGTTAGGATTTTAATTGTTAAAATTTGAGTTCAATAAATTTAGTCCATCAATTTATTTATTTATTTATTTGTGTCTTAGTAATTCAGTACATCAATTAAATACTAGTTTGAATTGCTGCCACCTTGTCCACTAACCATCAGTACCTCAAGGACTTCAATACTACCTATGATGCTGGCCAAAGTGGGGGTTATGGCCCTTATTCCCTCTTCACATTTAAAAAAAATTACTTTTAAAAAATTAGATAAATATTATGAATGATTCTATTTTTTGACAAGAAAATATTTAAACTTTGAGATTAGAAAACATATACTTCATTTTTTTTAATAATTAAATTACTAATTTCAATTATAGAAATAAAAATAAATAAAATAAAATGGAGGCAGATAATGTTTGTATGTTTGATGCTCCATAAATTTTTTGGAGTTTTGTCTTTTTGATAATTCGATAGTTATAATATGGAATAGAGATTTAACCTCTAGATGCCTTCCTTAGAATCACCAAGGAGTGCCGACCAACTTACTAGTTAAGTCACAATACTCTTGGCTAATATGGTTGAATTTAAAGTTAGGATTTAATGTTGAATTGTTTTTTTATTTTATTTTAGGTTTGCTTGTTTTTATTACTCAATTCCCGAATTTCGTGAGCCACACCTCAAGTTTGCTTGTTTGGTTTAGTTTTTATTCTCAATTTCCATAACTCGTTACTAAAAAGAAAATTGGGTTATAGTTGTGGAAATTGAGAACAATATTTGTGAGTTTTTGAGGTATGAGAATAGTGTTGTAGTGGCAATTTTGTAAAAATAACCAAAATTAGTGGGACCCACTTTGTCTCCATCAAGCTCAATCATAGTTAAGAGGCCCAAATGACTCTTTTTGAGGGACTTGAGAAAAATCAATTTACTCATTGCTCCACACACACAACTTTTTACCTTTTCTTCACTTTCCCCTTGCTCATTCCACACACAAATCACCTCTGTCTCTGGGTCTTGCATATAAAGAAGTCTCCTCCCTTTGATCTCTCAGTCTTATCTCTCTGCTCTCTCATTCCCCTTTATCAAGCTCTCTATGATCTCTCAGTCTCTCATCTCTCTTAGCTACAGTGTTTTTGGAGATTTTAAGCTCAGGTGAACACAAATCTCTCTCTCTCTCTCTCTCTCTCTCTCTCTCTCTTACTTGCCCTCCATTTATGAAGTTGGATATCTATTGCTCTCTTTAATTCTTGATTCTTCTTTTCATAATTATTCTTAGAGTTTCTATTAGATCTTTGTGCTTTAACTTTAGAGAAGTATTATGTCCACAACATTTTCACCAATGACAAAGTTGGGAAATTTTTTTAGGGGGGCTAAGTTAATTGTGCCTACCTTAACTTAAAATGCATTAAATCTTATGAATTGAAATTTCTAATAATCAATTTTTTCTATGTATGTAGTTAAACAATTTGTAATCCAATATCACGTTCTAAGGAAACAATTTTTATTTACTCAATTTTATATCTTTGAGCTTTTTTAAGGGGTCAAACATCTAGAGTTTCCACCATGGGACAAAGAATTGATTAATACCTTCCCAATTTTGAATATTTTTTCTCTTAAAATTTATGTTAATAATGGATGATTTCTTCATAAATTACTTGTATTTTAAAATTTAAATTAAATAACCAAATTTAAAACATGGAAAAAAAAAGTTAACAACGAAATGTTAATATTTAATCATTATACCAAATATAAATATGTAACTTAATATAAACAATTAGGATAAAACTTAGGTACAATATTTTAGGTGTTGTTCCTTAGGTTCCTCTTTTAAAATTCAGCCATGTATCTGCTTAACTAAAAAATATATTTTCATCTTGTGAGAAAATATTTAGATGGCAAAATCTTAAAAAGAGAACCTAAGAAACAATACCTAAATACTGTACTTAAGTCTTGCTCAAACAATTATTATATAATATATTGTTATTAAATAACACAAAATCAACAAAACAATATCTTTTATTAACAATAAAAAAGTAAAACAAAACTATATGGGAAATGTGTACAGTACTTAATTACCACATTTGAAGATTCTATCTTGGACATTTGATTGTCTATTCGGCCAAGAGTTTCCACAACAATTTTAAGCACACATGCAGAGAGAGAGAGAGAAAGATGGTACTAGTTGAGCTGGCGAGGAATGGGAATCCCAGCAGGGTGGCCATCGGTGTGTTGAAGTGACATATAACAAGGCGGTGTGATGAGAAAATATACACGGTGGCCATAATTTGTTATTATTATTATTATTATTATTATTATTATTATTATTATTTTGCGTTTATAATAACTTTATATAAGTAGATAATTATTAGAGGAGATTGGGGGGTTTTTTGTAAAGGCCACGGGCTCATAAATGGGCCATAGCAAGGCCAGCCCAAACGTTTCAGAGGGTTAAGGTGAAATCTTCAAATGGAGCCTTTATGTTATTATTTAAATAATATTTAACTAGTATTTTATATAATAATTTTTTTTAAATCCATTCTTTTAACTTTTTAATATGATTTTTTTTTTGAGAAAATGCTAAAGTTATAACAAATTTGACTTCAAATTGATATTGTATCGGATGTGATTAGTGACATGAGGCTTACAAAAATACTAGAGACATTATAAAATTTACAACATGAGAATTGTAAAGATATATTACCAATCACAAAAAATCATTCAAAAATGTATTTAATAATTTTTTGAAGTCCACCTATATCATATTCATTGTCACATCAAATTATAAAAGTTATGTAGACCACTGCGCACTCTTGGCTCAGTGGTCACTCCACAAGTATAAGTGCTTGTGGGGTGTGGGGGGGTAAGGGTCAGGTTTCAAATTTCTAAGAGGGAACTTCACACACATATACAATTATATTAGACTAGCGTAGAATTTTTATCTTGTATAAAAAAAATAAAAAAAATAAAAGTTATGTAGTAAA
This sequence comes from Lithocarpus polystachyus, assembly GCA_033629205.1. Taxonomy (NCBI): domain Eukaryota; kingdom Viridiplantae; phylum Streptophyta; class Magnoliopsida; order Fagales; family Fagaceae; genus Lithocarpus; species Lithocarpus polystachyus. Next base: position 43,888,339 of record CM066170.1, on the reverse strand, counting down.
ATTTATAATATTTTTAACAGTTTTTTATTTTAATTACTTGTGATTAGTAATATGTCTATTTGTAAGACCTATTTATTTAAATTTGTCTTAATTCTATATCTAGCATTACTTAATTTTTTGGCATTCTTAATAGTGAAAAAAAAATGTAACCAAAATTTTTTTTTTAATATCTCCCAAAAGTTTTTATAAAAAAAAAGGCGAAAATCACATTTTTATCCTTACATTTTCACGTGATTCTCATTTTAGTCCCTACATTTTATTTTCACCGCTTTTAGTCCCTGTTTAGAAAAACGCCTTCCACATTAGTTCTTTCCGTCAGTGCCCTAACGACACTAACCTACGTGGCAAACGAAATTATTAAAATAATAATAAAATTTTTTTATTTTATTATTAAAAATGACACGTCAGCATATAAATTAAAAAATTAATTTATTAATTTTAACTAAATAAAAAAAATCAAAAACAGAAAAAAAAAATCACAATAATTGAAATTAAAGTGTGTTTTGGACAAGAACAATAAAAACACAATCTCAGATTTACTAACACAAAATTAAAATTCAAAAATTACAAACTCAAAAAATAAGAACAAAAAATTAACCTGTAGACATGAACAAAGAATTATACATGAAAACAAACACAAAACACAAACCCAAAAAATTAAAATAAAACCAACACAACACTCCCACTCTCATTTTCTACTTCTTTTTCTTCGTTCTTTCCAGATCCATTTCTTCATTCTTTCCAGATCCATTACTTGCTCTGTGTTTGTATCTTTGTTTTTCTTCTTTCTTTTTAGATCCATGACTCTTTCTTTCTCTCTCAAATACCAACATATGGCCGCCGACGTAGCGCACGCGTGAGGCGGAGCAGATCAAGTGGTGGTGGCAGCCAAGCTTCATGAAGCCAAACCTTGGCTGCCGTCAACAACCACCATGAGCCACAGAAGGGTGGCTTTCTCTCTCTCTCTCTAATCTCGCAGGTTTCTCTCTCCTAAGCCATATTCTCTCTCAAGCTCAGCCATGCCGGAACCTCACGAGTACGGCCACCATACATGGCAGCACAGGTTAACGGGGTCTCCACCACTGATGGCCGTTGATGTCTCTCTCTTTTTGTTTTATCCTTTGGTTGATTTGGTGATTAGGTTATGAAAGCTGAGAAGAATTTCATTTGGGTTTGGGAAATGAGGGCTTGTAGATCCGTGGGCTTTGATACGTGCCCTGTTGAAATTGTTTGTGTTTTAGAATGGGTTTTTAATTTGATTTGTAATTTTTTTAGTGTTTGTTTGTTCTTGTTCAAAACATATTTTGATCTTAATTAATGTAATTTTTTATTTTTATTTCTGTTTCTGATTTTTTTGATTTAGTTAAAATTAATAAATTATTTTTTTAATTTACATACTGATGTGTCATTTTTTAATAATAAAATAAAATTTATTATTATTATTTTAATAATTATATTTGCCACGTAGGTCAGTGCCGTTAGGGCACTGACGGAAAGGACTAAAGTGGAAGGCATTTTTTTAAACAGGGACTAAAAGCGGTGAAAATAAAATGTAAGGACCAAAATGAGAATCGTGTGAAAATGTAGGGATGAAAATGTGATTTCTGCCAAAAAAAATTGCCCCCCAAATTAGGGGTCTTTCTCTAGTAGGGGGCCTAAGCATTGGCCTAATTGGCCTAGGTCTAAGGCCGGCCTGGGCCAGAGACTGAGGGGCCGTTTGGTTTCAGTTTTTAAACAACAATTTTTAATTTTTAAACAGCATTTTACGTATTTTTACACACTTTTTGCATCCACACGTATTTTAAAAAATAATAAACAATAATTTTCAAACTACTTCACCAAACACCCTTTAAATTTTTGATTTGTTTAATTTTTTTTGGTAGCTTTTTTTCTCTTTTATATTATTATTTTTCTATTCTTTTGTCCTTTCTTTGAAAGTGCTTTAATTTGTTATATTTTTTCATATTGCCGTAATCATGGACATGGTCACCACCTTTTGAGGAAAAAAACCCAAAGAGGTTTCCATTCATTTCCCTGGCAGCGGACGAGACCACTCAAGCTCACCTGCCTGACTCACTAGACCTACTTCCCAAACAGACCCGAAAGAAATTGCGGGAGCAACGGGCCATTTAGGCGGGATCCAACGTGGCAACCAAGCACGCCTTGCTCCAGCACTGCTTTCCCTCCAATGAAAACCCCTACAATACGTCAAGGTTTATTTATTTATTTTTTTTGGAGAATATGATGGAGATGATTATTCGGGGTTTCAATTGATCGCGGAAGATTGCTACAAAACTCCAGAATGAGTTTTTTTCAATCCCAAGAGAAAGATGCAGATCGGTTAAGGAAGAATAAAATATTTTAATACTTTATATTATTTTTTCTTTTCAAGTTAAACTAGGATTTATTAATTTTTATAAATTTAATTAAAATTTTTTTTTCTAGATGAATTAGGATTTTAATTATTTTCATCTCATTAGTTACATTATTTTTCTTTTTTCAAGTAGAAATTGGTTTGTTATTTCTTTTCCTATAAGGTTCCGGAGAAATTTTATTCCCATAAATATTTTATTTATAGAGTGGTTGATCATTATTAATAATAAAAACAAAGTTTGTGTTAGAGAGGTTTTCTCTTTTATTTTGCCCTACTAGCCTGTTGTTCTCGTAGAAATAAGGTTTCGTGGAAGAGCCTGGTGTTGTTGTAGAAATAAGGTTTCGTGGAAGAGTTGTTGTGTGTTATAGATTTTGCTTCTATACGCCTACGCTGCATCACTCTCTCTTTGTCCACACTACACTTCCTCTCTCCCAAATCTCGCTCTCTCTCTCTCTCTCGCTGTGTTACCAATGGGGCCTTCATCAAAATCCAAATCCAAGAAACCCCATTCAAAACACTTCAAGTCACCCGACCAGCTGAGCTCCAAAACTTCAGAAAAACAGCCCACACAGCTCCCCCGCAACCGCGGCGTCGCCTTCTCCGACAACGAAGTCAGAAAAGTCGCCAAAACCCTCCGCCCCAACTCCTCCGTCAGAAGGCATATCCAATCCTGGCCCACCTCCCCAGAAATCCCCGAGCTCCACAAGTCCAAGAAACCGCTCCCCCAGCCCACTAAGCTACCCGAAAAGTATGAACTTTTTTGGTTTATACGGTGATTTGATTGGTTTATTTGTTTTAGCTTTTAATTAATGTTTCTGGGTATTTATTTGTTCTATGTGTAGGTATGAGATTCTTGCTCAGTTTTTTGATAGCTTGGATAATTCTATTCGGTTGTTGCGGTTGAAGGGTTCCTCATCCTCTTTTACCAATATTTGCCCCAAAATCGAGTGTTTAACTGATAGGTAAATTTTTAATTTTTAATTTTTTTTTTGGTTTTGTTTGGTTTCTAAGAAAGTAAAATTTTGGTTGGGAAATTATTGCATTCTGTGTCTTATAGCGATGATGATTGGTATGAAGTTATGAAATTTGTTGGTTTGGAGGTGAATTTGGAGCCTTGTTATTAATATTGATGGATAAGATGTTTTCAAATTTGTTTTCCCTCTTTTTAGTTGCTTAGAAAATAGAACCTTAAAAGTCTGTTTGGATTTGGGAAAAGCGTGTTTTTAAAATGTGATTCCAGCACTTGAAAACAAAATAGAAACACATTGCCAAAAAAGTTTTAAGAGGGAAAATGTGTTCTCTCAAAACACAGATTTTTCAGTTTTTTTAGATCAGTTTTCAAAAATTGCTACCACACTGCATATTTGATATTTCTAAGCAACTCACCTGATACATTGACTACACTTAGCTGTATGAGATTAATGAATCTTATGATTGTTTTGAATGTTTAAAAAAAAAAAATATTTTTAGGAGGTTTACACACAGGCACTTGGCTCAATTGAAGTTTATTTTGCGCGATGCAATTGAGATAAAGAGGGTACTTGTGTTCGATGAGCGGATGAGCTGTATGAAGCCAGATCTCCATGTTTCCATCAACGCTGATGCAGTTGAAAATGATGGGAAGTTGAAATCTGAAAGCGGGAATATGCGTTTGAGGAAGGTGTTACGATCGCGGCTTGCGGATTTTTCAAAATCCTGTCCTGAGGTACTCGTGTTCTGTACTTTCTGTATATTACATGGGATATATCCTTAAATTGTTGTTAGTTTTGTATTCATGATCACATCTAGAACAACATTAGTTGCCAATCATTTACATTTTTTATATGTATATATAAGTTACTTTGATTCTCTGGTTATAATGCCTTCCTAGCCAATTGAAAAGGGGAGTGTGCTTTGGAATATAATGCACAAAAACTGTTGGGCATATATTCTCTCTTTTCTTAGGGCATTCTTGCAGTGAGATGCCTCTGTTTCATCTGTTCCCTCCATTCCTATCTATATATATATAGCTGTTTTACACTTTATTTATGAACTTTAGTACAAGATCCCATCTGCCACTTGTGGCCACCTAATGATACTGGGTTAAGATAATACCATAATCTAATATAATTTTGATTGGGGTCATATTCTATGGTTTCCATTATAGAAGTGTTCCTTTTTCATACAATTGAAAATCAACTTTATGCTCTAGCTGCTTTTGACCTCTCTTTCACTACAAATGTTAACCATAAAGGTAGCTGTCAGCGTGGTATTCACTACCACTTAAAATTGTAACTAACAATATGGATTTGAGATGAAAAATTATTGTCAGTTTACTCATATATATTCGATATGAAGATTTCTGGTAATTTTAAGCAATGCTCTAGACTGCACCTTAAGATTTTTCTTCTGCATGCAGGTGGATGAAATTCCAGAGGAACTGTTGCCTGAACCATTCAATCGTAAAAAGCTAGACGTCCATTCGAACATGAAAACACCCACCTCATCATTCCCTATTAAGACATCAACTGTTGCACTAACAGCTCTGCAATCAGCAGTATCAGAAACCTGCATTTGGGATGATGAAATTGCAGAAGGAACAGAACAAGATCTGAATTCAAACATAAACAATTCTCCCAACATGTCATTTCCCCTCGGGACATCAATCGAAGCACATAGAAAACAGCAACCAGTGGTAGCATCACATCTCTCTCAATCTTTCCGCAAGCGCTTTTCACAGAAAGTCATTAGCCATAAAGTACAGAACTATCCTCTAAACTTGTCAAAGACTGATCTCCAATCTTCAGTTCTTCCAGTTCCAGAGTCACCACTGAACAAAAGTTCCTCCAAAGAGAAAAGTAGTTCTGCTGCTGGTGCTCCATCCCCATCAAAACTGTCGTTTGGATCAACCAGCAATGAAAAATGTCTAGCAGTTCATGCTTCCCCTGCTCATTTGCCACGATCTTGCCCACCAGCAACCACAAGCAAAGAGATCAATGCCATGAATAATGAGAATGGTTCTCCTGCAGAACATGTTAATATCCATTCGATTCCTGCAAAACATGTTCTCGCTCCAGCTGGGCTGATGAATGTCAGGCTCACATTGTATCCACCAAAGAGATGTTGTATGAACCCAGAGGATGATTCCACTAGCTCACCAAACAAGTTAATAAGGCGTCCAACCTGTTTAAGATCGTTAAAATTTGACGCTCCCATAAATAATGGAAACGTTGGTGATGAAATGGATGACACTGGAGGTGTTTCAGTTGATAATGATGTTTTTGATATTCTTCCTGAGAATATTTTGCAATCGGTAAGCCCCATTGTGAATTCCTTATGCTTTCATCCTTGCCAAGCATGGTTCTATGTTCTATCTAAAACAATATACAAGCTATCATTTTTTTTTTCTTCTAGTGTTATTTGACTGCAATAACCAACACATAAATTTCATTTTGCTTCAAATTGAAATTAAATCAAGGATAGGATATCGGCGTATAGTCATTATGTTTGCATTTATCCTAGCCTTATTAGTTTACAACATGAACATACCTAAATATTTGTTTGGAGGTGAACGTATTGAACCTGGACGGAGACATAAAAGTTTGTTCTGATTGCATCATTAGAATTTATAACTATGTTTTCTTGCTGCAGATAATAGAGAAAGAGAGGAAGGCAGTAGAAGAGAGAAATACGGCGATCTCACGGGCAAAACGGACGCGACAAATGATTGCTAGCCTGCCTAAGCTCTTCAACATGATTCACTTCTTATTTCAGTCTATTAAGCGGTCTGTTATCACAAAAGAGGAGCTTATACACAAGATAATTGCAAGACATTGTGATATTGTTGACAGAAGTAAGCATTTGTACCACACGGATATGATTCCCTTTTCTCTGGGAGCTTTTGGTGATCCTCTTCATTTGTGTTTGCAGGAGAAGTTGAAGAGCAGCTAAACCTCTTAATGGAATTAGTTCCGGAATGGATTTCAGAAAAGTTGGCATCTGGAGGGGATTTGCTCTTCTGGTGAGCCTTGTTAATATGTGATATGGTTGTGGATGGATCCATTTTAGTTGTTATGGAGAACAAATGGATATTCAAATATTTGTCTTTAGAAGATCATAAACTATTCTTCAAGCGACAAAGCTTATTCAAATTGTTTGATGTCATTATCTGTTCTTTTTTTGCAGTATAAATAAAACGTCAAGTCCTGAGTCATTACGTGCACGGCTTGAAGAAGCAAAGTGAGGAGAAGCATGAAATAGATTTTTGGAAATTACTGTAAGAGCATGTGGAGGAATGGTTTAAAATTGTCTTTGTAAATGTTAATTCTTTGTTGTTAGCTGATGATCGTAGAGTAGATTTTGGAAGTATACTCAGGAGCTTGAAGTCTTTGTGAAATATGTTATGGCTTGTTTGGAAGTTTAGAGAGGGGAGAGAGTAGGGGGGAGTAGAGAGAAGGAGAGTAGTGGGGAGGAGAGTAGAGGGGAATGATTCTCCTCTACATTGTTTGGATGTTTTTAAAATTAGGGAGGGGGAAGGGAGTAATTAGCCCTTTAGAAAGAGTAATTTTGTTAATTTAGAAAGGGTAAATTAGGAAATTCATTTGGCCAATAACTTATTTACTCTACTCTCCCTCCAAATCTCTCCAATTTGGAGGAATTAAAAATGAAGGGTTGGAGGTAGTTGAAACCCCTCTAAACCCCTCCAAATCCCTCCCCATCCTTCCTTAAAAAACTTCCAAACAAGGTAATTGAATTACTCTCCCTCCCTCCACTCTACTCTCTCTCCTTTTTTTAACTCCCAAACAAGCTATTAATTACGTGGCAAGATTATTAGAAAGCTTGCTTTTTGTATGATCAACTTATTGTCTTAAAGTTAATATATAAAAGTTCCTATGAATGCAGCATCAAGCTTTCGAAAAGTCCTTGGGAAGTTTTCCCTTGCGTCAATGTCTTAGTATTTTGTGTTTTTATTGATTGGGACCAGTGTAAGCTAGATGATTCCCTAACGCCTGGGTAAATGCTTATAAGCTGACAAATGTTGTTTATGGCTATGTGAATTGTGATGTGTCTAGGTCTGTTAGGAGACTAGCATTATGTATGACAGGGGCACTATACATTGCTCTCCCACATAAGTCCCCTCACAATTTGAGCACCAGCTTTGGAATGGCTATTGTAGTACCATCAATTTTTGTTTCTGCAAAGGTTGATTTTTTTGACTCATTTGGTACACTTTTTCATAACATTAAAACTTCATTGAATGAGAATAATCAACTACAAACTTTCTCCCTCCATCTGATCCATCAAATTGGCAATTTCTCACAAACTCCATTTTATTATCTTTGAAGGAGACTCAAAAGCTGTCATTGGTGCTCTTCAAGACCTCCACTCCGCAAGACCTCCTATGTGGTTTATTGCTCCCCTTCTTCTAGAGTTAAATGCTGCCCTTAATTCTGTCTTATTAGAAATTTTATTTTATTCCGAGAGATGTAAATTTTTTGCCCATAATTGTGCCCATTGGGCTGCTAGTTGTAACTGGGATTGGTCCATGGCCATCGCCTCTCTACCCTCTTGGGTTTTCTCCCTAGAAGATTGAGATGGATTGGAACTATTCTGTGTTTATATTTTCTCTATATATCATCATCATCATCATCATCAAGATTCATAATTAAAAAAAAAAAAAAAAAAAGCCAAAGCACACAGGAAGTGTGCTGAGTTAAACATGAAAACAACAGAACTAAAATGAAAGAAAAGTACATCTATCAAGCAAAGCAGGTAAAGAAGTAAAAGTGAAAACACCCAATGCTGTTGTCGACTCTTCTATGGACATCCCTTTTTGAAGTTCCTTGTTGTAACTGGCATCCCTGCCGCTCATCATTTGTCAGATCAGATTTCTCTTGGAACTTGATGTGATTTTGATCACCTTCTTTGCCCCGTAACACCAAGTATAGACAAATGATAACGACCGCTCCCAGTATTCTGAATGGGTCATATATCAACTTAGAGCCATCTAAACCCTTGTGTGTGTGTGTGTGTGGCTCCTGAAAGTGGATATCACACTCTGATGATTATACCTTCCCATTTTCATTCTTTCACCAAGAAGAAAGTATGATTGCAGCGCTGTACACTGCTCCAAGGGGATTAAACATGGTCACAAAAACTGGTCCTCTTTGTTCAGTGCACCATAGTTGAATGAAGATTGCTATACCTGAGCATACAACTCCCTGCCATTTGACATATGAAACGTTTAAAACATCATTTGAAACAAAATAATAATTTGAAATTCTTTCACATTCTTTAAGTACTGCATATATATACGATGGACCAGAAGTCAATGTTGTTGAATGCAATGGACCATGCAGCCGGTTTGTGTTGTATGAGTACTTTGAAGGCAGCTGATTGTGCTCCACCGATTAAGTTTATCCATGCAGTTAATGACAGTTGCGCAGGATACTTCTTCAGAGTAAATGCCTGCATGGTTCACATGGATATACACTATCATCTTTTAATTCCTGGGGGAAAAATACTTCCCTTTTTTTTTTGGCTACCTCGCTTTTCTGTTATATATCAGTTCATGCATAACAGATTTTGGTGATCTTAACATTAAATTAGATCATGTAATCTCTTATTATGATTATTTTCTCATGACTGTACTGTTAAGCAGTGGGACATATATAGCACAACTTGCAACAGTCAGGAGGGAAGGTTTTTTTGTACGTAGAGTTATGTACCTACCTAATGTACCATAAAGACCATGATATGCAACTTGCACCAGCTAGAATTGGTCCTTTAATCCAGTTCTCATGAACAGAATTGCTTCTATTTAAGTGGATGGGAGCACCCTTCCAACTTTGAACTTTAGGTCCTTTATACAAAAGTCATGGTCATGACCCCAGCCAACGATATTAAGGTTCCCACGATTTTGGCTATTCCACGCGCATTTCTAACGTTAGAAATACTGAATAATTGTATTGTATTTCTCAGTTTGAAATATACATGAGTGTGCCTTTATATAGGAGGCATATGAGTTCAGTACAAGTAAAAGTGTAGTACAAGGTATGTGCTGTACAAGTAATTTAGTGTGCTCTACAAGTAAACTAGTTGGGCCTAAAGCCCACAACACTATACACATTAACAGCCCCCCTCAAACTCAAGGTGGATGTGAGACCAGTTTGAGGTTGTCAACTAAATCATGAAGGCGTCCTTTAGGATGTGACTTGGTGAAGATGTCTGCAAGTTGATCTTTGGAGGAGACGGAGAAAAGCTGGAGAGCACCATGGACAAGATGATAACGGATAAAATGACAATCAATCTCGATGTGTTTAGTCCGTTCATGGAAGACATCATTGTGAGCAATATGAATGGCACTCTGGTTGTCACAATAAAGAGGAGTAGCAGAGGATGTGGACACACCTAAGTCCTTAAGAAGCCATCGTAGCCAAAGGAGTTCAGATGTGGTATCAACAAGGGCACGATATTCTGCTTCAGTACTGGAGCGGGCCACAAAGGTTTGCTTTTTACTTCGCCAAGAAATTAAAGAAGAACCAAGGAGAAAGCAATAACCAGTGGTGGACTTGCGATCAGTAGGATCTCCTGCCCAATCAGCATTAGAGAATACACGAAGTACAAGTGGAGATTGAACTGAGTAGAAAAGGCCATGGAAGAGAGTGCCCTTCAAGTATCGAAGAATGCGCAGAACAGCAGCATAGTGAGTCGATCGTGGAGCAGACAGATACTGGCTTACTTGATGAACAGCATAGGAAATGTCTGGACGAGTGTCTGTGAGATAAACTAAGCTGCCAACCAATAGTCTGTAAAGAGAAGGATTAGACAATGGTTTCCCCTCCGAGGGAGTTAGATGCGCATTAAGTTCAACTGGAGTGTCAACAGTCTTGCTGTCAGTGAGTCCTGCACGAGACAAAAGATCAGAAGCATATTTAGCCTGAGTAATATAAAGACCATCTGTGGAATGAGTGATTTCAAGACCCAAGAAATAGCTAAGATGTCCAAGATCTTTCATCTCAAACTGCTGACTGAGAAAATCCTTGAGTTCTTGAATGCCACTGAGGTCATCACCAGTTATGATTATATCATCCACATATAGGAGAAGTAAAATAGTGCCTTTATCAGTGCGACGAAGAAATAAGGCAGAATCATAAGGACTGTCAGTGTAACTCAAGCGAAAGATGGTGGAATTGAACTTGGCAAACCAAGCTCGTGGAGCTTGTTTAAGGCCATAAAGTGCACGTCGAAGACGACAAACCTTGTTTGATTCAACAGAGAGACCAGGAGGAGGTTGCATATAAACTTCTTCACTCAAATCCCCATTGAGGAAGGCATTTTTAACATCCATTTGAAAAAGATCCCATTTACTAGCAGCAGCAACAGCTAAAAGGGCACGAACAGATGAGATACGAGAAACTGGAGCAAATGTCTCTTCATAATCAATTCCATACTTTTGTGTGAAACCTTTTGCAACAAGACGAGCCATGTAGCGCTTAATGGTCCCATCAGAGCGAGTCTTGATTTTGTAGATCCACTTACAACCAACCACAGACTGTCTAGGAGGGAGAGTAACTAGATCCCAAGTAGGTGTGTGCGTGGTTCGGTCGGCTCGGTTTTTTCTCAAATTTGTTACTGAACTGATAGAGATCGGTTTTCTTATAATTAGAACCGATGCATACCGCTTAGGGTCAGTTTTCCGACACATAACGGTACGGTTTTTTGCGGTCGGTTTAATCGGTTTGGTCGGGTTTGAAACATTTTTTTTAGACTGCACAAACACAAAACTAAAAACTAAAAACCACATCACAAATAATTTTTCACAACCAACCTGCCATACACAAAAACAGATTCCAACTCATACTTATACAAATTATACTCAATTACTCATTACTCAATTTGGAAATCGGTCCAACAATGAGAAAGCCAATACAATGAGAAAACCCCAGATTTAATTTATTAACTAAATAAAATAAATAAATAAATGATAGCAAGAGTAAAAAGTATACTTCACAAATGCCAAAAATCAAATTGCTGAAAAATGCCAGAAACAAAAAACGTTAGACAAATCATAGTTCACAGATGGACTTGGATGATTGGACTCAAAGTGAGAGAGAGAATCTTTAAAATGGCAAGGTGAGAGCTGGAGAGTGGAGACATAGAGTTACCAGTGGAGTGGCTGGAGCCTGGCGGCAGCAAGGCGGTGAGCTGATGACTGGTGAGGCAGTGAGAGAGAGACATGTTAGACAACGACTCAAGGAGAGCCAACACCCAGCAAAGCTGAGAGACGAAAGAGAGACCGAGAGAGTTAAGGAGGAAGGTATGAGAAAATAATGAATTTATACCTATGGAGTTAGGGTTATGGTTGTGCACAAAACGACGCCGTTTTGTTTAAGAAATAAAAAGAAAAACTATGGTAAACGACGCCGTTTCGTGAGATAGGTATATATATATATATATATCAGATTTATCGGTTGGTTCGGTGCAAGAATCGGTTTCAGATTTGCTTTCCGACTTTTGTACTGCACCGGCATCGGTACTGGGGTTCCCCTCCATTCACCGGACTCGGCTCCATCGATCGGCTTCAGCGGCGGTGCGGTATTGTCGGCACCGGTCGGTTGGGTCGGCCACGGTCCGGTTGTGCACACCCCTAATCCCAAGTATGGTGTTTGGTTAATGCATCAAGTGCCTCTTTCATTGCAATCTGCCATAAAGGGTCAGTGGAGGCCTCACGATAGGTGTGAGGCTCGTGGAGTGTAGCAAGGGCAGTATAACAATGATAGTCAAGTAAATGTGCAGGAATAGATCTTACTCGGGTTGAGTGACGAGGTGGAATGTCTTGTGGAGGATCTTCAGGCGGAGCAGGAGCAAGAGACCCAGGCTCAAGATGGGGTAGCTCGTCATCAACCTGTTCATCTTCGACTTGTCCAGGAGAAGCATAAAAAATGTCTGGAGGTTGAATAGAGAAATCCAAAGGGGGATCAAGAGTATTTGTAGAAGGAACATGAGACTCGTTTGGAAAGACTTCTAAAACAGAGGAGATAGTTATGGAAGAACGAGAGTGAGAGAATTCAACAAACAAGCGGTGTTCCCAGAAGACAACATTACGTGAAACACGAAGACGATGAGAGACAGGATCATAGCATCGATACCCCTTTTGAGTTTCTCCATAACCAAGGAAACAACAAAGTCTAGATCGTGGCTCAAGTTTGTTGTGCTCATGAGGCCGGAGAAGAACAAAATAAGCAGAACCTAAGGAGCGAAGGTGATGATAGTCAGGAAGTGACCCAAAAAGACGCTCATATGGAGTTTGATTATGGATGATAGTGCTTGGTATGCGATTAATAGCATGAACAACATGAAGAGCAGCTTCACCCCAAAATGGGGCAGGAACTTTGGCAGAAAGAAGAAGAGCTCGAACTGTGTCAAGTATATGATGAAGTTTTCGTTCGGCTCGACCATTTTGCTGAGAGGTAACTGGACATGTTAGATGATGTACAGTGCCATAGGAATGTAATAGAGCTTGAAAAGCATATGGAGTATATTCAAGAGCATTATCAGATCAAAAAATTTTGATACGTTTGGAGAATTGTGTTTCAACCATTTTTGCAAAGTTACTGTATATTGGAAAAATTTCAGAACGAGATTTCATAGGAAAGATCTAACTATAACGAGAATAATCATTGATAAAAACAACAAAATATCGAGATCCACCAATACTAGCAACAGGAGAAGGTCCCCAAACATCGGAATGAATTAACTCAAAAATACAATTAGAGATAGAATCACTATTATTAAAAGGTAAAGCTGGCTGTTTTCCTAATTGGCATGAAGTACAATCAAAATTTTCTTTGGTCAAAGAACCTAATAGACCCTTAGAAGCTAACTGTTGTACCCGAGAAGAGGGTGCATGACCAAGATGAGAATGCCAAAGTACGAGAGAAGGTAAGGAAGAAACCGCAGCAACTGCAGTAGCAACGAAAACAGGAGCAACAGGTGGAAGATGAAGATTGTCCACGGGAAACATACGCCCAACTCTAGGACCGGTCCCAAGCTCTTGCCTCGTCCTTGGATCCTGCACAATACATCCAGAATAGTAAAAAATAAGGCGATATCCTAGTTCAGCTAATTGTCCCACAGAGAATAAATTATAGGATAGGTCAGGTACATGAAAGACATTAGGAACAGAGAGGTTAGAGGTTGAAACAGAACCTAAACTATTTCCATGCATGGTGGAACCATTGGCTATATGAATATTAAGAGGATGTGGTGCAGGGTCAAGTTTGGAGAATTAGGACGAGTGAGGTGTCATGTGATTGCAACAGGCAGAATCAAAGAGCCAAGTGTCAGACTTACTGGGTAACACTGAGAGAGCATTGGAAAGAGATGCATTACCAGCCATACGAACAGCCTGAGCTATGATGTCCTGTAGTTTAGTGAGGGAGAGGTTGCTAGTGGATCCAGAAGACTGGGACTCAGCTGAAATGGAAGGCATCGGCGGAGTAGACTCAGTATTAGCAACAGTAGCAGTAGATTTGTTGCGACGGTAACAAGTCTCAATAGTGTGGCCAGGACGCTTGCAATAGTTGCAGAATTTTTTATTGGTCTTGCGACGATTGCTAGAGCCAGAGGGATCACCTGATTGTTGAGGCTGCTTTATGGGTGGAGCAGAAGGAGTGATAGCCAGAACATTAAGCTTATTCTGGGCTTGAAGGGTTGCAAGGCGAGCTTCTTCTCTAACCAACTTGTTTACAACAGTATCAAGAGAGGGAGGAGGACTGCGATTAAGAAGCTGACCTCGGATGGGCTCATAGTCCTTATGAAGTGACATCAGGAACTCATAGAGACGAAATTCCTCTTTAATAGCAGCATATTGTTGAGCATCTGTTGAGCATGCCCAGGTTGGATCAGAAAGGTCAATTTGGTCCCAAATGAAGCGAAGTTGATCATAGTAGTCATTGATGGATTGCCTTGGTTCTTGCCTGAGTTGATGTAATTCAACCACTAACTGATATTTCATGGATCCGTGAGCAGTGGAGTATCTTTTGGCCAATATATCCCATGTTGATTTAGCATCATCAAAGCTGCCCAACAGATTGGAGATGGAGGAAATTGAAGTGTTCCGAATCCACGTAAGGATCATGTGGTTGTGACTATCCCATTCAATCATGCGACTGAGGAAGACAAAATCTTCTTCACTTGCCCCCTTGACAGGAATAGTGATTGCACCAGTGCAATATTGCCAGAGCATGCGACCCTTAAGAAAACTGCGCATAGCTTGAGACCAAGATAAGTAATTTCTACTCTCCTCCAATATAGTATTGATGGGGCGAGGAAGAAAAATATTCTTTTTATCCATTTTGAGACACAATATGCAAAAACAGGCTGCAAAAAAGAAATCTACGCGAAAAACTGGGTAAGGATAACCTAGACAGCAAAAGTCAACCCTAGAGAAAGTCAACGGTCAGGTCAACGGCTCGGTCAACAATGACGTCAGCGGTCTGTATGGATGACGTCAGTAGAGGCGTGTATGATGACGTCAGCCCTAGACGATGTCACTGATGACGTTAGCAAGATCTAAGGTAGGCGTGTGAGGCGCGTGAGGCGAGTGGCTGAGGTGCTGCTTCTTTAGGCGGCGCGTGAGGGCGTGTGCGGGCTCCGATGGCTGCAAGGCTTCCACGATTGAGTAGATCGAGGCAAGACGATCACTGTGGTGCCTTTGAAAAATTGATCAGAGGAAGACGCATGGCAGAGACGATGAGTGCAGTGGTCTGTGGTGCGGGACTCCTCAACGACGACGGCTGCAGGTCATTGTAACGGCAGAAGCGATAAGGGTGGAGTAACACCAAGGGAGACAAGACTGCTAAGAGAAAGATCAGAGAAGTGGCTCTGATACCATGTTAGAAATACTGAATAATTGTATTGTATTTCTCAGTTCGAAATATACATGAGTGTGCCTTTATATAGGAGACATATGAGTGTAGTACAAATAGAAGTGTAGTACAAGGTATGTGTTGTACAAGTAATCTAGTGTGCTCTACAAGTAAACTAGTTTGGGCTTAAAGCCCACAACACTATACACATTAACACCTAACATCTAGGGCCTCCAATCTACATAAAATACTGATTAAATGGTGTTCATGTAGTCTGCATTTTCTCATCAAACGAAGAGAGACATGTTCACGAAGTGTAAAGCCCCACCTGAGTGCAACTTCAATTACAAAAGTCAATGATGCAACAACATTGATCATGGATGTGCCAAAGGTTGGATAAGTGTTGTTAGAAACTGAAAGGAATATGGACAGACACCCAAAGTGAGCATGTCCCTTTGTTTGCCTCAATCAGATTGTAACATCTAGGAGTTATGGAGTAATGGTTTGGACCGTTACTCTACCCCACTAAGTCCACTATCCCACTCAATATTAATGGAGTGGTGTGTATAAAAACACCAAGAGTGGTACCCATTGAGGTGTGAACGAATTCTACATTTCTCATAGTGTTTACCGAGTGTTGTGAGGCTCTTAGTTTGTGGGTTATGTTTGCATTACTCTAGTAATGTGCGACACCGTCGGAAATTTTTTTTAATTTGTGGGTTACACAAACTGGAATTCAAAACGTGTTTGGATAGCTGGTCTGTGTGGAGGCTGGCTCTAGACAGCGTAGAACAATCTCAAAGCTCTTGTGTGATCATCGGTTTAGGCCAAGAGAGGTATGCCGAAAAAAACCGATTCCTTATATTCCGCTGCGAGTTTCTATTTCTAACATTGGTATCAGAGCATTTATAGGTTGTTCTCGATGTCATAGGCATATATGATTAATTCTTAATGTGTTTTATGCTTCTGTGATATGCTATGAATTTCTATGCACCTCACATGTCCTTCAATGGCAAGTTTTGATTCTGAGCATTTCGTGCCTTGAAACTAATGTATGTTGTTTATATTACATGTATTAACATCTACCTTAAGTTTCGTAGCAAATCTCTAAGTGTGCCATGAGATATAGTTTCACAAAGCTTAGAACACCGAATTTTTAAGGACAAAACTGCTCTTATATGTTTTTTATTTGCAAAATATGATTTCATATTCTGAATCTATATGTTATAAACTTTAAATCGGTATGTGGAACGTCAAAAACGGATTTGAAATGGAAAAGATATAAACTTTTAAAGTTTCAAAGTAAAACTTGTTTTGCTGGAAAACTTCGAATAAAAGAAGGTTGAAGACAACCTGCTGATCACGTGGCTTTCACGTGCCAAAAAAAAAAAAAAAAAAAAAAAAACACCAACACATCACGTGGTCTTGAATGATAGCAAATAGTAATAATAATAATAATAATAATAATAATAATAAAAGGAAAGGAGAAGGGTCCCACAATAGTTGATTTCCTAAACTATATTTATTCCACCGTAATGTAAGCTCATTTGCTTCATTTGGAATTTTTGACCTTTTGTAATATTTCCCTATTATATGCATATTAATGCCTATTCATAAATGAGTTTCTTTAGGTGAAACGTATTATTTAACTTAGCATTTATTTCTCATGAAACACAAAAGATATATGCTTCAATAATATGGAATTGATTTAATAAATTATTTAATTCCATTATTATTTCTCATGAAACATAAAAGGTATATGCTTCAATAATATGGAATTGATTTAATAAATTATTTAATTTCATTATTATTTCTTAGTGAAATATGGTATTATATATATATATATATATATATTTACACAACGTTAAATATAATATTTAACATGACAAAGAAATAATTATTTCTTAGTGAAATAATGAGATGCCTATATGAATTGTTCTCATGAGTTTAAATTGTGATGGCATGTTTAGCTTAATAGTTAATATTGGTGAATTATTTTCAATACATATATTTTGTATAGAATTGAAATATGGAATAGTGGGAGTATGGTTGAGTTGTGTTTTCTCCCATACATAATTTTGCGCAAATAGATTAAAATTAAGCTTAGTAATAAGCACTAGTGGCGCAAGAGATGATTAAGAAGCTTAGCGAATTTTCGATCTTGCGACGTGTGTTGATTATCTAAGTTTATTTTAGATCGAACGTCAAAATTTTTGAAATATGTGTGTAATGTCCCATTTGTGAAATTTTGTAGTGAAATGGCTTCTAAAGGTATAGTTGCTGATCTCAATAAAGGAGAGAAACTGGATGGTGAAAATTACAATATTTGGCACCGCAAAATCCAGTATGTGCTGAATGAACAAGAAGTCCTAGAGACTCTAACTCATTCGTTGAGTAAACCCGATGAGGGAAGCACTGAGCAACACCAACGTGACCTTGCTGCCTATGAAAGTTGGCGCAAGAAGGATTTGTGTGCGCGCTTTACAATGCTGAGCAGCATGCACAATGACTTGATTGGTGAATTTGAGCAGTATACAACTGCACAAGACATGTGGAAAGCTCTAAAGCTAAGATATGGAGGGACATCAGCCACTAGACTGCGTGGCTTGACAATGAAATTTGATTCATATAAGATGCGCTCTGAACATACGATGAAGCAGCATCTTAGGGCGATGTCCTCCATGATTCGAGAGCTCAAATCAGCTGGAAACAATCTTACTGACGAACAACAAGTCCAGGCAGTGATTCGTTCACTACCAAGTTCATGGGAGACGATGTGTCAAAATTTGACACACAATGAGAACATCAAAACATTTGATGATGTGGCTCGTCACTTGGAACTTGAAGCTGAGCTCCTTGAAGCAGCCAAGCCAATTAGTTCTGTGCACATGGCTGAGAGTAGCTCGCGTAAGGCGTTTAGGCCTAAACGCAAGCAACCTGATTATGCTCCTGGACAAGAGAGACCTAATGGACCACCGCCTAAGAAGGCTAAGTTTGTCAAGCGCAATACTAGAGGAAAGCGTGCAAAGAAGGACAAGTCTAAGTTGACTTGTTATAATTGCGGAAAGAAAGGACATTTTGCTCGTGATTGCACTGAGCCGAAAAAGGTAACACCTAATCCTACATCTCACCATGTTTTTGTAACTAGTCATGTCCTTGTTGCTAATTCTGCTCCTATGTGGACTGTAGACTCAGCAGCAACAGAACATGTAGCGAGAGATAGAGTGGGATTTGTGGAGTACCGCCGGATTCCTATTGGGAGCAGAGATATCAAGGTGGGAAACGGAGCTAGCGTGGAGGTACTTGGAATTGGTACCTACAAGCTAAAGTTGCGAGGTGGTCGCACTCTGTTACTCCATGACGTATTGTATGCTCCAGAGATCCGGAGGAACTTACTTTCCGTAGTTACTTTGTTAAGACTTGGTTTTCGATTTATTTTTGAAAATAATCATGTTTTATTGCATTTGGGAACAGTTTATTATGGTTGTGGTTTTATTTCAAATGGTTTTTTAATTTTGGATATTGAATATTATAATAATGATAGTTCAGTTTTTTTGACTTCATCTGATAATGCTTCTGATAATTCAATTATATGGCATGCTAGGCTTGGCCATATAGGGCAAGAGAGGATGACTAGGTTAGCTAGAGAAGGCCTTATGGGCAATCTCGCTAAGGTCACTTTGTCCACATGTGAACATTGTCTTGTGGGAAAGTCAAAAAGAAAACCGTTTGGAAAAGCCACAAGGGCATCTTTTCCATTGCAATTAATCCACTCTGATATATGTGGTCCAATGAATGTGAGGGCAAGGCATGGAGGTTTCTACTTCATCACATTTATAGATGACTATACATGTTACGGTCATGTTTATTTGATTTCTCATAAGTCTGAGGCTTTAGATTGCTTTAGACAATACATGAGATTGGTTGAGAATCAATTAGACAAGAGCATTAAGGCTCTCAGAACTGATCGTGGACGTGAGTATCTATCTGAGCAATTTAAGGAGCTCTGTGATGAAAAGGGAATTGCAAGGCAGTTCACGATGCCTTATACACCGCAACAAAATGGTGTGGCGGAAAGGAGAAATCGAACACTGCTGGAGATGGTTAGGTCAATGATGGCGCAAGCAAACCTATCGATTTCGTATTGGGGGGATGCACTTTTGACTGCAGCCTATATACTTAACCGAGTGCCCTCTAAATCAGTATCTTCCACACCTTATGAACTATGGACCGGCAAGAAACCTGACTTGAATAACTTGCGACCATGGGGTTCAATAGGTTATGTTCACAATACTTCTCATAGATATGGGAAGTTAGGGCCTAGAGGAAAGAAGTGTATCTTTATAAGATATTCTGAGCATTCCAAAGGCTATGTGTTGATAGGTGAACAACTAGATGGAAGTGTGACTGAATTGGAGTCACGTGATGTTGATTTCATTGAAAGTGAATTCCCTAATATAGGTGAGGTTGAAAAGAACTTGACTCTTTATGAAATGATGGATCAAGAAGGAGGCACCTCAAGTAGGCTAGTAGAGGACAAGGAAGAAATTCCTGAAACTCCTAGAGACAGTGGGAGCGACTCACAACCTAGTGGGAGCATACCACTAGAAGTTGATCCACAACAACCTCAGCCACGTAGAAGCAACCGGGGTAATGTTCCTCGTCGTCGTTTTGAGATTGAGGGGGAAGCTTTCATGATTGCTTCACAGGATGATGATGAGCCAAAAACTGTGCAAGAGGCTCTCTCATCTTCTATTAGTGATGAGTGGATGAGAGCAATGAATGAGGAAATGGAGTCTATGAGAACTAATCAGGTCTGGGATCTGGTAGACCTACCGTCAGGGCGAAAAGCAATTGGGAACAAATGGGTTCTTAAAATCAAACGCAAGGCGGATGGGTCAATAGAAAGGTATAAAGCTCGATTAGTGGCAAAAGGATATACTCAAAAGGAGGGTGTTGACTACGAGGAAACCTTTTCTCCGGTTGTGAGGTTTGCCTCTGTTCGACTCATTCTGGCCATTGTTGCAAACTTGAATTTGGAGTTATACCAAATGGACGTTAAGACAGCTTTTCTCAATGGAGAACTAGATGAAGAAATCTATATGGATCAACCTATTGGCTTTGTGACCAAAGGTCAAAAGCAGAAAGTGTGCAAACTTAAGCGATCTATATATGGTTTAAAGCAGTCATCTATACAGTGGTATCTAAGATTTCATCGAGCCGCTCTATCAAATGGGTTTACGATGATCGAAGAAGATCACTGTGTCTATGTAAAACGATCCAAGGGAAGTTTCATTATTTTGTCATTGTATGTCGATGACATATTATTGGCCAGTAATGACATGGAGATGATTATCGCCATAAAAGAGTGGTTGTCCTCTAACTTTGAGATGAAGGACATGGGTGAGGCAGATTATATTCTGGGGGTTAAAATCCTTAGGGATCGCTCAAAGAAACTTTTAGGTTTATCACAACAAACCTACATTAAGAAAGTTCTTGAGCGTTTCCAAATGCATAACTGCAAACCCATAGATACTCCAATTGCCAAAAATGAGAGCTTAAGCTTGGATATGTGTCCTAAGACTAAATATGAAAAAGAAAAGATGGCTCGTGTTCCCTATGCTAATGCAGTTGGAAGCTTGATGTATGCAATGATGTGTACTCGTCCTGATATATGTTATGCTGTTGGATTAGTCAGCAGATTTCAGTCTAATCCAGGACTTGCTCATTGGAAAGCTGTCAAGAGGATATTAAGGTATCTTAAAGGGACAGCAGACTACATCCTTTGTTATCAGGGTTCAGATTTGCGTATGATTGGCTATAGTGATGCTGATTGGGGTAGTGACCTAGATGAACGTAAATCTACATCTGGATATGCTTTCTTGCTGAATAATGGTGCCATTACTTGGAGTAGCAAGAAACAACCCTGTATAGCATTGTCAACTATGGAAGCAGAGTATGTAGCATGTTCGGCAGCTATTCAGGAAGCAGTTTGGTTGAGGAGGTTCTTTCAGAATCTTGAGGTTGTCAAGGATGCCTTAGATCCAGTTACGGTACATTGTGATAGCATGGCAGCACTTGCCTATGCTAAAGACTCTAAGTATCATGGTAGAACCAAACATATTGATATACGATATCACTACATTCGAGACATGGTTACTCACAATGAAGTGGTTCTAAAACACATTTCTACAAGCCTCATGATTGCTGATCCACTAACAAAGCCTATAGGAAGGGATGTCTTTCAGGCTCATGTTAGGAGTTTAGGGCTACGTAGAATATGATGATATGTTGTTTTTAGTTACCATTTGTTGTACTCTTTTGGGATATTTTGTTTTAAATGCATATGATGTTATTCAGTTAATAATATGTATGTTTACACACACACATATCATATGATAAGTTCTGTGGTATGAAAAGTATGTCGGCAGGCTTAGGTCGACTCACTCACACGAGCGATCGCCTCTGGCGCTTGAGTAGTGAGCAGAGATGAGACATTGTGTCATTAAATGCTTATGTAGCATGTATAGATGATTGACACAAACAGATGTCGCCTTAGTTGGAACTAAGATGAGGTCTATAATATATTTATCTTAATTAGACCGTACATGGATAGCCCATGATCCATGTAGCCTGTGGTTAGCCAAATGCGAGACCTTATTTGATGCCTAAGGTGGCAAGCAAATAAATGACTCGAGTTAGGCGCTTGAGTAGCGACTAGACTAAGATTTGTACGGTGTATTGAGTTAAGACATACGCTCTTACTTAAGAGAACTCCACCGTAGCATGTATTTCATACTACATGTGCTTGCTCGACCAAAAGCGGAGGTGAGAGAATAAATCCCTGCTTCTTCATCGTGTGAGTCCCATGGATTTTTCATTAAGATCCAACTTATGCCCTTGTTACTTTTGACTATGTCATGAAGCTGAGGTTTTGATGTCTGCTACTTTGGCATGTTACCTATGGCCATGTTGGATTCGGTCTAAAGGGACATTGCTGGGAAAGCGATTAGACCAAAGTTAAAAGACATGAGTGCAAAGGGAAGACTATTTTTGTAACACATCCTTACATTTGTACTCACTGTCGACAGGTTATAGCGCTTATGGTAGCGAAATAATCGTGAGTACATCTGGATAGTTATGAAGGGTCAAGCATAAAGTCTGAGTATTAAACTCAAGAGGGGTTAGAGATGCTTGATCCGATGTGTTAATATATGTCTAGGGCATAACGAGACACTTTAGGGATGTTGCTAGACTGGTCTTGGTATAGATTTAGTATAGTGCTCCCAAATATGTTTTTTCAAGTGTGCTCGGCAGTCGCACAACCTATTTGCCAGTATGAACGCACTGAGAAACACATTGAGAGATGGATAATAGGGCCATGCCCACAGTGGATGAGTGGGAGATGTTAGAAACTGAAAGGAATATGGACAGACACCCAAAGTGAGCATGTCCCTTTGTTTGCCTCAATCAGATTGTAACATCTAGGAGTTATGGAGTAATGGTTTGGACCGTTACTCTACCCCACTAAGTCCACTATCCCACTCAATATTAATGGAGTGGTGTGTATAAAAACACCAAGAGTGGTACCCATTGAGGTGTGAACGAATTCTGCATTTCTCATAGTGTTTACCGAGTGTTGTGAGGCTCTTAGTTTGTGGGTTATGTTTGCATCACTCTAGTAGTGTGCGACACCGTCGGAAATTTTTTTTGGTTTGTGGGTTACACAAACTGAAATTCAAAACGTGTTTGGATAGCTGGTCTGTGTGGATGCTGGCTCTAGACAGCGTAGAACAATCTCAAAGCTCTTGTGTGATCATCGGTTTAGGCCAAGAGAGGTATGCCGAAAAAAACCGATTCCTTATATTCCGCTGCGAGTTTCTATTTCTAACAAGTGTATTCCAAACTTGCAAAGTACATGTTAAGGGTTAAGCTAACCCCGTTTAACATCAGGGAAAAGAAAACTGTAAGTGCTTTTTATTTATTTGAGTAAACATAAATCTCTAAGTATCATTCATGTTATACTGAAGAGTGGTGCTTGACAACCTACGTACCCTACCAGAGAAAGCAGAAACATCTCAAAAAACAATGCTAATGTCATCTTTGGCCTTATTTCTCTGCATGAAAGAAAACGAAAAATAAAATATTGAATAATTTCCAATCAAATGATATTATTTCGCTGATATGACTATTTGCAAAAGTGTTTTAATTGTTTAGATGCAGAATATGTACATACTTGAAGATAATTATTCATGTAACCAGTGTGTGAGTGTATATGGATGTGTATTGGATGTAGATTAGAACTGTACCTTTCAAGAAAATAGGCAAAAGGAAACATCACTAAACCACCTAAAACATGTCGATAAGTTACAAAGATATGAGGATTCATCCCATGGCTGAAGGCAGCATCTGTAATGAGGTACTTAATCATATAACGTACATGAATCAGAACCATGGGAATGTGTGGCTTAAATCTCCTACAGATCATGCCCATCTCACCCACCATCCATAGCTCTTGAATATATGTGCCACCCTTATTTTTTTTGTCACCCTTTGCTTGTTTACAGTTGAAGGCTTAAAGCACAAATGCATCTATACTCATGGATGAGGACTTGTCTTTTACTGCTTATGCTTACAAGTTGATAGCATCAGTGGCGACTCCAGAAATTTTTTTCAGGGTGTTCCTTATGGAGGATAATTTTTTTCAGTGATGGCTCTAGGAATTTTTCCCAAATGTATTGTTGTTTAGTTGTTTCATTAATTTGTTTGTCTTTTATAAACTATAATTTGTTATATCGTTTTTTCATTAATTATAAAATTATTAATTATTGTTTAGCTTAACATAATTTAATTTGTTTGTCTTTAATAATGTATTGGTTAATTAAATTATTATTTATTATTTATTAATTAATATCCCAAACAAACAAAATTAATTAGTTCAACTAATTACTATTGTTGTTTGATACTTGAAATATCACACTATTACTTAACAAAAAAAAAAAAGTCAATAAATTGTGCAGCACAAAAAATATATAGGCCGTATAGCTTAAGCAAGTCTAAAAGAGAGTGATTTATTACATATTTTATTACTATTAGTTGAACTAATAAACTAGCACACAACACAAAACTATATATTTTAATTATTAGTTGCACATTTGTACTATCACTAGCACACAGCACACTTGCTTTTGTTCTTTATATATGCACCTGATTAACCAAAATAAAATAAAAAATAAAAAATAATAATAATAAAAAACACCAACACCGGATAAAGCCAAAAGGCAAAAACAGTATAAATATTAATAAACACACACTCTAATTGATTTATCCAATGTTTGATGTTTATCACAAACTCACATTCCCATTCTTAGTAAAAAAAAAAAATATATATATATATATATATATTTATATATATATATACTCTGAGTCACAATCACAGACTACAACAATGAGCCACACGGCCACACCACAACAAAACAAACATACCCATCTCAGCAAAAATAAAAAATGTTATTTTATCTACTCTCTGAGCCAACAAAACATTGAAAGCAAAACAGAGAGAACTCAGAGAAGGGAAGGCCAAAAGGGGAAAAAAAAAAAATTTCTGTCAGGCGGTTCCGATCCAGAAGAGATACTGAGATGAAGAGAGAGAGAGAGAGAGAGAGAGAGAGAGAGAGAGAGAGAGAGAGAGAGAGAGAGAGAGAGACTAAGACAGAGATGAAACACCAACCGTTGACGGAGCAGGGAGGCCTGAGGCTGAGGGGGGGCGCCGTTGGGACTCTGGCAGCACGTCGAGGCGAGGAAGACTAATCCGATCTCCGATCCAATGTGTTCTGCTATTCCGGAGCTCGAGTTTGAGGCCCGATCTGGCGATCTCCTTCTCAATATATTGGGTTTATGGGTTAGGTTTTTTTCTTTAGACTTTAGGTTAGGTTTCTTTCTTTCTTTCTTTCAAGCGTCATCCGTTGTGTTTCTGATTTCAGTAATATTGTTTTTTTTTTTTTTTAAGAATTCGTGGGCTTGCTACTGGGTTTGCTGTTGTAATCTATTGGGTTTTCTTTACTTTGTTTTTTTTCTTTAGATTGGGTTTGCTTCACCAATTGATGTTGGGCTTTTTTTCCTGGTAGGTTTCCTCTCTGTTACAATTTTTATTTTTTGCTTGAAAGTAGAACAAATAAATTTTTATTTATTTATTTGAGGGTATTCCTAATTTTGATTTAGGGTGTTCCTAATTTTTTTTAAGAGTAAACAAATAAAAAAATTTAATTATTATATATAAATTTTTTTTTTTCAGTTCAGGGTGTTCTTGGGAACACCCTGGGACCAACGTGGCGTCGTCACTGGATAGCATCATGTTCTTGAAAAATTACAAACTAAATAATTGACAGCTGATTTGATGCAAGGTCCAAATGCGAATGGAATAAAAAAAGTAGGGTGTTATACTTTAAAATACAGTTGAGATGTATGCACCAGTTGTACTCGTTACTTGTATGAGTTGGAATTTTATTTAAAAAGTAATTCAAGAGAACCAAAATATAATACATCTATCAATTAAAAATTATATCAAGTGAATTTGTAACAAAAATCAATAATAACATGTGAGAAATTTCTTATTAAAATTTATTATTCAAGGACCTCACAAGCCATGGACGGAGCCATGGTTGTACATGGGGGGCAATGGTCCTCCAAAAAAAATTTTTTTTTTCTAAAAATTATTATTATATATATGGGTACTAATTTTAGCAATTTTGTTTTGTAAAAGTACATTTTTACATCCTTAACAATATCAATGATTCTTTTAAGAGTATTATTATAGTCAAAATTTTTTCTAAAATATTTTTACAAACACTTAAGGTAGCAAATTCTTATTGGTTCACATTTGGGCCCACCATTTAAATTGTTTTTTTACTTATCAATAATTACTCATCACATTAGCAATTTGTAAAAAAGTTTGTAGTTCTAGAATTTTCCTCATTTTAAAGACCATTAAAAAATTTATAAATCTAAAATCTAAAACAAAATATACAAGCCAAAAAAAAAAAAAAAATTAGTTCAACAACAAAAATTACCAATAGTAAAACTAAAAAAAATTAAGCCTAATCAATAAATTTCACCAAAAACAAACAACTTGACCCTTTAAAAAATTTTAAACAAAATAATTTTTTTTTTTACCTAACAACGTACATGTCAAAGAAACACAAAAAAAAAAAAAAAAAAAAAAAATCAATGGCTAAGAAATAGTAGAGTCAGAGGTCAAAGTCACTGCACACAACCATCAGCAAAACCGTCTCCCTTAACTCGAAATTTTGGCTCCATCCCTGTCACAAGCAATTAGGATGCCAATTGAGTGGATAAAACAAAGCCGGATTGAAGTCCACCATTCCAATTAGCTCAAGGATGAAAATCAGTTCAACGGTTGGTTCCTCAGGCTAGTCTTTTGCTCTCTTTCGGTCTTTTCTTTCGTCACTCCATTCTCGAGCCTCTAGCTAGTCGATTTGAGAAACATTAGGGCCCCTCACGTGAGATGCTTTCAAGGCTCTTTGTTGCTTTCCCCAACTAGTCAGGATGAACAAGAGCTTTCTTTTCTTTTCTCCACCCCTTACAAGTGTGCCTTTACAATATTTATAACATTCAGAAAGGAAACGATTAGCCATAAAATCTTTTCTATCGTAAAAACAATCATGTAACAGATATGTTACATTCGTTAATAATCAACTTCATTAATTAGATTCATTAATGTGTCATTGCTTTTGTAACTCTATACTAACGCATGGATTTATCTATCGTTCATATCCAAAATCACTATAATGTCAACACCTCTAATAGGAGGTCAAGTTACTGGAAATGATACTATAGATTTCTTAAGGCCAATGCTCAATGTGCATGAATCTCATTATAGAAGAACTGCCGAGATTATTATGCACTAACCATTGAAAGTCTAGCCATTATTGTCGTTTTTCATAGTCTGAGCAATTTTAACTCACACCTTCTATCCATCATGGTCCAACAATTTTAGGAACAAACTCCTTTTGTTCAACAGTGTTAGTTGAAAAATTGTTAACTCTCAATTTTGCATCCACTTAAGTCATAACCTTAGATAAGAGGTTATCTAGTGTAGGAATTTTTGTTTTATCATCTATCGGGCTTCTTTAAAGGGATAATTTATTGATATTAATCACATGTTGACAAACATCTTCTCATTTTGATAATTTAGATGTAATGAATTTTTCCTAATTAAGCACTAGACTTCTTCCCAAACTTTACTTCCAGGCTATTAATTATGGATTTAGCCCTAGGGTAATTCATATAGCAAACTATCAATGAATTAATCATGTATCCCACCATGAAAATTTTCATTTTTGTTATTTTCCTCGATCCATTTATTATAGGAGATTTTATCAGACTTAACAGATTCCTCATTGGGCATTGGTGGACACACTAATTTAAAAGAATAAAGCCCATGTACACACTGATTTAAAAGAATAAATGCAACACATATAATATGTGCATTAAAATCCGATTCTGTGGTCATTAATTCTTATTCTAATAGCATTCAAGAATTTAATAATATAATTTATGACAAATCTTTTAATCAATTAAATTCTTCTGTATCCGTTGGGGTGTAAGAAAGATTTTAATCAATTAGTATTTATTGTTTTAATTTCTTTATTAAAAACAATGCCTATCTGTGGGGTGTGGAGACCTAATTTTTTTTTCAAAGTCTCATCTCATTTATGTGAGTAATCAAGGGGTGGTCAGTATGTTTAAGCTTTATAACATTATTTTTAAATTGTTTTCATATTTCTACCTTGTCCATGTGATTAACCGAGGGGGTGTCATCATGTTTGAGCCTTAGAACATAGTCCTTTTTTTTTTTATTTTTTATTTTTAAATTTGTTAATGTGTATAGTGTTGTGGGCTTTAGGCCCAAACTAGTTTACTTGTAGAGCACATTATATTACTTGTACATCACACATCTTGTACTACACTCCTACTTGTACTGCACTCATATGTCTCCTATATAAAGGCATAATCATGTATATTCCCATTGAGAAATACAACACAATTATTCAGTATTTCTAACATGGTATCAGAGCTACTGCTCTGATCTTTCTCTTAGCAGTCTTGTCTCCCTTGGTGTTACTCCACCCTTATCGCTTCCGCCGTCACAATGACCTGCAGCCGTCGTCGTTGAGGAGTCTCGCACCACAGACCACTGCACTCACTGTCTCCGCCGTGCTTCCTGCTCCGATCAATTTTTTAAAGGCACCACAGTGATCGTCTCGCCTCGATATACTTAGTCGTGGAAGCCTTGCAGTGATTGGATCCCGCACGTGCCGCCCAAAGAAGCAGCGTCTCAGCCACGCGCCTCACGCGCCTACCTCAGATCTTGCTGACGTCATCAGTGACGTCATCTAGGGCTGACATCATCATACACGCCTCTGCTTACGTCATCCATCCAGACTGCTGACGTCATCCATCCAGACTGCTGACGTCATCGTTGATCAAGCCGTTGACCAGACCGTTGACTTTGACCGTTGACTTTTTCCTAGGGTTGACTTTTGTTGTCCAGGTTCACGTTACCCAGTTTTTCGCGTAGATTTCATTTTTGCAGTCTGTTTTTGCATATTGTGTCTCTAAATGGATAAAAAGGATATTTTTCTTCGTCACCCCATCAATACTATATTGGAGGGGAATAGGAATTACTTATCTTGGTTTCAAGCTATGCGCAGTTTTCTTAAGGGTCGCATGCTCTGGCAATATTGCACTGGTGCAATCACTATTCCTATCAAGGGGGCAAGTGAAGAAGATGCTGCCTTCCTCGGTCGCATGATTGAATGGGATAGTCACAACCACATGATCCTTACGTGGATTCGAAACACTTCAATTTCCTCCATCTCCAATCTATTGGGCAGCTTTGATGATGCTAAATCAGCATGGGATATGTTGGCCAAGAGATACTCCACTACTCACGGATCCATGAAATATCAGTTAGTGGTTGAATTACATCAACTCAGGCAAGAACCAGGGCAATCCATCAATGACTACTATGATCAGCTTCGCTTCATTTGGGACCAAATTGACCTTTCTGATCCAACTTGGGCATGCTCAACAGATGCTCAACAATATGCTGCTATTAGAGATGAATTTTGTCTCTATGAGTTCCTGATGTCACTTCATAAGGACTATGAGCCCATCTGAGGTCAGCTTCTTAATCATAGTCCTCCCGCTCTCTTGATACTGCTGTAAATGAGTTGGTTAGAGAAGAAGCTTGCCTTGCAACCCTTCAAGCCCAGAATAAGCTTAATGTTCTGGCCATCACTCCTTCTGCTCCACCCATTGAGCAGCCTCAGCAATCAGGTGATCCCTCTGGCTCTAGCAGTCGTCGCAAGACCAACAAGAAGTTCTGCAACTATTGCAAGCGTCCTGGCCACACTATTAAGACTTGCTACCATTGCAACAAGTCTACTGCTGCTGTTGCTAATACAGAGTCTACTCCGCCAATGCCTTCCATTTCAGCTGAGTCCCAGTCTTCTGGATCTACTATCAACCTCTCCCCTACTGAACTACAGGACATCATAGCTCAAGCTGTTCGTATGGCTGGTAATGCATCTCTTTCCAATGCTCTCTCAGTGTTACCCGGTAAGTCTGACACTTGGCTTTTTGATTCTGCCTGTTGCAATCACATGACACCTCACTCGTCCTTATTCTCCAAACTTGACCCTACACCACATCCTCTTAATATTCATATAGCCAATGGTTTCACCATGCATGGAAATAGTTTAGGTTCTGTTTCAACCTCTAACCTCTCTGTTCCTAATGTCTTCCATGTACTTGACCTATCCTATAATTTATTCTTTGTGGGACAATTAGTTGAACTAGGATATCGCCTTATTTTTTACTATTCTGGATGTATTGTGCAGGATCCGAGGACGGGGCAAGAGCTTGGGATCGGTCCTAGAGTTGGGCGTATGTTTCCCGTGGACAATCTTCATCTTCCACCTGTTGCTCCTGTTTCTGTTGCTGCTGCAGTTGCTGCGGTTTCTTCCTTACCTTCTCTCGCACTTTGGCATTCTTGTCTTGGTCATGCACCCTCTTCTCGAGAATAACAGTTAGCTTCTAAGGGTCTGTTAGGTTCTGTGACCAAAGAAAATTTTGATTGTACTTTATGCTAATTAGGAAAATAGCCAGCTTTACCTTTTAATAATAGTGACTCTATATCTAATAGTATTTTTGAGTTAATTCATTCCGATATTTGGGGACCTTCTCCTGTTGCTAGTATTGGTGAATCTCGATATTTTGTTGTTTTTTACGATGATTATTCTCGTTATAGTTAGATCTTTCTTATGAAATCTCGTTCTGAAATTTTACCAATATACAGTAACTTTGCAAAAATGGTTAAAACACAATTCTCCAAACGTATCAAAATTTTTCGATCTGATAATGCTCTTGAATATACTCAATATGCTTTTCAAGTTCTGTTACATTCCTATGGCACTGTACATCATCTAACATGTCCAGGTACCTCTCAGCAAAATGGTCGAGCCGAACAAAAACTTCGTTATATTCTTAACACAGTTCATGCTCTTCTTCTTTCTGCCAAAGTTCCTGCCCCATTTTGGGGTGAAGCTGCCCTTCATGCTGTTCATGCTATTAATCGCATTCCAAGCATTGTTATTCATAATCAAAGTCCTTATGAGCGCCTTTTTGGGTCACCTCCTGACTATCATCACCTTCGCTCCTTCGGTTCTACCTGTTTTGTTCTTCTCCAGCCTCATGAGCACAACAAACTTGAGCCTCGATCTAGACTTTGTTGTTTCCTTGGTTATGGAGAAACTCAAAAGGGGTATCGGTGCTATGATCCTGTCTCTCATTGTCTTCGTGTTTCACGTAATGTTGTCTTCTGGGAATACCGCTTGTTTGTTGAACTCTCTCACTTTCGTTCTTCCCTAACTACCTCCTCTGTTTTAGAAGTCTTTCCAGACGAGTCTCATGTTCCTTCTACAAATACTCTTGATCCCCCTTTGGATTTCTCTATTCATCCTCCAGATATTTTTAATGCTTCTCCTAGACAGGTTGAAGATGAACAGGTTGATGACGAGCTACCCCATCTTAAGCCTGGGTCCCCTGCTCTTGCTCCTGCTCCGCTTGAAGATCCTCCACAAGACATTCCACCTCGTCACTCAACTCGGGTAAGATCCATTCCTGCGCATTTATTTGACTATTATTGTTATACTGCCCTTGCTACATTCCATCAGCCTCACACCTATCGTGAGGCCTCCACTGGCCCTTTATGGTAGATTGCGATGAAAGAGGAACTTGATGCATTAACCAAAAACCATACTTGGGATCTAGTTACTCTCCCTCCTGGACAGTCTGTGGTTGGTTGTAAGTGGATTTACAAGATCAAGACTCGCTCTGATGGGACCATTGAGCGCTATAAGGCTCATCTTGTTGCAAAAGGTTTCACACAGGAGTATGAAATTGATTATGAAGAGACATTTGCTTCGGTTGCTCGTATCTCATCTGTTCGTGCCCTTTTAGCCGTTGCTGCTGCTAGTAAATGGGATCTTTTTCAGATGGATGTTAAAAATGCCTTCCTCAATGGGGATTTGAGTGAAGAAGTTTATATGCAACCTCCTCCTGGTCTCTCTGTTGAATCAAACAAGGTTTGTCGTCTTCGCCGTGCACTTTATGGCCTTAAACAAGCTCCACGAGCTTGGTTTGCCAAGTTCAGTTCCACCATCTTTCGCTTGGGTTACACTGCCAGTCCTTATGATTCTGCCTTATTTCTTCGTCGCACTGATAAAGGCAATATTTTACTTCTCCTATATATGGATGATATGATCATAACTGGTGATGACCTCAGTGGCATTTAAGAACTTAAGGATTTTCTCAGTTAGCAGTTTGAGATGAAAGATCTTAGACATTTCAGCTATTTCTTGGGTCTTGAAATCACTCATTCCACAGATGGTCTTTATATTACTCAGGCTAAATATGCTTCTGATCTTTTGTCTCTTGCAGGACTCACTGACAACATGACTGTTGACACTCCAGGTGAACTTAATGTGCATCTGACTCCCTCGGGGGGGGGGGGGGGAAACCATTGTCTAATCCTTCTCTTTACAGACGATTGGTTGGCAGCTTAGTTTATCTCACAGTCACTCGTCCAGACATCTCCTATGCTGTTCATCAAGTAAGCCAGTATCTGTCTACTCCACGATCGACTCACTATGCTGCTGTTCTGCGCATTCTTCGATACTTGAAGGGCACTCTCTTCCATAGCCTTTTCTACTCAGCTCAATCTCCACTTGTACTTCGTGCATTCTCTGATGCTGATTGGGCAGGAGATCTTACTGATCGCAGGTCCACCACTGGTTATTGCTTTTTCCTTGGCTCTTCTTTAATTTCTTGGCGAAGTAAGAAGCAAACCTTTGTGGCCTGCTCCAATATTGAAACAGAATATCGTGCCCTTGCTGATACCACATCTGAGTTCTTTTGGCTGCGATGGCTTCTTAAAGACTTAGGTGTGTCCACATCCTTTGCTACTCCTCTATATTGTGACAACCAGAGTGCCATTCATATTGCTCACAATGATGTCTTCCATGAACGGACTAAACACATCGAGATTGACTGTCATTTTATCTGTTATCGTCTTATCCATGGTGCTCTCCAGCTCTTCTCCGTTTCCTCCAAAGATCAACTTGCAGACATCTTCACCAAGTCATATCCTAAAGGACGCCTTCGTGATTTAGTTGACAAGCTCAAGCTGGTTTCATATCCACCTTGAGTTTGAGGGGGGCTGTTAATGTGTATAGTGTTGTGGGCTTTAGGCCCAAACTAGTTTACTTGTAGAGCACATTATATTACTTGTATAGCACACATCTTGTACTACACTTCTATTTTTACTGCACTCATTTGTCTCCTATATAAATGCATAATCATGTATATTCCCATTGAGAAATACAACACAATCATTCAGTATTTCTAACAAAATTTATTAACTTGCTTTCCAAATCCTAACTCATCCATGTGATTAACTGATGGGGCATGTTTGAGCTTTGGAATTATGAAAGATGTATTAACTTCCTTTTTTTTTTTTTTTTTTTTTTTGGGCCACCTCGCTTTTCTGTTATATGTCAGTTCATGCATAACAGATTTTGGTGATCTTAATATTTGCTTGTAAAATTAGATCATGAAATCTGTTATTATGATTATTTTCTCATGACTGTACTGTTGAGCAGTGGGACATATATAGCACAAGTTGCAACAGTCAGGAGGGAAGGTTTTTTTGTACGTAGAGTTTTGTACCTGTCTAATGTACCATAAAGACCATGATATGCAACTTGCACGAGCTAGAATTGGTCCTTTAATCCAGTTCTCATGAACAGAATTGCTTCTATTTAAGTGGATGGGCGCACCCTTCCAACTTTGAACTTCAGGTCCTTTATACAAAGTCATGGTCATGACCCCAGCCAACGATATTAAGGTTCCCACGACTTTGGCTATTCCACGAGCATTCCTAACATCAAGGGCCTCCAACCTACATAAAATACTGATTAAATGGTGTTCATGTAGTCTCCATTTTCTCATCAAACAAAGAGAGACATGTTCGCGAAGTGTAAAGCCCCACCTGAGTGCAACTGCAATTACAAATGTCAATGATGCAACGACATTGATCATGGATGTGCCAAAGGTTGGAGAAGTGTATTCCAAACTTGCAAAGTACATGTTAAGGGTTAAGCTAACCTCGTTTAACATCAGGGAAAAGAAAACTGTAAGTGCTTTTTATTAATTTGAGTAAACACAAATCTCTAAGTATCATTCATGTTATACTGAAGAGTGGTGCTTGACAACCTACGTAGCCTACCAGAGAAAGCAGAAACATCTCAAAAAACAATGCTAATGTCATCTTTGGCCTTACTTTTATGCATGAAAGAAAACGAAAAATCAAATATTGAATTAAATGATATTATTTCGTTGTTATGACTATTTGCAAAAGTGTTTTAATTGTTTAGATGCAGAATATGTACATACTTGAAGATAATTATTCATGTAACCAGTGTGTGAGTGTATATGGATGTGTATTGGATGTAGATTAGAACTGTACCTTTCAAGAAAATAGGCAAAAGGAAACATCACTAAACCACCTAGAACATGTCGATAAGTTACAAAGATATGAGGATTCATCCCATGGCTGAAGGCAGCAGCTGTAATGAGGTACTTAATCATATAACCTACATGAATCAGAACCATGAGAATGTGTGGCTTAAATCTCCTACAGATCATGCCCATCTCACCTACCATCGGCGCCATAGCTCTTGAATATATGTGCCACCCTTATTTTTTTTGTCACCCTTTGCTTGTTTATAGTTGAAGGCTTGAAGCACAAATGCATCTATACTCATGGATGAGGACTTGTCTTTTACTGATTATGCTTACAAATTGATAGCATCATGTTCTTGAAAAATTCCAAACTAAATAATTGACAACTGATTTGATGCAAGGTCCAAATGCGAATGGAATAGAAAGAGTAGGGTGTTATACTTAAAAATACACTTGAGACGTATGCACCAGTTGTACTCGTTACTTGTATGTGTTGGAATTTTATTTAAAAAGTAATTCAAGGGAACCAAAATATAATACATCTATCAATTAAAAATTATATCACGTGCAATTGTAACAATAATCAATAATAAAATGTAAGAAATTTCTTATTAAAATTTATTATTCAAGGACCTCACAAGCCATGGACGGAGCCATAGCTCTTGAATATATGTGCCACTCTTATTTTTGGTTTGCTTGTTTTTATTACTCAATTCCCAAAATTCATGAGCCCCACCTCTAGTTTGCTTGTTTGGTTTAGTTTTCATTCTCAATTTTCATAACTCGTTACTAAAAAAAAAACAGGGTTATAGTTGTGGAAATTGAGAACAATATTTGTGAGTTTATGAGGTATGAGAATTTACAATATTTGGAATTCCAAGAATCTTTAGTCCTAATAGGACTTATTTTTTTAACATAAAAAAGAGAGACTTATGGGTGTGATATTATTTATTTATTTATATATATTTTTTATGGAAATAGCAATTCTAATGAATTTCAAATAGGCCTAACAATTAAAATGTTAATACAATAATTAATAATGTGACCGACAGGGGAAATCCTAAAAATGCAAAACTCTTCTATTTGAAATTTGTCCAAGCATGCCAAGGATCTTTGATCCTAATAAGACCTAATCTTTTTATAATTAAAAAATAAAAAGGATTGGTGACGTGAAAATTTGTGATATCTTGAAAGTAATGTGGTAAAATATTAAAAAATGTCAAACAATAAGAATAAAAATATCAAGATACTTTGGTGGCATCTATTACCTCTACCTGCGAATTATTGGTCCAACCTGAAATCATAACCCCTAACCTTAATAGATCATAAACCATATATATTTGCTACTTCATATTTGAATCTAAATAAAAATTTACAATAAATCTACGTTACAAACCAAATCAAAGCAGTTATTCAATACCCTGAAGTATCTAAAACAACAAATTAAACGAAGAGAAAAGAAATAATAATTTGATCATAGAGGAAATCATAAAAATACAAAACTCTTCTATTTGGAATTCCAAGAATCTTTAGTCCTAATAGGACTTATTTTTTTAACATAAAAATAGAGACTTATTGGCGTGATATTATTTATTTATTTATATATATATTTTTTTATGGAAACAGCAGTTCTAATTAATTTCAAATAGGCCTAACAATTAAAATGTTAATACAATAATTAATAATGTGACCGACAGAGGAAATCCTAAAAATGCAAAACTCTTCTATTTGAAATTCGTCAAAGCATGTCAAGGATCTTTAATCCTAATAAGACTTAATCTTTTTATAATTAAAAAATAAAAAAGATTGGTGACGTGGAAATTTGTAATATCTTGAAAGTAATGCGGTAAAATATTAAAAAATGTCAAACAATAAGAATAAAAATATCAAGATACTTTGGTGGTATCTATTACCTCTACATGCGAATTATTGGTCCAACCTGAAATCATAACTCGTAACCTCAATAGATCATATACCATATATATTTGCTACTTCATATTTGAATCTAAATAAAAATTTACAATAAATCTACGTTATGAACCAAATCAAAGCAGTTATTCAATACCATGAAGCATCTAAAACAACAAATTAAACGAAGAGAAAAGAATACCATAGGTAAGATATGGTTGGAGCTATGCTGGATGATCTTTCTTGGGCTTTTGAGTATGTTAGCAAGAACCACACCAATTTTAGCGTGTGTCTAATTCTCTAAGAAATGGTCAAAAAGCAAATTTCTATTTCTTTATTTTTTTTAAAGATAGAAACTACTTCTGGTAGTATACTATTCATTTTTAGCTCTTTAAAAATTTAAAATTTTAATTAAATTTCTTCAATTTGGTGAAGTTACGTGACGAAGCCACGACATTTAAGTCCAACTTTTATTTTATATATATATATATACACACACACACACAAAAGAAGAAGTCCAACTTTTGTTTTATTTATATATTTATACACACACACACAAAAGATGATATGATATGAATTTTGTTTTTATATATTAATTAAAAAACAAAGGAGTTCACATTCCACGCATTCACGTGTCGAGCACATGCACCCCTTAAAAATCCCATCAGAGTTAAAGAGAACTCAAAATACACACGTGTCAGTTAGCATAACCGGCATTACTCTCCATCTCCAACCAGGTCTCTGCTTTCTCTAGTATTTATAAACCCCCCCTTTTCAATTCATTCATTCTCTTTCATTCAAACCCACGACAACAACAACAACACTCACAAACACCTATTTTCTACAGACTCTCTCTGAGTTCTTGATTCAACAAATCCCCCAATTTTTTTTGTTTCTCTGAGAATCGAAGAAAAAAAACCCTAGCTTCAAACAACAACAACAACAAGACTACGAAGACGAAAACGACGCCATTGTTACACAATGATAGTCAGCCAAAAGGTGATGGCGCTGGCCGCTATGAATTACCAACCACCGACCCAGAAGATGGTGCTGGACGTGAATTACCACCATCTATGCGTTGCTTCTTCTGCTGACGTGGCGCAGCCCTCTTCTTCTTCGTCTCCGAGCTTTCGTGATGTACATCGCGTCTCGGATTCTATGTCCGCCGATATCTCTCGCTTCGAACCGGTACGTTCTTTAAAATAAATTTTAAAGAAATTCATCTCGGATTCTATGATGAACACTCTGGGTTTGTGTGGCAATCTGAGTTATTATGTGTGTTGTCAATTTTCTGTGTGCGTGTGTGAGATTGTATTTTTGTTGAATTATGTGAAAGAACTTGTAGTATGAAGAATGGGTTTATTGGGATTAGGGTTTCTTGTAGAAAGACTGTTTGGCTTATCAGAATTTCTTAACTTTATAGTACAAGGTTTTAAATTTTTAGGAATATTTCTTGTACAAGACTCTTTAGCCTTTCAGAATTTCTCAGCTTTGTACAAGGTTTAAGTAGGAAAATTTTAGGAGGATTTGGTGTTATTTTAAGAATTCTTGGGATGACAGAATGGTCAATCGCGCAGATTAATTGGCAGTTTATTGATGTTATTGTGAATGGAAGCAATGGATGCTTTATCGTAATTAGGTTTGAATTTAAGGGTTTTTTTTTTTTTTTTTTTTTTTGGTTTTTGTGTTGTTTCTTATCTATAATTGGATAATTGAGGTTTCATGATTTTGTAAGATATGTCTGGTTGCTTTCATATCTGTGACATAAGAGTGCAATTAGGGGGTTGTGGACATAAGAGTGGGAAAGAATTAGGCATTATCCTGATTTGATTGAAAGTGAATTGTTATAAATTGTGAAATCAGATTGATTTATGTATTCTATTGCATAATTGATCTAGTACTGGGTTCTATTATTCTCCTTTATGCTTCCTGTTAATGGTTTTGTCCTTTTCTCTTCTTTTTGTTTTTTTATTTTATTTTTTTATTTTGGCAATTGTCTTGCAATGTATTATGTATATATTCATATGGACACTGACAAAACTTTATACATGTTTTAACCAGGTTATGAGTTGCTCAGACACCGTTAATGATGCTGCCATAGATTGGGACTTCAACCGCTTGCACAACCGCGGCGTCACCCTCTCCGTCAATGAAGTCAGAAAAGTCGCCAACCTCCCCAGAAATCCCCAAGCCCCACAAGTCCAAGAAACTGCTCCCCCAGCCCACTAAGCTTCCCGAAAAGTGTGAACTTTTTTGGTTTATGCGGTGATTTGATTGGTTTATCTGTTTTAGCTTTTAATTAATGTTTCTGGGTATTTATTTGTTCTATGTGTAGGTATGAGATTCTTGCTCAGTTTTTTGATAGCTTGGATAGTTCTATTCGGCTGTTGCGGTTGAAGGGTTCCTCATCCTCTTTTACCAATATTTGCCCCAAAATTGAGTGTTTAACTGATAGGTAAATTTTTAATTTTTTTGGGGTTTTGTTTGTTTTCTAAGAAAGTAAAATTTTGGCTGGGAAATTATTGCATTCTGTGTCTTATAGCGATGATGATTGGTATGAAGTTATGAAATTTTTTGGTTTTGGAGGTGAATTTGGAGCCTTGTTATTAATATTGATGGATAAGATGTTTTCAAATTTGTTTTCCCTCTTTTTGGTTGCTTAGAAAATAGAACCTTAAACGTCTGTTTGGATTTGGGAAAAGCGTGTTTTTAAAATGTAATTCCAGCACTTGAAAACAAAATAGAAACACATTGCCAAAAAGGCTTTAAGAGGGAAAATGTATTCTCAAAACACAGATTTTTCAGTTTTTTTAGATCAGTTTTCAAAAATTGCTACCTCGCTGTATATTTGATATTTCTTAAGCAACTCACCTGATACATTGACTACACTTAGCTGTATGAGATTAAAGAATCTTATGATTGTTTTGTATGTTTTCTTAAAAAATTTGTTTTTAGGAGGTTTACACACAGGCACTTGGCTCAATTGAAGTTTATTTTGCGCGATGCAATTGAGATAAAGAGAGTACTTGTGTTTGATGAGCGGACAAGCTGTATGGGGCCGGATCTCCATGTTTCCATCAACGTTGATGCAGTGGAAAATGATGGGAAGTTGAAATCTGAAAGCGGGAATATGCATTTGAGGAAGGTGTTACGATCGTGGCTTGCGGATTTTTCAAAATCCTGTCCTGAGGTACTCGTCTTCTGTACTTTCTGTATATTACATGGGATATATCCTTAAATTGTTGTTAGTTCTGTATTCATGATCACATCTAGAACAACATTAGTTGCCAATCATTTACATTTTTTATATGTATATATAAGTTACTTTGATTCTCTGGTTATAATGCCTTCCTAGCCAATTGAAAAGGGGGGTGTGCTTTGGAATATAATGCACAAAAACTGTTGGGCATATATTCTCTCTTTTCTTAGGACATTCTTGCAGTGAGATGCCTCTGTTTCATCTGTTCCCTCCATTCCTATGTATATATAGCTGTTTTACACTTTATGTATAAACTTTAGTACTTGATTCCATCTGCCACTTGTGGCCACCTAATGAGACTGGGTTAAGATAATACCATAATCTAATATAATTTTGATTAGGGTCATATTCTATGGTTTCCATTATAGAAGTGTTCCTTTTTCATACAATTGAAAATCAACTTTATGCTCTAGCTGCTGTTGACCTCTCTTTCACTACAAATGTTAACCATAAAGGTAGCTGTCAGCGTGATATTCACTACCACTTATAATTGTAACTAACAATATGGATTTGAGATGAAAAATTATTGTCAGTTTACTCATATATATTCGATATGAAGATTTCTGGTAATTTTAAGCAATGCTCTAGACTGCACCTTAAGATTTTTCTTCTGCATGCAGGTGGATGAAATTCCAGAGGAACTGTTGCCTGAACCATTCAATCGTAAAAAGCTAGACGTCCATTCGAACATGAAAACACCCACCTCATCATTCCCTATTAAGACATCAACTGTTGCACTAACAGCTCTGCAATCAGCAGTATCAGAAACCTGCGTTCGGGATGATGAAATTGCAGAAGGGACAGAACAAGATCTGAATTCAAACATAAACAATTCTCCCAACATGTCATTTCCCCTCGGGACATCAATCGAAGCACATAGAAAACAGCAACCAGTGGTAGCATCACATCTCTCTCAATCTTTCCGCAAGCGCTTTTCACAGAAAGTCATCAGCCGTGAAGTAGGAGTGAGTTTGGGTTGGGTCGGGTCGGGTTTACTGTGACCCGAAACCCGACCCGATAGAAAATCGGGTTTGGCTGTCTGAAACCCGACCTGATCCGAAAAAACGGGTCTGTGATCGGGTCGGTTTTCCGGGTCTCGGGTCGGACCTTTTTTTTTTTTTTTTTTTTTACGATTAATGTATATGCAAATTTATCAACTGGGTCCTTGAAAAATTGAGCCGATCTTTGTGTTGGGCCTGATTAGATTGTTAAAAACTTTTCTTTCATGTGACCATATTGATCCAATGAAAAAAAAAAAAAATATGAGACTAACCCTTTATTTTGCTTGAGCAAATGCTTATATGGACAAGCTCCACAAGTCACCAAACAATAAAACAAGGAATAGAAGCTAACCAATCACTCAAATCACTCAAAGTAGTTGGCATGCCAGAGAGTACCAAAGTATATAGGTTGACAATCATCCAATATTGTCAAAAAAATCAATAATAAAACATCCTGAATTCATCAACCCAAATCATCCAATATTGTCAAGAAGGTTGGCTAGACTATGGCTATCAGTAGCTTGGCCCCTTCTTGCTCTCACATGGATAGTCTTGCTTAGGTGGCTCAGAAGGTTGAGTGCTTTCTTCGGCTGGTCTGTTATCAGCTGCTGAACTAGCTTCCACTTCTGCCTTTGAACCATCATTGTCATCACAGGATCCAGCTACTTTCATCCGTTTACCATTTGACTCACTCTGCTCCAAATGAACAAAAACTGTCACACTAGAGCCTTAAAAATCAGCATAAAAATTAAGCGCACATTCACAAACTAAATTAGTTTTTCAAATCATACCCCATTTCATAATAGTAAAATAGTTCTTAATTCCACACAATTCAAACTTCCAATCAATCCCCTATTTGGATATTCACATCTAAATTTCTAGCTTAAAGGAGAAGAATACCACCAGAAATTCTAGACTTACAGCTCCTTTTACTGCCATATCCAGGTCTGCATCATCAAAGACTATGCAGGGTGCATTGCCACCAAGTTCCAATGCATAATTTTTCATATAGGACAGGAAGCTCAAATGCATAATTTTTCATAACACGTGAATAATGTAAGAAATTGATTTGACCATTTTAAGCTCCACACAGCGTTGAACCAGATACAGATATGGACTCCAATTAACTGAACAAAATCTGAAATATCAAATTTAGAAAAATTGAAAACAATGAAGGAACCATTTCTATTGAATTTGGTGAACACAGGGTTCTTAAATTTAACAAAGCCTTTACTTGTTATATAATGTTTCTTAAATACACTAATATGTTAATCATATCCAGTGAAGAACGTAGGAAACTTTCTGAATAACCTTCATAGTGCCATCAAAGTAACCCCCTTCCCTCCAGAGTCCAGTCTATATTGGACAGCCCCTGAAGACAAAAACTTTCAAAGTATAGTGTTGTTTAAATCCTAACTATGCAACCCTCTAAGCCTCATCCATCCCCAATTCAGGAAAAGAAGCATTACCCACATAAAAATTGTTTGTGTTGATTATCAACTTTTTGCATTCATATATACTTGGCATTCATTATGAGTTAGATATGAATATATTGCTGATTGATTACATTAATTGAGTGGATTTATATTTATGATATTAAGCCTATCAAGGTCGTGCTTGCTGTCAATAGCATGTATACTCAACTATGAAAAAACCAAGTTGTTTGTGTTGATTATCAACTTTTAGCACGTTTATTTATGGCATGGATACAACATATGGCTGAACAGTCCCTGTTTGCATGCTAAGGAAAATAACACAACAAAACAACATAACATAACATCACAGAAAACACAAAACCCCACCAACCCATCAGATCCAAAGTAATTCTTTTTCATCAATATGAAAAGGGTTGTTCCTAAAAGATGTAAAAACTCCCAAAATCAAAAACTAAGACAAGGAAATTAAGAAGAAAAAAAAAACCCAACAAAGAATGGATGACTTACACTGTTAAACACGTAGAGAGAACTCAGTGAGAGAGGCAGAGGAGCACAGCTCTTTAGTTAAAAACCTGAAAAAAAAATCGAAATGGGTCCTTAAAAAAACGATTCAAGCTAAACCCACATCACAAAACGCAAGAAAATCAAACCCAAACAGGATATTCACATAGAAAAAAATCCCAAAATCTGAAAGTATTAAAAACCCAACTAAATTAACAAGAAACAGAGATAACAAGAAACAGAGCAATGTGAAAAATAATTAACACACACACAAACCACAACCCTCCAAGCCCAGAATCAGTAAAACAAATAAAAATCCACAAACCAAAACAAACCCAAAAACCCAAAAGAATTGAAAAAGAAAGCAAACCTTGGTTGAGCAATTTCTGAGATAGAACAACAAAGAGTCGGTAGTGATCTTTTGTGAGATGACTTGGGAGATAGCTGATGGAGGCTGAGAGCTGAGGGAGGCGGAGAGAGACCTTAGTTGGAGTAGGGTTTTTTTCAAAAGAACAATCGGGTTCAAACCAGGAAATAAATATGACCCGAAGCCGACCCGATACCGACCCGAACCCGAAAATAACCCGAAAATAAGACCCGAAACCCGACCCGAATATTCTTAGACCCGCCCAAAACCTTTCGGGTCGGGTCGGGTCGGTCGGGTTTTCGGGTGGGCCGGGTCCATTGCTCAGTCCTACCGTGAAGTACAGAACTATCCTCTAAACTTCCCAAACAAACCCGAAAGAAATTGCGGGAAGCAACAGGTCATTTAGGCGGGAATCCAACGTGGCAACCAAGCACGCCTTGCTCCAGCACTACATTTCCTCTCTCACAAATCTCTCTCTCTCTCTCTCTCTCTCTCTCATACCAATGGAGCTTTCATCTTCATCAAAATCCAAATCCAAGAAACCCCATTCAAAACACTTCAACTCACCCGACCAGCTGAGCTCCAAAACTCAAGTGTGATAATGAGTTTGGACGATGGTCTTTCTTTTTTTTTTTTCCTTTTTTTTTTGGCCGTGGGTGAGTCATGTGACTATTTTGAAAAAGTGGATCATTGTTTGTAAAATTTTGGATTTTACTTTTCATCACTCCTCATTCAATTAATATTAGATTTTTAGTAGTTTGCACTCATTAACTCACTTGACATAAAAATTTAAAAAACTTAAATGGACACATGCACAAACTTAAGTGGATAATTATAATGTGATCCCCACATAAATATAGACACATGGTGTAAAATTGGATTCTAATTTCAAATTCTAATTGAGCTTTTTCTGAGTTTTGCCTATTAATATATACTAGCTTTTAATATCATGCGTATGCATAGATACATTTTAAGATATACAATAAGATGCATAGTATAATTTCTAGATATATAATTTAAATACTTGATAATTATTTTTATATTTTGTTAACTCTTTAAAAAGTTTGTAAGAATAGTATTAGGTATAAAATGTAAATTTCTCATATTTATTTATCTATTTAATAATTCTTAATTTTTGTTATTGTGAAGCATATTTTTTTTTTTACGATTCATTTATTTTATATTCATTGGTTTTTGTACTCAATAATTCATTTGGATGAGTATTTATGATATGGTCTTACATTTGATTCTAAAATTTGATAATAAAACTCTCTAAAAATAAATAATTTAGGATACATGGCGCAAAATTGAACTTTAATTTGAAATTATAATTGGACTTTCTTTGAGTTTTGCCAATTA
Organism: Lithocarpus polystachyus; assembly: GCA_033629205.1. Classification (NCBI taxonomy): domain Eukaryota; kingdom Viridiplantae; phylum Streptophyta; class Magnoliopsida; order Fagales; family Fagaceae; genus Lithocarpus; species Lithocarpus polystachyus. The sequence goes on along the minus strand of CM066170.1, from coordinate 43,844,176 downwards.
ATATACATATAGATATAGACTAGTTAGTAACTCAAACAATACATGTGAAGGTTTAACGAAATATAAAATTTTCTTTCTTTTATTTTTTTTCCTTAAATATAAAATCAATAATTATTTTAGTTATTAATAAAAATTTGTTATGATTGTATTTGTATATGGAACTATCAATTCTACTATTTAAAGAAAATATGATGTGATAATATTCTAATGGGGTTTAAATATAGAATGAAATTCAAATTCAATTAAATATATATATATATATATATATATTAGAAAAATGAAATGTAAAATTGTGGGGTCTTCAAAGCTAAGGTGGCAAAATATTATGAAGTCAACCAAACAATCAAATGTCTTCAGTGCTTTGTGTTTGGGCTCTAGAGACTTATGAGCATAAGTGTGTTTGACATTTTTACCAAGTAATGTGCATTTGTTTCAGTTTTTAAGAATCAACATGTTTGAGTTAAGAGTCTTATATTTTAACTGACATCTTTTGATGTTTGTACCGGAAACGTTTAAGATTTAAATTATTCTCTCCCATTGTTATAAGTTATAACTATCGAATTATCAGCGCACGCGCGCGCGTGCGCGCCCACACACACACACACACATATATATATGTTTGAGATTATTTGCAAGCCAAAGCCTTTGTGTACGGGATGTGAAGTACCCATCTATGCATTGCGACCCAAGAAAATCAACGTGGTGCCTTCTCCTTCTTAATTGGACTTCTTGATGTCCTGAATTAGCTTATAATTGTATTTTAGGTAAATTACGAATTTGATCTATAACCATAATACTATGTGTCAATTTGGTCTCAAATATTTTAAATGTGCCAACTTAATTCCTAATTTTTTGGTATTGTGTCAAAGTAGTTTCTACATTAAGTAATAGATGGGAATTACTAATGTGGGAATTACTAATGTGACTAACAATGAACTAAACTAATTGCCATGTGGGCTGCCATGTGTTTTTATTTTTATTTTTTATATACATTAAAAAAAAAACCCTGAACCATGCATAATGTTAATGATTTGGATCTAAAAATTCTATTGGTTAATGAATTGTGTTGATTTTCCTTTGCAGTAATTGGACAGATAAAACTGTTATTCAATCCACAAGATTCCTGATTTGAATTACCATGAAGTTTTGTTATTTGCATCCTGAGATTAAGTTTGGTAGATTCAAGTATTAGAACAAAAAAAATCATGGGATCGCTTCCAACTCATTATGATTTAACTTATTGACAGATCTAATCGCTGCTTCTAAGATTTTTAGCTCTATTATGCCATGCCTCATCTCATATAAACTTATTTATTTTTTATCTCAATGAACCATTCTAGCTCTCAATCCTCAAATATTTTTCTGGTTACAGTACCAAATAGAAGAGTTGAAGAACTTTTTTGTCTGTGGAGAGGTCAATGTCTAGGTTCAAGCGTTTCATTGATTACAAAACCAAGTTGAAAAGCTTTTTGTTTGACCTCTTTTGGTTCAATGTATTTTTTTTTATTGAGAAAGTCTTTTGGTTCAATGTAGTGGTTTTATATTCCAATTCTAATAATAATCATACAACATTGAAGGCTCAAAAATTTCCCAATATGTTACACTTTATAGACTTTAATTTGGTTCGACCATTAATCGATATGTTGGTCTGAGCCATGGAATGTGCACTATCCAGTCTTTGTGACGAGCAATATGTCACCTTTCCCATCATGTATTGATGAACATATATTAACTTTTCGTTGATGGGATTGATCCAAAGCATCTAATGTTGTTTCATAAATCAACAATATTATAAAAATAAATTTTACAATCATATCAAACAATCACTAATATTATGTTTAATATGCACTAATAACAGTTTATCACTTCAAGAATTATTTAAAAAAAAAAAGTGTAGGGACAGAGGGCCCAGAAATGGATATTGAGCCGTGAGCCATGTCCGAGGACAAGTAAACGCTAATGGGGGCATACAAGTTAATATTCCGTGGAAGAAGTCTGGTAATGAGGGGTTGGGATTATGTCCGAGGAGAATACCTTCTTGGCTAAGTAGAGCAGAGGATAAAGGTCACCACACAATTATACTGGTAAGGATAAGCACTAAAAGGAAATAAGACAAAGGAAAGCTGAGAAATAACTAGGAGAAAGCTACCACCGCATTGAATGCTCTGCAGCTAACTCTCTAGCTGTATTAATGTGGAAGTGATATATGAACAGTAATATTTAGCCTTACAGCTACCCACAAAGACTTCAGGAAGGGGCTAATGGGATAAGGATCAACACTAGCAATATGATCTACACATGGAGGGCTGAGATGAAGTAAAGAAGGGAAATATAAAGAAGAAAAACCCTACTACAAGGGGATCATCAAAGAATCTAGAGAAAAATCACTGTACATACAAGAACTGTAATTGTACTTAAGTCTAAGAGAAATATATAAGAACTACCGTCCTCGAACTTTGCTGAGGAGGATTTTCTTTGCACAAAACTGTTTATTCTAACTTTCTAGCACCATTTAGCCTACTGTGATTATTGTTCAATTCATAGAAATTTAGTTTTTAGCCCACTCTTTACAAATTCATTGTTTTGGGCTATTTGGGCCTTAGTCCTTTTCATTTTTAGGCTTTGGATTCAATCTATGTTCTTACAATTGGCGCCGTCTATGAGGAATTGAATATTCTTGACATCTTCCAACCATGGTAGGTTCTAGGCCAAACCGTGAAGAATCTATAGGATCCCAACGTCACGATCAATTTCTTAATCTTGAACGAAGGCGAGATCGTGAAGTTAGCATACACACCACTCACACCAGTAGAAGTCAGTCTAAAGGTGGGAGTCACATGTCTCATGGAGAGAACACTAGGAACATGCAGTTGGAGATAGACCACTTGTAGAGGAAATAACGTCGGAAGCAATGTAGAGGGACTCCCTCAAGCTCAGAGCCTTCCTTTGATGATGATAATGATGATAGCTATAGGCCGACATCTAGGACCCCCCTCAGTGAGTCTTATTCATGTGATGAGGACCACCATTATAGGCGGAGAAGCAAGAGTCCACCTTACAGGGGCCTGGGTAATTATGCTATAGGCAGGGCCTTGCGCCAAATTTCTAAGTCATCGTTTATGCGTAGGATTGAAGGAGGTAAACTTCCTCAGCGATTTACTCAGCCAACATTTACCACGTATAATGGTAGAATAGACCTTGTGGAGCACGTCAGCCACTTCAACCAAAGAATGGCTGTTCACTTAAAGAATGAACTCTTAATGTGCAAGGTGTTCCCATTCAGCCTGGGGCTAGTGGCGATGAGATGGTTTGATGGTTTGAAGGAAGGTTCAATCAACTCCTTTAAGGAGCTTACTAGAGCGTTTGGAGCGAGCTTTGTTACTTGCAGTAAGGTTCCTCGGCCCTTGGATTCTCTGTTGTCTATGACCATGCGAGAGGGAGAAACCCTGAAGACGAATTTTGAAAAGTACTGGGAAACGTTTAATGAGATTGATGGGAATTTTGATGATGTGGCAATAAGGACTTTCATGGTCGGCCTGCTTCCTGAGCACGATTTAAGAAAGTCTTTAACAAGGAAGCCTGCCAGGAGCGTACGTTAGCTTATGGATCGTATTGACGAGTATAAACGGGTCGAGGAGGACTAGCAACAAGGAAAGGGGAAGGCCAAAGTAGTTCCCCAAGGCCGAAGGGAATTTAGGTTGGAGAGATATAGCAATAACCGACCTATGAGGGATTTTACTGGGCATACTGGATCTATTGCTAGCCAAGTAGTTAGCACTGTGTTCAGGGAGCTTGTGCACCAAAATCTTGGAGAAAATAAAGAATGTGCCATACTTTAAGTGGCCAAATAAGATGGGGGGAGACCCCACGAAGCACAACCAAAATCTTCATTGTTAGTACCACTAGGACCGAGGACACAATATTGAAGAATGTAGGACTTTGCGGGATCACTTGGAGCAGCTGGTTAAAATTGGGAAGTTGAAGCAATTCTTGTATCAGCCCAATGGACAGGGGAGCCAGGCAGGATCAGGACATCAGAGAGATGCTTCTTTAAGACCGCCTTGGGGACGATTAGTGTTATTCTTGCCACCCCAGATAGGACTGGTTCTCATCCATCCAGAGTGGTGTTTGTAGCCTGGTCATTTGTTGAAGACCTGCCCCTGATCCAAAGAGCGGTAGAATGAAAGTCTGACCAGCTTTGAGCTTTTTTGACGAAGATAAGGTGGGAACTATGCAGCCACATGATGATGCTCTAGTGGTTACCCTCAGGATTAGAGGATATGATGTGAAGTTTGGTAGATCAGGGCAGCGGTACAGAGATCATGTACCCTGATCTATTTATAGGGCTGAAGCTGAAGCTTGGGGACCTGGCCTGCTGTGATTCTCCTTTAATAGGGTTTGATGGGAAGATAGTCTTCCTGAAGGGCCAAATCAGATTACCTGTCCAGGCAGGGTCAGAAGTCGTGGAAGTGAACTTCATTATGATAAATGCTTATTCCTCCTACATAACTATTGTGGCAAGACCTTGGCTTCATGCCATTGAAGCTGGTGCTTCCACCTTGCACTTGAAGGTAAAGTATTTATTAGGGGATCAGGTCGAGGAGCTGGTTGGAAGTCAATCTATAGCTAGACAGTGTTTAGTGGCTGTAATTAGGCATCAGACTGGAGGTGAGTTCTTGGCCTCTGCAGATAGGGATTTATAGCAATCAAGGAGAATAGTCTTGTCCACGGATGTGGTGCTAGAATGGGTAAAGTATGAAGAGTTGGAGAAAATTGTTATTGATGATGGCGAGGAGAAGTTTTTCTACGTAGGAGTGTAATTACCTCCTCGGGAGAAGGAAGAGCTGAGTGTCTTCCTTAGGAAGAATGTTAACGTGTTTGTGTGGAGTGCTTATGAAGCTCCTTGGGTAAATCCAAATTTTATTTGCCATCACTTAAATGTTAATCCAACTATCGTTCCTAAGAAGCAACCACCTCGGCGCTCTTCTAAAGAACATTCTGATGCTGTCAAGGAGGAGGTGATCAAACTTAAGTGGGAAAGGGCAATAAATAAAAGAGGCGTTTTACCCTGAATGGTTGGCTAATATAGTAGTGGTAAAGAAGAAGAGTAGGAAGTGGCGAGCATGTGTAGATTTCACTGATTTAAACAAAACTTGCCTAAAAGACCCCTTCCCAATGCCTCGAATAGAACAATTGGTGGATACAACTGTAGGTCATCCTCGGATGAGCTTTTTGGACGCCTTTCAAGGGTATCATCAAATACCGTTAGCTTTGGATGATCAAGAAAAGACTGCTTTTGTTACACCTACTGGAAATTACCACTACAAAGTGACGCCCTTTGGACTGAAGAATGTAGAATCTACATATCAGAGGATAATGATTAGGATGTTTGAGCCTCAACTTAGTAAGAACATTGAAGTCTACATTGATGATTTGGTAGTGAAAAGAAAGACGGAGTCCGAGCATGTGAAAAACCTTGGAGATATTTTTGAAATACTAAGAAAGCATAAACTACACCTTAATGCTTCTAAGTGTTCCTTTGGCGTTAGTTCGGGCAAATTTCTTGGTTATATGATCACTCATCATGGAATTAAGGTCAACTCTGATCAAATTAAGGCGATTAACAATCTGCAGCCTCCTCGGAACCCCAAGGAAGTCCAGAAGTTGACAGGAATGACTGCTGCCCTGAACCGATTTATCTCTCGATCAGCAAACAGGTGTAGGCCTTTCTTCCAGTTGTTGCACAAGTGGAAGGGATTTTAATGGACTGAAGAATGTGCCTTGGCCTTTCGGCAGTTGAAAGATTATCTTTCTCGGCCACCTATTATGTCTAGGCCTGAGGAGGAAGAGGTTCTTTTTGCTTATATTGTTGTAGCCTTTCATGCGGTGAGCTTGGTACTGATAAGGGTTGACAATAGAGTGCGCCAGTTTATTATGTGAGCAAGTCATTGCATGAGGTAGAGGTTCGTTATCTACCGTCGGAGAAGGCTATCTTGGCAATAGTACATGCTACACGGAAACTCCTTCATTATTTCCAAGCTTATACAGTTGTGGTTTTAACCCAACTTCTTCTTCAATCGCTACTTCAGAAAGCTGATTACACATGGAGAATTGCCAAGTGGGGCACAATTTTAGGAGCTTTCGATATCAAATATCTCCACTGGAAGTGGAGGGCAAGAAACAGAACATGGGAGGAAAACTAGCTCAAAAATCTCCATGCAGGGACCCTTGTCTTGGAAATTATACGTTGATGGAGTAGCTAATCAAAGAGGATTTGGAGTAGGGCTGGTTGTGGTGTCCCCGGAGAAAATTACTATTGAGAAATCCTTAAGGTTAGGTTTCTTGGCCACAAATAATGAGGCTGAGTGTGAAGTTTTACTGGTAGGGATGACTATGGTTCAGAAAATGAGAGGAAATGTAGTGGATGTATTCTCGAATTTGAGGTTGGTCGTGGGCCAAGTAAAGGGAGAGTAGGAGGCTAGGGATTTGAGAATGCAAGAGTATTTGAGCCAAGCTAAGCACTTGCAGTCAGGTTTTGAATCTTTCACTTTGTAGCAAATCCCGAGGAGCAGAATACATATGCTGACTCTTTAGCTACTTTGGCAACTTCCTCGACACAAGGTTTACGTCGGGTTATACTGGTTAAGGATTTGTATAAGCCCACTGAGGTGAAGAAGGAGAAAATCTAAATTCATTAGATTAGGGTAGGGCCTAGTTGGATGGATTCCATAGTTCTGTTCCTCAAGGAAGGTACTCTACCCGAGGAAAAGGGAGAGGCAGATAAAGTACGAAGGAAAGCTCCTTGTTTTTAGTTGTCCGAGGAGCAGAAGTTGTACAAACGTTCTTTTTCTGGACCATAGTTGTTATGTGTCCATCCCGAAGCAATGGAGCCACTCTTGGAGGAATTACATGAGAGAATTTATGGAAGCCATAGAGGGGGCAGATCACTATCCCACAGGGCCCTCACCTAGGAGTATTGGTGGCCAAGTATGTAGAAAGAGGCACATGAGTATGTGAAGAAATGTGACCAATGTTAGAGATTTGCTCCAAACATTCATCAACTAAGAGGTGTCCTTGATCCTCTGTTTAGCCCATGGCCTTTTGCTCACTAGGGCTTGGATATTGTAGGACCATTCCTTAAGGCAGCAAGAAATAGGAAATGACTTCTGGTCGGCATTGATTACTTCACAAAGTAGGTGAAAGTTGAGCAACTAGCTAATATTAGGGATGTGGATGCAAAGAAGTTTGTATGGAAGAACATTGTCACTCGATTTGGGATTCCTTACACCCTCATCTCAGATAATGAGCTTTAGTTTGATGGTAAGGCTTTCAGGAGGTATTGCTGTGAATTGGGTATTAGGAACAGATACTCAATCCTAGCTTATCCACAAGAGAATGGGCAAGTCGAGGCTATTAACAAGGTTATAGTGAATGGGCTTAAGAAGAGATTGGACAAAGCAAAGGGTAGATGGGTAGAAGAGCTACCACATGTTCTTTGGATATATCAAACTACTCCTCGTTGTTCAACTAGGGAAATACCCTTCTCAATGACTTATGGGTCTGAAGCCGTGATCCCTTTAAAGACTGGATTTTTAATGCTAAGGACAAGCTTGTTCACTCCGGATAACAATGATAATCTATTAAAAAAGAGCTTGGATTTGATTGAGGAGAAAAAAGAAACTGCCATGGTTCAGCTAGCATATTATCAACAGAAGCTCAAACAGGGATATGACACAAGTGTGAGGCTAAGGCCATTAGCACCTGGAAAATTAGTATTAAGGAAAGTTGTGGGTATTGCAAAAAATCTAGCATGGGAAAATTGGAACCCAATTGGGAAGGGCCATGTTGTATCACCTCGGTGGCTGGTATAGGTACTTATTTCCTCAGGGAAAATTGGGGCCCAATTAGGAAGGGCCATATCTACTGCTAGATTTCATCAAAAAAATGACTCTACTGCTAGATGCCTGGGCCCTGGGGCAACAACTTCACTGAAAATAGAGAAATTAACCCACCAAAAATCAGTCAGTTCAGACAAAGCAGGGAAGGGACACGGGCTTCTTTTTTTTTTTTTTTTTCCTTCTTTCTTCAATGTGTGAAACTTAGGGGGTGTTTGGTATATGCACTTAAAAACTGAAAATTGTTATTTGAAAACATGTGTGAAAATACGTGTGAGTGAAAAAGTGTGTGAAAATGCGTGTAATGTTGTTTAAAAATTGAAAATAGTTGTTTGAAAACATGTACTAAACACCCCCTTAAACTTCCAGGTGTGTTTTTGTCTAGAAGCATCCTTAAGATACCCTCCACCTAGCCCAAACACCCTAAAAATCTCATCAATATAGCATGTGCTATTTAAAAATTTTAGCATTTATATGCCTACTACCTACCCGTCTGTCTTAAGTAACCAAGTTCTTTTTCCAAAAAAAAAAAAAAAAAAAAAAAAAAAATAATAAGTAACCAAGTTAATAATCCAACCCATTTCATGTATAAAACGTGATCAACCAAAAAAGCTGCTTTCTCAACAATAGAATCTTCTTGTTGCATAGCTACTATTTTAATTGAATCATGTTAACTAAGAAATATTTTGGACATGGAGTTTAAAGGAGCTGAAGTACATAAATATGTCTCGATTCAGCATTGTCATAATTTCCTATGCATGATGCATTGATGGAAGATAGCTTATGATTTAATCATAATCTCCATTGAAGTGTTAAAATGTTACATTGGCTTCTATCTCAATTGTTCTACAGCATGAGATGCAAGAGTTAGTACTAGACTTAGACTTAATATTAAGTCTAGATGAGATGTTTGGTATGAATCATATTGAGTGCTAAGAAAAGTTTAAGGAGTTCCAATTCTATTTCATTTTATGAAAATATTTTTTTTAAACTGAATTGGAATTCTTGGGTGTAGAGATTAAATGTTAGTCTCGTTTGAATATGATCCACAAGTCCTTGTTAGAATCATTTGATCAATTCAGATTGTTTTGAAAATAAATTCTTTTTATATTATTTGAATTGATGAGTGAGTTCTACGCAACGGAAGACATCCTAAAAGCTAAAGCTATGATCAATATAATTTAATTCAAATTCTTATCCTAAACCAAAAGGTAAGGGTGGTAAGAAGAGGAATTATAATACCAAACAGTTGGACAAGCAAGTTGCCTTAGTAGATGCCAAAAGGAAATCGGACTCAAAGTTATGACCAAAAGGAAAGTGTTTCTGTTTTGGTAAAGCTAAGCATTGTCCATGATTGTCTTCTAAATGGAAATTTACATGTTTTACTTTTTAAAGAGAAAGTTTCCATCCTTTGGTATTGTATGTTTTGACACTTATGTCTAGATCTTATTAATCTAAATGGTATTCAAGATTGGTGAAAGATGGGCTTTTAGAACCATTATTTTTATTATATTTCCAGTTTATGAATTCTATTTAGAGGATAATATGATTTAGGACTCCTTTATTGTAAAGGAATAAAGTTTCCGTGACTTCTTTAAGTCAGTGCATACATGAAGGAGGAATAAGACTCTTTTAAAAATAGTAAGGCACATGATGAGTATTTCCATTTGCTTATTTCTTTTGGAGATATACTCTATGTATTACTATACATTTTCTAAAGTTGATTTCAAAATTTTGTTCCTAGGACATTTGTCAAATTGTGGATTGGGTGAAAACCTAGTGTATAATACTTCTACTTTTGGAGTGTCCAGCACTTGTGCTAAAAAGGAAGTCTAACAAATTGAAATCAAAAGATAGAAAAATGTGTGTTTATGATGGGTATCCAAAAGGAATTGCAAAAGATTGTTTTGGTAGTCATAAAGAATACAAGATGTTTGTAAAGTACAAATACAAAGTTCTTAATGATGACTATGTGAATAATCTTAAGGCTAAATGTAGAATTGTTCTAGAAGAAAGATGTCAGAATTTGTTGAAAGACAACTATAAAATACATTTAGAAATGGGATGGTTGTATTAGATACGTCACATGGCATTATTCTAAATGTATAGCTAGTACACCGGTACAATATCTTAGTGGGGGGATTATCAATTACCTTATAAATTTATACTTTTGGAATAAACTTTTGATGTCATTTCACAAGGATATGAATTTGATCTTTTGTCTTTCGTAAAGGCAATAGATGATATGAATTTGGATTACTGGATCAAGGTTATGTGAATAGAACTGGATTCTATTTAAAGTCTAGAACTTGTAGAGGCGCCTAATGGCATTTAGCTTATTGTTTTCAAATAGGTCTACAAGTAAATGAGATTGATAGAGTTGAAGGTGCAAACTTTCAAAGTTAAGATTAGTGGCGAAAAGATTTATTCAAAAAGAAATGGTTCGATTATGAAAAGATTTTTTCACCAAAAGTCAAGTTTGACACTATTTAGATTCTCTTATCCATTATATTTTATTTGGCAATCTTGAGGAAGACATCTATATGATGTAACTAGACTTGTACATAGCAAAGAAACAATAATGTTTAGTATGCAAGTTGCTTAAATTCCATTTCAGGATTAAAGCAAGCATCTGAATCATAAAATATCATCTTTGATCAAGTGATCAAATTGTTTGATTTTGATCAAGTGTTAAAAGGCCTTATGTGTGTAAAAGCTATATAGAATAATAAATTTCTTAATATATGTTGATGACATTCTAATCATTTAGAATAATATAGAGTTATTGTCATCAATAGAGTTTTTGTTGTCTAATCCAGTTTGATATAAAGTACTTAGGAAAGACTTGTCACATCCTAAGAATTTAAACTTTGTTAAAATTCAAAAAAACAAAAAAAAGGATGATGAGTCTATCTTAAACTGCTTAAATAGATTAAATTCTAGCCAAGTATAGCATGTAATACTTCAAGAAATGATTCTTTCCTTCTAAGTTTGAAGTTCCTTTATATAGGACTATAGTCCAAAGACATATAAAATGAAGAGCATATTAAGACGGTTCCTTATACTAAATCAATAGGAAGTCTTTATGCTATGCTATATACTAGGCTAAATATCTATTTTGCAGTGGGCATGGTAAGCAAATATCAATTGAATCTAAGATCACTTAACTTAATGGGAGTAAAGCATATACTTAAATATCTTAGGAGAATGAGGGATTATATGCTTGTTCACAAAAGTGAGATTTTGATTGTTACTGGATGTATAAATATTGACTTGTAGTTTGATTGTGATTCATAAAGTTGGACTTGAAGATATGTGTTCATCTTAGGTAGTGAAGATACACATTAAGCGTAAGTATTATTTCATTAGAGAGATATGAGTACGTGAAAAGTAATAGTAGAAAAGATAATTTATGTAATAAATTTGGCTAAAACTTGTTTCCAAACCTTGTCTTAGAGTGACTGTGAATTACTCGAAAGGGAGATAAGTGTCGGATATATGGTAAATTGTCTTTGAGGGCAAGTGGGAGATTGTTGGGCTTTATGTCCTAAAATTCAATTTATTGGCATGTCATAAATAATTAAATTGTTTAATTATATGAGACTATCTGTAAATGAACTAATGGGATATTATCTTAGTCCATGAGATGCATCGTATGTGATTTATGTGAAAAGTCACAGAAGATATAAATCACAAGTTCTTTGTAAACTCAAAATTTTAGTTCGTAGTCGGTGACGAAATTAGGCATTTTATCTGCGAAGACTATAACATATCAACGAAGATGATTTGTCTTGATCATGGAAGTGGAGACTTCTAATTGATATGTTAATATATTTTAAGAGTCAAGACATATTGAACTGGACTGCTGTGAGATTTATGATTCTCCTAACGACTGTCAAATGAGTAATAAATCTCACGACTTCTATTTACATCAACTCTAAATCCTGAGAGAATAATGGACTTGATCATGAGGTGTAGGTTGCTTTGATATATCAGGAGTGAGATCTATAAGTCACGATCAAAACCTCAGCATGCTGGGCAGCCACATTTAATTTTAATGGAACATATATTCTCAAGATGGAATTCATAATCTCCTAACGGAGATATAAAATATTCCCTTGAGATAAGTTTAATAGGTTTGGTTATTCAGAGTGTTGGGCCCTACCACTTTAGTAAGGAGTTGCTAAAGTATATATTTATGGAATTGGATTTCATAAATATATGATGAATAACATAAAGGATTAAACCATGTATTCAAGGATTAAGATGTAGTAATTTTCAAAGTGGCAGTCTATATTCATGATTTTGTATTACTACGAATATTTTAATGAAGGGGTTGCATATATAATAAAGTATTGGGATATAATTTATTAATAAGACCTAGAGTGCAATTATATTTATATAATGGTATTGAATATAATTAATGGTAACTTTGGACTTGTCAAGAGTTGACAGAAAAGCCCAAGGCTCATTGGAGCTAAAGTCTTATTTGTTTCCTTTTGGTCCCACTCCAAGCCACACACTAGAGCTCAATTGGAATGGCCAAAAAGGCTAGCCCAATTAGATAATCAGTTATATATAAGGAGAGAAACATACATAATTTCATAAGTCTTTCAATGAGATTTTTCTAAGTGGTTTTCATTATGATCACATGAGAACATGAAATCGTTTGTGTGTGAGTGTTGGACACTCTCTTATTCTCTCATTGGACACTGATTGAGAGACCATACTTCTTGGGAATTAAGTGAAATTGGAGTGAAGATTAAAAGTGTTTCCAAGTACTTCTAATCTTTTGGTTTTGAATTTCACCGCATCAAGATACGCTTTCTTATTCTTAAATTTTGAAACTTACATAGTATATGTTATCAATTGCGAATGAAGTAGATGCGTTAATTTTCCGCTGCGTATGTTTTGTAACATGTATTTTTCCAACAATATTTTTGCAATGTACTAGGTTTTATGGCCTTTTTTGCCCTTTTAATACTTTTGGAGGGTTGTTTTTGCAATTTAATGAGTTTTGAATTGGAATTTGGCCATTTTAATGAATTTAGTTACAAAGTGAATGGATATTTTGTGATAACTTTGGTGATATTAATGACTTTGGATGAGAATTTTTGTAATTTAACGGGTTTGAGTTGGCAATTCGCCCATTTTAATGACTTTGGAAGGAGTATTTTTGTAAATTAATGAGTTTTGATGCTTAATTTTTACCCTTTTATTGTTTACGGAGGTGCATTTGGTATATTTAATTGGTTTTTGGGGGGGGGGGGGTGATTCTAGCTTTTTAATGGGCTTGTTAGGGGGCATCTTATTTATTTCAATTGTTTTGGTGTGGATAGTTTTCCAATTTGGTGGGTTTTTAGTTGTATTTTGGCCATATTAATGACTTTGGAAGTTGGTCTTTTGCAATTTAGTGGATTTTAGAGGCCATTTGGCCGTTACATTGGTTTTTTAGGGGTAATTAAGTTGCTGATAATTGTTTTTTGGGGGTCATTTTAGAATTTTAATCATTTTTTACGGGCATTTTAGCAATTTCAATCGTTTTAACTGGGTAATTTTTCAATTAATGCGTTTTTACCGGGGTTTTGGCAGTATTTTTAAGTAATTATAGATTTTTCGTAGGTGCTTATTCAAATTCTTTATGGAATGAGATTAGTTTTTCGGCCCAATATAGTAAAAAAAAGGAATCGTGCGAACCTCTAAAATCGGCCACATTTCTTAGAACCGTACGGTTAGACCGCAGTTCGAGCGGTTTCATGCATTTTTCACATAGAGAGTTCTTAGAGTTAAAAGAACCGGAATGCTGAGGAGTTCATGGTTAACTAGATCATACTGTACTGTCCAGTCCGAGTTTGAGAACCATGATTATTTCGTCAACCAAGCAATGTATAGACTCGGGCCCACTATTTGGTCCGAATCCCAAAGAAATAAAAATGGATATATTAATCAAATATCCATGATAAAGAGAGAGAGATTAGACGTTTTTTTTTTTAATTCATTTTAAAGGTGAGTTCTAGTACATAGTTATAGGTATTTTAAGGTACTGCAGCTTCTGGGATGTTTCTAAGATAATAGGGAATAAGTATTATTATTATTTTTTCGAGGTGAGAATAAGTATTATTTAAAAAGATGAACCTAATCCTATTACATCCTTTAATAAGTTAATAAAGTTTTTTTTTTTTAATTTTTTTTAGAGGGAGTTTCAACCTTTGGCATCCACTCTTAATCAGAATTGACCCTAGACATTTTGGGGCCTTAGACGATAACTAAAATGGGGTATTCTCCAACTCCACTTAAAATTCTTACCAAATAGGGCACTCTCTTTCTAATCTATGTCTTCAAAACAAACTTATCCCATATTTTTTAAAAAAAAAAAGGAAATTTATGACAATATACTAAAATAAAATAAAAAACCTCATCGCATGTGCAAAGCACATGTGATGAGGCTAGTTTATATATATTAGAGTAATTAATATTAATATTACTATAATAGATAAATTATATATATTAATTAATATAATATTTTAATTATATAAAAAAATAGTGTTTTAAAATATTCTAAATAAGTGGTCAGTTTTTTTTTTTATTTATTTAGAAAAGAACAAATTTGGTAAATAAAACTACCTTCCTAGAACCTTCATTTCAAATCATTTTTTCCATTCCCAAGCTCCTACCCACGTGGCCACCTCTGCTCCTCAACTTTCCCATTGCATTTATTCTCTCATATATTTATTTATTACTTCTTTACAGTTTAGCAAGTTTACAATGCTTCTTTTTTCTCAGTTCTTCAGACTCTCAACTTTGCCTTTGTCTTCTTTCTTCTCAATTCTTCTTTCTTTAGAGGTTTAGGATGAAATTTTTGGGATAATTGATCTTGTTTAGACTAAAGAATTTTTTAGATGCCAATATTTACGAGGATGTTCCAGATTTTTTGTTCTTCGGTCAAAAAGATGTATAAGATTTTTTGGAGTTTCATCTGAAACTAATTTTTTTTCTTTTTAAATTTCTACTACCATTTTTTCAAAATTTTGGGACCCCCTTCCACTTGGGGGCCTTAAGCAATGGCCTAATTGGCCTAATGGAAGGGTTGGCTTTGCTCTTGATGATAACTCTTTTATTATTAGACCAAGACACCAATTGGTTTTTGGTGTAAGCAGAGATTGAATCTCAGATCTCTTATTCAACCATCAGAGACTTTACAGTTGGCATAATCTACTATAATGCTATTTTTTTTCCATGAATAATAAAATGGTTTATTAAACCCAACCAGGGGTGGCATACTAGCATTAGCTTTGGTCAGGGGGTTCATTTTATATATATATATATATACACTTTTTTATTTATTTTTTACTCCTAAAATAAATAAAAAATTGAACGCCCTAACCTTAAATTTTTTTTAAGTTCAACTGAAATATGCTCGAATATGATTCTCTTAACAATCTACTCTTGCAAACAAAGTTGCAATTTATACATTTGATCAAATCTGTGAGTATAGTGGCTGAATTTGAATGTGTTTTTAATTTGTTTTTTGTTAAGTGGAGACTAAGGGCATGGGTCTATTAGTCAACACCAATTGGTTTTTGGTGTAGGCGGAGATTTAATTCCAGATTTCTTATTCAATCATCAAAGACTTTACAGTTAACATATTATACTATAATGCTTTTTTTTTTTCTTTTTTTTTTTCCCCTGAATATAGAATGGTTTATTAAACCCAAACAGGGGTGGCATACTGGCATTAGCTTTTAGTCAAGGGGTTTATTGAGCTAGCAATATATATGTTTATTGAGCTAGCAATATAAATCATGAGGAGGGTGGAAGTGTACAATAGTAGTTATAAATGCTTAAAATAATAACAGTAGATACAAAGCTTAAAATAATAACAATAGTTATTTTAATAACAAATTTAAACACTTACAAGAGATAATAGTAGATACAAAGCTTTGAACTGAAATGGAAAAAGTTTACAAGCTTAGGAAGTAGTTTGGAAACTATATGGA
The DNA here is from genome assembly GCA_033629205.1 of Lithocarpus polystachyus. Classification (NCBI taxonomy): domain Eukaryota; kingdom Viridiplantae; phylum Streptophyta; class Magnoliopsida; order Fagales; family Fagaceae; genus Lithocarpus; species Lithocarpus polystachyus. The sequence goes on along the minus strand of CM066170.1, from coordinate 43,828,284 downwards.
ATTTGAAACTAGGAAAATTAACTGATGCCTCTAACTAGGGCTGACCAAATCTACCGCCCACCCGACTCGGATCCACCCGATTCGACGGCTCTGGCGGTCGGACTTGGGTCCCGACGTAAAAAACCCGACGCTGGCAGGTCGGTTTCGGAACTCTTCCTCTAACACCCATGAAACCTGACCCCCGAAGACCATTAACCTCGACCATTTTTTCCAAATTTCTGGCTACTTTTTCACTTAAATTCGTCAATTTCTGGCATAACAAACACCGAATTAGGCCGAACTAGTGATTTCTCCGCAGGATTTGGCAGAAATCTCGGTGGATCCAATGAGATCTCACAGGATCTTGGATGGAGAGGCAAGATCTCGCCGGATCTAGCGAGATCTCGCTGCATTTCGGCGGATAGTAAAATTGACTTTTACTATTCATGTGAACAGTACAATTGACTTTGTTTACTATTCATGGCAGGTCAGCATGTGATGTCTGGAGGGGAATTTATCCCTCATTGGGAATAGCCAGAGCAAGAGCCATACTTTTACCAGGGAATCAGCTTTGTAACTTTATCAGGGAATCAATAACTTTACTAGGGAATCAATGCAGATCAGTAGTTTTAACAGGAGATTCTTTGTCTGTGGACTTAGCAATTTTGGCCATTATGCCGACAGAGTTAATCCTCACCTAAGTCTAGTATGGAAGCTTTATCATGACCAAATAATTCCTAGTTATAAGGGTAATAAGGATCTTCATTAGCAACAGAGGCTTCTAGGGATGCCTTAGACTAATGCGAACCTCAATTGACATGCTTTGAGACCCAACAAATAATATTGAAATATTTTCCCAAGAAAGCTAAAATTTAGATTTTGATAAAACCCTAACCCAACGTTTATAAGTGAAACTTGAACCAAAAGTATAAGTAATAAACCTTAATCCAATGATTATAATTGAATCATGAACCAAAGGTATAAAGTTTGAACGCCACAAGAAATAATCCTTGATAAATTCACAGTTCATGAAGAACTAAAAGTAGAGCAAAGCCTCACCTTTGTCTGATTTTTATTCAATAATCCTCTATTACAATGAGTGCATGCTATTTATAAGACATGACTGAAAATAGAAAATATAAAAAATGTACTAAATAATAAAACCTTAAATAAAAGTTGATTTAATATGAAATTAGCAGATCCAAAATAGGAAAATAGCTAAAAAATTTTCTAAATAATAAAAGCCTAAAAATAAGTTAGATTTAGTCTGAAATTAGAAGCTTCAGAATAGGAAAAATGTCTATTAACCGATATGAAACTGGAAAGTCAATCAGTAATTAATCCACGCCATAAATCACGCCCAATTAAGCCAGATCAGTCCTTAATAGCTTGGATTAAATTTATTATGCCTTCATCTTCCTTTGGGCCAAGTTTGGAATGTCCTGCGTTAGAATCAGCCCAAATCTCTTGAATCAGCCCATTAAGTGCTTCTTTGATCTTCTTGGATCTTGCTCTAGTAATAGGCCCAACTGGAACATGCAATGGATCCTTGAATGCTTGTTGATTCTCATCATTCCCCCTCTCTTCAAAAGGATTCATCCTCGAATCGTCACCTACATCAAAAGGAGAAAGATCAGAAACATTAAATGTAGCACTAATGTTATACTCACCTGGGAGATCCAACTTGTATACATTATCATTGATTCTCTCAAGGACTTAAAATGGACCATCCCCTGTAGGATGTAGCTTTGGACCGCCTACGTGCTGGAAATATTTCTTTTCTCATATCCACCCAAACCTAATTACCCAGTTCAAGGAGGACTTGTCGACGGCCCTTGTTGACTTTGGTCGCATAATGCTCATTTTTCTTTTCTATATGTTGTTGTACACTTTCAGGGAGTTTCTTCACCACCCAACCTTTTTTTGACCATCCAAACTAGTCATTTCATTAATTGGTAAAGGTAGCAAATCCAAAGGAGTTGTGGATTAAAACCATAAACAATCTCAAATGGTGAAAAATTAGTAGTAAAATGAACACTCTGGTTATATGCAAACTCAATGAATGGCAAACAATCCTCCCAATTTTTCAAGTTCTTCTAAATTATAGTACACAACAAAGTAGATAAAGTTCTATTTACCACCTCAGTTTGTCCATCCGTTTGGGGGTGACAAGTAGTCGAAAACAATAGTTTAGTTCCTAACTTTCCCCACAAGACTTTCCAAAAATAGCTAAAGAACTTAACATCACGATCAGACACAATACTCCTTGGAACACCATGGAGCCGTACTTTCTCTCTAAAGATCAAATTAGCGACGTGGATTGCATCATTAGTTTTATGACAAGATATGAAATGTGTCATCTTGAAAAACCTATCAACAACCACAAAAATCAAATCCCTACCTTTCGTTGACCTAGGCAAGCCTAAAACAAAATCCATAGAAATATTGACCCAAGGTGCACTAGGTACAGGCAAAGGAGTGTATAATCCATGTGGTAAGACTCTAGATTTGGCCTGCCTATAGGTAATGCATCTAGCACAAGCTCTCTCCACATCACGTTTCATCTTTGGCAAAAAAAAAATGTTCATGTAACACGGCTAAAGTCTTCCTTACACCAAAATGACCCATTAAACCACCTCCATGTGCTTCACGCACAAGCAACTCACGCATAGAACTATAAGGCACACAAAGTCTATTCTCTCTAAACAAGTACCCATCTAGCCTATAGAATTTTCCAAATGCCGCCTTCTCACATGCATTGATGGATAAAATAATCAAGAGACAATAACCCAATATAAAATTAAAGTCCAACATGACTTAAATAGAGTATGTCTCGAAAGTCGAAACACTTAACATAGTTTTAAAACTCAAATCTTTTAACAATATACAATCAAGTATACACTTTGATTGAATCAGATTATTACAAAACTCAAAACAACAAAATTTAAGAACAAGAGTAACTCAAATAAAAAAAGAAAAAGAAAAAAAAGAACAAGAGTAACTTGGAAATCTCTATAGAGGAAGTCTAGCACTTTCACCAACCCAAAGATTTCTCCAACTGAATCTCTGAAGCCATTTCATGCTAAAAATGTGAAACACGACTTAGTAAGTAATATGGATTATTATCATAAAATAATATGCTTCTAATAAAACTGGTTGGAGGCCAGTTATGTATGTAAGAATGATGTTTAACGCAAGGAATGAAAGTAAGAAAAATATAAAAAATTATTAACTTTGTGGAACCAAAAAGCATCTCTACTGAATAACCAAGAATGACGTGTATTAAGAATTTTTTCCACTATATCATATAATTGATTAAATCATCATTAATTATATTTTAAAAATATATCAAAGTTATCTTAAGGCTAGGATTGCTTTCGTGCTCGGTTAGATTGGCTTGCCTATCATAATTGCAAATAAAGGGGTCTCATTCGTCAAAATTGAAACTTGGTTCTTTTAGTATATAATCCCATTTTACCATAATCAAAATCAAGTTTTGTTTGTTCCTCCAAAAGGCATGACATAGAAGCACTTTGGAGAAAATCATTAGCAACTTATCAATGTAGATTTGCTTAACAGCTACATTTTTAATTATGCAAGACTTACTATTTACAAAATTATGGAAACTATCATAAGAAAGGTCCAAAAAGCTCTAACTAACATATTTTTACACACGATGACACCAAAATTTATTCTTTAATTCACTGAGTCTTATAATTTGGTTTAGTAAATTTTAAACACTAAATTATGTGAAACCCAACTTTCTTTAAGATAATAATTAAATCAAACCTGCTTTCAAATGTAGATTATAAAAACTATAATTTTTATAATTTTCTTCAATATTTTAAGTAGGAATAATGGAATATGACATTGGGAATTAGCTTCCAAAAAATATTAATTTTAAGAATATAATTATATACCCAGGAAAATTTGGAGGCACGAACATAATTTTTTACAAGATCATTAAAAACTATCTATACATTGCAGTTAACCTCCCTCATTTCTTTTGAAAACCATTATTAATATCTATACTATTGATTTGAAATTGACATGTATTTTAATCTAACAATAGATTTGCATATGTCAATCATGGGACAAAGTAAACCAACAAAATGAAGGCATAACTTGTATATTTAACAATACATTTTCCCCTCGTTAAATAGAACTTGAAAGATGAAAAAGTAAAAGAAAGAAAAAATTCAGATTGAAGCACTGTATAAGGAAACAGAAGGAGAAAGATAACTTAAAATGAGTAAGATTAAAACCAAAAACTAAACAGCAGAATAATTGATCCAAAACCGTGATCTTAATATGTCATTGTAGGAGGCAAAATTTTAAGCCAATCATAAAATGCCACATCAAAATTTAGTGACAAAATTTAAATTAATTTGTCATTAAATTAACTAAATCAAATGATGACATGTGTCATCCAAATGGATATTACGTTGGCATATTAAAATTTGCCACGTATCACTTGGCCTACAAAATAAAGATAAATTTCCTATTCAAAATTTATGGGTAACTATCTTTATTTAAATAAATAAATAAATAAATAAAATAGAGATAAATTTTCTATTCAAAATTGATAGATAATTATCTTTATTAAAATAAATTAAATAGAGATAATTATTTATCTTTGTTGATTATTATCTTTATCAAAACATGATCTTTATCAAAATAGATAAATAGAGATAACTATCTCTAAAACGAATTTGGGCCAATCAAAAGCCAACTACATATTTTCAAGCATATCAATTCAAAGGAGAGCTTATCTTCTGAAACCACTATAAATAGAGGACATCCCCTCTCATTTGAAGAGGAAGTTTTCAAGAGGCCCAAGCTCTGGAGAAATTCTGTCTCAAGAATCTTTGAAGAACTTGAAGCATCTTTGAAGAACTTGAAGAACATTCAAAGGGCTTGAAGAACTTGAAGGACAACAAATCTCTAACAAGCTCAAGGCTAGAGATTCGTTGTGAAGACCATTCAATCCATTTTCCAACCAAAGTCAAGAAGATCTCTTGTTCGAGTTCCTTGAAGTTTATTGGAATTAAGCTACAAAAAGCCTCCATAAACTTCAACAAATCCTAAATCTTTGAAGCTCGACGGATCAAGCCTTGAAGTTCTATTGGAATTAAGCTACAAAAAGCCTCCATAAACTTCAACAAACCCTAAATCTTTGAAGCTCGACGGATCAAGCTTCTAAAGCCCCGAAGAACTTCAACCTAAAAACCTTAACATTCAAAGACTTGAAGAACAATAAATCTCTAACAAGCTCAAAGCTAGAGATTTATTGAGGAGACAATTCGATCCATCTTCTAGCCAAATTCAAGAAGATTTCTTGTTTGAGTCAAGTTCAACGAAGATAGAATCAGAGGGTATTCTTTTGTAAAAGAATTGAAATAGAGATTGTACTCATTATTCATTAATACAAATTTATATTTGCAAACCATATTTCTTTTCAGTTGTTTGATTTTCTACAATTGAGAAAAATTTTGTGTTTACAGTCATGGCATCTCATATTACACATGACTTGGTAAAATTAACAACATATGCGTTGTGTAAACTGTTATCAGCCCCTATTAATTTCACGCTAACTAATGAGTGTGCCACAACATAAAAAACATATCACCTATAAAAATTATTTAAGTTAATTTTATTGGGCTAAATTATAGTGATTTTGATTTTTTTTTAATGAAAATTATGATTTTTAAAAAGGGGTAATATGAAGACCAAATTGAAACCACTAATAAACTAAAGAAATAAAAAGGAGTATTTAATTTAATTATAGTTAGAATAATAACATAAAAAGGTAAAATTGTACTTCTCCACAAAGCTAACAAGTTTATTGATTCCCACGTGAGAACGTTTCCTACAAACTTATATATGGTTTTTATAAAATTGGGGTGGTCAAATAACCTTAGCTAAGACTCACAAGTGAACATCTTAAGAGCATTACCATTAGGTATGCTATCTCAAATGCCAATTTACAACATCAAATCCTACTTTATCAATTTTACCACATCATTTTACAACATACCATTTATCACATGTTCTATTCTTCCATTCTATACATTAAAATAATATTTACACCACATTAAAATAATATATTAAACTCCTCCAACAACAACGAGTAAAAAAAATAAAATAAAACAACAACAACAACAACAACAACAACAACAACAATTCCTCCACCACTGCCACCAACAACCACTAACTCACAACCCACCAACAACCACTAACCCACAACCCACCACATTCACAAACCCCAAAACCCATCCCAAATCAAACAAACCCACAGCTCATGGCGGCGAGATTGGCTTCAAGTGGCGTCGGCAGCGAGATCGGCTTGATCGGCGGCTTCGGCGAGATTGGTTTTAGGGAGCTGTGGAGAAGACAACAAATACCGAGAGAATCACAGAGAAGACGAACTTACCTGTATGCAATAGACGTAGAATGAATCGATGAAACCGAGAGAGCAAATCGGCGATACCGAGGCGATTGAACAAAACCGATTGAGCAAATTGATGAACGAATCGATTGAACTAAACCGAGGCGATTGAGCAAATCGGCGATACCGAGAGAGCAAATCGATGAACGAATCGGATTGAACTAAACCAATTCGGTGTTTGAGATAGAACAGAGAGGAGAGAGTGAACAAAAGGGGGAAAAAGAAAAAAAAACAAACTGGTGAAGGAGACCATTTATAGATCAGTGATGATGGAAGAGGGGAAATCGGTGGTGGCTCATGATTTGGGAAGAGAATAGAGCAATAGGGAAGAAGGGAGAAGAAATGGATATGGGAGAAGAGATGGAGGCGGTGAAGAAATGTGATGGGAGAACGAATCTGTGGCTGAAAGAGGAGAAAGAGAAATTGATATTTTAATTGGGATGAGAGAGAAAGATGAATAAAATAATAATAAATTGGTGTGTCAAATTTTTCCGTACAGTGCCAAACTTATAATGGTACTGTAGCATGTTGTAAATTTTTGACACATTTAAGACATCTGATGAGGTTTGAATAGTGGTGTTTGGTGTGTCAAATGTCAAATATTTGGCATTTGACACACCTGATGGTAGTGCTCTAATAGTTACTAAGGCCAAAGAAACCCTTACGTGGACTCGTTCATATTTACCAAACTAGTAATTTTCTTTATATATCTCAATTGAAGGTATAAACATTGAAAATAAGCAAATCAAAGATATAGAAGATAAATAGTTCGTCCCTAGTATATATGTTTTTATAAATCAGAAATCTTTTCTAACCATCGACATATTTAATTGATGATTTTTTTGGTTAGCTTGCATATGTAAATTCTTGTCATAAAGAGAGCTAGAGGTTGGAAAAACTACTTACCGAATTTGAAAGGACAAAATTGGCCTATACCCTTTTCACACAAACTAATCAGCATTTTGCCCCCTTTTCCAAATTAATTAGGGAAATGCCCCTCTTTTGAAAATCGATTTTCTAAAAATCAAGTTAGGCCCTAGAGCGGCGTTTTTAAGGAGCCTATAGTGACGTTTTCAGGACCTATAGCGACGTTTTATAACTCGATCTTTATGAAGTCAAGTTATAGGCAAAAAAAATGAAAAAAATTGCATATAACTCGATTTCATGGAGGTCGAGTTATAAAACGCCACTATAGGTCCTGAAAACGTTACTATAGACTTCTTAAAACGTCACTATAGGGCTCCAAAAAATTTTTTTTTTTAAACTCGATTTTGAGAAAATCGAGTTTCAAAAGAGGGACATTTTCTTAATTAGTTTGAGAAAGAGGGCAAAATGCTACTTAGTTTGTGTGAAAAGGGCATTTGTCCATTTTGTCCGAATTTGAAATCTTTGATATACTTTTCATACCATTCGAGTAGACATTTTGCACGAGTACGTAAAATAGAGTGCTTCCTGATGCAAGAATCAAAGGCCTAAATAACCCGTCGCATGCACTTTAATTCGCTGGGTATCGGCTCCTTGTGCTTGACAAGACAATGTTTATAACGGCTTACAATGCAATTGTATAAAATGTTTAAACTTTTTCCCCTCAATGTTTTCCACTCTTCATCAATTTTTCTAGTAATGCACCCATAAAGTTCATCTTCTTGAACATCATCAAGTTTTGCAAGTAAAGGAAGTAAGATTGAAAGTGAAAGAGGAATGGAAAGAACTAAAGGCAAGGTCATTTTCTTTCACTTTTACAAGAATAAGGATAATCAAATCTATCATTACCATCGTTTTTCTAGCCATTTAACTTCTTCCAGTTAAGCTCTTCATTTTATTTTAAAAATTTTCAAGTTTAGTTTAGAACAATAATTTTAACTCAAGTTCAAATGCCTTATATAGTTATATATAATTAAATGATGGGACACATTTAAACATAAGGATAATTAATTTATAAATTGATAGATTATAAAATATTTTTGTTTAACTAAGTGTTTATTAAGAGTTACAACTTTTACTAATATGAGATTTTTTTTTATCAAGTAGCTTCCAATTTAAGTAATGTCTTTTGGACAGGATCACAACGTGTCATAATATTCATTGTTTAGGCAAGGAATAATTATATAGCATTCAACACATCTGAAAAGAAAACTTTAATTAAATAGATTGGTATTTGAAAATCGTGATTTTTTTATATAGATAAACTATATTATATATGTTTTATAAAATTAGGTCTCTTGGTTGTTGTCATGAGCTTTTGAACAAAAGCCACATTATATATGAGAAAAGAGACTATTACAAAAGTCAAGATTTAAAAACTATCTTGAATTTCTACTTTGACTTGGCTACGTATTTTGTTTTTCTTTTTGTGGAATGAAAGTTTTCATAGTTATTATTTTTGGATTTTCACCATGGGGAAGGAAATTTTATTATTTGTCAAAGAAGTAACATATAACTTGTTGAAACCACCAAGGAATTTGATTTATAGCCTTGTGTGTGAGAGAGCGAGAGAAAGAGAATCAAATTTTGATAATAAATATCATAATTATCAAATTTAACATTCAACACACAATAATTTATATACAAAATAAAAGAAATAGTTTTTTTAATTAAAATAATATTTTATCAAACTTTTTTGTGCATTGCATAAGTTGTTGTGAAAATGTTGTGCCTATAGTTTTTTTTTTTTTTTTTACAGTAACAATAGAATATTATTGAGTTAAAAGTATAAAATTACATAGCTAATGCCTGGCCCATGTTAACATTTTGAGGGATTGACTTGGCATGGGTAAGCATGGGAAGAAAACATATGTCCACACTACAAATAGCATTGCATGCAAAGAGAATGAAACACTGGTGCACATCCTCAGTTTTTGAGTCTCTGGTACTCTTGTAGTAATGTCATTGTGCCTCGTAAGATATCACTGGGATGGGTTTGCTTCCTGTCAAATAGGTTCCTGTTTCGTGCGTTCCATATGGCCCATGATACTATAGCCCAAACCTCCATTTCATTTGACGTCAACACAGCCATCACTTCTCGCACCAAACTATAGAAGTCCTCTGCAATTGAGTTTCGTTTCTACAGCTTTCCATCCACCATTGCCCATACATTTCTAGCCATGGGGCATCCCCAAAGACTGTGAGCCACCGTCTCATCGTGTTGATCGTAGATTGCACAAGTTGGGTCCATTGGGATCTTTCTCTAACAAAGGTTCGTGCGAGTTGGGAGTATGTCCGAGCACGATCTCCAGATAAATGTTCTAACCTTGGGGGGTACCAGCAATTGCCATATACGATTCCACAGCCTTTTATCCTGCCTTGCCGAGGAGTGCTCCACCTGTTCAGGTTGCCTCATGCGAAGCGCAACTCGATATGCAGACTTAACTGAGAACATGCCCTTCCTGTTCTCTTTCCAAATTAGTTTGTCTCGGTTTGCTGTTGTACCCAAATTAATGTGTTGTATATCACACACCGTGTTGGGCATGAACGTATTGGAGAGAACCTGCAGGTGCCACTGCCATGTAGCTGGGTTGAAGAGGTCACACACTCTCAAGTGCTTGTCTGCATCAGGCCTGAGTTTTAGGGGGTGTGGGAGCCACCTGTGGTCATCAATTTTGATGCTCCTACCATCTCCCACTTTCCACACTGTGGCTGCCAATATCAGGTCCCTTGTCTCCAGCAAGCTTCTCCACACAAATGAGGCGTTGTTCCCTATTTTGGCCTCCATGAATGAGCAATTAGGAAAGTATCGTGCTTTGTACACTCTGAAAAAAACAGAGAATGACTTCCTTGGATTAGCCTCCATGCTTGTTTTGCTAACATGGCTAGGTTGAAAGCGTGAATGTCTCTAAAACCCATCCCCCCTCTATCCTTCGGATTACACAATTTACTCCATTTAATTTAGTGGATTTTCTTCTCATTTCTTGTTTGGCCCCAACAATATTTTGCTAATGCTGAATTAATATCATCGCAAATTGTTGCCGGTATTTTGAACATGCTCATGGAGTAAGTTGAGATTGCTTGTGCCACTGTCTTGATTAATACATCTTTTTCTACCTTTGAGATATTTTTTTCTTTCTATCCCATCACTTTTTTTGTAATTCGCTCTTGTAAATCCCTAAAAGTGCTCACCTTGGATTTGCCTCCCACCATTGGTAGTCCGAGGTATCTTTCACAATTGGTCATGATTTGTGCTTCCAGCATATTTTGGATATCTTCCTTCACCTGTTGTCTTGTGTTAGGGCTGAAGAAGAGTCTGGTTTTTTGTCTATTGATGGCTTGACCTGATGCTTTCTCATAAGACTCCAATATGTGAAGCATGTTTCGGCATTCAACAGTTGTTGCCTCACAAAATAGTAGGCTGTCATCCGCAAATAGTAAGTGTGAGATCTTGACCCCTCTGTTACAAGACAATACTCCCCTCAATTGTTTGTTTTCCATGGCTCTCCGAATGAGTGAGGAGAGACCCTCGGCACATAGGAGGAATAGGTATGGAGATAACGGGTCCCTTTACTTGATGCCTCGGGATGGTGTGATGAATCCTTTAGCTTCTTCATTGATTAGGATTGAATAAGATGCAGTACACACTGTTTCCATGACTAAGTTGACCCATTGCTCTGGTAGGCCAATTTTTAGCATTATCTTTTGGAGGAACTCCCACTCCACCCGGTCATATGCTTTGCTAATGTCAAGCTTCACCGCCATGCGGCCCTTTTTTCCTATTCTCCTGTTTCTCATACGATGAATCATCTCAAATGCCACTGTAATATTATCAGTTATAATTCTATCAGGCATAAAAGCACTTTATGAGTCAGAAATTACATTGGGTAAAATGGGTTTTAACCGGTTGGCAAGGACCTTGGAGATAATTCTTGATACAACATTTTCAGATCATTTTTTTTTCGGGATAAGAACAATATGCGTATAATTCATCTTTCTTAGGTATTTGCCAGAGTGTAAAACAGATAATACAGTAGTCGTGACATCATGCCCAACAATATGCCAGAATTTTTGAAAAATGAAGGGTGGCATACCATCAAGACTCAGTGATTTGGATAGGTGCATTTGGAAAAGAGCTCTTTTCACTTCTTCCTTCGTATAGGGACGGGCCAAAGATTGTGCCATACCTTCTGTCACCACTCGATCCACAGAATCAAGTACAGCCTCCATATCTAATAAGGTGGAAGATACGAATAGCTTTTTGTAATAGTCTTTAGCTATGCTGGCAATTTATCCTCTTTAGTGTGCCACTCTCCTTCCCAATCATATAACCCCACAATGTTGTTCTTCCTCCATCGTTGGGTCCCCCTTTGATGGAAAATTTTTGTATTTTTATCCCCCGCTGATAACCAGATGGATCTTGACCTTTGTCTCCAAAATACCTCCTCATGGTGTACGAGCTCGTTTATCTCCCTCTTCACACCTTGTATCCTCTCTACATTCTGTCCATACCCTACCTCCATCAGTGAAGTGAGTTCGCCTTGTTTTTCCTCAAGGCGAGTTCTAGTATTCCCAAAGGTGACACAGCTTCATGTTATGAGGTCCATTGTGCATTTTTTAATTTTCTCAAACAGGCAGTACATAGGGCTACTGTGTCGGTGTATTTTATTCCATGCCTTTCAGATTATTCTTTCACAATCAGCGTGGGCTACCCACTTCTCTTCTAACCGCTAGATTTTGTGTTGTCTTTTCCGAGGTTGGGTGGGTGTTGCCATGTCCACCATAATAGGATCATGATCGGAATAGGAAACTGATAGGTGGCTCACTTTTGTTTGAGGGAAGAGCTCATGCCATTCCATTATTGCAACGGCCCTATCTAATCTCTCTTCAACAAATGATTTCCCTTGCCTTCCGTTCCTCCATGTAAATGGATATCTACTAAACCCCATATCAACCAAACCACAGTGGAGGAGAGTGTTTCTGAATCCCACCATAAGACCCATCAGTCTACTATTGCCCTCGTTTTTCTCGTCTAAGGCTAGCAGTTCATTGAAATCACCTAAACATACCCAAGGTAGTGATGCTCAGGCATGTAGGTGTCTCATAAGTCTCCTTGTTTCAAGTTAAAGTTCTTCCTCCGGATGGCCATATACTCCTGTTAATCTCCATACATGTGAAGTTTGTGCATGTATGTGCAAATCAATATGGTTTGGTGAAGAGGTTTGTGTGTCCACAGTCACCTCTGCTCTCCAAAGTAGTACCAGGCCACCTCGACAACCATTGCTTGACACAGCTAGCATACCATAAAAACCCAATTCACTTTTAATCAATTCCATCTCTCTATCAGTCAATTTTGTTTCCATGAGAAACAAAATTGTAGGAGCTTTTTAACTCACCAATTTGGAGAGGACTTTGACTGCCCGGCGGTTCCCAAGCCCCTGGCAGTTCCAACTGAGGACGATCATTATGATCGGCAGGACTGATATCAACCTCCACCGTTGATAATCCAGGTTGTTGTTTTTTCTCCTCAAACTTGAACCGCTTAGCTTTGTCACTTCCATGGTTGTTGCTTTCATTCTGTCTCTTTGTGCCAACTTTGAATAGGTTAGATAGGGAAGGCTCGGTTTGTGCTTTAGCTGGGGAGGGTATGTGTTTTTTTCGAATAGGTTTAGTGTTTGGTTTTTTAAGTTGGTCAAGTGAGGGTGGTGTGTTTAGGGTTTGGGATTTAGTTTGGTTGGCGTCGTATGTGATTGGGACTGTGTAAAGGTTGCTGGCTGGATTGTCGGTGGTATTTAATGGGATTTTTAATTGCCATTGGTCCATATTTGGAAGTTTTGGGCTAAGGGTTTGTGGTTGGGTTATTGTGGCGTTATGGGGTTGGGTGTTTAAGGAGTTTGATTGCATGGGTTGCGAAACTGAAGCATTTAGTGAGGCTAGCTGTGATGACGCTGTGGGAGGGTTATGGGATTTCATGGCACTTGAGAGTGGAGTTATGGGACGTGAATCAAATTGCGTGAAAACTGGCCTGGCATTAACTTCTCTCTGTTTCGGAGAAATACCGGTTTTGGACTCCATAGGTGTATCGGTTTCGGGTTATGTTATGGTGGTCTGTTGTTTCGGCCTTGGAGGTCGTTAGTATCGATTAGCATGGACTTGTTCGCCATCAGCTTCAACCTGTCTTCCTTTAGTTCCTGCTCTGAGCCATTCCCCATAGGGTCGATCTCCATCCTCGGCATTACACTATGACAGGCATTCTTTTTGTTCATGGCCTATCCGACCACAGTTAAAGCACCACCCCACCAGTCTTTTGTATCGGAAAGCCACGCGTGTCGTCTCGCCTTTCGGGCTAATCACCTGACCTCCCTGCCGGAGTGGTTTGTTAAGTGGGACCTCCACTCGGATCCGCAAGAACTTGGCTTGGTCCGAGTTGAACGCTTTGCAGTCCACTTCCACCAACTCGCCTATACTCCTCACAATATCACTCCCAGCCTCTTCGTTAATGAGATCAAACGGTAGACCCCATACTTGAATCCAAAAAGGTTGCTTCGTGAATGTTATGGATCTGACGGACATCCCTTTTTCCCATCTTCACAAAGCCAAGAGATGGTTGTCGAAGCACCAAGGTCCGTTGTTCCAGACCCACATCGGTTGACTCTCCATTGAGAATTTGAATTGTTGTAGCCCCTCACCCACTTCAATGATCTTCATATCATCACCCAGTTTCCACATGGACTGCAGCGTATTTTTTGCAGCCCTTAGATTTATTGGTTTCGGTGTGATAAATCGCCGTAAGAGGCCTAGGGAGAATTCCTCCAAAATTTTGTCTCTCTTCACTGCTCAGATTGACACAACCTCATCTTCATCCATAGTAAGCTTCATGTTCTGTATACGTTCGAGAACCTCGGCTTCCATGGTAAAAGACCCGTGTCTGCCTCCTTCCTATCTACCTCCTATTGGACACTCTTTGACTTCCCACGGTTTAGGAAGAAGAAAAAGAAAAAAGTAGAGCTCACACTAACCTGAGAAGTACCACTACGTGAGAAGTATGCCTGAACAAAATTCTTGTATGATTGTGAGGGATGTTGTGCCTATAGTTTTATTAGTTGTGACTTGTGAAATATTGCCAATGAAGTTTAATTTGCTTAATTTTATATCTCTTTTTATTTTTCTTTTAATAGGTGACACCACATATGTATTCTAAACAGTAATAATCAGACCTTGAGATTTTGATCAGTTGTTTCAGGGTCATCTTTTCAAGCTCAGTTTGCCTTCATAACACAAAATTGTTTAATGTTTCGGATTTGTGAGTCCAAAGCCCTTAATAGTTCTCCTTTTTGTGAAATTGGGATCTCATTCTCTTGTATAGCCTCGTTATTTTGCCGCAACATGTACAGTACCTAAGTAAGAGAATAGAGGTTTAAGAAGATTTACAGTACTCAATGTTAATTAATTATTATTTTTTTAGTAGGAACTCAATGTTAATTAAGTGTGTATTACCTACTGAAAGTCTTTCATTTGCGAGTGTGTTACCAGATGTACGAAAAATGTGAGAAAAGAAAATAGCAATATAGCAAATTGACCACTTGTCAATTACCTTCCTTCAAGAACATCTTCAAGCTAGGTATCTAAATTCGAAGCCCAAGGAGCAACAGATCATTCTTTTTCTCCCAATATTCTTCAAGTTGTGAGTAGCACTTCAAGAACCCATTTTGAGAACACCTTCCATCTTAAGAGGACCTAGTGCCTTCCCCAAGTTGTAGCTATTATTAAGTTCCATTTCTATCTGATTAAATGGACAGTTAACACACTGGTACATTTGCCATGCAATAGTTACAAGTAAATTTAATTGATTTTTCATTCTAATTCTTGATATATATATATATATATATATACAGAAAAAATTAGATTCCTAATAACCAAAATATTGGATCAGTTGAGGTAATTACAAAAGTAAAAATCACGTTGATTTAAGGTGCCTAGAATTTGATTCTTAAAAAAAAAGTTACTAGAATTTTAGTTGAAATAGACATTAAACTTCAGGTAATTTAACATAGAGTAAACTATTTAGTAATAGAATTTAAATCTATATGAAAGTTCAAATAGTGTATAAAACACTATGAACGTTTAGACCCCCAAATTACAAATTATCAATTCAAGCTTTAAATTAAACGATAAATGTGCGGAAGATGAACTAAAGCTTAAAACAGAATTGATAAACAATCTAAGTCAAATAAAATCACATCCATAACAGAAATTAAATGACAAAGATAAAAGGAAGAGAGATGCAAACACAAGGACAACACACGATGTGTTATCGAAGAGGAAACCGAAGCCCTCTGCGAAAAACCTCTCCGCCGCCCTCCAAGCGGTCAAATGATCTACTAAAGAATGTAGTTGAGATATAAGGACAGCAATAGACCCTCCAAGCCTAATCTACCCAGTGTACCTAAGCCTTCCAAGCTTCTTGCTCCAACGAGGTTACACCGAACTAATTTCTTCTTTTGCTTTCCGGATCCCGCTACTAGTCCATAGCATCAACCAATAAGAATTGGTTCTTTCCTAACTGCTTCCCAAAGCACTAAATAACCTTCTCACAGATGTGGGTATGGTGAGAAAAGGTCTTGGGTAATGAACCTCTCAAGAATCTAATAATGGAGAGGGTGAGAGTAAAGGAATTTGAAGAGTCTCAAGGTAAAGATTGTGGATGAGTCAATCTTGTTTTTCTCTAGGGTTTCTCTCTCAAAATTCTCTCTAGAAGCTCTCTACCTTTCGTGAGTGTAGACAACTAAAATTTCTATTTCGAAATAAATCAAACAAGTAAAATAGTTTTACAAATGCGAATTTGTATTGATGAATGTGTGGTACAATTTTCTATGATTACAAAAGAGTGATCCTCTGATTCGATCTCCTTAAAAGATTTGTTGATTGGAATTGTGGTGATGTGATTTTGATTCGAACACCAGATATACTTCAATTTGGTTGAAGAATGGATGGAAGATCTTTGAAACAGAATTACAAGGAATCTTTGGCTACGAGCTTGTTAGAAATCCTTTTTTCTTCACGTTCTTCGTGTTCTTCGTGTTCTTGATGCATTCTTCGTTCTTTGAAAGTTTGTGGTGGAAGTTCTTCGGTGCTTTAGAGGCTTGAATCCATAGAACGTCACTGATTTATGGTTTGTGAGGTTTCTAGAGGCTTTTGAGTTTGATTCCAGTGAACTTGAAGATCTAGGCAGGTAATTTAGATGATTCTGCTTTGAATGTTCCTTGCATTTGAGTTTGAAGTTCTTGAAGTTCTCGAAGGAGTTGAGGCTTGATTCCGGCAGAGCTTCTGTACTTCTGAGTGCTTCTGAATGTTCTCTGATGCTGCTTATGCTTTTGATGGCTCCCCCTCTTGAATGCCTTAGGAAGGCTTCTATTTATAGGAGTTTAGAGGTAGGTGAGCGACATGTGGCGGAGTCTGATTGGTGACACATGTCACAGCTTGATTGGTTTGCTTATGTCATCGCTTACACGTGCTGGACTGCTTGTGTCATTGCTTACATGTGCTGATGTGTGATTGGTTTACTTCAATGACTTCAATGATACTTGGCAAATTTCTATTGGTTTCTGAGTATTGATAACAAAACCTAGTTGCCATGCGCGATGCTTTATAATTAGCTGTATTTTGTGGACTTGATAGCATGACGTGTCAGCTTGTGATAGGTCGGGAATTTTCCCTCTCTACAGTGAGTATAAGGGGTATTTATGCTGGGGTGAGAAAGGAATGCGAAGAGTTAGTTTTTCAAAACAGAGTTAGCTGGTGGCTTGGCCTCGCAGCTTCACTGAGTCGCGAGTTCAAGCCGCGAACTAACTGAACTGCTAGACTGGAATTTTTTGTCCTGTAGTGTAACAGCTGGTACGACGGTTCAGCTTCTGGCGGCTTGCCAGTCATGAACTACCTGCGAGGTCCAGTTGCGAGTTCCTTTCTGCACGCTTCACTCGTGTGCAAAATCTAGCGGCTTGCAAGTCGCGAGACACCAGCGAGATCCAGTCGCGAGTCCCTGTTCTGCTGCACAGTCTTGAGCATTTCTTCACACTACCCTTACATGATTCCTACCTAAATACAGAGTTTCTAAATGCTGAAATACAAGCAAATTGGCACGGAATAAAGCCAACAAAATGTTTGATAAAATTCAACCTTACACTATATAATTTCAAATTGTAATGAAGTTAGATTTTTAATAAGGAGAATTAATAATAATAATGATGGAAAGTAAGAATTTATAAGAACAACAAATGTGGTGTTTCTATTAAAAAAAAACAAAGAAGCGTGTATTTAAATAACAAAAATGGTTACACTTCACGTTAAATTTCTTCTAAAACATTGTAAGTCTAAAAGCATTCTCTTAGTCCTGGCATGGGCTAAATGTCATTGGTCAGTCTTAGCTTTCGTGTGTTGCTGTTCGCTCATTCCATTAGTTTTCTTGTCACATTTGGGGAGAGCATTTCCAGTATTATACGAACTTTAATTTGTAGTGTTCAGTTATAAAGATTTATACTTAAATAAAAGTTCTAATGTAAAATTTCTTTAAAGAATGATCTTTTTCCTTCTCCTAAATATGCAGATAATTGGGGTGCCACTGAAATACATCCCATTAATTAAGCACAACTCTTTGGTGAAGTATTTAGAAAATTTGATTAATTGCTTCATACCTTGTGGCTGAGGCAATTAAGTTACCCTTCAAAAAAGAGTAAAATTCTTAATGAGAATCAGAATATAGTTCATGTTGGTTGTTGTCTTCTCACCCTCCTTTCCATTTGTGAAAAGATTGGATTGGCACTTTTTTATTTTTGTTGGGTATTTGAGAATGTCTAAACAATCTTAAACATTGTCTCTTTATATGGTATGTTTGGTTGCAGGTGGAATGGGGAAAATAGAAAATAAATGAGAGAAAATAAGATTGTGTATTGTTTGGTAAAGAGAGAATAGTATTGTGTGCTGTCTTTTATTTATTTATTTATAAGGATGCCAGCCATGTTACCATTTTTTTCTGTTACTCACACACAAAGGAACAAAATCCACACAACAATATCCAAGTTTTTATTTTTATTTTTTAAGAGGCCATATATTATTGTTCTAGGTTTTTCAATCCGAGTCCAAAATATATGCAGTGTCAAAGTGCGCCAATGCTATATCAGATTTCGGAATCAACCGATTAGGTGAATATTATTTCGGCTAGCATCTGAACATATATCTACAGAAAATGGACATTTAAATTATGTAAATTCTTGAAGTAATCGTACGGCATCTTTTGTCTTCTACAAGTATTAGTTCCCATTTCTACCCGTCCATGGCTTTATATAAGTAACCTTGTAAATGACAAAATCGGCCAGGCACTACTTGGTGTGACTGAAGTAAATATGAAATGCGAATCAAATTTATGTGCTGATCTTTATACTATTATTTTTATTGCAGGCCGTGGGAAATCCTTCCAGTCAGAATCTATGTTTTAATTTGACTATGTAACAGTTGCGGTTTTTTTTTTTTTTTTTGGGTGCTAACATGGCTCTCCAAGATTCTTTGAGCATCTGACAAATTTCCTGAGCCCAGTGTGTGTAATCCCTCAGTCAACAAGGAAGAATTCCTTTGAGGTGGCTCTAACATGTTGAGTTTTACATCATAAATCTCATGAGACTTTAGAGACCATTATACCAACCTTTGGCATATGCAGGGGTTTTTATATACTTTACCAGCTAGCAGGTATATATTGGGGTGGAATGGTAATTTTATAGAACTAGAAACTCTCCGTAGATTCTCTCCATACTAGTTTAACTGAACTCTTGCAACTTTGAAGAAGAATCCAATGGGGCTTTGGAAATTTCTCCCATATATATCTACAACAAAAAGATAACAAAGCGATAAATAGAGCTAGCATAATGATTGAAAGGCCAAGGACAAAGGCAGGAATGAGGCAAAGAGAGTTACTGGATTTTAGAACACCCCAACACCCATCTTTGGGCACTAATAACTGGGGTGGTGCCTCTCCCTTGTTAGCAAGAAACATTCCCAAGGTATCACTTGAACTGAGTTACCTAAGGCTCAACACAATTCGCACCCGTGATGAGATCTTCCCAGCTCAGCCTGATAGTTATGCATCTACTCATGAATACGCTGCCCCCACGCCAAGCCACAGCAGCAGGAAAGGATTTTTATCAAAGCTAAAGTTCCCGTGGAAGAAAAAGGTGGTTGTGTTAGAGTTGAATCCAAAGAAAAGGAGATTGTTTCCAAGAGGCAGGGGCAAGTGGGATCCTAAAAATAGGTTGGAGTGGATTCTTTTTATGCATACAAAAGGTTGGCAGTGAAAATTGCAGGTGATGGAGAGCAATCATGTCCTTTGATTGAAGAGGGTGACTTCAATCCTTAATTTTTCCGAGGGTTCGATTTTTTTTTTTTTTTTTTTTTTTTTTTTTTTTGAGAAACCGAGAGTATGAGTTTGATTACTGGATAATAACCAAGAGGGCGTGACATATGCCTAGCAATTAATTTATATATAAAAGTATGAACTATTAGATTGGAGCTTTCTCTTTTCAGTTTGTGAAAGTGCCTACGTCAGTTTTCCTGAATTGTGTTTAGACTGCAGTAGTCTGTTCCTATGAAATCTCAATATAATGCTTTACAGCGCATAGCACATTACCATGTCAATATATATGCACGAGATACAATTAAGGTGAGGCAATATATGGGGTTTGAGGGATACCCTGTGGTTCCAGCACCTCTTGTCATGCCTAGCCACTCCCCCTTCACCCTATTTACCTATTACAAACAAAATAAGAAAAATAAAAGGAGAGACAATATACGTTTAATTGAAGAACTACATCATCTTCATGATTTGGGATTCAAACGTTAGACCTGTACTATGCTTATCCCTCCCAAGCACGAGCTAAACTGGGATCTAGTAGCCAGGTATTGAGTACCTTATCAACCTTATAAAAATTAATTTTGAACTCTTAGACATCTTTTCATTTATATATAGCTCTACTAGATTGGACATTCTACCGCATTTACTTTTAATTAACACCATACTAGTA
Source organism: Lithocarpus polystachyus (assembly GCA_033629205.1). Classification (NCBI taxonomy): domain Eukaryota; kingdom Viridiplantae; phylum Streptophyta; class Magnoliopsida; order Fagales; family Fagaceae; genus Lithocarpus; species Lithocarpus polystachyus. The sequence continues at coordinate 43,807,866 of CM066170.1, read as the reverse complement.
GAGTGAGTACCTAAACTAGAGTTAAGTATTTCTTCTTTACTTAATAAGACTAATACCTCATATTATGTGGATTAGATTGGATAAGTATGTGTTGTGCTGGTGTGCTAAGTCTCACATAAGTGTTTACTGCGTTTGGGATAAGCTGAATTTTTCAGCTTACCTCTACTTTCAGCTTATTTTTGTTACTATTTATAGGTCCCACTATAACTTTTGATATTATTTGTGGGTCCCATTGTACTATTCAACTTATTTTTTAACATTTTTTCTACACTTTCAGTAAAAAGTTTTCAGTTTAAGCTAAATAAGCTGTTTCAAACAGATGCTAGGTCAAATTATAAAATATCATAAATGTAGCCAACACTGCCTTATACTGTGACAAGTGGTATCAAAACTAGGTTAATATCAACACGTGCCTCGGGCGCACTGCACCAAAACATGGGTTCTGTTGATAACGTCAAGAATTTAAATACAAGGATTGTGATACCCAAAATTTTATTGATTGGATTTGTGTTTTGCGGACTGTGGGTGTGAAAGATTTGGAAAACCAAGAAAGAAAAGAAGAGAGAAGCTTGAAGAGATAGAGAGAGAAAACAGAGCAAGAAATTGCTTGAATCAAATCTGTATTTCACTTAATGAATCAAAATGTACAAGAGGTTTTCATTATATAGTAACAAATAAGGAACCTAACTTTCACACTATAAGGAAAACGGTTATCACACATGTATGTGATACGTGTAGCATAACAAGTCAATAATCAAGTTCTGTCGTTTAGTCACACTTGTATGTCGTTTAAGCAACAACCAAAAACTCTGCATATGCTTCACTGCTGCACTTCCTGCTTCTTCTTCTTCTTCTGATTCTTATCATCTTTGCACTTAGCATCTTTACAGGGTGTCTTATAAAATCATGGTTATCCTTCCATGATCAATCAGAAAAGAAAAACAGCTATTGAAAGCATACACGTGGTTGAATGGAGTCGATCCCTAAATTTATGCATCACATGTACTTGTTCAAGGCATGGTTGCCATGTTAGTCACTCCAAACCAAACGCATGTCCTCTGCCCTAGCCTCTATGTCTCACATCGTACGTCACCTCTTATATTAAGACACGCATCTATTTTTAACTATTTTCTCTTCTTGCTTAACGCTAACTTCCTTTGTCCAATGTTCTGAAGAAATATTAGTTAGCAAAAGACTTGCATCACTACTTTTAAGGGGTATTTGGTTCGTTGTGATATTAATCACATTAAAGTTATATTAATGTAATGTGAACATTATGGTGTCTGGTTTATTTTATTGTGCATTGGATTATGGTAATCTAAGATTATAAAATATGTCACATTACCTTATGAATTGGGTGATCTTACATTATTTATTGGTGGGGAATATAATAATCTGTTCAATTGACAAAATTGTCATAATATATTTTTAAATCCTATCCTCTCTCCTCATCAAATTCAAAGCCAATGAAGACTTCGTTGGAAGAGACGGCACCAATGAAGACTTCGCTGGAGCATCGCATCACGAAGATGAGAATCAAAACTTTGTCACTGACTTCGCTTCCCTCTACCACTCAATTTCCTTGCCAAAATCATCATTACCGTCCACCTTGATCTCCCCCTAGCAGCCCTTCCACGTCTAAGTCTGTCTATTTTTGTACTTTACAAATGTCTGCTAAGAGCATTATCATAAGGTGTTTCATAAAAAATGTCATTTTGACACATCAAAAGCCTACTTTATTATTTTAACACACCATTTTACAATTTACTATTTATCACATCTTTTATTCTTTGATTCTAAACATTAAAATAATATATATAACAAATTAAAATAATATATACAACACATTAAAATAATATTTAACTAAAACTCGTCCAGAAAAGCCATTGCTACAACCACCACACAGTTGCCAACAACCAATAGCCACCACCACACAACCACCACATCCTCCACAACCCAAAATACAAATTGAAAAAAAAAAAAAAATCCCATAGCCCACCAACACTAGATCGAAAACCCCAACCTTAAAAAAATACCAGATCGAAAACACCAGATAATCACTAGATCAAAAATAACCACAATCACAAAAAAAAAAAAAAAAAAAAACCCACAACAACTCGATTGACAAAGATATGATGGTGGGGGGTTCGATGACGTGGGGAGGTTGTCGGCGTGGATAGAGGAAGACATGGCAAGGTCAGCGGCGTGGCTGGAGGAAGACATGTCAAGGTCGGCAGCGTGGTGTGGAGAACGACATTGCAAAGGCGACAATTAGGAGTGGTGACAGCAACAGTGGGCTGAGGAAAAAGGGTGATGGGTAGAGAGAGAGAGAGAGAGGATGAAAAAGAGTCAAACGGGAAGAGATAAATGGGTGAGGAGAGAGAGAAAATCTTAATAAAATAATAAATATTTTGCCATTTCTGTCCATACTGTCTCATATTTGAGACAGTACTGTAGCAATGTGCCAAAATTTTTGACATTTGAAATACCTGATGAGGTTTGATTTTTGGTGTTTGGTGTGCCAAATGCCAAATATTTGGCATTTGGCACACTTGATGGTGATGCTCTAATAAAACTTGTTATACTTGCTTCTTTGAAAATCTTGTGGGATGAGCTAAACCTAACATATGCGTGGTAATGCATCTCTAAGATCGTATGGTTTTGACTTGCTTAATTTATTTTGAGAAATAATTATTGAATCCATTCACGAAATGTGTCATAATTTGATATGAGTTATTTGCAAACGATGTGTCTTGGAAAGATTTATGGAGTACATCTAAAACTGAACAATCTTGCAACCAACTTTTTGTGAGCATTGTAAGAATTGGTTTTAAAACCCAATGACAAATCATGATTAGAAGCTCATTATCGTATTTAGTCCATAGCAAGGAATAGTCATACCATAGCCAGTCCTTAGCAAGGGATAATCCTAAATAGGGGCATTGCACTTTTGGTAGCTCCTTAATAAGGGAGTGCATTTTTAAATTCCAAAGAGGGAGCCACCATAAAAGAAGGGGAATAAAAGGGGTTTCTAGTCCCAAAGAAGGGGCTATACAATTCTATCAATAATGCGTAAATTTTGACCATGAGCCTAGACCTTGTCTGGGTTAGGGGCATGACAGTTTTTGGGCTACATTATTATATGATGAAACTTGTGAAACTTTCACCTGGTTGTTTAACTATTTTATGAAGGCAATTTCTGATAAGAACCTCATGCTATCCTCACAGACCAAGATCCTACAATGATAAAAGTATTAGCTTTGCAATGTCCTAAAACACATCGCGTTTATGCGTTTGACATATGTATCAAAATGCAGTGAAGCACCTTAGTGATGTATTTCGAAGGTGTAGTAGTTTTGCATTAGTAGTTGTACATATGACCATGACAATTAAGAAGATTTTTTGAATACAGGGAAAAAGATGCTTGATAAATATGTTTTGAGAGTAATAGTTGGTTGCAAAGACAATTCGAGTTAAAGAAGAAATGGGCTCCGGTTTATGAGAAATAAATATTTTTTGCTGATATGTCTACCACTCAAAGAAGCGAGAGTACTATGAACAATCAAATAAAGAAATACATAGTTTATAATTATGATTTGGTGCTTTTTTTTTTCATTAATTTAAAAGGTTGGTTGACAATAGATGTTATAAATAGTTAAAAGTAGATTTTCAAGCAACTCAAAGTAGACTATCATTAGAACATCTTATGAAAATATTACAGCATACAATAAATGTTTATACTCTTGCCATCTTTAAGTTGTTTCGTCATGAATTATGGTTCACTTAGGATTGTGAATTACATAAGTGTGGACAGGAGAGAGCTGTGAGTACATTTAAAATTGTTCCTTCTGGTAAATCTCGTCAACTCGTGATTGAATTTGATTTATCAACATCTACAGTGACATGTAGTTGTAAAAATATTGATTTTGTTGGAATTTTATGTGCCTATGCTTAAAAGTTTTATCTTTGCAAAATTTTAAAAGGGTACATGATCATTATATTCTTAAAAGGTGGATAAAAGATGGTAAGAGTAGATAAGCAAAAAATACTTACATGTTTGTAGGACCAAATGACTAGAATGTAGATGTGGGAAGTCACTACAAAATGTTGCTTAAATTGTATTCAAATTTGGCCAGAAGAGTTGCATTGACTGATGAATCTTTTTGTATGGCTTTGGATTGCTCATGAAATAACATTGAATGAAGTAGAGGCAAGTTTGAAAAACTTATCAAAAGAGTCTACTGTTGGGAGCACCAATTTTAAATTAAAGGCTCAACAAGTTGATGATAGTGTACAACCTATTAATTATGATGAAAATAAAATTAAAAGAATAAAGCTTAAACAAAGAAGAGATATTTCATAGAAGAAAAGGAGCATTAAGGCCACTTAAGGCTTTTTTTTTTTTTTTTTTTAGGTCACCTAAGCTTTATTCTTGGATCTTAATGCTATGTGGCTTTTAATGCACTTTTTTTCGAGACGCTTGTTTCCCTTTAAGCTTTATTCTTTTAATTTTATTTCCTTCATAACTAAAATGTTATACACTATCATTAATTAGCTTGTTAAGCCTTTAATTTAATACAGGTGCCCCAACAATAGACTCTTCAATTGATAAATTTTCCAAACTCGCATCTACTTTATTCAAAGTAATTTCATGAGCATCCAAAGCCATACAAAAAGACAAGTCAGTCATTAAATCTCAATTTGAATTCATTCTAAGCAACTTTTTGTAACGACTTCACACATCTACGTTCTGTTTATTTGGTCCTACATACATGTAAATATTTTTCGTGTATCCACCCTTAGCATCTTTTGTCCACCTTTTAATGGTATAGTGATCAAGTACCTTTCAAAATTTTTGCAAAGATAAAACTTTTAAGGCATGGGCACATAAAATTTCCAACAAATTCAAAAATTTTACAACTAAATGTACTGAAGATGTCGATGATCAATTTCAATCATGTGTTGACAAGATTTACTAGGAGGAATAATTTTATATGTAGTCATAGCCCCTCCTCCCTACACTTATGTAATTCACAATCCCAAATGAACCATAATTCATGACTAAACAACTTAAAGACTACAAGGGTATAAACATTGCTGCATGCTGTAATATTTCAACAGGGTGTTCCAATGATGGTTTACTTTGGGTTGCTTTAAAATCTATACTTTCAACTCTTTATAATGTCTATCGTCAACCAATCTCTAAAAGTGATGAAAAAAAATGCAGCAAATTATAATTATAAACTATGTATTTCTTTATTTGATTGTTCATACTCTCGTTTCTTTGAAGCGTAGACTATTAGTATAAATTATTGTTATACTTCTCCCATTAACCAAAACTCATTTTCCCCTTAACTCAAATTGTCTTTGCAGCCAACTATTAATTCTTAGACCATACTTATCAAGCATCTCTTCCCATGCATTTAAAAAATCCTCATCATTGTTATGGTCATATACAAAACTACTAGAGTCCATTGTAAAACTTCTACACCTTCCAAATACATCACTAAGGTGTTTCATTGCATTTTAATACATATGCTAAACACATAAACGATGATGTGTTTTTAGGCTATTGTGAAACTAATGCTTTTACCAGTGCAAGATCTTGGTCTATGAGGATATCTTAAGATTTCTTATCAGAAATTTCCTTCACAAAAAGAGTTAAACAAACACATTTAAAGTTTCATAAGTCTTCATATACTAATAGTGCACCAAAAATAATACTTTGCTTGTGATTATTTACACCAACAAAAAATGCAAATGGCCGATCATCTTTTTTCTTTTCTTTTTTTATAAGCTGTATCAAAACATACTGTGTCTCCAAAATATTCATAATCCAACTTCATTCTGCTATTTGTCCAAAAAATATATGTAATAAGATCATCAAGGTCAACTTGAATTGCAAAAGAAAAAATCAGGTCTTTAAATTACATGCTTTATAAATATTCAAGTAGGCACCTTGTATCCTCGATTTTCATCTATTCCATTCGTCTTGTACCCAAATAATTGTTATCATTCTCAAGAATGAAACCAAGATGCTCAATTTTGCCTACCCTTCTAGCCATTAATCCTACACTTGCCTTTGGTGCAATTCCAGAATTTGCTACCAATTCAACTTCAACAGCTTGAGCAGTAATTGTTCTTTTTTTTATCTAAGGAACAAACGCTTAAAAGGTGAAGCTAATAGATGTGAATGCTTAGCCAAAAACCTTTCAACACCATATTTATGGTATATCTTTGATGTAAGACACAATTTACTATTTAATTATTGTAATTTATTATTTTTGGTATTTTTATGTAAAAAATATTATTTTAGGTTGAGGTGATTTATTTCATTGTTTTTAGGTGCATTTAATGCTTTTTAGGTCAAATTTGATTTTTGTTATGATTAGGTATCAATTAGGAGTTATCTTAGAATATATTTTCTTGTCTGTCAAATTTTACGGAGCCCTTAAAAAGGCCCCTAAGTCTATAAACTATTTTCATAGTTTATTATCAATAAAAATTTAGACTTTTGTCTATTGTGTTTTCTGGTGGATTCCAGACCTATCATCTCGTAGATTCAAGGAACCCCTCGTAGATTCAAGGAACTCCTCGTGGATTTGAGATTTACTACCCAGGAACTAACAGTTTAGTTTTTGTTCCATCAAGAAAGCATCATGTGTGCTTTTTTTAGGCTTCTGCGACATCAGTTGGTATTAGAACCTTGACTTACCCTAGTCTGATTGCTATCCGGCGAGACAGTAACCACCACCACAACAACAATGAATAACTTAGCGGGTATTATGTGTTGTACAACAAGCACTCACAAATATCTATGGTAGGATGGCGCCGTTGAAGAATGGAAACAATAGGGAAAACTGTAGCAAAGACATAACTCATGGGCAACCTATTGGTAAGCAAATTTCATATAGACCTTATAATAGAATTGCAAGTTTTAATGGTTATTTTTTAAAAGAAGATTTTCTTGATTAGTTACTTGATCTAGAGGATTTATTTGACTATGAGAATATTTGTTATGAGAGAAAAGTTGGACTTGCTTTGTATAAACTTAGTAAGTATGCCTTATGTTGATGGGAACGAGTACAATCTGACAGAATTCAACAAGGTAAAGACAAAATTTGATCATGGCCAAGGATGAAAAGATGCTTGCTATCAAATTTTATCCTTTGGATTGTGAAGAAATCTTGTCGTATATAATACAAGATTATTATTAGCCAAGAAGTTCATACTTGAATTATTTTGAAGAGCCAACATTCCATCGTTAAAGGAAGAATTACATGTTGAAGAAAATATTGTTCTTAAAGAATATGGAGAAGTCAAAGAAGAAAATATAGAGATTTCTGAGGAAGTTTATGAAGGCCTTGTTATAGAAGAAGAACTTGAAATCAAGATTGTGGAGGAGATTAATGAAGACCCCATTATAGAGAAAGATCTTAAGGTTGAGATAGTAGAGACCATTAAAGAAGAAATTATAGAGGAAGTTGTCAACGATCACGATGAAATCAAGTTAGATGATTGCAACATTCAAACTCTTATTATTTTATTGGGAGACACCGAAACAAAGTTTATTGATTTTATTGGATGGAAAGATTTGATTTGATCATTGACTCTTATTTGGTGAATATTGTCAATTACAAGAAGATCAAGGGAGAAGAAGTTCAAGTTGCCCAATTAATGACTTTCAAGTTTGGCAAGAAGACAAAGAAGATGAAGTACTCAAAGTATTTGTTCTCTTGGCATGGGAGATTTCAGATTTTAAAGATGAACTCGAGGACGAGTTTGTTTCAAGTGGAGGGTTTGACGTATGATACAATTTACTATTTAATTATTTTAATTTATTATTTTTGGTATTTTTATGTAAAAAAACGTTATTTTATATTTAGGTGATTTATTTCCTTGTTTTTATGTGCATTTAATACTTTTTAGGTCAAATTTGGTTCCTGTTATGGTTAGGTATCAATTAGGAATTGTTTTAGAATATATTTTCTTATTTGTCAAGTTTTACGGAGCTCTTAAAAAGGCCCCTAAGTCTGTAAACGTTTTTCATAGTTTATTATCAATAAAAATTCAGACTTTTGTCTATTGTGTTTTTTGGTAGATTCCAGACCTATCACCTTGTGGATTCAAGGAACCCCTCGTAAATTCAAGGTTTATTACTCAGGAACTAACAGTTTAGTTTCTGTTCCATCAAGAGAGTATTGTGTGTGTGCTTTCTTTAAGCTTCCACGACATCAATCTTTAGCATAATTGTTATAAAAATCATATGCTTCTTCCTCAATATCTCAAACTGCATGACTAATTTTGGAATCACCTCTTCTTTTTATAATAGCATGGATTTCATCTTTGTCATCTATCAATATAGTTTCTACCGATTCAGATATAACGGATGGATCAATTTTCGGACTGATTGACGTTCAGTCTTAGTGTCTTAGTGCTATTATTAGTACCATCCATCACCTTAATCATCAACCCAAAAAAAAAAAAAAAAAATATATATATATATATATATATATATATACACATATTTAATTTGTGTAAAACCATTATATTATTTAGATTTCAAAGTATCAATTTATATATAAATGCTACAAGTATGATCAACTCAGAATTTTCTATAAGAAAAATTGTTAAAATAATAACACTAAGAGAGATTTAAAAATAAAAATAAAAAAACAGAAGAAGAAAGAAAAACTTACTGTCATATATGATTCTGCAAGGGCTAAGAGGCTTGCGAAGTCCAAGATATAGCTTTCTTTCTCTACGTTCAAAAATCCATTGCAACTATTTTGAAAATCGAGTACAACAAAATAGACTTCCAGCCAAAATCGAGTTTACTATACTCGACTTCCTTTTTTATCCACCTCAAAGCTAATTTTTGGTAAGAAGTCGAGTATATAAAATTCGATTTTGGCTGGAAGTCGATTTTGCTGTACTTGATTTTCAAAAAATAGTCTAACTAACTAATAAACTTTGAATGCATGCCATCCGCCTAAAATTTTTCCAAAATTATACTGTTTGGCAAATTTTACCCAACTATACCACTCCCCCTCCCAAAAAGAAAACAAACAACAAAAGCGTGGAAGAAGAACAACAATATATGCAAAAGAAGATGCGAAGTGAGAGAAAACAAAAAATTAAAGCGGCAGAAGTGATTATCAGAAAACGGGTCCACTTTACCAGACCAAAGGGCTGACTAAAACGCATGAGTTACGTGATTTAAGAATTAAAGAGTGTCTTACGCTTAATATGAGAGGTGGAGCACGATGTGGAATTGGCCAATTGGCATAGAGGATATATATATGCCATAGAATTGAATTTTTATATAGAATTGAATTTTTATGTAGAATTGAATTTTTATGGGCTACATCTAGAATGATGTTTTTAAGTGGGCTTTAACTACTTTTTAGTTTTTACACAGTTGATCTTATGAATGAATATTGAAACCTCGTGTGATATGTGGGTTGGGTTGGCTCATGGACCTATTGTAGGGGGAAAAAAAAGTGTTCACTTAGCTAGCCCTAAGATCCAAAGATTATTGGAGATGCATACAAATTATAGGACTTCTTTTCAAAATTTCTAATTCCGTTTCAATGTCCATTTCAATAGAGAGTCAATTTCTAATGAGAGGCATTTTGGCTTGGCTAGAGAACGAAATATTTAAATACCATTATACTATTTTGAGATTACTGCTATATATATATATATATTTGTGTGTATATTTGTATTTATTTATGTAAGTATTTATTTATTAAATTTTATGTTTATTAACAAAAAAAATCCATATATTTTTATAAGCCTAAATATTAGCCTAAATACATTAACCAATATATTAGCTTAATTAAATTCTTCTTAAAAAAAATCTAAAATTTTAACATTTATTTATTGTACCAACCACAACGTTAATATTGGTTGAAACACTCGAAATATGCCTAATACAGCCGATACAATATATTTCCCTAGTACCAGTCAATACCAGTACAGTATTGACTTCTCTAGTTTGAATTTTTCTTTTCTATCCAAAAAAAAAATGAAGAAGAAGAAGAAGAAGATTGTTGCTAAAACAACTAACAATCTAACATAAGTTAGAAATTAAACTCAAAGTCATGCTTAAGAATTTCTCTGGACATTAACAGTTAGCTCCCTCAACATAGCTGCTAGTGTACAGTAGAATTGGTTGTCCCTTCTGTGAAGGTGTTGTCTTTTCCTTGGAGTAACACGGTTATTCCTCGGCTTGTTGGGTAATTTTTTCAGGGGTTTTGGGAAACACTAGAGCTGTCTCAGCTATGGAAGATTTAGCACAATCTTGGAATAAACTTATACTTTCCGAGATAGAAGGGCCAGGATGTTGTCTTACCAATGAAGATAGTGTTAAAAAGTACTCTATAGCTGTAAAGTTCTTGACAAGAAGGGCTCTCAATATTGATGTTGTAGCTAGAACCTTTACACCATTATGGAGAGCTCGAAACAGTTTCAAGATTCAAGCTTTCAATGATCCAAAACTCTCTTCATATTCGATAATAAGGAGGATGTCAGCAGAATTTTGAATAGTGAGCCTTGGAGTTTTGATAAGCATCTTGTAGTCATGCAACGCTATGAGAGTGATACATCGTTACAAGAGATTAGCTTTAACAAAACAACTCTTTGGGTGTAGGTCCATGGACTTCCAGCTCGATTCATGAGCCGTGAAGCAGCTGAAAAATTTGTGGGGTTGTGGGAGAGGTGGTTCCGCCTTTAGAGACCAAGGTGTACGATGGTTGTAATTTCATGAGGATTCAGGTCTTCATTGATTTAGGCCTGCCTTTGTGCAGAGGACGCCTTATTTCTCTAAATGGGAACAAATATGTGTGGGTTTCGTTCAAATAAGAAAGGTTACCAAACATTTGTTATTGGTGTGGCTCCCTAACACATGATGACAGGGATTGTGATTTATGGATAGAAAGTGAGGGGACGTTGAGGACTGATCAGAGAGAATTTGGTCCGAACCTTCGAGCTCCTCCATTTGTAGCCTTAAGGAAAACCATTATCAAGGTCCCAGGATTTTACACCACCAGGAAAAAAACCAAATTCTGATCCAATCAGAACTGCTTAATCAAAGGTAGATGGTGACAAGGATAATACTCAGCAGTCAGGAGCATCATCTGAGTCGGCGCAACTACAGGAGGGAGATGAACGTTACGCTAAGTCTACTCGTTCAATGCGAAATGTAAATGTGGGAGATATTTCCTTATCTACACGGATTCTATCCCCACAAATCCAGCTGAATTCGACATTGAGAAGGGAATAAAATATCCATTTTAATGGGGGCGTAAAGACTCCAATCAATTCTAAAATTGATGAGGGCTTAAAGAATCCTAATGGGGCTGAAATGATGCTAGTGGAGACTGATGAGGAGTTAATCAGGTTTGATAAGTTTAGATTGGCTGACTTGAACATTGCTAAATTGAAGGCACGTGATATTGCTAATGAAGTGAGTCCAAAGCATAACCATTTGGCATGTGAGCAACAGGACTCTTCTAGGGTTTCCAAACCGAAAGAGCTTGGACGTATCCTCCCCCACTGGACACGTATCAATAGACCAAAGCACGTTAATGGGTCAGAGCGTAAGGTAAAAATCACAGGAAAAAAGAGGGATTCAGTAGAAAACAAAGATCATTCAGAGTTGCCTTCAAAGCGTGAGCGGGCTTCTTATAATGATGATACAATACCCTGTAGATTGGCAGAGGCTGAGAGTTAGCCCCGCTAGCAACAATGAGTTGCTTAGCATGGAACTGTCGTGAGCTTGGGAACCTACGTACAAGAAGGGAGGTTGTTGAAATAGCTCGGACAAAAGATCTCTCTGTTGTGTTCTTGGCCGAGGCATTAACAGATGAAGCAAAGCTAGAGGTTATTTAGAGAAGTATTGATTTTGACCATTGGTGGGTGGTTCCAATGGAGGGAAGGAGTGGTGGTTTGATGCTATACTGGAAGGATTCAATCAATCTGAAGGTGGAGTGGAGTAGTAAAAATTATATTGATGCAATCATCTATAAAAATACTAAAACAAAATGGAGATTGACAAGTTTCTATAGGGAGCCTGAAACAGCAAGAAGGACTAAAGCATGGGATATACTCAGGAATTTAAATTCACGATTAGATTTCCCGTGGTGTTGTGGTGATTTCAACGAGATAATCAAACAGGAGGAAAATATGGAAGGAGCAATTCAGCCTCATAACCAAATGCAGCTTTTCAGGGATGTTATAGACGAATGTGGCTTTATGGATATGGGATTTGTGGGTCAAAGAATTACTTGGAGTAGGCACTACGAAAATGGGAATTCGATTTGGGAAAGAGTTGATTAGGGTTTGGCTAATAATAATTGGTTCTTAAAATTTTCAGGTTCGAGAGTTCATCATTTGAGGTGTGACTCTTCAGATCATTGCCCATTACATATTGTGTTTTTGGGTTTGGAACTACCTCCTCGAAAGAAAATATTTCGATTTGAGGAGACGTGGTTGTTAAACCCGGGTTTTGAGGAAGTTGTTCAGGCGGCTTGGAGAAATATGGATGAAGCCGAGGGGGAAAGGAATGTTCTAGCAAAGATCAAAAAGTGTGGGAAAGATCTGAATTGGTGGAATAATAATGTGTTCGGGAGTGTACGAAAGGAACTAGAGCATTTGAGGAAAATCCTCCCTAAAGCCAAGAATGCAGTAATGGTGAGGAACAATGATCGGGTTAGACAAATAAAAAAGGAGATAGAGGTTTTGTTGGCTAGAGAAGAAACCATGTGGGCAGAGCTCTTCTAAGACGAACGTTAATCGACAATCCACTGTGTGATCGCTGCCATGCTTCAAACGAAGACCCACTTCACGCTTTGTGGACTTGCTCAGAGTTGGATGTGGTTTGGAATAATTTGGAGTTGTGGGGTTTTAGAAGAATAGTCGGGTTCATTGATTTTAAGGGGATCTTATCATGGATGATTTCAGAAGCAAAAAAACTTGGGGCTGTTTGCTGTCACGGCCTGCATAGTGTGGAATCAAAGCAACAAGGTCCGTTTGAACTAGATAGCTACGGCACTTCATCAGGTAGTTTCGGTTTTGATAAGCCAAAAATGTATTGATCCCTTGTGATAAATTAATTGATTAATTAGCCCAGTTTATTAATTAATCAAATTAACATGCAAAGCGTGGTAGCACAAACAAATCACCAACTAACTAAAGTATGCAGCGGAAAATAAATTGACATGGTGATTTGTTTACGAATGGGGAAAACTTACACAACAAAAACCCCACGAGGTGATTTTAAGGTCACCACTCTCGAGAATCCACTATTATCAAAACAAGCGGTTACAAGTAAAGGAATTCCAGTACCTTATACCAACTTACAGTTGAACCCTTACCCTTATACCCAATTGGACTTGTTCTATAGTGACAATCTCTCCTTTTCAATGCACTGCTCCTAGTATGTGACTAACCAATTGCGCAGATCCTAGTACGCGACTTAATCACCAACTTGAGAAGGATATTCGCTGCAAAGTTCTTCAGTTCATCTAGATGATGAAGATCACGAAGTTGCTTAGTCACAAAACCCTACGGTGTACAAACACAGCAACTTCTTCAAGAGAAAGATGGACTAGGGCAAATTCTGTCTCTAATCACAATTTACGTGAACAAAACTTTGCTTCACACTCGCGCAACCTTTGACGGCCCTTAAAATAATCCTTATATGTGTTTAGGGTTGTGAGAAAAGAAAACTCAAACATACATTCACGGATTGAATGAAAAACAGTCTTGAAAAACTGAACTTCATAAATTCCGATAGATACCCTATCTATAGAGCTAGCTGTCAAGTCACAGGCTTCAGCAGCTTTTAAACCTCGATAAATACTAGCTGTTGAGCTTTAAAATCTTGCACTTTCTTCCTTGATTCTTGGACAAACTTGCATGGCTTTAACACTTGAACTTGAAATAAGGTTTCTGAAAGCATTAAACACATCCTAAATCTACCCAATTACATAAAATAATGACGTATGTTCCTAACAATGAATCACATATGTCCTAACAGGTTTCTAAAGCATGGTGGCAAGAATTTAAGGCACAACAGATAGTGGTTGAGGGAAATGTAAGACAGGGCAGTAGCGGAGCTGAAGAAAGACGATGGAGACCTCCTCCTTCGGGGTTGGTTAAAATTAATTTCGATGGCGCGGTGTTTGCAAAGGAGAACAAGTTAGGAGCTGGTGTGGTTGTAAGGAATGAAGAAGGGCATGTCATTGCCTCTTGTGCAAAGAAATTACCAGCTGTATACAACGGAGGTGAGGCTGAAACAATGGCAGCAGCTGTTGCTCTTTCATTTGCTTCAGAAATCGGCATAAAACAAGCCATTCTAGAGGGTGACTCATTGTTAGTGATAAAATCTTTAAGGGAGAATGTTAAAGTTTTATCCCTTAATGGTTTGTTGTTAGAGGATGTGATGGCTTTGTCTCAAAATTTTGATGAATTACTATACTCTCACACCATGAGAGACGGTAATCAAGTAGCGCATAGTCTGGCTAGATATGCACTAGGCATTCCAGATTTCTTAGTGTGGATGGAGGATGTTCCACCACTGATACTTTCTGTTTTACAAGACGATTTGATAGGCTTACATTAATAAAATTTCCAGTTTTCCCCCCTAAAAAAAAAAAAAATCAAACATAATGTTTTTTTCCCCCCAAAGGTTTTGTGAGTTGTTTAAGAGATAGCACATAGGGAGACTTCAATTGAGTAAACATAACATATATGTACACATTTTAACCCAAAAGTTTAGGCTTATGAGTTTGGGTCTAATTATGTTATATTAATCAACAAATCTTCCCCCTTCACTTGTGAGCTTCTTACCAAGTCACTTGTGACACTTCAGTAACTATGGGTAGAGTGAACATGGGAGTCTTCCTTAACTATGGCTGGAACTTACATGGAAGCCTTCCTCTTCTACTTGGTGAGACTAACTAATGAATAACTGATCTTGAACTATCAGCTTTGATATCACTTGTTAGGGATATAAGACGTTGGGGAGACTCTAATTGAGGAGCTAATATAATATATAGAGATTACATTTAGCCCAAAAGTTTAAGCCTATAAATTTAGGTCTAAGAAAACGAATCAAGTTGCAATGATTCCCTCGTCCCTGCAGGATAAGCTTTGCTTTGTTCTTATATAGACCTCCATGTTATATATGTCCTATAGTACATTATTTAAAGATGCTTTTCCAATTAAACTCGGTTCGAATATTTATTATAATTTATTTCCCTTTTCTTTAGAAAGATTAAAAAAAATCCATTTGGCTTCAGTCTTTGTTGTGTTAGGCATCCAAAACCAAGAATAAATTGAGAGAAGGATTAAATATTAGGGATAGAAGTAGAACCATTTCTTTAATTTATTCGCGTTGGCAACAGTGACTTGTCTGTTTTTGTTTTCTGTTATACAAATTGTTAACAAGATCATTGAAAGAATATGCTTTTGAAAGGATTTGCATACCTATTTCTTTGTCCACTTGAAAAAAACAAAGATCTCTACAACTACAAGAGTAAGCTAGCTAGCAGACAATCCTTTTGACTTTTCCCTAAGCTAAATTATACAGTGCACTCATTTGACAAAAATGGAGAAGCTCACAACGACGGAACTAGGATTTGAACATGAGGGGGGCAAAGCTTAAAACCAAAAAAAAAATTATGAAAATAAAAACTAACATCTATTTCATATTCAACAAAATACTACATACAAAATAAGTATTTCTTAAACATTTCATATTATAAAAACATCAACAAAGTATAACATATAAAATAAATGTTTCTTAAACATTTCAACACATTATCAAAATGGAAGTCGACGCTATTTTAAATCTCTAAAGTCGTCTATGATTGATTCTGTACCAAATTTTGCAGCAATCTCATTTTCAAAGTACAAAATCAAAGACTTAAATCACAACCACACAAAGAATTAAATTAAATCATAAGAGACAAACACAATTTCATATATATAATATATTGGCCACACGGCTCTCACCACACAAAGTGACAAAAACAAAATTTAATGACTCAGTACCAAAGACTTTTACAATCATTGTCTAACATCTATTTCGATCAAGTAATGCCTCCCATGTATATTTCATCTATCTGCTTTTATGAAAAGAATGATGCATACTCAAAATTCAGCATTAATAGTGCTGCCAAATCTAATCCACTCATACAATCATGCATTGATCTCAAGCACAAACACAATTTCTTACATACACTCTGCCCTACTGTAGGTCCGTCCTTGGAAGCTCATATCAGGCAGGTGTCACTTGCAACTTGTGCCGGAAACTTACATATTAATTACCACCAGAAAGTAGACCAGGACAGACACAAGTTCCTCTATGTGAGACCATTCCAGTGATTGATCTTGTAGGAGAGCTTAGTTTTGATCGAGCACACCTGATTAAACAGATTACACAGGCTAGCCAATAATTTGGATTCTTTCAGGTTTGATATACTAAAATCTTCTTCATTTTGTTTCTCTGAAAATTTCATATTACAATATTGATAAGTCGCTTTAGAACCATGTTTAGCTTTGTTAGAATTCTATACAAATTTCATTTTATTGGATTGGAAAAACAGTTGATTAATCATGGGGTTTCAGAGAAAATGACGCATGATGTAATTGATGTGGGCAAGGAGTTATTTGTGCTGCCTGCCAAGGACAAGGCAAGCTTATATTCTGAGGACCCCAAGCAAAGTTGTAGACACAAGCATAGATTATGATTCAGAGAAGGTACACTACTGGAGAGATACTTTGAGACACCCTTGTCATCCTCTAGAGGAACACATGCAATTTTGGCCAGAAAAGCCACCTCATTATCGGTATGTTTGGACTAATATGTACCCATGACCTCTCTGTAGTGGCATATGCACTGATTGATTTATACATTTTCTTTGTAGGAGCAATCATGTCAAAATCCTTATACGGAAGATCTCGTATGGTTTTGGCATAAGAAAATACTTAAGATACTATAATTTTACTACAAAAACTTACAAAATATCATGACAATCAAGGACGGACCTACAGTAGGGCAGAGGGGGGCCATGCCCCCCCCCCCCCCCCCCCCCACCACCCCCCAAAAAAAAAAAAAAAAAAAAACTAGTGTATGTAAGAAATTGTGTTTGTGCTTGAGACCAATGCATGATTGTATGAGTGGACTAGATTTGGCAGCACTATTAATGCTGAATTTTGAGTATGCATCATTCTTTTCATAAAAGCAGATAAATGAAATATACATGGGAGGCATTACTTGATCGAAATAGATGTTAGACAATGATTGTAAAAGTCTTTGGTACTGAGTCATTAAATTTTGTCTTTGTCACTTTGTGTGGTGTGAGCCGTGTGGCCAATATATTATATATATGAAATTGTGTTTGTCTCTTGTGATTTAATTTAATTCTTTGTGTGGTTGTGATTTAAGTCTTTGATTTTGTACTTTGAAAATGAGATTGCTGCAAAATTTGGTACAGAATCAATCATAGACGACTTTAGAGATTTAAAATAGCGTCGACTTCTATTTTGATAATGTGTTGAAATGTTTAAGAAACATTTATTTTATATGTTATACTTTGTTGATGTTTTTATAATATGAAATGTTTAAGAAATACTTATTTTGTATGTAGTATTTTGTTGAATATGAAATAGATGTTAGTTTTTATTTTCATAATTTTTTTTTCGTTTTAAGCTTTGGCCCCTCTCATGTTCAAATCCTAGTTCCGTCCTTGAATGACAATGAATATGATCGGTTCTATTTCAACACATAATAAATAAATATTTAGCTAAGTTACAAATTGCATTGTCTAACTTAATTTGCCCAAAATTCAATTCATTCTAATAACTACACTTTCGTTTTATTATGACCTTAGCTAACTTTCAATTTTGTTTTTAGTCAATTTAGTTATTCTGTTAGTCTCTTTCAAAATGGTATTTAAAATATTTAGGTTAAATTTCAAATTGCACCCCTTTAATTTTACTACATTGAACAAGTTTGAAAGTAAGAGAATTGAATTAAATTTTAATAAAATTAGAGGGTGCAATTTGTAATTTAGTCTAAATATTTTAATTACTATTTTGGATTGGTGACACATTTATTTGTAAGATTTATGCAGTAAAATTTTTAGTATCCCTAATAACACTTTTTCTTATAACATGATTTTACTAAATATATATCTAAAGATCGTATCCAGGCACAAAGCTTATTTCATTTGTTCACTGATGTTATCTAGTATTGCAAACAGTTCTTTCAAAGATTTTCCTTATAATTTCCGAATAATATCATCTGCCTCATCTTTTTGCTTTTACGATGCTAAATTCCACTTTACATTTTTTTTTTTTTTTTTTGAGAAGATACATTCCACTTAACTTGATACTCAATGATTGGGATAAAATCTCCCACCAGACGACGGTAGGCCACACTCGCCGATGGTTAGATCTGTGACGGCTGAAATACCCGACGGACTTTAGAGCTCGACGACCCCAATCCTAGGGGGGCGACGGGAGAAGGCAGACGGGTGCTGGTATCGGGCATTGAGACCAGTCTTGCCACGTGCGCTTCGCTGGAAAGAGTGAATCTTGTCGTGTACGCTGCTTAGCCAGATATCTTGCGAAGCACGCCTCCCACCCCCAAGAAGGGAATCGTGCCCAACACGCTTGGCGACCCCAGAAGAGTCTTGCGTCCCACGCTACTCGAGGGCAATTTCGGTACAACGATGTCTTCTCCAGCACGCCTTGTCCAAAGGCCATTACCACTACTATAAATACCGCCACTTCCTCCAAAAATCAGGGTACGTATATTAAGACCCGACTCTGGCACTCTGGAGTTGTGTAAAATTCTAACTTAACCATCGGAGGGTCGCTGGCCGGTACCACACCGGTACTTCCCTTTGAGGTTTTTCCTACTTGTGCAGGACCGTCCGGAACGCGCGCAAACCTTGCAGCTCACTGGTTTGATTCTTGACATCATCAGTTGGCGCCGTCTGTGGGAAACGCGCACTAGTTTCTGTCACGTGTTTCCCGGACTAAGGGTTGCATGGTACTCACGCGTTCAAGGACGACCACCATGAACGACCAAGGCAACGAACAACGCACCACGGCCCTCGAAAGGCAAGTCCAGACTCTGGCGGCCGCGGTGGAACGTCTCACGAAGCGCAACAATGACTTGGAAGAGCAGCTATTGCGAAGGAATGCGACGGGTGACAATCAGGGAGAGAATCAGGAGGAGAGCAGTGCCGAGGAGAGGGACCGTGAAGGTCCTGAGGGAAGCCATGCATTGAGCCGGTCCGAAGGACAACAGCCAAACCATCCGTCGGGAGATGGCCACGCCCAGTCTGGCATGGCCGTAGAAATGCGAATGATGAAGGAACGCATGGACTTCATGATGAACGCCCTCAAAGGGCGAGTATCTAGCGACCTCGACGACCTCGTTCACCGCATGGACTCTCCATTTACAACACCCGTCATCATGTTCCCTACACCACCGAAGTTCCGCATGCCCCAGGTGGAAAGCTACGACGGGTCCAAGGATCCGTTGGACCACTTGGAAACTTTCAAGACGTTGATGCACCTGCACGGCGCGCCAGACGAAATCATGTGCAAGGCCTTCCCCGCAACGCTGAAAGGCTCTGCAAGGACCTGGTTTGGCAGGCTGACGCCCGGTTCCGTCGGCACCTTCAGGGAGCTAAGCGCTTTATTTGCCTCCCAATTTATCGGAGGACACCGTCACAAGAGATCTACCGCGTGCCTGATGAACATTAAGCAACGGGAGGATGAAACGCTGAGATCCTACATAGCCCGCTTCAATAGAGAAGCGTTGACAATTGACGAAGCGGACGACCGGATACAAGTGGCCGCGTTCACGAACGGGCTGCGGAAGGGTAAATTCCTATTCTCTTTGTACAAGAATGACCCGAAGACAATGTCAGATGTGTTTTACAGGGCAACGAAGTACATGAACGTGGAAGATGCGTTACTGGCAAGAGAAGAGAAGCCCCCCAGGAAGAGAGAAAGGCAAGAAGACACCCGACAGGACAAAGGGCGGAAGGCACCTCGGACAGGGGAGATCCGAGACAGCAGGCGCCCGAAGCACAATGCCGGGAAATTCACGAGCTATACCCCATTGACGGCCCCGGTTGATCAGGTTTTGATGCAGATCAAAGACGACGGGTCCTTGACGTTTCCGGGAAAGATGAAATCGGATCCGGACAAACGACCAAAAGACAAGTATTGCCGCTTCCACCGGGATCACGGACATGATACCGCTGACTGCTACGATTTAAAGCAACAGATCGAAACCTTGATTAGGAAGGGGAAGCTGCAGAGGTTCGTCAACAGGGAAAAGGCCGAAATGCCTCGGCAGGGGCAGCCCCCTCACCGAGACAATGAGCGTCCCAGACCACCCATAGGGGATATAAGGGTGATTGTGGGTGGCACACCAGTCGCCGGTTTTACAAAGAAGGCTCTGAAGTCCCACCTCAGGGCGGTCCAAAATGTTCAGACAGCGAGCCCCGTCCAGAAGAAGCCGAGAACAAGCAGCCCCACTATGGAGTTCACAGAAGAGGATGCCCAACACCTCCACCACCCGCACGACGACGCCCTTGTCGTCAGTATCCGGATAGGGGACTACAACACCTACCGGGTCCTGATTGACAACGGGAGCTCCGCAGATATTCTCTACTATCCCGCGTTCCAGCAAATGCGGATTGACAAAGAACGCTTGGTCCCTACCAAGGCACTACTCACAGGTTTCGGGGGGACCAGAGTATATCCCCTCGGCTCGATCACATTGCCCGTCACTGTCGGGGAGTACCCTCGGCAGCTCACTAGGGACGTCACCTTCCTAGTCGTCGACTGCTCCTCGGCATACAACGCAATCATAGGGCGACCAACCCTCAACGCCTGAAAGGCCGCCACCTCGACCTATGCCTTAAAGGTCAAGTTCCCTACAGAGTACGGGGTAGGAGAATTATGGGGAGACCAAGTGGCCGCACGAGAATGCTATGTGGCAATGATAGAGATGAACGGCCAGCTACAGACGATGAACATAGAGCAGAGGACGGGGGCAGAGCCTGTGGAAGAACTCAAAGAGATAATCCTCGACGAGTCCAAGCCTGAGAGAACCACCAAGATCGGCGCCCTCAGTAGTCCGGCGACCCGCCAGGCACTCACGACCTTCCTCAAGGAAAATCAGGACGTATTCGCCTGGAGCCACGAGGACATGCCGGGGATCGATCCGTCGGTCATGGTACATAGGCTGAACGTGGCAACCTCCTTCCGGCCTGTCAGGCAAAAGAAGCGAGTATTTGCTCCAGAGAGAGATCGTGCAGTGGCAGAGGAGGTTGGCAAGTTACGAGAGGCAGGGTTCATCCGGGAAGTCTACTACCCCGACTGGTTAGCAAATGTTGTAATGGTCAAGAAGGCCAGCGGGAAGTGGCGGATGTGTGTGGACTTCACGGACCTGAATAAGGCGTGCCCAAAGGACAGCTACCCCCTCCCTAGAGTCGACGCTCTAGTAGACTCTACGGCCCGACACCAGCTGCTGAGTTTCATGGATGCCTTCTCAGGATATAACCAGATCCAGATGGATGAGCCAGATCAGGAAAAAACCTCATTCGTCACCAGCCAAGGACTCTTCTGCTACAAGGTGATGCCATTCGGACTGAAGAATGTAGGTGCCACATATCAGAGGCTGATGAACAAAATGTTCGCCAGCCAAATAGGGAGGAATGTCCAAGTGTATGTCGACGACATGCTGGTAAAAAGCCAGAAAGAGAAGGATCATCTTAGCGACCTCGAAGAAACGTTCGGAACCCTCCGTTCATACAATATGAAGCTCAACCCCTCCAAATGCGCCTTCGGGGTCACCGCCGGGAAATTCCTCGGCTTCCTGGTCTCTCAGAGAGGCATCGAGGCCAACCCGGATAAGATCAGGGCAATAATGGAGATGGCCCCTCCGAAGAATGTAAAAGAAGTTCAGAGTCTGAACGGGAAGGTTGCCGCACTGAACAGATTTGTGTCAAGGGCCACGGACAAATGCCTTCCCTTCTTTCGCACATTGAAGAAGGCGTTCGAGTGGACGGACGAGTGTCAAAAGGCATTCGAGGAGTTAAAAGCGTACCTCTCTTCCCCACCATTGCTGAGTCCTTCACAGCCCGGGGAAGAACTCTCCCTCTACCTGGCCGTATCCCCAGCCGCCGTCAGCGCGGCCTTGATCAGAGAAGAGGACGGGGTGCAGAAACCCGTATACTACGCCAGCCGGGCGTTCCAAGGGGCGGAAGGAAGGTACCCGCCCATGGAGAAACTCGCCTTCGCCCTGGTCACCGCAGCCAGAAAGCTCAAGCCCTACTTCCAAGCTCACACAATCGTCGTCCTAACCGACAAGCCTTTGCGGCGGGCAATGCACAATCCAGAAGCCGCTGGTCGTCTAGCCCTATGGGCAATAGAGCTGACTGAGTTTGACATTCGCTACAGCCCACGTACCGCCCTCAAGGGGCAGGCAGTAGCTGATTTCATAGCCGAGTTCACCAACACAGAGGACGAGGGGGCAGATGCAAGCCCAGCATGGAGTGTACATACAGATGGGTCGTCAACTAGACGAGCCGGAGGCATTGGGGTCGTGCTCCGTTCTCCTGAAGGAGACCAAATTGAATGTATGATCCGGCTAGAATTCCCCATCACCAACAATGAGGCAGAATACGAAGCCTTGATAGCCGGACTGGATCTTGCCAAAGCAGCAGGCGCAGCCCGAGTTGTCGTCTCCTGCGACTCCCAGGTAGTCGTCAACCAAGTCAACGGGAACTACGAATGCAGAGGCGACAGAATGAAGCGGTACCTCCGTCAGGCAAAAAGAAGGGTAGATGAGCTCGGAGCAAGCATAGTCCAAGTCCCCAGGGAGGAAAATGAACAGGCTGACCACCTCGCCAAAGCTGCTTCGTCGGAGCAGGAGAGCAGCACTGACGGTGTGCTACACTTTGTGCAGGTTTCTCCACTGGTAGACTCTATTGAAATGCAGGAAGTCGGCTCAGAAAGCGACTGGACCACGCCGTTGGTCTCATACCTGAAAGATGGCGTCTTGCCCGACGGAAGAGAAGCCGCCAGAAAATTGAAGGTCCAGGCGTCAAGGTTTGTCCTGATAGAAGGAATCCTATACAAAAGGGGCTTCTCTCGCCCATACCTAAGGTGCCTGGGTTCTGAAAAAGCTGATTATGTCATGAGGGAAGTGCACGAAGGAATATGTGGAAACCATTCAGGGTCACGGTCACTGGCGCATAAGCTGATCCGCGCAGGATACTACTGGCCAACCATGAGGAAAGACACGCAGGCTTATGTTAAAGCTTGCGACAAGTGCCAGAGGTTCAGCAACATCGTCAGGCAACCCCCCGAAGAGCTGACTCCTATGACGGCCCCGTGGCCATTCGCTCAATGGGGACTGGATATCATGGGCCCATTCCCAACAGCGGTACGACAGCTCAAATTCCTTGTGGTAGGCATAGACTACTTCACAAAGTGGGTGGAAGCTGAGGCATTGGCAACCATCACGGAGAAGAACATACGAAGCTTCGTTTGGAAGTCTATCATATGCAGGTTCGGGATACCCAGGGTATTAGTCTCCGACAACGGCAAACAGTTTGACAATGGTCCCTTCCGGGAATTCTGTGCGCAGCTGGGAATAAAAAATCACTACTCTTCCCCGGCCCACCCCCAAGCCAACGGACAAATCGAGGTGACGAACCGATCCTTGCTCAAAATTATCAAGACTCGGCTCGAGGGGGCAAAGGGGATATGGCCAGAAGAGCTGCCAAGTGTATTGTGGGCATACAGGACGACAGCAAGGACCCCCACAGGAGAAACACCGTTCAGGCTAGCCTACGGAAGCGAGGCAGTCATTCCAGCCGAAGTAGGACTCACAACCTACAGGGTCAACACCCATGATGAAGGACGGAACAACGAGGCCTTACGCCTACAGCTTGACTTGATCGACGAAGCAAGGACAGCAGCAGAGCAAAGGCTAGCTCGGTATCAGGATCGCATGGCTAAACATTACAACGCCCGAGTCAAGCACAGAGAATTCCAGGTCGGCGACCTCGTCCTAAGAAAAATCATGGGCGCTGCCAGGGACCCATCCCAAGGAAAGCTCGGCCCCAATTGGGAAGGGCCCTACCGAGTCACAGCACGGCAAAGGAAGGGCACTTACCATCTGGAAACACTGGAGGGGCAGAAGCTGCACCACCCGTGGAATGCCGAGCACCTACGTAAGTACTACCAGTAAGAAAGAATAGCAGCCCCCAACTTGTAACTAGTCTGTAGTTGATATACCTTTATGTATTCCTGGTTTTTAAAAGGGCATGTTTTCCCCTCCCAAAAAAAAAAAATTATGCAAGACACAGAAGTTTATTCAAAGTCTCTCCTACTATTACAAAGTGTTGAACATGCAAAGTATAAAGCCTCACCAAATTCGACGACGGCATAAAAGCGTCAGGCACCCAGCTGACGGCTTAAAAGCCACTGCGATTTCCCAAGTGGAAAACATAAAAAGCCTAAGTCTAAAAGACGACGGCCCAAATTCGACGACGGCATAAAAGCGTCAGGCACCCAGCTGACGGCTTAAAAGCCACAAGGTTTTCCAAATGGAAACACCCAAAGCCTAAGTCTAAGGATGACGGCATAAACGGCGACGGCTCAAAGCCAACTACATCGTCTTGTAAGGCTAAAAGCCAAAGCCTAAGTCTAAGGATGACGGCATAAATATTGACGACTCAAAGCCAACTACATCGTCTTATAAGGCTAAAAGCCAAAGCCTAAGTCTAAGGATGACGGCATAAATGGCGACGGCTCGAAGCCAACCACGTAACCCTAAAAACATTAAATGCCAGAGCCCAAGTATAAGGACGACGGCATAAATAGTGACGGCCCAAAGCTAACTACGTTACTATAACGAGTTGGAAGCTAAAATCTCGTGAAGGGTGACGGTTCAAATCCACCTACATTATTACTTATGACGGCCTGTTATATTGACGGCTCAGTATATTGACGGCTTATTATATGAAGCAACACACACAAGCAAGATTTAAAAACAGCATATGAATTGAAATAAGATATAAATTGAAACAAATGTTTTGCAAGTCAACATTGTTCTCGACGGCCCATAAATTAACCGTCTTACAAAGAAAATCATTACAAAAATTCTCCACAGAAATTACAACTCTAATGAACGGGGGAATCAACTACATTGACTTCTTCTTCAGTTTGGACATTGACGGTTGTCTCGGCGTCATCATCAAGGGTCCCGTCCCCTTTCTCATTTTGACGAGCTGCGGTCTCAGAAACGGCCTGGATGACGGAAGTTTGTGCCTGGCCGCCGTCAAGGGACACCTGAGAGAGATCCGTCTCCGGATAGAGGGCCTTCACCTGACGGACGGCCTCATCAAAACCGTCCGCCATAAAGCCGCCAAGCTCCGTCAGATACGCCTCGGAGTCTCGGTACTCTATGATCGCGTTGTCCTTGGCCTGACGGAGCTGATCCTTCATTGACTGGATCTCCAGCTCCTTATCCGCAAGGACCGTCTGCAGATTCTCCGTCTGCTTCTTATACTCCAGCCGATCCTCCTTGAGAATGGAGAACTTCTTCTCCATTTTCACCTTCCAGGCCTTATACTGCATCAGCTCATCCTCCACCTCCGTGGTCTTCGCTTGAAGACGGTTCATGGCCGTCTCCTCACGGACACAGCGGTCCATCAGGCCCTTCATCATGACGACGGCCTGAAAATCAGAAACACCAAGTCAATATGACGGTGAGGACAAATCTATACATTCATAAAACCGACGGCAATTGAAAATTACTTACCTGGGCCAAGTTGAAAAGGCCCGTCTCCCCCATGGCCTCGGTGGAATGGTTCCCGATGTCCTCATAATCCTCCGCCGTCAGTATGGAGGACAACTTCTCGATTGCGTACTTCGAATCCTCGCGGAGGAGGACGGGGGGCTTCTCGACGGCGGGCGAGGGGCCACTCGTCATGAGACCCTTCCCCTTGCCGTGTTTGACAGGGGCCTTCCCTCCATCCGCCTCTAGCCCGATGACGGTCTCGGGGGTGGTCTTTGGCTTTTTGGGTGGACGGTCCCCCTCCTGGTCTTGCTTTCTCTTAATGACGGGCACCTTGGGCACGCCCGTCCCTGCAGCTTGGTTCTCCCTTTTCCTTGCAGCTGCTTGCTGCTTAATCAAGGCCCTCCTCTTCGCTTCGTCCATCTCTGCAGAACAAGACGGCACATGAGTTGTTTAGAAGGCAAGAGAAAAATGACTAAGTATAAAATTCAGGTGAACGGACATACGTTTCCTGACTTGTGTTTCGTACTTCAAGGCTTCCTCGAACGGTTCAGGCCCGTCGCAGTGCCAGCAGATGGTCTTCAGGCACACCAAATTAGCCCAAGACCTCTCCTTCAACTCAGACTTCTGAAAAATCCTCTCCAAGAAGCTCCAGTCTTCAATTGACACTTGAGGACGGTCTTGAGCTGAGAGAAGAAGACGGTTACATTATGACGGTGTATAAAAAGACAGGAAAAAGGGGAATAGGAAGAAAGGAACAAGGAGAGAGAGTGAACGGGCGAGTACCAGACGGGTTCAAGACACCCCAAGTGGTGTCGACGGGCATGAACTCAGTCTCACCAGGGTTCCCCATCCACTCATCCCCGTCCATGAAGAAGTACCTAGACTTCCAGTCCCTATTGGAGTCTGGAGTATCGCACACTAACCTTAATAATGGACCCCTCGCCAGAAAACTATACATTCCCCTGGATTTTTGTATCTCCACCGGACGGTAGCAGTGGAAGAATTCCTTCACCGTCAACCTTTTCTTCCCCTCGGACATGGACCCGTACAACACCTCTACCCCTATAAAGACCCTCCAGGCGTTCGGGGAAACTTGGCTGACGGATAGTCCTAGGTAGTGAAGGAGGTGACGGTGTAGTGGGGTCAGTGGAAACCTCAGCCCTGCCTTGAGCATCTGCTCGTATACTCCGACACCCCTGACCCCACGGTAGTAGCACTTCTCTCCTGGGTGGGGTAGACGGAGGGGTATATTGTCAGGAATCTGGTATTTACTTCTAAGTGTTTTGAAGTGTGACTCCTTGATTGTGGAGAAGAAATCATTCACCGTCCACAGAGAGAGCATAACGTACTTCCTCATCCCGTCACTACCTACGACGGATTGGACTTGGGGCTCGTCCCCCTCTATACCGTCACTAAGGTTGCTCTCTGCCCTATCACTACTCGACGGAGAAGAGGTGGTAGACGAGCTCTCTTCACTCGAGGAGGTTGTGGCTGCAGGATCCTTTGGACCCGACGGTTTAACTTCATCGTAGCCCGCTCCGTCACGGACAAACGACTGATTACTCGACGCGCTAGACATGTCACCTACATGTGACGGAAAACCCTAAGTTCAATCGACCTAAAGACACTGACGGTGGAAAAAGAACAAACAAGCAGTAACTACTTACCGGTTACTTGCGCTGTGAAAGATGAAGTCGACGGTCGCTGGGATGTGACGGATGCACAATGGTTGACGGATAGAGTGCTTTTCTGCTAGGTGAACGGATGCTCTCTGATGTTTTGTTTTCAGTTAAGAGTGAAAAATGAAAGAAAAGATGGAAGGCTTTTATATGAGAGAAATAGCGGGAGACGAAGGGACGCCTCGGTCTGAGCACACGGCCCGCGAGTTGACGACGCGTGTCCTGCATTTATTACCAGACATTTATTACTGATGCCAGCCTGTCTATTCGACCCTTGCTGCGGATTGGACCGTCACCCCATTAGCCCGTCCTTAGTGGGTTCACGGACTGATGGGCTGAGGGGGCACCTGATTGGGATAAAATCTCCCACCAGACGACGGTAGGCCACACTCGCCGACGGTTAGATCTGTGACGGCTGAAATACCCGACGAACTTTAGAGCTCGACGACCCCAATCCTAGGGGGGCGACGGGAGAAGGCAGACGGGTGCTGGTATCGGGCATTGAGACCAGTCTTGCCACGTGCGCTTCGCTGGAAAGAGTGAATCTTGTCGTGTACGCTGCTTAGCCAGATATCTTGCGAAGCACGCCTCCCACCCCCAAGAAGGGAATCGTGCCCAACACGCTTGGCGACCCCAGAAGAGTCTTGCGTCCCACGCTACTCAAGGGCAATTTCGGTACAACGATGTCTTCTCCAGCACGCCTTGTCCAAAGGCCATTACCACTACTATAAATACCGCCACTTCCTCCAAAAATCAGGGTACGTATACTAAGACCCGACTCTGGCACTCTGGAGTTGTGTAAAATTCTAACTTAACCATCGGAGGGTCGCTGGCCGGTACCACACCGGTACTTCCCTTTGAGGTTTTTCCTACTTGTGCAGGACCGTCCGGAACGCGCGCAAACCTTGCAGCTCACTGGTTTGATTCTTGACATCATCACTCAATTTCTCACATAAATACAGCATCAACTTTAAATAAATAAATAAATAAATATATATATATTATTTTTAAGTTGATAATGACAAACCTCCACTTTTTCTCCTCTTAAGTTACAGGGAGGTGGTTGGTAATCATGCAGCAGAGGTGAGGAAGCTGAGTTTGTGGGTTTTGGATTTAATTTGTGAGGGATTAGGACTTGAATCAAGATATTTAAGGGAAGAACTCAGCCAAGTTCAGTTAATGGCTATAAATCACTACCCTCCTTGCCCGGATCCGAGTCAAACCTTGGGATTGCCTAAACATAGTGATGTTAACCTCATAACCTCTCTTCTCCAAGGGGAATCGCATGGGCTACAAGTCTTAAAAGATGGACAATGGCTTGCAATTGAGCCTCTCCCTAATGCATTTGTGGTTAATGTAGGCCACATTTTACATGTATGTCCCTATTTCTTTTTATTTTTTTATTTTATTTTATTCTATTTTATTTACATTTAATTGCCCTTTTTTTCAACAAGCCCTCATATCATATTTCATATCAAAGTTTGGTTTTAAATGTCATGGTTGCACTAAGTGCCTACACTCTAGGGCAACTAACTACACTTCATCAAAGACTTTGAAAAATTACATATTTTCCTTATAGTTTTGGGTGGTTTCAAATTAAACTCTAAAATTAAAATTTTTTTATAACTAAAACCATTGACTTTTAAAATCATTTCAATTTGCACCCTCAATGAGTTATTATTAACTAAAAGTAACAAAAAATTTACATAAGTTGTGATTAAAAATCATCTAAAAAAACACTTCCATGTGAAATTATGAAACCTCTAGGAATACTATATTAGAGTGTGAAATTATGTAATAAGTATTCATATAACTATCCTCAGTAAAGAAATTACAAATAAAATTATATATTATATATTATATATAAACTTATATCCAAATCATATAATAAAATATAATAAAAGTTGCGTCTTACAATTGTATATGCACCAAGTGTACGCCTCTTCTTTTTATTAAATTTTTTTCACTATTATTATTATTATTATTATTATTATTATTATTATTATTATTATTATCCTCAGTAAAGAAATTACAAATAAAATTATATATTATATATTATATATAAACTTATATCCAAATCATATAATAAAATATACTTTAAAATAAAAGTTGCGTCTTACAATTGTATATGCACCAAGTGTACGCCTCTTCTTTTTATTAAATTTTTTTCACTATTATTATTATTATTATTATTATTATTATTATTATTATTATTATTATTATTATTTCTCTTGATGTTATGTGACACATTAAAATGGTTAACATAGTTGTTTCAAGTAAAATTGCATTGCCAAAATTTCCGCAAAAAATAGTTTAAAAAAAACTATTATATGTTTAAGAAATGGTGAATTATATTTTTCCACCCTAACTTGTCATCATGATTTCACTTAACCCCAAGAACTATCAAAACGCACAATTGATCCCAAAATTTTGAAACTCACTTAACTCCCTCTCTTCTATTTTTGGTGTTAAGTTTAACCGAAATTGCTTGCATGTGACTTCTGGACCAATTGATTGAACTGGATCCTTACACCTAAAATTAAAAGATGAAATTGTACCGAAATTGGTTTCACATAATCAGGGTGATAGTTTGGAAGGAAAGTGTAATTTTTCTTAAATAAATAAAATACTATCATAAAGTGCATTCCTCGTGTAACTAAAAAATAATTTTCTTCTCTTTTATTTTTATTATTTATATTATACTTAATTAATTAAGTTGTACATTACATGTGCATAAAATACTAATACCTTCTAAAATTTAGTAGGTTGATTTTGAAAGAGGATATAATGAAATTAAGATCATGGTTTTCATTCGCCCTGTTAAGTGTTCAATCTACCACATGCCTCCATGTAGCATAAGAGAGAAGGAGAAAAATTGGCGAAAAAGAAAGAGACAAAAATGAAAAGAAGTTAAGATAAACTTATTCAATTTTCAGGTTTGAAAGTTATTGGTGCAATGCAAAGTCAGCTTTTCCAAATAAAGTGTGCTTTGAGTGGCCTATATGCTATGTGTCGTCTTTGTCCTAGTCCTAGATTGTTATTTTTAGAAGACAATAAAAATGAAATTAAGATCAATGCTACTTAATATTACATCTCAACAAATTCACAATTGTTGAGATGATATGCTATGATAATGATGTATAGCAAACGTGGTATATTGCTACGATTACACTTTCTTTGATATCTAAACTCAAACCTACAAATTAACAGATTAGGGGCCGCATACAAACTGCCGATATGTCAATTATTGTTTAAGAGAAAAGGTATCAACAACTACAATTTGTACAAAAACCAAATCTGTCCAAGAGTAAAAAGTTTTGATACATTTTATTCTTCATCATCATCTCCAAAACAAGAAGTTATCAACTTGTACAATTGAACATTTCAGCCATTATAGGTGCCCTCAAGTTTCTAAAAAAGAGATAATGATACCAAAAGTTTGTTAATTTCCCAGCAAATATATCTACACACCTTTCCACAATATCAAATTCAAGATACTCACAATTTTAAAAAGAACAAAAAAAGGCACAACAAAGTTCATATATTTAAATAAAACATGCTGATTAAAGAAACGTCATTCATCAACAAAGTCTTAGAAAATTACTTTCTTTCATAAAAATCCATTTATCCATAAAAAATAAAATAAAATAAAATTAAGAAGAACACTTGGAATGAACATAGGTCCATAAAATTGGTGGGTACCTCTCTATTATTTCTTATTTTATTTTTAATATCACAAATAATCACACCAAGCAAACACAGCAATTTAGTTTCCAAAGCAATCAAATTACAGCACATCAATATAAAACCAAAAAAGAAAAAATTACCTGCAGCAATTGCCAAGCACTGGGTATATCCAACCTTGAAGCAGAAAAAATCTGCCACAACCAAAAAAAAAAAAAAAAAATGAAAGTCAATTCAACACATACATATAAAAATCCATGTACAGAACAAAGAGATGGGATATATAGTAGATCTTTTTGGAAGGATTGATGAGACAAATACCAACGTTTCTCCTATGATTCTTTTTAATATAAAAAAGAATTAAATAAATGTCTTGGTTCAAGGTTTTGGATTTATGGTTTCAGAGACACTCACCAATTTCTAAGGTTATGAACAGAGTCTGAAGATAACTTACATCATACAAATTATTCACAAGTTTATCGTCTTTAATTGATGGAGCAGAATTTGAATGAGGGAGAGGAACATGATTAATAGTAACATTATGACTTGATTTTGATTTACTTGCACAGATGCATGGATTGGCCAATTAAGGATAGAAATTTCGAAGAAACTAAACATTTATGATAACTGAGTATAATTAACAGCACAGTTAACCAAGGAACAAAACAACAATAAAATATAGTCATTTAAGAAGATATAAGCTGACTCATACAGTGGAACTCAAGAACATAACTAAGTAGCCAACAAGAGAAATTACTCATATGGTGGACAAAGATTCATGTAGGACAACTTATAAGGATTAAAATGGCAGAGCTTACTTCCAATAGTGTACTTGCTTTGCAAATCCTATGAAAAAGAAAAATGAAGACAGAGACACCATCAGATTATTTTGATGTTTTAACTTTTAATTCAGTGAAATGATTGCTTTAAAAATTCACATTAGTATGGCAACACTCTCAGGATAAGCAACTCAACCATGGCAAGATTGAAATCAATGAGATAGCCTTTATTTAGCTTCCAAGAGAAGATGAAGTTCCCAGGCTTAACATCTCTGTGAACCACTCAATGCAATTACAAAATAAAGACCTTTACATCTAGGCATTT
Organism: Lithocarpus polystachyus; assembly: GCA_033629205.1. NCBI lineage: Eukaryota > Viridiplantae > Streptophyta > Magnoliopsida > Fagales > Fagaceae > Lithocarpus > Lithocarpus polystachyus. The sequence continues at coordinate 43,775,544 of CM066170.1, read as the reverse complement.
TTTGAGACTTCTCTAAATGTACAATTGTAGGAGTATCTTACCTGCTTATGCAAACATGCAAGGGCCCTAAACAGACAATAACCATACCACTGGAGCTGATATACATCCATGTCTTTCTTCAAAACCTAGAAGAAAAACAATGCAATTGCATTAACACAGCTTCCAAATGAGGTTTGAATGAAATGGCTCAATAATTTCCAAATTTTGGATACTGCAATCGAATATCAACTTTAAAATTTCTTGACAACAGTTTATAAAATAGACTAGATCATTACCTACATCAACCAAATATTTATTTCAATAGAAGGTACCATTATTTAAAGGTGCAGTAATATATGTGGGACAGGGGATAAGTATCTTAATATATTAATATATTACTTATTAAGAAAGAAAGGAATGGTACCTGGTAGCATCAATATTCATGTGATCAAATGATCCATTAAAATATAACCTAGGAAAGTGATAATTGTATTATAAAATAAAATAGAAATATTCCAAAATCCAAAAACCGTGCAACGAAAAAGGCAAATAGATGGAAGAACTGAGGAAGGAAAAATGAAGAAACATACTTGAGCCATTATTTCATATGTAAGAACAAACTTTACAGGGCCACTAGTTTAATCAAACTCACTATTGAGGCTTAAACCCGGCCTAGGAACAACCACCCTAAAAAGCAGAATCTTGAGAGACAGAAGAATAAGTTCATGAACCATTCATCAAGCAAGAGCCTGCATACAGGAAATGAAATATTGTCAATCACCGCATAACATTTCTTAGGATTGACAGGCCACTGGACAGTTAGTTGGAAAGGGGAAGACTTAATCAGCATAAGAAATAAAATAGGACAGGCAAAAACAATTGAACAAAAGGAAATGAGTGTTAAAAAAGCACAGCCCCAAACATTTACACCAGGAAAATGGCTAAAATGATAATATGCAAATCATTTGAAGAATAGTTAACCTGTCAGGATCAATGGTAAGTACAACAACGTTCGGTAGAATCCGAGTTGCAATCTCAGTGACATCATAATAAGCACTGGTGGCACATAGAGCCATGATTCCTGACACAATAAAATTTTGAATTGGTCCATAAACTAATTGGTACAACAACATTGGAGTTAATCAACATCCAACATTTAAAGAATTGAGGATGGAAGATAAAATGCACAATTTTTCATTAACAAAACGTAGAAATATTTTTAATGCCAAGAACTTCATGAATAATGAGGTGAAAGAATTGCCATAGACAAATATCATAGAGTTCTGATACCTGCTCCTCGGGCAGGTGAGAAAGTATCATGCGATGCACGAACAGTATGCATTAATCAAAACTCTCTTCCTTGTCTGCATTGTAGATATGAACCCATCAGTTGAAACTCACAAAAGTAACATTTAGCAAAATATGCTTATGACGACCAATTAGACCATAATGAAAAAAGGAAGAAAGCATGACATTTGAGAATAAGCATATCAAACAAGAATATCAAGTTATTCAGGATGCCAATGAATCAATAAAATCCGAAATTGCTGATACTAACCCATTCATTTAGGTGACTTGCAATATTCCCAAGTAAAATGGTAGTATTTGTTCTGATTGCTGGCTCTTCATTAACCTGCAAGATTTACAAAACTGAGAAACCTATTGAACATAAAAGAAAAAGAAAAAGAAGTCATCGTCAACTAAATCAATATAGGCATTTAATGATCAATAAAACCAACTTAAGTCATTAAACAAGAAGTCCAAAATATGAGTGAATAACCAACTCTTCATATACCTCATACATTAAAGGGCTCTCATCAAAATCAACATTGGTTTTTATCAATAAATCCATTACACAGAAAAAAAAAAAAAAAAAAAAAGGAAATAGGAGTCCTAAAACCAGAAAATATGATGCACAAACCTTAGGAGCCAGAGTAAGCATGGATTTAAGAGTTAGTTCACGAAGGAAAGCAGATGTGTTAGAGAACCTGGTAGCAACATGAGGGTAAACCTAGTTGCAAACACCAAATGGAATTTTAGAATTTCCACACTACTAAAACAATAGATAATAGAAGAAAAGTAATTAGAGTTTGCATGATTGCAAAAGACATTAAAATCATTTGTATCATTGACCGCATACTTGTAAGTACAATTTTGTACGGCATTAATCCATAGTAATTAATTTTAATGTTAAGGTAAAGGAATGCTTCATGAAAACTTGGAAGTCATCATTTAAATGTCAAATTGCCCACATACTCAAATGGTGAATTTTAACTCAGACGGAAGGTCTTATTCCAGTTTCCCACATACTCAAATGGTGAATTTTCTAGCATTACAGGAAGTTTTACAAGTTTATAATGCATCAATATGATGCATTGACACCATGCCATAACTACAATGAGTTAATACTTTCAGGTCAGACATAAACATCTTATCAAAAAGAAAAAAGAATGCAGGCTCTGTATTCATTGGAACTGAACAATGACAAATATAAGGGAAAAATAGATTGCCAATTCCAAGCTACATAACTTGAAAATGAATTTATAAACTTCATAAGCTCTAGTAAGTTTTATAAACAAAATGAGTGTAAAAAATCTCTGCAATGTAAAGAAGTTGAACAGAGCATTGAATTGCAATGACCCAAACCAAGTAAAAATTAAATTGATACTATTGATAAACCAATGCTCGTTTCCATAAGAAACCTAAAATTAACAAACACAGCAACACAAAAAAACCTCATAGATCCAACCCATACTTAAATTGATGTTAGTGAAATACTACACCATTAACACTTACCAACTCCTTTTAAGCATTTCTTCAATATAATATGTTCAAACCATACTTCAGATTCCAAAGGACTGGTATGTAATTCTATTTCCAAAGTATCCAAACCCTAGCCCCAAATTATATTATTGGTGAGGAAGAGAAATATCAATGGAGAGAATGAGAGAGAGAGAATACCAAAAAATTCTTTGTACTCTCTCTCTCTCTCTCTCTCTCTCTCTCTCTCTCTCTCTCTCTCAAAAATGAATAAAAATTTCTTCTAATTAAAATAATGCATAAAAGATGAGTTTATAGATCAAATGGTAAATAACATCTGATTGGCATGAAAATTGGTATGCATGTTAAGAACATATAGAACATATAATCCAATAGTTGGATTTTCAAAATATAAATTCGATAATAAGTTATTGGGTGATATAACATATTTTAGAGTTACATCGCATGTAACTTGAACCCAAACTCTATATTTCTTAATTCGATGTGAATTTTGACAAATCCACCGTTAGATGACATTATCTTCATATATTTTTTATGCTCATAAAATTTCTAGGTGATCAAATATTAATTATCATGTCATCAATCATATGTTTAAATTCAAGCTTTTATAGTTTAAAATAATGCATAAAAGATAAGTTTATAGATCAAATGGTAAATTACATCTGATTAGCATGAAAATTGGCATACATGTTAAGAACATATAGAGCATGAAATCTAACAATTAGATTTTCAAAATATGAATTCAATAATAAGTTATTGGGTGGTGTACCTCTTTTTAGAATTACGTCAGGTGTAACTTGAATCAAACCCTATATTTCTTAATTCGATGTGAATTTTGACAAATCCACTGTCAATTACATTATCTTCATATATTTTTCATACTTACAAAATGTCAAGGTAATCAAAGATTAATAGCCATGTCATCAATCAATTGTCTAGATTCAAGTTTTAGTAGTTTTAAATAATGCATAAAAGATGAGTTTATAAATCAAATGGTAAATTACATCCGATTGGCATGAAAATTGGCGTGTATGTTAAAATCATATAGAACATGTAATCCAACGGTTGGATTTTTAAAATATGAATTCAATAATAAGTTTTTGGGTGGTGTAACATTTTTTAGAATTACGTCAGGTGTAACTGGAACCCAACCTTATATTTCTTAATTCAATGTGAATTTTGACAAATCTACCGTCAGATTACATTATCTTCATATTTTTTTCATGCTTACAAAATTTTAAAGTGATCAAATATTAATAGTCATGTCATCAATTAATTGTCTAGATTCAAATTTTAGTAGTTTTAAATAATGCATAAAATATAAGTTTATAGATTAAATGGTAAATTACATCCGATTGGCATGAAAATTGGCATGTATGTTAAAATCATATAGAAAATGTAATCTAATGGTTGGATTTTCAAAATATGAATTCAATAATAAGTTATTGGGTGGTGTAACATTTTTTAGAGTTATGTTAGGTGTAACTTGAACCCAACCCTATATTTATAAATTCGGTGTGAATTTTGAAAAATCTACTGTTAGATTACATTATCTTCATACAGTTTTTATGGTTAAAAAATTTCAAGGTGATCAAAGATTAATAGGCATGTCATCAATCAATTGTCTTAATTCAAGTTTTTGTAATTTAAAATAATGCATAAAAGATGAGTTTACAGAACAAATGGTAAATTACATCTTATTGGCATGAAAATTGGTGTGCATGTTAAAAACATATAGAACATGTAATCCAATGATTGGATTTTCAAAATATGAGTTCAATAATAAGTTATTGGGTGGTGTAACATTTTTTTGAGTTACATCAGGTATAACTTGAACCTAATCCTATATTTCTTATTTCAATATGAATTTTGACAAATCTACCGTTAGATTACATTATCTTCATATATTTTTCATGCTTACAAAATTTCAAGGAAATCAAAGATAAATAGCCTCATTATCAATCAATTGTCTAAATTCAAGTTTTTGTAGTTTAAAATAATGCATAAAAGATGAGTTTAAATATTAAATGGTAAATTACATCCGATTGGCAATGAAATTGGCATACATGTTAAGAACATATAGAACATATAATCAAATGGTTGGATTTTTTAAAATATGAATTCAATAATAAGTTATTGGGTGTTGTAACATTTTTTAGAGTTATATCAGGTGTAACTTAAACTCAACCCTATATTTTTTAATTCGATGCGAATTCTGACCATCCAATTGGTCTCAAATTTTATCAACACCAATATGTCACCATACTCTTCAATCCTAATGATCAAGATTTAAATATGAATTTCACCAAGTCCAGTAGTATTAGGACTATCTATTAAGTTTGATTGAGTTTGACCAACTTTGACTAAAATTTGACCGCGCTTTTCTCTAAATTCAATCGTTTGATTGTGACCATAATTTACTGGAATTAACCTTTCATTATATTCTTCAAATCTAACGATTATATTTCAAATCTAAGTATGGAGCATCATAGACATGTGTTGTGTACTTGTATGGTTATGCTTACTTAATCTGACTATTCAATTGATCTCAAATTTCACCAATACTAGTATATCTTCTATCCTATTGATCAAGATTTGAATATGACTTTCATCAAGTCCAGTGGTCTCGGGACCATCTATTAAGTTTGATCGGATTTGACCAACTTTAACTAAACTTTCCTTTCTGTAAATCCAACCGTTTAGTTTCTATTGATCTAAGAATATGAGTTATATTTTAGGAAGAACACAAAGAACATAACCATGTTCTTCCAAAAAATTAATAATAATGAAAGGAATAAAAAAATGAATTTAATTATCTTATATTATTTTTAGAAATTGAATTTTTTTTTAAATTTTTATGTGATTTATTATTTATTTAAATGTTGACTTGAAATTTTTACTAGGCTATAGCGATATTTTTATAACCTGGTGCAAAAGTTATTAGACAAAACATTTTTTTTATCCTAAAAGTTAAATTTTTCCAATATTTTTTTTTTTATTCTTCACACAATTTCTCACATGCATAAACTTTTTTTTCCCAAAATTTTCATTTGAAGCTTTTGCTCCTTTTACTTGTACATCGCCATGGCCTTTGGATCCTTTAACTTGTACACCCTAAAATTCATTATTTTATTACTTAAGCTTTATTATTATTATTATTATTATTATTATTATTATTATTATTATTATTATTATTAAAGAAAACTCTAATTATATAGCCTTAAAAAAAATCTATAGGACAAGCTTTCCCCCCAGATTTTTTTTCTTCCCACAAAAATTTTCCCCCAATTTTTCATTTCCCACTTTTTTTTTTCTTTTTTTATTTTAAGCGTGTTTCTTTTCCTTCTTTCTTTTCATTTCCCACTTCTCTCTCCCCTCACACCTCTTCTCTCCCCTCAGCCGCCTCCCCTAGCCACCGATCTGCTCTCTCTCCCATCACGCTAGAGTTACAATCCCCAGCCACCACCGACTTTTAAGGCCCCTCACAGGCCAATCGATTTTAGGTTGTTCAGGTAAGCTGAAAAACAGCATTGTCATCTTCTCTGAAACATACCCTAATACTTTTCATTTCAACTTTTATTTATTCTCATCTTCATTATCAACTATCAATTACCGTAGATTTATTATGTTGTTCTTTTATTTTTATTTTTCTTATTCTTATCAATGCCATAACATTCAGAGTTTAACAATATTATCTTTTTTTGTTTGATGTTTCGAGTGCCCACATGTTGTTTGTCAAACAACACTGGAAGCCATCATTCCTCTACAGGAAATAGTTTTTCAGGTTTAAATCCGGACAGGTTTTTATTGCTAATGGTATTTACTGCAAATCTGTAGCATCAATTGCTTTCATTTCTCTTCTTCTTCCTCTTCTTCCTTTTTTTGTTAATTTAATATATATATTCTCTCAAATGTACTTATAAAAAAAAATTCTCAAATGAGGAGAAGTTCCAAAATTTCAAGCTGATTCTAGCATTGCAATAGTTTTTGGTGGTTTAGTTTTGCAATAGTTGTCATTTTTGCATATAGCATAATTTCTCTTGTAAGTGGCAATCAATGGGAGCTTTTCAGAAACAAATGTATGGGGGAGCCACCTCATCCATTGCTTAATATGACATAGTATTTTGGGTCAACTATAAAAAAATAAAAAATCATAGGTCTGCATATGTGGTTCTATAAAAAAAGGAGGTGCCTTCTGCAAAAAAGGTTGCAAAAGTGCAAAATCATCACTTGTAATTTATTAATGGTTAAGTAATTACCTTTATTTTAGATTAGCTATAACCCAATGCTTTTCTAGGTGGAATATAATGGTAGTCCAGTTAGCTTGAAGAGCATAGCTCAAATCAGTACTCCTAATGCAAGTTCTCTCTTGGTTCAGCCGTATGACAAATCTAGGTATTCTATAAACTAAAGGACATAAAATGGTTGTTGAGGAAGATTGAAACATTCTCCATTTAATTTTATGTGATAAATACATGTATACTAGTAAGTAAGAACTAAGACTAAAAATTTCTCTGATTCTCGTAAATTAATATGCTAGTGAATCTTCCATAAATTTTTGACAACCAAAGGTGATCTAATTGTCCAATTATTTTGAGTTATAGAGCATTAACATCTTGCATTGCAGGACTGGCCCATGAAATCTTTCATATGATCTATCTTTGACAATCTATTTTACTTTTTGATATGTTATGTTTGTCAGCTTAAAGGCTATAGAGAAGGCCATAGTGGGCTCTGATCTTGGTATGACTCCAAACAACGATGGAGAAGTGATAAGATTGACTCTCCCTCAACTTACATCAGAAAGGAGGAAGGTATAGTCTGTTTGATCCCTTCACATGTAATTCTATGTCTTTTTATGCCATAGGCCCATAAGTCTATTTTCTACATCCAATTAATATGAAATCTCAGCTGAAATTTAGTTCTTCTAAAACTTTTCTCGGTTTAGCACTTGTTTTGTGATATGTTTATGTATCCTTAATAATTATTTTATAATGAATTTACATGCAAAAAATGCTTTATATTCTTGAAAATAGTGGTGGTTAGTAGTAATGATGAAAGAAATTCTACTTTCTGTAATTTGATATAAATTAAAAAATATATATATATATATACACACACACACATTTCCTTTTGAAGATGTACACTATGCAGTGAAGTTCCTTAAAGCATGCTTACAAAGAACTTCCACTTCCACTTCTTTTTCTTTTTTTTTATTAATTTATTTTATTTTAATCATTGCAGGAATTCTTAAAAATAATAGCTAAACTGGCTGAAGAAGGGAAGGTACAGTGGCATTATCTCTGGACAATTTAAAACAAATACCTGCTGTTGTTTTTAGTAAATTCATTAGTATTAAAATTGGGCTTAGGTGGATATGTGGAGCGTTGTCAGAATAAATCAGATCTCATGAAATGGCTCTAATTCATGTTTATATTGTTCCCCTTCTTCTGCCTTCTCCTCCTGTCTTCACTTGCCTGAAACTTTTTTTTTTTTTGGGATAAGTAATGAAAAATATGTCAAAAATGCAAAAAGAGTGTCACCTAAGTGACACTATTTTTTGGGCTTGAGAAGTCAGACATAATTGGCCTATAACATTTTTTTTTTTTTTGGGTTTGTAACTTTCTTGAAACACATGGGAATTCATCCAATGTTTGTATTTGACATGGCACTGTACACTTTACCAAAGTGCACATATTCTAAAAATGTATATGTTCATTAATCTTTGGTTATAGACCAATACATAGGCTATGTTAAAGTCACTAAATTTGTCCTCTTGAATACCCCCTTCCCCTAAACTGTTTATAGGTGGCATTGAGGAACATAAGAAGAGATGCTTTAAAAGCCTGCGAAAAACTTGAGAAGGTTTGAATCCCTTAATCCCCTGCCCTGCTTTTTTCACTCCCCAGTAATTGCTTTTTTGAGTCCAACCCCCACTCTCTTCTTTAAAAGTCCTTTTCTTTGCTTTACTTTTCATGCAGGAGAAAAAGCTCTTTGAAGACATTGCGAAGGACTTGTCAAGTGATTTGTAGGTAACTTGATGCTTTTGAAACTTCACAAACATGGGATCAACTGTATGGAGCTTCCCCTCATTCAGCAATCACAGGGACCTGATCTAGATAGGCTTTCTTTTGTATTAAATAGTAAGATCACAAGCTTTTTGTATGGAGCTTCCCCTCATTCCAAGGAACACTATATAGATTTTGTCATAATTCTAGTTGTTTAAGTTTAAAACAAGGTTTAATTTTAGGATTTCTTTGTATATTTTATATTTTAAAGTTTGAACTTATATGAATTTTTATCTTTCAATTGATCAATTTTTAGTAATTATTGTACTATCGAAACATGATAGTTAAAAAAAATTATATAAAAAAATTAAAAATAAATAAATAATAAAATATTTCAAAAATTATATAAAATATTATTACCGATAACATAAAAATTTGGTCATAAATAATTTTATAGTGATGACAAAGTCCTTCACAATTTATAAAATAGCGATGCTACTTAACACCTAGCAAAAACATTTTAAGCGACAGCTTAATGCCATTACTGTTATTTCTAACTAATTGTGAGGGGTTAAAAGCCCTCACAAATAAATTTTAACGACGGCATTATTTGTCTTTAAAAAGTATGTTGTTAATTTGAAATTCACAAATAACTAATTGCGAGGGTATAACAGTCCTCACAAATAGTTTTTAATGACGACTATTTGCCCTCGTTAAAAATAAGTCGTCAACTGTTCTCGTCGTTTGGTAATATATTTGCGAAGGCGAATTTATTCAGTAACGACAGGAAATTGCCCTCGTCAATTATCTATTTGCAAAGGCATAGTCGCAAAATCTCTTTTAGCAACAAGAGCAAATACGACGGCCTTCAAGGGCCACATGCCCTCGCTAATAGTCTTTTGCGACGATATTTGAATTTTTGCGAGGGCATTTTACCCTCGCTAGTAGACTCTTTTCTTGTAGTGTAAAGAGCTAGTTGTTTGGAGAATAATTGGTGTGATCTTACCATATCTCTCTCTCTTTTTTCTTTTCTTTTTTGTGTGGATAAATTATAAATTTCATTAATCGAAACACAATTATTGGGGGAAAAAAAAATCTAGAACCTCTACAAACAGAATAGAAATCCAACACCAACTAACTTGCCATATCTCTTATATATTATACTAGCATAGAACAAGAAAAACCAAACCAATTGATACAATTGATATGAAACAGACGTGAAAGGTCTTTGTAAGGTTGAATTTATTCAATCATGTATTGGCTTTTTCTGTGCTAAATTTGCATGTATTTTAGCAATTGGATACCTTGTATTTAGGTCGGAATAATGTAAGGGTTGTGTGTGAGAAGAGTGTGAAGAATTCAAGTGTGTGAGCATTCAGAGGATTCTTGCGACTGGATCTCGTGAGTTGCCAGTGACTCGCGACTGGCAACTCACCAAAATGCCCCACGTGTGAAACATGCAGGAAGCTAAAAGGTCACGGCAGCTGGAGCACTATAGGACAAAAATTGACAGTCTGGCCTGACAGTTAAATTGCGACTCAATCTCATGACTCATCCCACTCGTGAGTGAGTCGCCAGAATGCCCTGTTTTGCAGAAAAATAACTTTTCACATTCCTCATGTACCCTATTGCAAATACCCTTATACCCACGAAATGTAAAGAGTTTTTAGAGAGAATTTTGAGAGAGAAACCATAAAGAAAACCAAGATTGACTCATCCATAATCTTAGACTTTTGATTCTCCAAATTCCTCTACTCTCACCCTCTTCATTGACATACCCTTGAGAGGTTCATTAGCCAAATCCTTATCTCACCATACCCAAATCAGTCAGGAGGTATTTTGGTGCTTGGGAAGTAGTTTGGAGATGACCAATTCACTTGGTTGATGCAATGGGCTTTTTGCGGGACTCGAAAAGTTAAAGAAGATATGGTTAGGTTTAACCTTGTTGGAGCAAGAAGCTTGGAGGGCTTAGGTGCATTAGGCAGATTAGGCTTGGAGGGTCTATTGCTATTCATGTATCCCAACTTTATTCTTTAGTGGATCATTTCACCACTTGGAGGGCGGTAGAGAGGTTTTTCGCCAAGTTCTTCGGTTTCCTCATCGATAACACATGCCGGTGTTATCTTTGTGATTGTATCTCTCTAACCCTTACTCTTGCTTTTTAATTGCTACTGTGTTGTGATTAATTATGGTGTAGAGTTGTTTATTTGTTTGGGTTTTTACTTGTACTTTTTATTCCGCACATTTATTGTTTAAGTATAAGTTGTGTTGGTTATATTTGAAATTGGGGGTCTAAACATTCATTAGTGTTTACACACTAAGTGTACTTTCAATTGGTATTAGAACGGGTATATTTTGTTGGATTTCTACATCCTAAGTGTGATCCTTGACCCTATAAAGGATAGGTTTCAATCCCTAACTACACCTCCTTTCTTTGATGAGAGCAATTATGCCTTTTGGAAAGTGTGTATGCATGCATTCTTGTGCTCTATTGATGATAGTGTATGGGATGCGATTGAAAATGGATGGACTAGGCTGGAGGCTATCGAATCTACTTGGGATAAGGCAGCCCTTGCAGTGGCCAATGCTAATACTAAAGCTCTAAATGCTATTTTTTGTGGTGTCTCACCCAATGAATTTCACAGGATTTCACATGTTACAATCGCCAAGGAGGCATGGGAAATTTTGGAGACCAAATATAAATGCACCAAAAAGGCGAAGGATACCAAGTTACAAATGCTCATCACTCGCTTCAGGGAACTAAAGATGAGTGAAGATGAGTCGTTCAACTCCTTCTATGGGAAGCTAAATGAAGTGGTGATTGGAAAATTCAACTTGGGTGAAAAGACAAAGGACTCAAAATTTGTAAGGAAGATCCTACAATCGTTGCCGGAGAGCTTCCTTGCTAAGATTACTGTCATTGAAGAAAGCAAAGACCTTGATGAGATTAAAATTCAAGAACTCATTGGTTCTCTTCAAATTTATGAGCTATCTCTAGCATCACAAAGGAAGAGCAAATCTCTTGCTCTCAAGACAATCAATGAGAGAGTGGAAGCTCAAGACTCCTCAGATGAGGATGAGGTTGAAAAGGAAGTGGCGTACCTTGCTAAGAACTTTCGTAAGTTCTTAAAATTCAAGAAGGATGGGAAGTCTTTTGAGAAGGGGAAATTCTCAAATTTCAAAAAGGACAAGAAAGATTTCAAGAAGATGGATTCCAAAGATTTTTTTCCATCCCAAGCGGTCATCTGCTATGAGTGCAAAGGGCATGGGCATGTGAAGAAAAAATGCCCTCACATATTTGAAGGAAAAGGGTAAAGTCTTTGCCACTACCCTTAGTGACTCGGACAGCTCCGATTCGGACTTAGAAGAAAGTTGTGATGGAGAAGGAAACTACTCCGCATTTATGGCCATTGCACCCGTAGACTCTTCGAAAGATTTGAACGCTCTAGTGGAAGAGCTCAGTGAGCACACTAAAGTGGAGTCTATGCGAATTGGGGAGGAGTCTGATGATGAAGATAAAGATGAAGAAGCAAAGGGATTGCAAGAATCCTATAATTCTCTTCTTAAGAAGACCGGAGAGTATGCTAGAATGGCTAAAGCAACCATAAGAAAAATGAAAAGAGTTGAGCAAGATTACAAAAGCCTTCTAGTGCGGTACAAAGAAACGAAGTGTGAAGTTGAAAAGCTAAATGAAGAACTAACCGATGCCTTTTCCAAGATCAAGTTTCTTGAGTTTGAAATTAAAGCTAATGCCAAAGTGGAGCGTGTTGCCTTTAAGAAACTAGACGAAGTGCTTGCTTATCAAAAGCCTTTTTTTGACAAAAGCAACTTAGGATACACCGGAGAAAGTAGCTCAAATGCCGAAGTGTTTAAGGAGATGAAATTTGTTAAAGCCAAGGAACTAATGGTGGAAACTCCATTTGTTGAAAATGTGAAGGTTGAGAAGAAGCCAAATGGGATTGCTCAAAAGGTTTTGACAAAACCTCTAAATCCATTTATGGCCAAACCCAATGCTAAAGGGAAGTCTCTTCTAAAGTCATAAAGAAGTCTTCAAACTCAACATTTTTGCCACCATTGTGGAATCCGAGGACACACAAGACCTAATTGCCATAAGCTTCACGCATTAAAGAATGCGGGTTCACAAAGGCCAAGAGGACAAGGAAATGGCAAGGGGAACCATAAGCAATCAAAAAGGCGAGAAGTCGATCCAGGTATTAGTGATGTGATGAAGATGATAGACACCATCACTTCTTGTTTGGCAAACTTCACCCTAAGGTTTGAGAATTGCAACTCAAGTACCCAATCCTCTAAGGATATCACCCCAAACGTACGTGTTGTGTGAGTGAAAAAGGGTACACATGCATAAGCATTAGAACATGTCCATGCATCAATTCTTTCGATATGTTGTGACATTGTTTGGTTGTTTGCTTATGTTTTCATTCTAGCATGTTTTTACTAGTTTTATTTGTTGTTTTTGAAAGCTTTGAATGTTTGTTCCATTTTGATCAATCTTTACTTGTTTTTGTGTCAAAAATCCAAAAACACATAAAAAGTAGAAAATCCAAAAAGTTTGATTGGCATTATTATATTTTGTCACATGCATGTTTTGCCATGTACCTTCGTACAAATGGCTTTGTGGGAAAAATCTTGTCATCTATGTGATTATTGTAAATAGATCTTCAAACTTGTTATGAATGATTAGCCAATGATTTTGTTGATCTTGAGACATACATAGACTTGTGCCTATATATCTTCCCACTCTTTTATGTTTATGCTTTATAGCTCAACCAATGTCAAATCTTGAAAATAAATAATGAGCTGCAAAAGTCGGCCCATATACTAGTATTTGACTAGGAAAAAGGGAAAGCGACTTGTAATGAGAATGTATGGTGCCCCAAAGCCAAAGGCTTAATCATCAAATTGAAATATCAAAAATTTCAGGCATCGATCTCAAAATGAGATGTATTGTTCCAAAATGATCAAATGTTATGAAATGTAAGAAGCCAAATAAAATGCTTCAATGTTATGTAATCAAGTTATGTGGGAGGTCATATATGCATATTTCTATAATTGAGATTGGTCACTCTTCCTAGTGCTAATTGTGTATGTCTTGGTTGAATTGATCTTTGAAGTTTCACATTAGACTAAGGACTATCTCACATTTGGTACCCGCACACATCACAGATGTCTATGTTCAATGAATGCCTTATTCATTTGTGTTATTGTATTTGATTAAATGTGGTGTACATACTCAATCATATGTTGATCAAACATAAAAAGATTTTTGAGTATTTTTAGTTGTTTTTGGAAAGTGTTCTATTTTGAAAATTTTCAAAAAAACAAAAAAATTTTGCAACTGTGTTTTGCCGACTCTCTCACGGGTCAAATCAATCATGAGACCCCAATCGCGTGCTTACTCAGAAGTTCTCACGACTCTCTGGTGAGTGAGTCCCCCAGTTGCGAAAAAACTTAGAAATTTTTTCAAAATTTTTGGGTTTTTAGCATTTTTCGCGACTCAGTTTGGCGACTTGGTCACAAGTGGAAGCTCTAGTAACGAGCGGAAGCTCCAATCGTGAGCTTAAATAGAACGATTCATGACTTGTTCATGAGTGGACTTTTTAGTCGCAAAAAACACTTAGGAAAAATTTTTAAAATTTTGTTCAAGGATTTTTGGTAACTCATTTTAGCGACTTGCTCGCGAGTCAGTCCAATCGCGAAAATCGCGTATTTTGCACAAATAGGGTTAAATCAAACACAGTTTCAAAAAACTTTTCAGTTTTTCCTCGCATCATGTGCACCCAAATTGTCTTGTCCGCCTCTCCCTCTCCCAAAACCTCCATTTTCTTCATCAATCTTCAAAAAAATGTATGGGTTTTTTCTTATTTTCAATGTATTTCAAGTTTCAAGCCCTAGTTTTCTTAGATTTTGTGTGTATGTTGAGATATGGAAATATGATTGTTGAATATGGTTTTGTTGATGTTTTGATGAGTTTGATATATGGTTTTTGTTGGTTTTGTTGGTATAATGCTTATTCTACATATTTTTTATGTTTGTGTTTCATTTTTATGCATTGTACTATGTTTTTATGTTGTGTTGTGCATATCATGTTCATGATAAAATGTCTCTTAGATGTTTTTGTGTCTCTTTGAATTCCATGGAATACAAAGTTGTAGGGATAATCGTGTTTCTTTGATTTTGAAACATCATATGATTATGTTTTTTTACACTTTGTCCCAGTTTGCACACTTTTGCATTTGATGCACACACACACACACACACACACACACACACACACACACATACTTTTACATGTTGAGTGCTTAATGTCATGATTTCATCATGTTTTGATGTTTTATATCTTCACATGTTATTTTTTTGAATTGCTCTTTAAATTTCAGTTTTTAGGGTTTTAATTCAATGTCCATTGTATTGGTACTAACTTGTTATTAATCAAGTTTGTTACCGTACTTTGTGCTCTATTTTTATGGTATTTGCTGCTTTGTTTTTTATAGATGGCTCCAAGGAAAACCACTGCTTAGAGTGGAGACAAAAGGAAACAAATGGATGAGACCCGTTTTCACTCCATCCAACATTTTGAGCAATACAATCAATTCTTTGCAAAAGCTCCAATCATTCAAGAGCGGTTTATGGATCTTGTTGATATGAAGGACTACTTCATCCTAAGTTGTTTTGCAGAAAGAGGTTGGGAAAAGCTTCTCAGTGATCTCCCCAGGGTTTGTAAACCACTGATTTTGGAATTCTACGCCAATGTCATCCTACGAGAGGATTACCTAGACTATTGGGTTAGAGGCCATAAATTCAACATTGAAGTGAAGGACATTGATAATGTTCTTGGACATGGAGACATAGATCATGACTTCACTCACTTCAAGGACCAAATGCTCTCCATAGAGACAATTTAATCCCATATTAGTGGTATTAGAGAAGGAAGATGTCTCAACACAAATGCCTTCCCTCCGGATTTGCAATGCCTTACCTACATTATGGTGTTCAACCTATACCTAGTAAGGAAGATGACCACCATCAATAATGCTAGAGTCATCTTCCTCATGGAGCTTCGGGTGAATATCTACATTGACATCGGTGCTCATGTATTCTCCATCATTGTCGATGCAATAAGGATAACCTCAAGGCCAAAGCTTATTCTCCCTAGTCTAATCATGAGGATCCTTCATGAAAAAGGTGTGGATACTCCCCAAGACATAATCCTTATGCCTATACCTCATGCTATCAATGCTTTAACAATTACAAGGAGCAAAGTTCGTCTTCTGAGTGATGAGGAGGAGGTTAATCCTGAACAAGAATAGCCTATAGACACCGAGACTGAAGTAGAAGGACGACCATCTTCTTCACGAAGAGGTGGTGGTAGAGGAAGGAGCAGAGCCTCATCATCTTTAAAAGTGCCTCCAGATGCTTTTCAGATCATTCTTGAGAGGATTGACAGCTTGAGAGAAGTCCAAACTGAGCACTCCAACAGGCTGACCACCATTCAAGACCAAATCAACTTGCTCACAGCCAAATTTGATAGCTTCACCAACCAGCCTTAGCCCTTTGGCCATTTCGGTCAAAAAGGAGGAGTGGAATGGAGTAGCTTTTGAGGGGGAGCCTTATCTTGAGGGGTAGAACTTATTACTAGTTTTTATAGTTTTTATGGCTTTATGGTTTTAGTTTCTATTATGGGTTTTCATACCACTTATTTTAGTACTTTGGTTTGGTTTTTACGTACTCTATGACTCCAGTATTTGGTTTTAAAAATACTAGGATATGGTGTGTTATGAATCATTGAATGTTATAGCTATTTAAATTATGCTTTAAATATGTACCTTTGCTTTGTAGCTATTAAG
Organism: Lithocarpus polystachyus; assembly: GCA_033629205.1. Taxonomy (NCBI): domain Eukaryota; kingdom Viridiplantae; phylum Streptophyta; class Magnoliopsida; order Fagales; family Fagaceae; genus Lithocarpus; species Lithocarpus polystachyus. Next base: position 43,758,911 of record CM066170.1, on the reverse strand, counting down.
TACTTTTAGATTATGTTTGCGTTATCTTTAGTAAACTTGTGCCCTTGTTGGATCTTGTATCCTTGATGCAACTACCTAAGTGTTTTGTATCAGTTGAGTGTTGGACATGCAAATGATACTTTGCATTGAGCTTGTTAGCTTGCATGTCCGGATGTTCATTCATTGTGTGAATGATCATTGTGTGAATGATCATTGTGGTCACTAATTATAGTGATTGTTCTTATTTGGTCAAGCCATGCCTTGTTGTTATATTCTTTATTGCTTAATCGCATTATACTTGCTCCATATGCATTTTACGATTTTTGCTTACAATGATTGTCTTGTGTTATTGTTTTCAGGAAAACTTGTCTGTATGAATCAAAAGCATCACAGAATCTAGAGTTAGGTGTGAGTGAGTTTTGACAACTGTTCCTAACTCACATTTTAAGTCTAGAGTCTATTTTAGAGTTTTGTCATGGAATATCCAAAGGGGGATATTGTAAGGTTGAATTTATTCGATCATGTGTTGGCTTTATTTCGTGCCACATTTGCTTGTATTTCAGCAATTAGATACCCTATATTTAGGTGGGAGTAATGTAAGGGTTGTGTGTGAGAAGAATGTGAAGAACTCAAGTGTGTGAGCATTCAGAGGATTCTCGCGACTAGACCTCGCAAGTGACTCGTGACTAGTAACTTGCCAAAATGCCACACGTGTGAAGCATGCAAGAAGCTAAAGGGTCACGACAGCTGGAGTACTACAGGACAAAAATTGACAGTCTGGCCTGGCAGTTAACTCACGACTCAATCTCGCGACTCATCCCACTTGCGAGTGAGTCGCCAGAATGCCCTGTTTTGCAGAAAAATGACTTTTCACATTCCTTACATATCCTACTATAAATACCTTATACCCACGAAATGTAGAGAGTTTCTAGAGAGAATTTTAAGAGAGAAACCCTAAAAAAATGAAGATTGACTCATCCACAATCTTAGACTTTTAATTCTCCAAATTCCTTTATTCTTTCACCCTCTCCATTGGCATACTCTTGAGAAGTTCATTTGCTAAATCCTTATCTCACCATACCCAAATCAATGAGGAGGTATTTTGGTGCTTGGAAAGCAGTTCAAAGATGACCAATTCACTTGGTTGATGCAATGGGCTTTTGCGGGATCTGGAAAGTTAAAGAAGACACGGTTAGGCTTAACCTTGTTGGAGCAAGAAGCTTGGAGGGCTTAGGTGCATTGGGTAGATTACGCTTGGAGGGTCTATTTCTATTCGTGTATCCTAACTTTATTCTTTAGTAGATCATTTCACCACTTGGAGGGAGGCGGAGAGGTTTTTTGCCAAGTTCTTCGGTTTCCTCTTCGATAACACATACCGGTGTAATCTTTGTGTTTGCATCTCTCTAACTCTTATTCTTGCCTTTTAATTGTTGTTGTGTTGTGATTAATTATGGTGTAAAGTTGTTTATTTGTTTGGGGTTTTGCTTGCACTTTTTATTCCACACATTTATTGTTTGAATATAAGCTTGTATTGTTATATTTGAAATTGGGGGTCTAAACATTCATTAGTGTTTTACACACACTAAGTGAACTTTCAATTTTAAATTATATTGAATCTAATCTCCTTAAGAGAAAATAAAAATTGCAACTACTATAAGTTCACCCAAGAGGCCCTTTCTAATTGAAGTAATTGTAGGTTGTGAGCAAGGTGGAGCTAGAGGGTCAAAGGGGGCCAAATCCTCCCTCCCACCTCCCCCCACCCCTAAAAGAAAAGTTGACAGGTAGTTCACAACTTTTCCACACCCCCTATATTAATTTTTTTTTTTTTGCAAATTTTGTGTGTGTGTGTGTCTATATATATATATATATATATATATAGACGCTTATAATTAGTACACTTCTATATACTATTAAATATGTCAAAATTTATTTTCAAGAAGAAAGAGAATCTTTCATTATTTTATCTATGTTTCTAAGGTTCAAAACCTTTAATAGAAAAGGAAAGTAAGGACAAAATAAGAAAATTATTGTTATCTTTAAAAAGTAATGAGATCTTCTAAAAAAAAAAAAAAGTAGAGAGAGAGAGAGAGAGCTAACAGTATCTCAAATTATTTGTATAAATCAATAAATTTTGAGATAGTTAATTAATATAAACTTTTGTAAGTTGCATTTGATGTTTATCTAACTATTAAAAATCTTTTCATTCATAAGTCAAATTTTGACTTTGAATTTTTTTTTTTTTAAATTGGCTTACTCTTACAAAGAAATTATTAACAAATAAACAAATATAATAAATATGTTATCATTTCTTGACTTTTCTTAGGTTAAAAGATTAAAATATCACTTAATAGACTTATATGTTTCATATTGACCTCAAGTACTTTCTACGTGTGTGGGTTTAATTACACGTGCATATAAATTTTGTCCCCTTAAATCAAGAACTTTGTAATTCAATTCATTGACATCTCTTGATATGTCTATAACATTCAAAGTTCAAATCTTCCTTCCTTGTCCGTGTCTGCCCGAAACTTTGGTACTCCTTTGTTGTGTTCCCTTCTTACCGTCGTTGGCGCCGCCCTAGACGTAAAATGAAGTCCCAGAACCGAACAGTAAGGCCCGTTTAAGCTAGGAGAGCGTGTAGGGCATGAGAGGTATAGGGTTGCTTAGGGTATGTGTTACGAAATGCAATGGTGTTAAGAAAAACATGATAATTGAGTGTTAAACCTAGGATAGTATGGATAAGTTGTGGAGATCCAACTCCTCTGTCAGCTCCAGGACGACTGGTTGTCCTCCTGATATTGTAAATGAAGAAGATCACACTGTTGAAGAAAATGAGATCCCAGATTTCAAAAACTGGAATATTCCAAAGGTTTCCACTAAGTCCATCTATAAGCTTAGTTGGGCTGAAAATACTGCTTTTTCTGAATATAGAGTTAGAACTGTTGAACAAACATTTTCTATCTCTAGAACACATGAAAAATGTTGCTTGTTTTCAAGAAAAAATATTAATGAATTTCTTGCTAAAAAACTTAGTTATTTGCATATTGGTCTTGTTCAAGTTGCTGTTAAACCACTCACAAGAAAATATATTAATGCTTCTATTCTGATGTGTTTAAGAGATGCTAGATTTAAAAGATATAATGATAGCATTCTTGGTATGATCACTGCTTCTCTGTATGATGGTCCTGTTTATTTTGACTGTGATCTTGATATCACCCTTGCTTTGGATGATGTTAATATTGTTAAAGCCTTAACATTAAATGTTTTGACATCTGAATATGACATGGAAGAAGGTAGTAAGCCTTTTGCTCTTATTTATAGAATTTATTACAGACTTTTAGGTTCTCAATTGAATCCTCGTTCTGTTCATGTAAGAGACCCTGCTGGTAAAACCATGTTAATTCAATGTTCAACTTCTGATGCTAAGATTCAAATCCCAAAAATGATTCAATGGGTAGATATTAATCTTCCCAAAGAATAGTTGTTGGAACGTGAATCTCCTCCTGCTAAACCTGTTTTTGATGAATTAAATCTTGCTAATATTCAACAATACCTTGATGGAACTGTTAAAATAAGTTTTCATGATGACAGACCCTTGAGGATCAACGAAGGAAGGCATTCCTTTGCTGGATCTGATAGTGTTTCAAGAAGTGCTTTAAGAAGAGATTTTGATCTCAATGAATATTTGAAAAAGAACTTTGAAAAACCTGATTTAAAGCTAAAAGGAGTTTCAAGTGGTAACTCCCAAGTTAGCTCTGTCATCATGAAAACTTATTTTAACAGTTCCATCAAGGTATTGTTGAATATTAGCAAGATTTAATTCATCAAAAACAGGTTTAGCAGGAGGAGATCCACGTTCCAACAACCATTCTTTGGGCAGATTGATATCTACCCATTGAATCATTTTTGGGATTTGAATCTTAGCATCAGAAGTTGAACATTGAATTAACATGGTTTTACCAGCAGGGTCTCTTACATGAACAGAACGAGGATTCAATTGAGAACCTAAAAGTCTGTAATAAATTCTATAAATAAGAGCAAAAGGCTTACTACCTTCTTCCATGTCATAACCAGATGTCAAAACATTTAATGTTAAGGCTTTAACAATATTAACATCATCCAAAGCAAGGGTGATATCAGGATAACAGTCAAAATAAACAGGACCATCATACAGAGAAGCAGTGATCATACCAAGAATGCTATCATTAAATCTTTTAAATCTAGCATCTCTTAAACACATCAGAATAGAAGCATTAATACCTTTTCTTGTGAGTGGTTTAACAGCAACTTGAACAAGACCAATATGCAAATAACTGAGTTTTTTTAGCAAGAAATTCATTAATATTTTTTCTTGAAAACAAGCAACATTTTTCATGTGTTCTAGAGATAGAAAATGTTTGTTCAACAGTTCTAACTCTATATTCAGAAAAAGCAGTATTTTCAGCCCAACTAAGCTTATAGATGGACTTAGTGGAAACCTTTGGAATATTCCAGTTTTTGAAATCTGGGATCTCATTTTCTTCAATAGTGTGATCTTCTTCATTTACAATATGAGGAGGACAACCAGTCGTCCTGGAGCTGACAGAGGAGTTGGATTTTCACAACTTATGCATACTATCCTAGGTTTAACACTCAATTATCATGTTTTTCTTAACGCCGTTGCATTTCGTAACACATACCCTAAGCAACCCTATACCTCTCATGCCCTACACGCTCTCCTAGCTTAAACGGGCCTTACTGTTCGGTTCTGGGACTTCACTTTACGTCTAGGGCGGCGCCAACGACGGTAAGAAGGGAACACAACAAAGGAGTACCAAAGTTTCGGGCAGACACGGACAAGCAACAAAGACACAACAACACTATCACCGGCTAGAAAAGAACGGATGGCTCTGATACCAAAAGGGAGGGGGGAGCACAGCTGCTGAAGAGACAAGAAGAGAAGCACAGTATGGAAGCACAGTATGGAAGAACAGATTGGAAGCACAGTAATAATATAAAGTAAATGTCAGCAATAATAAGAAAGCAAAGTAGAACCGTCCAAGATGGCGGTAGCGCAATATATAATCAAAGTAATTTAAAGCAATAATAAGACGGTAGCACCGGCCAAGCAATATAACAAATTAATATAACAAAATAATTATGAGGCGGTAGAACCAGCCAAGCAATATAACAAAGCAGTATATCAAAGTAGTTAGGAGGCGGTAGAACCAGCCAAGCAAAGTATTAAACAGTTAAAATATAATAATCACAAAGCTGAAAGTAGTTATTATTGAAACTAGATTTAAACACTTACAGCAGTAGTTGTCACTTGATTACAACAACAATTTAACAATACAAGGCTTGGAGACTAGTTCTAGTTACAAGCTTTGCAAACAGGGTAGCAGTAGGGAAATAGGAATCCTAGAGAGGAAAAGAGTTCTAAGGAGAGTTTGAAGTTCTCTCTTCTAAACCTCAATGGAGTTTTGTCCTCAACATAAGGGACAGCCCCCCTTAAATAGGCAAAAATTTTCGGAATGAACAGTAACCATGAACAGTGAATAGTGAACAGTAAATAGTGAATAGTGAACAGTGAACAGTGAATAGTGAACAATACTGTGAACAGTACCATGAACAGTGATTTTTCATATTTTGTCACCTTTCGTAGCAGAGTGTGGCCTTTCAATTTTTACCAGTTTATGCAGACAAAATCATGAGGAATCTCAACTTTGCAGAAAGTAGCATCAAACGTGGGAACTTTGGTGAGGAACAAGCAGCACATTTTGGCCATTGTGCAGGCCAGACAAATTGGAGAATCACGTGGGAAACATGTAGCTCAATCATCAAGAGAATATCTCAGCGGAATCATTGGGGGTTTTCAGCTTTAACATTTTGGCCGTTGTGCAGGCCAGACAAACAAGAGAATTAAATTTAATCTTCTTCATCATGACCAAACAATTCCTGATTGTAATGGTAATATGGGTATTTTGAAACAGATGCTTTAGAGGACCGTTCATCTTTTGAATCGTCACCTACCTTCTCCTTTGAAATCAACTTGAGTAGGGCATATAGAGCATCAGGGTCCTTGCGTATCTCATCTAGAGGGGAACCCTTCTTTTTAACAGAGGTTTTAGCAGTTGAACCAGATGTAGAAGCATGTGCATTGGCCAGTTCAGCCTTCTGTACTGGGGAATTAATTTTAATACTGGGTAAAGCATTTGGGGATGACAAATCCCTGGTAACATTGTTGACAACAGATTGTGTGTGTGGAAACTTATCCCACCATTTGACAAGCCATCGGCACCTGAGAACATCTCCGTCCTTCTCATATTGCCATTTAAGGATCCAAGGAACTTTATATTTCTTAATAAAATGAAGCAAAGGAGAGAATTTAGCACCATAGGAATCAACCTTGAAAGTTTTTGAGAAATTTTCAAAAGAAACCTTTAATTGATCTGGAAATATATCAGGAACAGAACCAAACTGGGTTCACAATCGATCGAACCAAAGAGGCAAAGTGGAATTGAACTCCTTATCAAAGTTAACAAACCATGAATGACTATTGTTTTCATTCTGGTGAAGCATGAATCTGAACTAAGCAGTGACGTAATCATGATAGGAGTATGGAACATTGTACTTGGGTAACACCCTTGTGGAGGCAAGGTTGGGACCCCACATTTCTTCAGAAATAATATGGTTTAGGAAAACACTATGATAAATAATTTTACCACCAGTATTGATCTTATCCTTGATGCCTTTAATAGTGATTGAATTTTCATGGGTCAAAATATCAGCATAGTAATTAACAGTCTTGTCACTATGTTCAGGAATCCAGTGAAACCTTGGGGGAAAATAGCTGGTAGCAAGTCTGAAGGGATCATTAATAGAGGCCCTATTTGACTCAATGGAAAACAGGTTTTGGAAATATTGTTTTTTAACATACTGGGAAGTATAGGAAACTCTGGGGAAAACAGTTTTAACAGGTTGGTTAACAGTAGTTAAAGCATAAGGATCATATGATGAGGCCAAAACAGAAAAGTAATTAGGCTTAGGAATGGTACCTAAGGGGATGAAACGGTTAACAATCTCCAATGGAGAAACAGGTTCCTTTTTAACAATTGTGTTATCAGTGGCAGGGCTCTTGTCTTTCGACCGCCTACTTGCCATTGTGACACTGCAGAAATTCACGGGTAAGGAAATCAGGGATCGAATTTTGAGATCCTTTTATATATTCAATATCAAAATAAAAAACACTCAAAATAGCTTGCCATCGGGCAAAAATATGTTTTGAAGCAATATTTTCAACATCTTTTTCAATAACATATTTAGCAGTTTTGCAATCAATTCGTAACAAAAACTTTTGGTTTAACAAATCACTTTGAAACTTTGAAACACATAGTACTATAGATAAAATTTCCTTTTTAATAGTACTATAATTTAACTGTGCAGTATTTCAGACTCCAGAATAGAAACGAACAATTTGTTCAGATGAGTCTGGGAAAACTTTCTGTTTCAGAATGCCTCCGTAACCGATGTCAGAAGCATCAGTTTCAACAATTTTGAAAGCATTAGGAGTGGAAATACCAAGACAAGGCAATGCCTTGACATGGGACTTGATTTGTTTAACAAGGGAAGTATGAACATCAGACCAGGGTGGAGGATTATTCTGTAACCGATCAAAAAGGGGTTTACATTGTTTCCTCATATCCTTGTAGAAATCAGCAACATAATTCAAAGAGCCAAGAAACCTTTGGAGTTGGGTTTTATCAGTGATAACATCAGGGAATTTATCAGCAAACTGAATGGCTCTATCAATAGAACGAATTTGTCCTTCAGAGATGTCATAGCCAAGGAATCGAATTTTTGTCTGAAACAGTTTGATTTTCTTAGCAGAGACAACAAGACCATTTCTTTTAATAGTTTCCTAGAATGAATATAGATGTTTCCAATGCTCATCAATAGAGTTGGAATAAACAAGAACATCATCAATGTAAACAATGGTGAAATCACTAAAGGGATTGAAAATATCATTCATAATGTTTTGGAATTCACTAGGAGCATTCTTAAGACCAAAAGGCATAACATTCCACTAGTAGTGACCAAATGGAGTGGTAAAAGCAGTTTTATACCTATCATTCTCACTAATCTGAACTTGCCAGAATCCAGATTTCATGTCAAACTTGGAAAACACTATGGCATCACTCAATCTATGAACTAAGTCGTTCTTGTTCGGAATAGGGTACTTAATCCATTCTAAGACTTTGTTCAAAGGTTTGTAGTTGATCACTAGACGAGGAGTTCCTCTCTCAATTTCAGCATTTTTTTGCACATAGAAAGCAGCACAAGACCAAGGGGACTTGATATTTCTGATCAATTTTTTATCAAGCAAATCTTGGATTTCCTTTTTACAAAACTCAACCATTTCAACATTCATCTGAATGGGACGAGCTTTAGTAGGAATATTTTTCTCATTAAAATCTTTAATATATGGCAAGTTAATAATGTGTTTCTTCCTATGCCAAAATGCATTGGGAATATCAGAGCAAACATCATCAATCAACATTTTCTGAAAATTATTAATTTTTGATTGTAACAATTTATCAGAAAGTCGTTCAGCAATTTTCTTGAACCTAACTTCTTGCTTAAGAAAATTGAGATGATTAGTCTTAGCATGAATCAGAGTCAAAGCATTATCAGCATCAATTTCAACTTTTGAAGCAAATTTGAACTTTACTTTCTGTCCAAAAGGATCAGTAGTAATTCCATCATGTTCAAAAAGAAAGGGATACAAAGCATTAATGAAAGGGAGACCAAGTATCACTTTATCAGTCATGTTTTTAACAAGAACAGAAGGAATCTTGAAACAAACATTATCATGGCAAACATGAGCATTATTCAATTCATATTTGATCTTCATTTGAGTACCATTAGCAGAAACCAATCTTTCAGTTGACTTTTCAAAATATTTTGAAGGAATTAATCCTTCTTGGATACAGTTCATATCCGCACCAGAATCAATCATAGCAATAACATTGAAATGATAATCATGAGAAACAACAATTTTAACTTTTGTAAACCATTTTGGAGGAAGCAATTTATTAACAAGATTAAGCTGAGAACCAGTGAGAACATCAGCAATACCTTTATCAGAAAGAAGAGCCTGTTGACTGGATTCATCTCCATCTTTGAGCTCATCGTGTTCATTATCAGATTGATGTTTATCCAAATTTTTATCAATTTTTAACAAAAGCAATTCTTGTTTAAGATCATTGTTATCACTTTTAATGCTTTTAAATTCATTTTTTAAATCAATTATTTCTTGTTTAACAACATTGATTTCATGTTGGAGTTCATTAACAATTAATTCTTTGGATTTCTTTTTGTTAAATCTTTCCAACGTTTCTTCAAAACTTATTGTTGGTTTCAATTTTTTATCATTTTCATTTCTTGTCAAATTTTTCTTAAACTTATCAAGGTACTCTTTTTGTAACTCAGGATTTTGAATCTGACTTATCAATTTGATTAACAGGCTTTCATTTTCTTCACTTTTGGTGAGAACATTAACAGTTTTAATAACATTGCAACATGAATCTCTACAACCAAGTTTAACAATAGGTGAACCAGCGGAATCATCATTAGATTGGTAACAAGAATTAGACGAAGAAGAAAAATCGTCTTCCAAGGAATCAGACGAGACGTTTGATTCAAGGATTCGGAATAGTTCTTCTTGATCATTATCATTAATGTTTAACATATTGAACTTATTTTTCAGTTTACCGGGTTTTTGCTTACAGTCTTTACTGAAATGACCAGGTTTTCCACAGTTGAAACATTTACCCTTACCAAACTTCTGTTTATCATATTTTTTAGAAACATTTTTTCTTTTAGCATAAAAATCATTAGGTTTAACAAAGTTTGTTCTGTATCTTTTATATTTTTTATGGTTATAATTTTTGTGAGCTTTATCATGTTTTTTCCCTTTTTGCCTGGAAGGAGCAATAGGGGGCAAACCATATTGGTCACAGAAATTACCCATTTCATATTTAGCTTTTCTCTTATTCTTTAACTGGTGTTTTAACAATTTTTCATCATTACACATGTTGATACCAAGTCTTTTAATAGTGCTTAAAATATTACCATAAGTTAAACTATCATAATCAATGGAATCATTTTTACCAATTAACTCTTGTTTTACCTTATGAGTGAAGATAGGAGGCAGACCGTCAATAAACTTTTCTTTCCAATAAGGCTTGTAACAATCTTTCCGGAGCATGACTCTGGAAAGGAAAACACCTTCATACCATCTGTAATCAGACATAGTAGGACATCTCAAATTGTTTAGATAATCAGAAATTCGAGATGAAACATTGGACAGAGTACCAACAAAATGTTTGAGAATAGTATAGATCAAAGTATTAATACCATCAAGAATACCACGATTTTGATTTTCATCAAAAATAGGGAAACATTCATCATTCTTTTTAACAGCAGATTTAACAGAATCTCTGGATTCTTCTGTGAGATACGAATCCCACCATCCACGAAGAGCACCAGAAAAACCAGTAACAAGATGTTCAACAATTTTAGAGTGACTATAATTATGATTATTCAAGTAAGCAGTTCCAACCATAGACATGTGAGCCATTTTATTAATTATTTCTTGTTCAGACAAACCATCAATATTCCATTCATAAAGTTTATCAGCAGAAACAGAAAACTGAGTTTGAAAAGGTCTTTCTTCAAACTGCATATCAGGAGGAGTAGGTTTTGAATACCAGTTTTTTGTAAAAGACACAGGAATGGGCTTTCCAACAAATCTTTTAATTTCTGGTAAATCATCATCAAAAATCTTTTTAGCTGAAACAGAAGACAATGAATCAGAATCTGTGTTTTCTTCAAAAACATTTTCTTTTTCATTTCTTGAAATAGTTCGAGCAGTACTTGTGGAAGTACCTTCAGTTTTCACCTTTAAATCAGAAAGCATTTTGTCAATAATTTCAAGAGTTTTTGCCTGAGAATTTTTAAAATTCAATTCTCTTTGACTGGGCAAATCAATCAAAGGTTTCTCAGGTTTTGAAACAGCAGATTTTTCAACAACTTCCGGTTTTGGAAGAACAGGTTTTTCAGCAATTTTTTCTTCAATGCGGTCAAGCTGTTGACGAATAACATGCAATGATTCATTTGTAAAATTGCTCTGTTCAATAATACTAGAAACAGGAGTATTAGCATCAGCAATTTTGAATGGGGAAGCCTTCACATCAGTCCCTTTACAGTTTACAAGAATTGTCTCAAGAGGCAGATGGCTAGACCTAACAACAGTTTTATCTTCTTTAACAAAATTTTATTTCTTTATTACGTTCAAATGTTTTTGGGAAACTTCATCTTTTGAAACATAATAATTTTCAAGGAAATCAAAGAACAAAATATGTTTCTTCAACTGGTTCATTTTTTCTTTCCATTTCCTTTTGACACGATCCTTTTCAGACTGAGCAAAAGTATTTTGGTAATATTTTCTGTTATCTCTGTTTTTAGCAGAAATAAATTCATTAAACAAGGAAACCATATCAATTTCAAAGCTTTCGTTCAAAGCATTCAAAACTCTTAATTGACTTTGGAAAACAGGGTTATCAACAGTTTGAAAATCAGAACCAGATGGAGACACAGATCTGGTGTCTTCTTCTTCTTCTTCATTAGCAGTTCTGCTATATGGAGAGGGAGAATCTGGTTTAGTGGAATAAAAAGCAGTGCTAACTTGGGAGTTACCACTTGAAACTCCTTTTAGTTTCAAATCAGGTTTTTCAAAATTCTTTTTCAAATATTCATTGAGATCAAGATCTCTTCTTGAAGCACTTCTTGAAACACTATCAGATCCAGCAAAGAATTGTCTTCCTTCGTTGATCCTCAAGGGTCTGTCATCATGAAAACTTATTTTAACAGTTCCATCAAGGTATTGTTGAATATTAGCAAGATTTAATTCATCAAAAACAGGTTTAGCAGGAGGAGATTCACGTTCCAACAACCATTCTTTGGGAAGATTGATATCTACCCATTGAATCATTTTTGGGATTTGAATCTTAGCATCAGAAGTTGAACATTGAATTAACATGGTTTAACCAGCAGGGTCTTTTACATGAACAGAACGAGGATTCAATTGAGAACCTAAAAGTCTGTAATAAATTCTATAAATAAGAGCAAAAGGCTTACTACCTTCTTCCATGTCATAACCAGATGTCAAAACATTTAATGTTAAGGCTTTAACAATATTAACATCATCCAAAGCAAGGGTGATATCAGGATAACAGTCAAAATAAACAGGACCATCATACAGAGAAGCAGTGATCATACCAAGAATGCTATCATTAAATCTTTTAAATCTAGCATCTCTTAAACACATCAGAATAGAAGCATTAATACCTTTTCTTGTGAGTGGTTTAACAGCAACTTGAACAAGACCAATATGCAAATAACTGAGTTTTTTAGCAAGAAATTCATTAATATTTTTTCTTGAAAACAAGCAACATTTTTCATGTGTTCTAGAGATAGAAAATGTTTGTTCAACAGTTCTAACTCTATATTCAGAAAAAGCAGTATTTTCAGCCCAACTAAGCTTATAGATGGACTTAGTGGAAACCTTTGGAATATTCCAGTTTTTGAAATCTAGGATCTCATTTTCTTCAACAGTGTGATCTTCTTCATTTACAATATGAGGAGGACAACCAGTCGTCCTGGAGCTGACAGAGGAGTTGGATCTCCACAACTTATCCATACTATCCTAGGTTTAACACTCAGTTATCATGTTTTTCTTAACACCGTTGCATTTCGTAACACATACCCTAAACAACCCTATACCTCTCATGCCTTACACGCTCTCCTAGCTTAAACGGGCCTTACTGTTCGGTTCTGGGACTTCACTTTACGTCTAGGGTATATATATATATATATTTTGCCCCTTAGAATCAAATTCTCAGTTTAGTATGTTCACACTTCACAGTACTATTACGTTCGAATTGTCTTCCATCAAAAAGCAAAAACGAACCATAACACCTATTATTTTTATAATAAGGGCTTAATACAATATATGGGCCATTTTTGTTTTTTTTTGAAGCTTATGAGGAGACCTTCTTAACTCAAAAGTTTTTTTTTTTGGTTTAATTCTTAACTCAAAAGTTTAAATCAATAAGTTTAGGCATATTAATGTTTATTATCCACTTACTTTATTACTTTTTTTTTTATAAGAAAGACTAAAAGGCTTTTATTAATGATTAGAGCTTGCTCAAGAAAGCAAGGTGTCTCTTTTATCCAGGCAGTGAACTCAGAAACGCCAACCGCGTGTTTTGCTAATAAGTGGACGGCTCTATTACCCTGTCTCCTAACGTGGGAAAATTCTACCTTACGGAACTCCCCACACATCTCCTGCATTCCTTGAACGATATCGGACACAAAGGAGGGTGGTTTTGATTCATCACTCAAGGCATGATGCAGAATAAGCGAGTCTCCTTCAATGTTGAACTCTTGGATGCCTATGTCCTTTGCAACTATCAAGCCTGTTTCGTATGCCATTGCCTCTTCCTCCATAGCACCCAACGTCGCATCAATCCTCTTGCTCATTGCAGCCTTTATTCTGCCCCTATCGTCTTTGACAATCATGCTGATGCCCATTGCTTTTTGTTGCGCGAAAATAGCGCCATCGACATTGACTTTAAAGACGTTCCTAGGTGGAGGGACTCATACTCCCCGAGCTTCAGCCATCGTTTCTTTGGTAGCCATGCATTCCGTGGCAACCCTATACTCCTCCATATAGTGCATAGCCCAATAGACCACCTCCCTGCTCGTTCGTCCTTTCCCACCTAAACGTATCACATTTCGATTATTCCACATTGCCCAAGTGATACAGACCACCATAGTCACCATTTCTTCGTCGACATGGTCCCCCACCAGCAAAACCCATAGCACTTCAATGAACGATTGCACTCCATTTTGGCTTTGCGTCATAGCTATTTTCGACCATGACCAGACCTCTCTAGCTCATGGGCACATCCAAAACAAGTGGCCTATCGTCCTAGCATCCATTCGGCATCCATCACAGATCTAGTCTTGCACTACGTTCCTTCACCTAAGGCTAACTTTGGTGGGGAGGATATCCTTGCATGCACGCCATGCAAAATGACGTATCTTGTGTGGTAAAGGTAGGCCCCATAACCTCTTCCAGAATAGTCTCATCTTGTTGTTGTCCGAGCTTGCTCCATGCTCCCTTGATTTGGAAAAGCACATTGCTACACCATAGGCACTCTTAACACCGAATTTGCCATTTGGTGCTTCTGCTTATATTAGTTTATCTAGAGGAAGGCGAGAACTTATGGGAATACCTTTTATCAACTCTGCTTCAAAAGGCATAAACAAGGCATCAATTACATTTTTCTTTCAACTTGCTTTGACTTGGTCAATCAGTTCATCGACTTTTGTGTCTTGGTGCAAAAACATCCTGGGTGAGGCAACTTTATATGTGGAGAATGAAGGTAACCATTTGTCACCCCAAACACGGATGCTACTGCCGTTGCCAATTTCCTTCGTGCCCCTTCTTTCACCAAGTGTTGGGCAGACATAATACTATGCCACGAATAAGAAGGGTTGTTGCCAAGTGAAGCTTCAATGAACTCACACTGAGGAAAATATCTCGCCTTGAGCACCCAGTATACTAGAGAGTTTGGATTGGTTTGGAGTCTCCAACACTGCTTGGCTAGGAGGGCCATATTGAAATAATTAAGTTGTTTAAAACCCATACCATCACAACTTTTTGGCGCACACAGTTTTTCCTAACTAAGCCAAGCTATTCTCTTCTCTTCTCTTCCTTTTGTTGACCCTACCAAAAAGTTCCTTATCAGGCTTGTCAATTCTTCACATAGTGAATCCAGTAATCTAAAGCAGCCTATGGTATATGTCGGAATAGCTTGTGCCATCACCTTAATGAGCACCTCCTTTCCCACCTTTGAGAGCAGCTTCTCCTTCTATCTTGCTAGTTTCCTATAAAGCTTCTCTTTAATCTCATTAAAGGTATTCCTTTTGTTCTTCCCACTAGCGAAGGCAAATCCAAATATTTCTCATGTTGCTTTATAACTTGTGCACCAAATCTTTGCTTTATCTCCTCTTGGATAGCAGTGGGGGTGTTTTTACTAAAGAATAGTGACGTTTTGGCCCAATTAAGCTGTTGGCCTGATGCTTTATTACTAATATCCAATGCAGGACGATCTATCTCTTGACCAATCAAATCACTCATATTATAATATTTTAACACAAAACTTAGGGGCCAAATTTCCAATGGAAAATAAAAATAATAAAAATAATAATACTACTACTACTGCTACTACTACTACTACTACTACATACTGGGTTGCTCTAAATATTGGGTAATAAATCTCATGTGTAGTCTGCAGTCACCAACCATTAAACAATAGTATAGGGCGAAGAGTTGTGATCAAATCCAATGACAACTTCAAAAGGATAGTGCATTGTCCTCTAAAGTGTAATAAATCTCATGTGTAGTCTGCAGTCACCAACCATTAAACAATAGTATAGGGTGAAGAGTTGTGATCAAATCCAATGACAACTTCAAAAGGATAGTGCATTGTCCTCTAACGTACCTGTTGAATCCGTAGCATGACTTTGATTTGTGATTAACCATCTTACCACTTTGAGTATGGAGAAAAAATGGAAAAAAGAGTAAAGATAAGTACAAAGATAGTGCCTGGTGCCAACAAACTATAAGGTATAACACACTGCTATGTACTATGAAGCATTGATCTTGGGGAAAGAAAACTTATTAATACTATGCTGGCCTTTATAAAGCGTGGAATGAAATTAGGGCAATAAACGAACTAAGTCAGGTTGAATACTAAAATCAATATAAGAATTATTGGAAAGAAGAAATTTCATTGAATTATAGTGGATCGTCAACTTTGAGTAGTCTATTGAATGAGAAATAGCACTACACCCACCTTATCTTCCAAGTGCTCAAATTAGATTAAGCACCTAATCTTAACAAAATTAATTACATGAGGTTAGAAAGCATTTTGTGCCTTTCCATGGTGGGTAGGGATCACTTTCTCAGTACAAATCTATTTTTTAAACCCATCATGGCTGACTTTTCCTATAAACTGTATCGTTTAGGATTTGCACGATGTTGATATGGTCAATGCCTTTTTTGAATTGGTCTTAATAGAAATTGACAATAGTAATTTCATTGTAATCTCCGAAAGTTGCTTTTGTGAAGATAACACCTTGGGGTTTGCACCATATTAACCGTTGTAATTATAGTATCAAAATGATTAATGGTTGAGGAAAAGACTACAAGATCTTACACGTTTATGATTATCTGCTTAAACAAAGTCTTTGTCAAACTAATAAATTCAAATGTGCCATTACTTGAATAAAATTTCATAAAATATAGGATTATGTGGGGTTTGTAAGCAGTAATTACTCTATTTTAGCAAAGAAATTTAGTATCCTTTGTCTCTTTGTCTCTTTGGGAGGGGAGAGGGAGGGCAATGACAGAGTTAGAATTTTTGTTTTAAGAGGACTCAAGTTATAAAAATAATGTTTCTCAAAAAAAAAAAAAAGTAATAAAAAAAAAGAAATTTAAATTCATAGAATAACCTATTATAAATAGGTATATATGTGTGTAAAACCTGACTTAATGGATTTTTTTTTTCTATATATAAGAAATTTTTTTATACCAAGTTAGCTTTTACAAAATTCAAAAAAAGAAATTTTTATCAAGTCAATTTGCAAACTGTGAACTACATTTTAAATCATATGAATCATAATAAAATAATAAATATCACTTTACATGCTTAAACATATACAAGTCATTATAATAAATATATAAAAAAAAATAAATGGGATACTCATTCAGTTATTTTACATATATGACAAATGCAATAAGGATCTCTAACTTCTACCCACAAAAAATATAATTGTCATTTCTTTTAAAAATGAAAAATTAAAATATAGTGTCTCTATCTCTAATTTCCCGAGTGCAAGATAAAAAATGATTTATTTATCTATTTTTAGGAGCATATATTTGAGAGATAAGGATATGGTGTAAAATCTATGTTTCACCCCTCCAATCTCAATATGCTACAATCTTATCACATATTTAAGAATAAGTACAACCACACCCAATCAGTTCTATTATCCATACATAAATCCAACCAAATTGGGAGTTTATTGAGATGTTATTAGGTGGAGAATAAAGTTTAGCTACAAAATTAGTTGTAACCTAAGGCTACAACCTTATTTAATATCTTTTTCATTGGAGGTGAAGTTTGACAAATCCACTGTTGGATTATATTTTCTTCTTATATCCTTTATGCTTGCAAAATTTCTATAAAATTAAAGATCAATAACTATGTCATCAATAAATTGTTTAAATTGCAAGTTTTTGTAGTTTAAAATTATGCATAAATATAAGTTTATAGATCATATAGCAAATAATATCCAATTGGCACAAAATTTGATACGTGTATAAGAACATTGTAATTCAACAGTTAAATTTTTAAAATATGTAGTAATGTGAATGATATTGAGTAAGGTTATAACATTATGTTACAATTAATTTTGTAGCTAAACTTTGTCCTTAAGTGTGGTAGAATATATTGAATTTCAAGTAAAATGCTAATGTGACAACCTCTTATTGGATAGTGTAAAACGTGGGTTTCATACCCCCGTCCTTACCAAATTTGGACTCTATATTTGAATATGATTTAGCTTAATGAGTTACATATGGCACAAGAGTAATTAGAGTCTAAAAAAAAGTGTACTTAGAGGAAGAATTATGAACAAAGTTTAGTTATAAAATTGGTTGTAACTTAAGGTTACAACCTTACTCAATAAAATAAAAATTACTACATTTTTTTAAAATCTAACCGTTGAATTGCATATTCTTTACATTATTAATGCACATGTTAAATTTTGTGTTAATTGAATATTATTTATTCTATGATCTATAAATTTATATTTTATGTATAATTTTAAACTACAAAAACTTGCAATTTAAACAATTTATTGATGACATAACTATTGATCTTTAATTTTCTAGAAATTTTATAAGTCTGAAGAATATAAGAAGAAAATATAATATAATGGTGGATTTGTCAAAATTCACCTTCAATAAAAAGATATTAAGTAAAGTTGTAGCCTAAAGCTATAAACAATTTTGTAGCTAAACTTTATCCAAAAATTATTGTGTTACTCATTTACATAAACTTATCTATCTTTAGAAATATATACCGTAAACACATTTTGGTTTAATGGAATATTTATTTTATAATTGTAATAAGAGAGAAAAAAAAAAAAAAGCATTACTTATTTACATGTGTAGTACAAATTTATTTATTTTTATCTTGAAAAGGGCAACTAGTTAAATTTTATATATTTTTATTTTAAAAAATATATTATAATAAGAAGAGTTTGATTTTAAAAAGCCAAAGGCCATGGCCTCCAGACGAGGGAAACAATAAAAATTCTTACATGAATAATAACAACAAAATTTTAGTCCTAAAATTTTGGGATTTGCTATGGATTCTCAAAAGATAGTTAGAGTTAGCCACATCCATCTTTTCCTCAATTCTATTATTTATAAAATTATAGTCTCTGTTAGAGCATTCGCATTAGGACTTTCATATGCTATCAAGCTCCATCTGGACTGTTTATTGTAAATTTTTTTACAATCTACAGTACCATTTTACATGTAGAATGGTACTGTAGTAGCTTGTATTCATTTTTTAATAATTTCTTCTCTCTCCTCTAGCTGTCTCCCACTTCTCCGTCTCCCACATCTCTCTCTCATTTCTCAGCATCTTCATCACTCTCTCTTCAATCTTCAATCTTCAGACTCTGTAATCCGCAAGAAGCCTCAAGTTCTTCTCTCAAGAAGGCCAAAACCCTTTCTAGCTCCTGTTCATCAAGAAATAGCACCGAGACCCATGTCCTATTCATCAAACAGTGCTTAAGCAGCATTTCTGGGATTCGATTCTTTCACATTTCCAATATCAAGCCTAGCAGCATATAGAGATGACTCAGAGCAAAACATTCAGTCTGAATAAGCACTTTCAATATCGACTGAATTCTCTTCATCACTTCATCACTTCTCAATCTTCGCCGACCCATCTTCAGTCTTTGCCGAGCCGTCGGTGGTTATGGGTTGTTCGTGGGTTTGGTTGGGTTTTGGGTTTGATGGGTTCGGGTCTAATGGGTTTTAGGATTGGTTTGTTCTGGGTTGATCGGTGGTCATGATTTGTTGATGGGTTGATCTGTGGTTGATGGTTGTTAATGGGTTGATTTGGTTCCTCTGGGTTCTGCGTTTTTTTTTTTTTTCCTTGTTGTGACGATGGGCATGATAGAGGCGTGGTGGTGGTGGTGGCTGGGCAGTGGAGGAGTGGTGCTAGAGGTTGAAGGAAGGTACATAAGCAGGAGAAAATTGAGAAAAAAGAAAAAAAGAAAAAATATATTTTATCGTAAAAATATATTATTTTAATGAGTAAAATAGAAAAATAAAAGTTGAGATGCTTGAGTGTATTGTAAAATGGTATTGTATAAATGATAAAATAGATTTTGAGATGGTAAAATAGAATAGTTTGAAGAAACCTGATGCGAATGCTCTTACTTCTTTAATTGACATGTTCTTTTTAACTACTTTTACTAATGTTATTTTTGGTTTTACTCTACCTTTTTTGTTCCCTCGACTTGAATGAGCTCTCTATTTCTTACCTGTAGATTAATCGGCTTCCTATGAATATATGACCAAACCATTTAAGGAAACTTTCCCTCACCTTTTCATCATTAGTGATCATCCTTATCTCTAAGTGGCTTTACTCATTTTAAATCCTATCTTTATTTGTATTTTCACTTATCCGTTTTAACATTCTTAATTAAGTTATATTCATTTTATAAATATGTTACTTTTTAAAAACCCAACATGCAATGCTATAGAGTATATCTAGTCTTATAGTTGTCGTAAAATTTTCCATTTTACTTAATAGATATTCTATGACCACAAAAACTCTTGATTCATTTTTTCCACTTCATCCACTCTACTCTTATTTTATGATCTACATCCTCTACAGTATCTCAATATTTATAAATTATTGATCCAAGATATCAAAAGATCTCGCTCTTTAGTGTTTCTTGACCATCAAGTCTTATGGTTCCTTTATTTTTATTTCTACTTTTACTATACTTACATTCCATATACTCTATTTTAGTCTTACTCAATTGAAATCATTTAGATTTTAGAGCATATCATCAAATTTTTAACTTGACATTAATTCTACTTTTAATTTTATCCGCTAAAACTATATTATTTGAAAAAAAAAAAATCCAAGGGTCTATCTCTTGAATCGATTTTGTAAGTTCACCAATCACTAATACAAATAGACATTGACTTAATATTAGTAACAATTAGTCATCTACTTCTGTCATACCCATCCTTTGCATGGATTTGGAAAGGGTTTATGGATGCTGACTCCAGAGGTAGCTCTTCATGTAGTTTCGTTGGAACAAAGTTTAGACCCCAAAAAAAAAAAAAAAAAAAAAAAGAAGACGAAGAAATAAAGAAATAGAATAAGACCATTTATATTTTTGGGAAAGTAAAAAAAAAAAAAAAAATCTGTTTTTAAAGTTTACTAACTTTTAGAAATACATTTTATGATTGATTTAATTCTTAATTATAATAAGTTTCATCCACTCATTTCTTTAAGAAAAAAAAAAAAAAAAAGGTCCAGCTATGTCTTCATAATTGATACTATTAATTTAATTTGAAAATCTGTAGATTACTGGGTGACTTTGCTTGTGAAGATCACTTCAATCAACGTAATCATGAATCTTCCATAACTTATACTACAGTAATATCGAAAGTTATCTAATCGCTAAATAGTTTAAACTTTAAACTGTAATCTCCATTGGATTCCCTATCACCAGATTTGTCCGATTTGGTAAGATGACTAGCCAGAGAGAAAATAAAATTTTGAATAGCTTTCATTAATTGCTGCTCTTGCTTTTATTTTCAGTTAGATTCTAGGAAAAAGTTTCTGAAGAAAATAATACAAAAAGTGCCAATCCCAAATCACTAAGTACGATAATTTTATTCAGGTAATGGCCACTAGTGTCACTTATACATCATATGTAAACATTGGATTTTCAAAATGGATCTTCCATTTTCAAGCAGGACAATATTGACTTAGAGAGACAGAGAGATCAAACATTTACTCATGACCCTATAGACCAAGTCACCTCTCTAGATCGCATGTTTGTAAAAAGCTAAGAACAAAATCTACTTAGGATGATTTTGGTTCCAAAACTCTATTTTTATATAGAGAGAAAGGGAAAGCTTGGAAAAAGTAGAAGGTGATGGAAATGATAATAGGTGTGGCCTGTGGAATCTGGTTGCAAATTGAAAAAATTGTCAAACCCATCTCTTTTCTTTATGATTTTGCAGCATTGTATATTTCTTACCTCATATGGGAAGGAGCCCATGTAATTAATTTACTTAATAAGAAATTGGGGTTTATCATTTTATTAGAACAAAAAAAAAAAAAAAAAAAAAAAAATTGTGGGAGAGAAACTTTAAAAGAGAAAGATATCATTGTGGTTTGTCTCTTTGCATTCATGATCCTACTCATTTCTCCCACTGTTTTCTTTATACATGAGAAAATGACCTATCATTTGGTTCACTAACTCAGCTTATTCATGCACATTGCACAAGCTGGTTGACTTTATTTTAATGAGATTCAACAAGGGGTCAATACTCAAATCTCAATAGGTACATTTATTTCCTTTTCTGGGTATTAATTTATCGGAAAAAAAAAAATTAACAACCGTCCAGAGCATTTCAATCTTTTCATCATTAGAGAGGACCATAAAAAAGAAAAGAAAAGAAAAGAAAAAAAAAAAAAATGCCAATGGTAAAAATTGCATTTGTATAATAATTGTACGATTTAAATAAGTTGAAAAGTTTTGACCTATAAAATTTGTAAAGATGATAACTAGCAGACCCATGGGACAGCAGGCCTCTCTCTCTCTCTCTCTCTCTCTCGCAGTCAATTTTTAAGCCTAGTTGTTCATAGACCATTATTATGATGAATAATAAAGGAAACCTATGGTTCTTTTGTTCTTTTTTAATTTATTATTATTATTATTATTATTTAATTCCTAGCTCAAACAAAATAATTAAGATATCTAACACTAAAATAAAGATACAACATACAATAAGAAATAAATCATGATTATGCCTAAAAAATACCAGTGAACAAGGTAAACCATCTCTTAAATTATTTTCCGACAAATTGAATCTTTAAAACAAAAGCAACGTTTGGTAGGTGATTGTTTTTGATGATGAATATAATGTGATCATTTCGCTTATTTTTGTAATTTTGTCCTTCATGACCAGTAAATTCACCACAGTTCCACAATTAATTGTAGCAAATTGAATAAAAATAGTGAAAAAATGATTAGAAATCAATGACAATAATCACTGAAGATCCCACTGTTAAAACAAAAATCATGGGATTCGAAAAATGATGTTGAGTTGGTGTGGTGCATGAAACATTACTTCATGAATATGTCATGACCACATACAAACAGCTCCTAGACAATGTAGCAAGACATAATTGCAAAATAAAGATCAAGATAAACACTTAGCCATTCAGATAAAACCAATGCACGATCATTGTGCTCAAATGCCACTTGATGAGCATCGATTGGTCCAACTGTATCGAGGATTAAAATATCAATCACTGATGTAGAGGAAACTACAAAACTTTAAGAGAAAAGTTAATAGATGCCTTAAAGATATTGATTTAGAAAATTTTTAGAAATTTTTATAGGAAAAGAAAAAAACAATTGATTATTTTAACAATTTTTTATATTTTACACGAAAATAATATCAAAACTTTTCAAAAGTTGTCCTTATGGGCATGTATTAACAAGACTCAATTTTTGTCATATGAGCTTTACTAATTGATATATCACCAATTTAAAAAAAAAAAAAAAATTTTGACAATCATTTATTATGTTATTGAAGTCCACTAGTTACAATTTGCAAATAGTGTATATAACAACCGTAACATTTTTCTTAAAATTTTCAATTTCGATCTCGATTTTAGTTTTGATTAAATCTTATTATAAGGGGGGAGGAACGGGGACAAAGGAAAATGAGGGTGTGGGTGTCACAACTTTTGGGCAATAAAATGATTGTTGAAAAGGACTTTTGGAGAGAGAGAAAGAGAGAGGGGAGGGTAAGTTTTCATTAAGGTTTCAAAAAAGGGATTGAAAAATGTTGGGGAAGATAAGGAGCATTTTCCTCACTTAGGCATGATGTTGTTGGCCATCTAAAAACACTACCTAGAAAGTGTACTCAATAACCCAATTTTCCTTAAATATAGATATAGCCTCTGCCTCTATAGCCCATCGTCTTGTCTTTTTTCTTGTTCTGTTCTCTCTCAATCTATGCCTAAATTTCCTTTGCTACACATTTTCACACCTCAAACAACAACAGCTAAAGTGCTCATTATTAAAGAAAGTGAGAAAAATGAAGAAGTGGTGCGTACTGCGCATCATGCGCACCATATAAAATGCGTAGGAGTATTAGTGACTTCACATCTTGTCTTTAAAAGCTAAACTGAGCCGTGTGCGCACAGCGCGTACCCAAAAGAAAAAGAAAAAGGGAAACTATTTTTCTATTCTTTGCACCAAACACACAAAACAAAAGAAAAGGAAAATCAAATCCACTCTTTGTTTCTCTCTCTAGAAAACCAAATCCCCCCCTCCCCACCCCCCCTCCAAAAAAAAAAAAAAAGAAAAAAAAAAAGAAAGAAAAACCTGCTGAAAGTGAAAGTGAAACTGAAACCTTGAAGGTTGGAATTGAATTGAATTCAACGAAAACGTATAGCTTGTTGTTTGTTGATTGTGGAAGCGAAAAGTGAAGCAAAGCGAAGCGAAACGATGTCGTCTGATATAAGCTAAAGGGAGAGTTTGTGGAAGTTGAAGAAGGGTTAGAGAAATCTGGATCGGAAGTGTTCGGAGTTGATGGAAAGGAGAGGAATGGGAAGGGATAGTCTGCTATTACCGACAGTAGGACCGCCGATAAAGCGGCGAGCTGGGTTGCGGAGAAAGCAGGCTGGTAGAGGCTCTTATAGAGGGAGTTAGAGAGAGAAACTCTGAAAAACAAACACACTTAGAGAGAGAGAGAAGAAAAAAGAGAGAGTTTTGTGAGTGAGTTTTTAGTTGTTTTGATTTTTGGAGGGGTAGTGTTTTAGAGAGAGAGAGAAAGATGGGTAGTTATAGTGAGAAGTTGAGGACCCTCTGTTTGAATACTGGCTGGAAATATGCAGTCTTTTGGAAGTTCAAATATCGCGCCAGGATGTCAGTTCTTTCTTTCTTTCTTTCTTTTTCTAACTCTTTTTTTTCCCCCCTTCATATATAAGTATATGTTTTTTGTTTGGATGAGTTTAAGCTAAAATTTCTGTATGCTTAATTACTTGCTTTTAATGTTTTCTAAGTTGACAGGAGTTTGTCATGGTTGTTTTGAACTTATATTAAGGGAAATGGAACTTATTATGCATCTAAATATGAACAATTTTTTTTGGATGTATGTATGTAAGAAGGTGTGAAAATATTAATAGTAATAATAATAATATTGGGTTGTGGGTTGTGGGTTGTGGGTTGTGGGTTGTTCAGTTAACTCAACTTGGAAAGTCTCTTGTCTTGTCATCAAACAAGACAAAAATCGGTTTGATGATTGTGGAGCGGATGTGTCATGGGTTCAAATCCTATTGTTTCTATCAAAATTATTGATATTGTGTTAAGTGGGATTTGGTCAATTCTTCTAAATTTATGAACATCATGGTATGTTAGGGTGATTTTCATTCTGGCCTGGGGTATGGTGTTTTGTTTTATTTTATTTTTTGTTTTACACAGGGTGTTGACGTGGGAGGATGCTTACTATGACAGCCATCATGAGCAACATGACTCTTTGGCGAATAATTACAGCAGTATGACACAGGAGAAGTTGCCTGATGGCCATTATTCGCATGATCCCCTAGGGTTAGCTGTGGCAAAGATGTCGTATCATGTATATTCTCTGGGAGAAGGGTAGGACTCTTCTCACTTATTCACAAGTGCTCTTGTCATGCTAACTGTGATACGAGGACATTTTTCTGAACATCTCGCATATTTTATATTTTTTCTTTTCAAATCCCATATACCCGTCTTTTAAGTTTTCATAAAACAGGCGATTTTAAGTTGAGAAAATGTTAGGTTATCACTTTAAAATAAGCTTATGCTCCTGGTCAATCTTTTCGGTTTGCAGCATAACTGTAAAAAATTGCATATGAAGAATACGAACTTGATGACTAATCTAGAGTATCACCGGTTAACTTTACATTTTAATCCTTTCTTTTCTCAGGATTGTTGGACAGGTGGCAGTTACCGGAAAGCATCAGTGGATCTTTGCAGATAAGCATGTTACAAATTCCTGCTTATCTTACGAGGTGCCGAACTTCCTTCAATGAAACTAAATAACATGCTTATTTGCATGTATGATGATTAATTCTGTTTTAAGAATAGCTCAGCACCTATCTAATTGATTCACCATTCATTCTTATTGTTGTTTATCTGTTTTTCCCTCTCTTGTTATGTTCAGTACTGTGATGGGTGGCAAACACAATTTTCAGCGGGGATCAGGGTATGCCTACTTTCTTTTGATGTTTTTACTTTGTGATGACTGATGATTGCTAGGGATGGTGAAGGATTTTGTTTCTGTGATACACTTAAATGCCATTGATTTTTTTCCCCATTGTATTTTTATCTTTTTATGGTTATAGGTCATAATAATATCTATGAGAAATACAATGGACCTGATTTTCATTTGTTGAGTTAGTATTTAATTGGCTTGTGAGATAGATAATGGAACAACCAGTTAATTTACTGAAGTTTGTCTACTTAAAGCATGTTGATATATATATATATACATATATATATATATATATATATATATATATTACTGTGAATCACAAGATACTATTTGTTTGTCCTTGTGCCACACCAAGTGTCTGAATGTCTTCCAACCATTGGACCAATGCATGCTTTTATTCTGCTTGGACTAACAGTAGTGGTGCATGCCACTCTGATAGGCTACTCAGATTAAACTAACCTTACCTTGTAGCTGTGAATCACAAGATACTATTTGTTTGTCCTTGTGCCACACCTAAGTGTCTGAATGTCTTCCAACCATTGGACCAATGCATGCTTTTATTCTGCTTGGACTAACAGTAGTGGTGCATGCCACTCTGATAGGCTACTCAGATTAAACTAACCTTACCTTGTAGAATATCAATTAGAGTAAGGTATTCATTCAACTCCTAATTTGCTATGTGTTACTGACTTATCATAACCTGAGGTGCAATTTATTAACATTTGGACATCAGAGATGAATAAACAGATAACTTATTACTAGTTAGTATATTGTGATAAGTTGATGGCTACATGGTAGGAGATATGGTTTTAGGTGGTCCAACATTTCCATTTATGTATCTTGTTTTTCTCTGTTTTTATGGTTTCTGGTTTTCACTAATCCACTTTGATATCCTTTTAACAATATTGTTCTTGTTTTGTCCTGTAGACTATCGTTGTTGTTTCTGTTGCCCCGCATGGAGTTGTACAGCTTGGCTCTTTAAATAAAGTACGATAAGTTCAAAATTCTTTTGGTCCATTGTCACAATCATGCATGATTACTGAAAATTTTACTCCAAGTTGATGTTTGTGCAGTTTCCTATGGGGCTACAGGATTGATATTGAACTTAGCTTTTTCTTTGTTTTCTTTATTTATTTATTTTTAATTTTCAACATTGCTGTGCTTAGTATTATAGCTATTCAGATGATAATTCACTTCTGTTGCAATACTTGCTTCTGCAGTGAATAGTGATCGATGAACTGATCAAATTTGTCATGTTTGTATGCTATATTGATGATTATTGGTGCTTTTACACTAAAAAAAATAATGACCATTGTAATGGTGAGAGGACGGAGATATCACCAAGTCACCTCTCTCAGGGCCCTGTTTTGGCAGGATCAATAATATAAAACGTGGATTTTATAATAATTGGGTGAAAATTCTGCTACGTCATTCACACCATAACATAGATTCAATGGAGCACCTCAGGACATCTTAATAATGCCAAGCTCAATGCTTGGTCAAGTCCACATTTTACCATACTAAGTTTATGGATTTGACTATTTGAGGATTTGAGAGTCAAAATTTACAAAATTTAAGCATTGGGTTGAGTACTTATCTTTATTAGTGTTGTCTTTTATGCTAAATGTAAGTAGGAGGGATTGAACACCAGACAATTAGGGAGCTGCATGCCATTAGGCCGTAAGGTGATTGGTGTAATTAATTTTATTATTTTGCTACAGTGAACTTATATATCTTCTCTTCCTCCTTTTAATATAAGTGGTAAGATACAAAACCCTAGCTGATGTCTACTTTAAGACCAGGTCATTATAGTGGATGAAAAAGCTATTTGGAGTGGAGCAGTTATTGCCAATAAGGGGCAGTGTTGATGCCACTAAACCACTGGGGCAATGATTTTCTTGTGTCTGCTTCTAGTTAACAAATCTATAATGTATTCTGCCCCAAGTTGATCTGTTAAAGCGTCATGTGAATTGCTATTTACATGTCACAGTCTATCCGGTTTGTTTGACCCCTAATTTATGATTCACATGCTTGGATTCTTCACAGTATGCCCCCCACATTTCTTACGCTATAAGTTCAATTTTTTACTGTTAGTTTCTTGTTGTTTTAGGATACATTCTGTACTAATGTATGCAATATCTCAGTAATGAACTTTCAATTCTATTTTGACCATCATGGGAGGAATGTATTAGCTTGGTTATAAGGATCTGCAAAATTAATGCATGCTGAAGTTTTTAAACTCATGACCTACGTGTCATTTAAAGCTAGATTTACTTTTATATTTATTTCCTCTTTGAGAAAAGCAGATCAATGAAGATATGAAGCTGGTGAATCATATTAGAGATGTCTTTTTGACCCTTCAAGATTCTTCTATAGAGCCTATTCCTAGTCCAATACAATGTAGTATGAAGAATTTATTACGTCTGGTAACTCTCTCATGCACATAAATGAAGCAACATCATAATTTGTCACTGTGCAACACATTAATATTCTTGTTTTTCTCAGCAACATATGTCAACAAATAGTTCGGCTTCAGAGATGATTCCTGATGGCTTACGTAATTTAGATAAAGCCATAGACAGAGAAAGGCCAGATGTTTGGGTTTCCATGTTTCCATATTTTGGGAAAGACAGTGATAGTTCCTATGCTTTTCCACCACATGATTTTTATCAGGAAAAAGCAGTTGAAGTGGTCAATAATCATGGGGGGCTTGAGTTATCCACTTCCGGAGGTGATGAAAGTGCAAAATTTCATTCGTCAAAGTCTAAAATTGTCAATTTGGAGCATCAGAAACTAGTAGGGGTGAGAATGGTTGATGACAGGAAATGTGCAGGGGAGAATAGTGGCTGCAAAGATATGGGGGTATGTTCAGAATCCAATGCCAATTCATTCTCACACAATTCTGCTACTGATAGTGTTAACTTATATGATGTTATAGTTCCAGCTGATAAGGTTGGAGTTGATTTCACGTACTTATCTTCAGACCTCCTTGACTCAGCTGTTTGTGACAGATTTAAGTTGGATGGTATAGGTTTTTATGAAAATGGTCTGTTGCAGAAACCTGAATCCTTAGACATGAAAGTCCATAAAGATTTGGATAAATTGGACTTTCAAACTGAGTCAAGCCATATGGATATATTGAACACATCTTTGAATTTCCCTGCTGGATGTGAGCTCCAAGAAGTGCTTGGACCAGCTTTTCTGAAAAAGAGTGATTATTTTGATTGGCAAGCTGAGAAGACTGAAGATAGAACAGCTCTTGCGATGCCAGAGGGGATGAGCAGTAGCCAGTTGACATCTGACTCTCACCCTGATCATCTTCTAGAAGCTGTAGTGGCCAATGTTTGCCAAAGTGGTAGTGATATTAAAAGTGAGAAACCATTCTGTAAACCAGTGCAATCTCTGTTGACAACTGAAGTCAGTCCAGAGCCTTCTAGCCATACTGTGCATACTATCACGTCAGCAGCTTATTCATTTGAGAAGTCCTCTCTCGTAGGGGATGACAAACAGCACTGCTTGAGCTCATCAGGGGTTTGTGGTGCAATATCTCCAACAGGTTTTTCATCAAATTGTCCAAGTTCATGTAGCGAGCAGCTGGAGAGATCATCAGAACCAGCTAAGAACAACAAAAAAAGGGCCAGGCCTGGTGAAAATTGTAGGCCTAGGCCCAGGGACAGACAATTGATCCAAGATCGTATTAAGGAGCTGCGGGATTTGGTGCCCAACGGATCAAAGGTAACTTTCTTGCAATCCATTCTGCCTGCTGGGCTTTGGTCTGGCGATATATGCAGTTCTTTATGTATAATATGCTGAAATTTTCATGATCGTTACACAGTGCAGTATTGATTCACTGCTGGAACGCACAATCAAGCACATGCTCTTTCTGCAAAGCATAACTAAGCATGCTGACAAGCTAAATAAATGTGCCAATTTGAAGGTAAGGCTTTGGCCTTCATGTGTCACATATCTTTTAACCTGGGCTTGGTGGATAAAGAACTTAACCAGGCTCTCATCATAAATTAAGAAGCAAATATTGAATTTTTAATTTTAAATAATGAGGCAGTGCTTTTAGATAATTACTTATGATTGGAGTGGACTCCCTCCTAGCACTCTTGTGGAATTATAATCAAGTGCTGGTAAAATAATCACTGTTGTACATGGAATCTTTGAGTGTTACATATACTTTTCCCTACCCTCTGCTTTGTAGCAAACTGCCAAACTTCAAGTGATATTATCCAATTTAAATTTTTGACCATCTACTGCCTATCAGAAAGAACTTGTATGTTTGATAACTTAATATGTTACTCTCTTTTCTTCTTATTATTACTGCTGAATTTGCAGTTGCATAACAAGGAACCAGGTATGGTATCATGCTCTAGTTCTGAACATGGTTCAAGCTGGGCAGTGGAGGTGGGAGGTCATCTGAAAGTTTGTTCAATAATAGTAGAGAATCTTAACAAGAATGGACAGATGCTTGTAGAGGTATGCACGGTTCATAAAATTTTGTGAAAGGTTTAATTTTATTTTGGGAATAACACAAGGCAAAGAAGAAAAAAAAACAAGAAGAAACCACTGAATAGGTTATGCATGCCAGTCCAATTTGCTTCTCCAAAGAAGATGCACCTCTATTTTATGATCTTCCTATTTTTTGTTTCCTTGTTGCTTTCTATATGTTTCCAGTATTACACTATGGCTGATATGTGCAGATGTTGTGTGAGGAATGCAGCCATTTTCTTGAGATAGCAGAAGCCATCAGAAGCTTGGGACTGACAATCTTAAAAGGTGTAACAGAAGCCCATGGTGAGAAGACATGGATATGTTTTGTAGTTGAGGTAGGTTCAGAATTCTGGATGAGATATTTGGTTCTTATTGATCATGTGTATTTCAAATGTTCGGTTATCTGAAACTTGTTAATTATACAGGGCCAGAACAACAGAAACATACACAGAATGGATATATTGTGGCCCCTTGTTCAAATATTGCAACCCAAGCAAGCAATGCAACAGTGATGTCTGGTGACACTTGGAGATTTTCATGAGGGCTTCTCTGTAAAATATTGTGAGTCATATGTGATCTTTAATAGGCTTCTTGCGTCTGTGGCTTTTGTTTGCAAACCCAAAACCACCACCCCCCATCCCCCGGGCCAAAAAAAAAAAAAAAAAAAAACCCAAATAGAGGGGAAAAATGAAATGCAAGGAAGATGGGAAAAAACCCAACGATTATGTGAAGATAATTATTGTTTCTCTACTTTAAAGTGTGTAAAGATGCCATTTATTGTTTTACCACTGTTTCTTGTTTCAAATTTTTGTTGTGATTTGTTTGGAAGTTTGGTTCTTCAAATAAAAAAAGTGCAGTATTTTAATGTCTACTTTTGTTGCCAATTCGTAAGTACTTTCAATTGTTGAAAATCTTTATCAATTAAAGATTTCCAGTTAAGTCCCCTTCATCTTCAAGAAACAAAATGTAAGATAATAAAATGAAACAAAGATAGAAGTTAACAATAATGCAAAGATTTATTAACTTCAATACAGATTCGTTTAGGGAATTCCTCAAAGTAAAATTGAAAATGTTGCGGTTGCTTAAATTTGCATTTTATTGCTATATGTGAGTTTAAAATGAGGAAGGGCTGAATTGCCATCTAGTCCCCTTGATCTGTAGTAAGCAAGGTATTCACTAATATGGGTTTCCCTGTATATGGGTGGGTTGTTGTCAGATAGAAACTCCCTTATTGGCCCATATGCTTTAAATTTTTGTGTAGCACTTGGATATAAAAAGCATGCAACTGAAACCCTGGGCCCAATTCGTCTAGCCAGTACCCTATGCTCCACGCTTTTGAACTTGTCGTTGGTGATTAGCTACAAAAAAAGAGAGCCGGATTGTGACGCAAGATATACTAATAAAAAAGAAAAAAGAAAAAAAGCAGTAGTCAAGCAGAATATTTGCTCTCTTTATTATTTCTTTATATTTTATTTTTTTTTTGTTTGGGGGGGGGGGGGGGGTGGTAGTGGTACTGATTGTGTTGGTGGTGGTTAGAGAGAGAGAGAGAGAGAGAGAGAGAGAGAGAGAGAGATGTATCCCCAACTTACATAATACCTTCTAGATTTGGGGTGGACCTATCACTCTTTGTGAGAGGAGCTGGTATCTTGTGTGTCTAACATATGGAGTGCGCCTCTCATAAGCATGCAAGTCCTACAAGCACAAGTGTGGAGCTCACATACTTGTGAGAGGGGGGGTGATAAATTCCTAGATACATTTTTCCTTTTGGGGTGAAAGGGGGAGAGGAGAGGGGGAGTTTGGGGTAATAATTATCTCTTTGGATGCATGCACCATTTCTTCCACAACATGTAGATTCCACATTATATCGCTTTATTTTTTGTTTGTTTGTTGAGTAGTTCTACATTATGTCATAGTCCAGCAGAGCATCTTATAAATAGGGATGCATTTTCTTTTATAGCGTGTGGACTTTGCAATCATGGAATCTACATTCCACATGTTATGAAAGTAAGGATGCATATATTAGATAATAATATAATCCACACGTTATAAGAAAGATGATACATATATCTCATTACATGAGATAACTTTTTTTTTTTTGGGGGGGGAGTGGGGTTGGGGTGCGGGGGTGTTGGTTGGGGTTGTTGAGGTTCAACTAGCTTTTCCAAGCTTTTAGCTTAAACTTCTGCATTTTTTTTTTCTCTAAATTTTCCCCACTTTACGGTTTCTTTCTTTATCTTTTAAAATTTTAATTTTAACAACATAAAAAAAAAAAAAAAATCCAAAATCTAAAACTAAGTGAGGAATGAAAAAAAGAAAAAAGAAAAAAGAAAAAAGAAAAAAGAAAAAAGAAAAGAGAATACTTCACGGTTTCTAGGTTCTTTATCTTTTAAAAATTTAATTTTAATAACATAAAAAAAAAACCAAAATCTAAAACTAAGTGAGGAATGAAAAAAAAAAAAAATGAAAATAGTCTTCGGATCAAGGTTTTTTTTTTTTTTTTTTTTTTTTTTTTTTTTTTTTTAAATTTAAACCCTAATGGTTGGTACAATTATTACAAAACATAAATTTATTATATATACTTATAAAGGTAAAAAACTAAAAATAGTATTTTACACGTGTTAACGAAATTCTAATTTATTTCTTTATGTCAACAAAAGAATTCATTAGTTTATTTAGTAGATATAATTGTTTTGAGGTTGTCCAATATATAGTATTTTTCAATTGTTCCAGCTAATGAGTACTTTAGTATATTTATTAATGAATCATTAAAGGAAAAAAAAAAATTATCCATTTTATGTGAAATATAAAAAATTGTATAAAAAATAATCAATTGCTTTTTCCTCTCTCATAAAAAGTTCTTAAAATTATTTTTTAAACGAATGGCCTTTGGGACATCCGTTAACAAAATTCTTTTTGAATTTAATAGAAATTAGTATTTATTATCAAAAACCTTATAGCTCAGTAGTATTTAGTATCAAAAATCTTATAGTTAAGTGATATTACTTACTCAACGAAGGTTTGAATCCCCACCTACTATTATTATAACTATCAAACGACAATAAAAAACAAGAACAGCTTTTAGGCTTAGCACTTTTTCAGTTTTCAAAGTTCAAACGCGTCCCATTTGCTTAGCTGAATAAATGAATGAACAAGAAGGATGTGGAGTGTGGAAGAGCTAGCTCTTACCTGCATAAAGTCACCAATGTTGGCTACTAGTGCTCCGTGCACTGGTGGGACGTCAATCCAGTGATTTTGATGGAGGACTTGGAGGCCACCAATACTGTCTTGTAAGAGTATAGTTAGAGAGGCTGGGTCCGAATGCTTTGTTGTGCCAAGGGTCAAGTCTGGTTCAGGACAAGCTGGGTAATAGTGGCATACCAATGTTTCAGTTTTCATGCATTCTATGTTTTCTAGGTAGTCACTGTTAAGCCCCAAAGCCTCTGATAGTAATTCTGATAGTGCTTTGCTTAGTTCAATCACGTGTTTCATATATTCACTTACAGCCTCCCTGAAAAATAAGACACAAATAAAGTGTTAGCTAATTTTGCATACACAGACACAGTATATTTATATATGTATTGCATGTACAGTACCTGCATAATAGGGGAAGTGCTTCAGGGTTTAAGGGACCATCTCGGAAATCAAATGCAATTGAATCCCTCCAATTTGCTGCTTTGGACACTAAGAGATCACCATTGCAGTAATACTTAACTCGTTGCTTTTGATCACGCGAGTACCACTCCATCTTCTTTTCCTTTGGTTGCTCATGGAATTGTCGCACAGCTTCTAACATGTTGTCTATAACACTAACTGGAATTCCATGATTAATCATCTGAAAGAAGCCCCATGTTTCTGATGCTTTACGTATTTGATCAGCGATTTCCATCCTCTGGAAACTTTGTTCAAAGCCTTGGAGATCAATCACTGGAACTTGGAAGTGGGTAGTGGCTGGAGATAGCATTGGATTTGGAAGGCTCTCTGATGGATGGATGAGGAACCTTGGGACCTTGGTCACTCCAGAGTCCACTAGTCCTTTTACTCCAGCTTTTGTTTCATCAAACTCCTTCACTTCCTTGGCTCTGTCATAGCCCAATTCATCTCCTGGAACAAGTTTATTTCCTACGCTAGAAGTGAGATCCATCCTAGAGGTGGTGAATTTTGGATTATGGAAATCAGATTTCTTACAATTTGAGGGGTTGGAAATGGCTATATAAGCAAATTAAAGAAGGGTACAAGATGCCTATGTTGAATAAACTGGTAGATCAGATGCCTATGATTATAAAAATGTGAAAGCTACCTATATTAGACAAAAAGGCCAAGAGATAATGAGATGCCCACTTTTTACCTTTGCCTAACAATCACAATCTTTGGACCTAACAATACAATAATATATGTTGAACAGAAAATGTCTTTTCCTTGGATTGTTTGGTCCTTCACAGATCACCAATAACCAAAAGAAGAATGTTGTAGCGATAAAATTTCGGCTATATTTAGTCACTACTTGCCAAAATGAGGGGACGGTTGTGCAAGTAGTGTAAGTTCATTGCTTAAAACCTGGATCAGTCTAGCTTATCAAATTAACAGTACCATAAACCAGAAAACTTAATATTTTTTACAACAACAAATAAATGATTTTCGGTATAAAATATCCAGTATTCAATTCTAGCTGTAAAATTTTACTTTCTAGCTGCTTTTCTAACCAATCCTTTTTCTTTTGTAAATATTTTTCTAACTTGACTTTTGCATCACGGAACTATCCAATAATTGAGCAGAATCGTAGAGCTTACTGGTTAAT
This sequence comes from Lithocarpus polystachyus, assembly GCA_033629205.1. Lineage (NCBI taxonomy): Eukaryota > Viridiplantae > Streptophyta > Magnoliopsida > Fagales > Fagaceae > Lithocarpus > Lithocarpus polystachyus. The sequence continues at coordinate 43,723,920 of CM066170.1, read as the reverse complement.
AGTTTTTTTTTTTTTTTTTTTTTTTTTTTTTTTTTTTTTTTTTTTTTTTTTTTTACGAACGAGTCTTGCTAAATCTTTTCAAGTATGTGACTATTCTTTCAAGTATATGCAATTCTCTTATACCACACACACTAGGTTATACATATTATAGGGAAAAATTTATTAAAAATGACCCTACAATGCTAGCAAAAAATTTCAAACTTAGAATTTCATAGATATTATCTGATGGTTTTTAAAACATTAATAAGAGAATATAATAATAATAATAATAATAATAATAATAATAATAATAATAATAATAATAATAATAATAATCTATATATATAATAATAGGTGAAGTAGAGAGAAACTCAAATAGAATTTCAAATTAGAGTTTAAATTTTGTGCCATATGTCTAAATTTGGATTCTCAATTTTACGCCACTTGTCCTAACCAAAACTCAAAAAAAAAAAATCTAATTAGATTACAAATTGGACTCCAATTTTGTGTTATGTATCTTATTTAAATTTTCTAATTTTTGTGCCCAAATAAATGATGCATCAACATTTAACACGGAAGCCAAGAAAACCACCATGATAATGCTCGTTGGCCTAAGCAAGAACATCTCACCTGCACACTTTTATGGGTGAACTTAAAAATCTAATTAGATTATAAGTTGGACTCCAATTTTGTTTTATGTATCTTATCTAAATTTTCTAATTTTTGTGTCCAAATAAATGATGTATTAATTTTTAACACGGAAGTAAAAAAAGCCAAAATAATAATGCTCATTGGCCTAAGCAAGAACATCTCACCTGCACACTTTTATGGGTGAACTCAATAGAGTTTGGAGCTCTTCTAATCCCACTACCAGAACCAAGGAGTCCAACGAGAAATACTATAAAAGTAAAACATCATCTCCTCCTAATGTCATATCGTGATCCCATGTTTCCTCCTACTCTTCCAAACTCTACTAGCTAGATTCACACACTACCCTCTCCTCCTCCTTTTGGATTTCTAAGGGCAAGACCGGGTTCAAACACAATGTTCAATTCCATTCTTCCTTACTTCACATTTTCATATATTACCACTTCATTGGCGCCTCCAAGAAGATTTTAAGTTCAATGATTTATTATTGCCGTTAATTTTGTGTTATGTGTCTAATTTCTAATTGTAGTTTAATTTTGTGCTATGTGTCCAATTTGATTTTTAAATGTTGGTGTTCAGTTACCTCTATTCATAATACTCAATGTCGAAACTGAATCTACTAAGATGAACATCTTATCATCACAATTGTTAATATTTCTGTACGTAAGTACGAACTACATGCTAGTAATAATAAACGTGAACTCCACCAATGCACATCCCCAACAATAAACGTGGACACAATTTAGGCATGTTAATTGGGGGCATGCAAGAGATACATTTACTTAATTATTGTTGAATAAAACAGTATCCCAATGATGTGAAAGACACCATAGTCTATCCTTTGAGTCAAAATAAAAAAATAAAAATGATGTCAAAGTCTTCTTATTGCACGGTGCATGCCAGCTGAAATTAATGTTCACGTTTGGTAAGAAGCGATGCGATACTATTTTATATAGGATTTCCTCATTGTTGATCATTATTAGCCTTAGGAAATGACTTCCGTATTAATTATAGGGATAGGCTGCGGCTATTCATTATTCACCTTATCTTAATGTAAAAAAAACAAAAATCAAAGTTAATTTCGTAGCCTGATAATTACTCGGGAATAAGAGTATCGTTAGAAATACAACTATTAATATTGCATGATGTGATTAAAGTAATATATATCATTTTCGTTTCGATATATTAGTTATACCATTTTCATTATGCATCATATATAATAAAGATAATATCAATAATTGTATATATATAAAAAAAGGTGGTATTCAGTAAAATGAGTGGCATACTACCAATGACCTTAATGGCTGTTGGCATCTCCCTCGGTGCTAAGTACCTAGGGGTGAGCAAGGTTTTTGGTTCGAGACTCGAGTCAGCAAGGATATGGGATAGATTTAAGAATTTCTATTCATGACAAAACTAATAATAATAATAAAAAATTGAGTGGCACACTACCCTATGCAGCTAGCTTTTTTGTGTTCTGTTTTTTAGGGCATGAAAGATGAGAAACTTGGGGTTGGGGGTTGATCTTGAATGTGGCCACAATCACAAGTTGGATACCCTAGCTAGACATCATCAACAAGTCATTCAAATTTGACTAGCATGCATCATTATAGTTTAGACTTCAGGTTATGACTTATAATCATCTGGTTTTGTGCACCGAAAATGGGAAAGAAACTAGTTAAAGATGTGTTGTTGTTTGATAGAAGAATCACGTAGCGGATACGCTGGGTCCAACCTGTCGAGCTAGTAGCCTATATGCCCTAACACTTGAATTTGTTATTGGTGATAAGCCACATACATCAAGTGATGATGGGATTCGACAAATTAAAAAATATTAAAGATATTATAAATTTTATTATAGCATCATGCCAACAAGTGCTCTTAATTAAGATAATTGTTGATAAACTATATTAAGAAAATTTTAACACTATTTTTATTATAAATATAAAAAACTGTCAAAAAAATAACTGTTTCATTTTTTTTTTATAAAATATTTTTAAAAGTAGTTTCTGAATTAATGCTCTTCGAACATTTGTTAACATTTTTCCATTATTACATGAGTAAAATTTATAATAATTTTAACATTTTGTTAGGAAGTATTTTTACCTGCATGATGTCGGCAACAATATTTGCTACTGGTTCTCCCTGCTTATGGGGCACATGACCCATAATTTTGTGCAGAATTTGCAGGCTTCCCATATTGTCTTGTAGATTACAGTGAAAAAAGATGGATCTGACTGAATCCATGGTTGTGTCTAGAGTCAGTTCTGGCTGGGGACAGGCAGAACACTTGTGGAACAACCAAGCTTCCTGTGTTTGCTCACTGCAGACATTTGGTGCTTGCAAAGACCAGTTCTGGCTGTTTCCATTCATTTGGTGCTTGCAAAGACCTAGATCTACATAAGATAGTACAGTTAATTTCTTTGGTTTGGTCATATACTCTTCCTATGTTTGCTCACTGCAGACACGAGTTGGTTCAATTTCCATGTTGGTGAAACAAATATAATCCCAAAAATTTCTGAAAGACAGACTCTAATACCATGGTTTGCCAGATTATTTCAAAAATTACAAGCTTGTTTAGTAACAAACCATTTATATCAAGCTAACATAAACTAATATATCTAGCACAGTACCTGCATAATTAAGGTAATTGTTCCTAGCTCATGTTTAAGCCAGTTGCAAACTAACACAAACAAATCTCTTGCTATTATTTCTTCTTCCTTGCTACTAACTGAAACTCCATGGTTAAGCATTTGAAAGAAACCCCATGTTTCAGATGCGTTAAGGGTTTCACTATGTTCACTCAAAAATAACTTTCATAGCCTTTAAGATCTGTCACTGGAATCTGTAGATGAGTAAAAGTAGATGACACATTTGCAAGTTCTAGAAGAGTTGATGAAGAACCCGAGAATTTTGACCACCCCGGAGTCTACAACTCCAGAAATTTGAGTACAACTCCTGAAATTTCGTATCATCAAACTCCTTCACTTCTTAGCTTTGAAATAACTTTTCTCATGTTTGTCGTTTTGGTGGTCCGTGATTATATATTGACAGTGACTCTGGTCTAATTTGAGTAGTTGGTTTGTTTCCATTCAAGCAAAGAAGATCACAATTAGATGCTTATATTGCAAGTAAATGGTAGACTAGATCAAGATGCTTCTGATTACAAAATGCACAAGACAAATAAGTTGAGACGAGAGGCCTATGACTACAAGAATTAACAGAATCTTGGGACGTTATTACCGTAACTCATAACCAGGATTCTGTTTTCTTTCTTTTCTTTGTCATGTAATAGAAACTAATTCATGGCTTTTGCTGAATATTAGCTCTAATAACACGTTAAGTACGCTAAAATAGATACAAAAGTGGATGCATAAAATAGAGTAACTCAAGAACATGAGGGTTGAAGGCTTACGTTTACAACGAAAACCTTTAAGAGTTATATTTTTATTATACGAGAGTATAGTACAAATTTTTTGTTACAATAAACCCAACATGGGTATATATAATAGACTAAACCCTTAGACTAACCACACACTAACTATGGCTAATAAGCTTGTAGTACAAGAGACTTTGCTTGTACACAAGGTAAAATTGGGTCTAGGCCTACTCTATTGGGTTAATATATTGTTAACAGGATCTACTCTATAATGGTGATTCTAGTGGTTTTAATTGTATATGTTAGGTTCTAAGGATTTAGGATCTAAATGTATTAGAACTTCAATGTGTAATGTTGGCAAATCATGATCAAAACTTAGAGTCTAGAATTAGGTTGCTCAAAGTGTGTTTGTGTGTAAAGTTGGAATCGAGCGTACTGCAAGATTTATTATATAAATATGCAAGGCTCAATCAATCAAAAATTAGACTCGATCGATCGAAACTCGTGCAGATTGTTTTTCTGCAGATTTTTCCAACTCATCTCAAGCCTATATGACGTATAGGATTTTATGTTTTGCCTTAAGTATAAAAGGAAAAATCCTAGCCACGTTTTTCAGTTGTTGTTTATGCTGTGTGTATAGATCTCTTATAAGATCTAGAGGTGTTTGCTTTCATACATACTAAGGATTATCAAGATCAAGATTGATGTCAAGATCTTGGTGATTGTTTCAGTTGTTGCATGAAGAGCTTAAAGCATATCATAAGTGAGAGTTCTTGTGATTGCTGTGAATCCAAGAAAGAAATAGTCTGTGGATTCGGAGCTGTCACGTGGTCATGGTAGTAAGTTTTCTACTCGAGGTAGCAATATGATGCTAGTAGTATAAGTCGCTATTATAAAACTTCAATTCTTTCATAGTGGATTTGTTTTATCTTGAGGATAGCTAGATTTGAATAATTTACATAAGTTAATCACTTGGCTAAATAACTAGGTTAATTTGTTTGTGTTTAAGGGATCTAAACATTTTACTAGTGGTATCAGAGCAGGTTAGCTCTAGTATTTAGATCCTTTGATCTAAGAGTTGATCCTTGACCCTTGATGTCATGGATACTTGGATGTTCTTGTTGCTAAAGTTCCAGCTTGTCTACTTTTGGTTTGTGTCTCTTGTTGCTTTTGTTAAGTCATTCCTTGAGTATCTTGGTATAATTACATGTGATGATAATTATTTGTGTTATACTGCTTTAACTGCCTTAAAGGCACGCGATTCTTGTCTTTGGTATCTGGATAGTGGTTGCTCCAGGCATATGACAGGAAATACACTTTATTCAAGACACTCTTCGAAGGAAAGATTGGGATAGTCACGTTTGGAGATTGAAGCAAATCTGTGATTAGAGGCATTGAAACTGTGGACATTCTAGGGTTGTCGGTTTTCGAAGATGTCTAGTATTTGAAGGGCTGAAGGCTAACCTACTCAGCATCAGTCAGATTTGTGACAATAGACTGAATGTTCTCTTTACCAAGTATGAATGTGAGATACTTGATGGAGGAGGCGACTGTATGTGTATTGGTGTGAAGACAGCTGACAATTGTTATGGTATAACTCCAAGTAAAGTAACAAGTGTTTCAATGCAAAGATCAATCAAGTGGGCTTATGGCATCAACAGTTGGGACATGCAAGTCACAAGCAATTAGAGAAGATTTCCAAGTGTGATGTAGTTATTGGTTTGCCTAAGTTTGAAAAGATAGAAAAGGGCATATGTGGACCATGTTAGATGGGTAAACAAGTGAAGTCCAAACACCCGTCTGTAATTGAAGTTTAAACTTCAAGACCCCTAGAGTTATTGCACATTGATCTTATGGGTCCTGCCAGAGTTCAGAGTTTAGGTGGAAAGAGGTATATTCTAGTTGTTGTGGATGATTTCACTAGACATACTTAGGTTGTGCTTTTGAGAGATAAAACTGAGGCTCTTGAAAAGATGATACACTTGTGCAAGAAATTGCAAATTTAGAAAGGTACTGTGATAGCCAAAATTAGAAGTGATCATGGAAGAGAATTTGAAAACACAAAGCTGGCTATCTTCTGCAATGATCAAGGCATACATCAAGAGTTCTCAAACACTCCTCCGGTTCAAGAAAAGACTAAAGAGGTTGAGGATTCTATTCTTGATGATTATGTTGGGAAGCATAGTGATGAAGAGCTACTGTTGTTGAATGATGCCATTTCAGTACCATCAAATTCTAAACCATCCACACTGGTTCATGAAACTCAAGAAGAACAAAGAGAGCCTACTCCTTCATTAGAACAAAAAGGTACCTCCACATCTCTGGTTAAAGGTCCATCTTCTAGAGTAAAGCTAAATCACACTGCCACAAACATATTGAGTAGTTTGAATGATAACATGAGATTGAGGTCCAAAGCCTTTAATGTAATTACTCACTCATACTATCTATCCCAATTTGAACCGAAAAAGTTGGATGAAGCACTTCAAGATGCTGATTTGGTTAGTTCAATATATAAAGAACTTCATCAATTTGTTCAGAATGATGTGTGAGAATTAGTTCCTAGACTAAAGGGAGTAAATGTGATTGAACTAAGTGGATTTTCAAGAATAAGTCAGATGAACATGGTACAATTATTCGAAACAAATCAAGACTTGTTGCTCAAGGATACACATAAGTGGAAGGGATTGATTTTGATGAGACTTTTACACCGGTAGCAAGATTGGAATCCATTAGGATACTTTTGGCCATTGCAAGTCATTTGAATTTCAAGCTGTATCAAATGGATGTCAAGAGTGCCTTCTTGAATGAGATGTTGCAAGAAGAGGTGTATGTTGAACAACCAAAGGGTTTTGTTAATCCTCATAGATCAGATGACGTCTACAAGTTGAAGAGAGCTCTCTATGGTTTGAAACAAGCTCCTAGGGCATGGCATGATAGGTTAACCACATATCTCATTGAGCATGGATTCAAAAGAGGATTTGCAGATACTACTCTCTTTATACGAAATGATAAGAATTATTTTGTAATAGCTCAATTTTATGTTGATGATATTGTTTTTGGTGCTACTAATGATTCTTTTGCTCAATCTTTTGCAGATGAAATGAAGAAGATGTTTGAAATGAGTATGGTTGGTGAATTAACTTATTTCTTGGGATTACAGGTGAAGCAAACGGATTCCAGAATTTACATCAACCAAGCAAAGTATGTTAGAAATCTTGTCAAGAGATTTGAACTTGAAAAGACTGCACATGCTAAAATACCAATGGCTGCTAATGCAAAGCTAACCAATGACCCTTCAAGTGAGTCTGTTGATGTTACATTATATAGAAGCATGATTGGTTATCTTTTGTATTTAACTGCAAGTCGTCCAGATATTGCTTTCAGTGTTGGTGTATGCTCTAGATTTCAATCTAATTCTAAGGTTTCACATTTGAATACTGTTAAAAGAATAATAAAATATGTTAGTGGAACTTGTGATTATGGATTGTTCTATAGCAAAGAGTCAAATTTGTCTCTTGTTGGATTTTTGATTCAAATTGGGCCGGCAACGCCGATGATAAAAAAAGCATCACTGGTGGGTGTTTTTATGCAAGAACCAATCTTGTTGCTTGGATGAGTAAAAAACAAAATTCTATCTTTTTGTATACTGCAAAAGTAGAATATATTGCTGCTGGAAGTTGCTGTTCACAGCTTCTTTGGATGAAGAAGCTTTTTAGTGATTATGAGATATCACAAGACACCATGGTTATTTATTGTGATAATTCTACTACTATCAATATCTCTAAGAATCCTGTTCAACACTCTAATACTAAACACATAGAGATTAGATATCACTTTATTAGAGATCTTGTTGAAAGAAAGATTATGGCTCTTGAGTATATCCCTACTGAACGTCAGAATGCTGACATCTTCACCAAACTTCTTGATAGAAGTAAGTTTGAGACACTTCGTCAAGTAATTGGTGTGATTCTGTGTCTCTGATCATCTTTGACCATTCTTCTTTGTTGTTGTTGTTGTTATTGTTTTTTATTATTTTTTTTTCTAGGACTTGCATTATAACATCCATGCATTTCATACTAGGTTGTTTTTTGTTATTATTTAAAAAAAACAAAAAAAGGAAAAAGAAAAATGTGTTTTGCATTATTTTCTTTTGGATTTGAAATCAAGGTTGGCCATATTATCTTTACATAACATGTTTATGTACCTTGTTTAGCTTGAATGAGCTTATTTTATTATGCTTTACTAGTTTGAGTTTTGTAGTGCATATTGTGTGGGAGTTGTTTATAGTTTTTGATCATATGATCTTGATCTTGAAGTCATATATTTTTTATTGTTTGACTTGAACTTAATGAGAAAGGTATAAATAACAATCTCACCGTTGTTTATTAGACAATCATGAACACTTTAGTACATATCATAATATTTTGTGTTCAAGAAAGTGTAGCACTACACAAAAAGAACATAAGGTGTAGCCTCAAATTAAATGCTAAAATTGGTGTGTACATTATTGGGCTATAATTACTTCACTCTCAAATAAAATTGGTGTGTACATTATCTTAGCTATATTAATAAGTTTCAAATCAAATAAAATTGGTGTGTACATTATGAGGCAAATCAAGAAACTTACATGATTGCAAGCTTTTATTTTAGTTGATGTGAGAGTTATATGATGTAACTCTTTATGTGATAGTCTCTTTCAAACTTATGTGATGAATTTTGTAGAAATTGTGATTGATCACTATTTACTTATCATCTCACATGTATCTCAAGATCTTGCTAGTTGCACACACTATACAAGTCACTCTTTACTAAACTTAGTACATTATATTGTATGTAATCTTGTTGTGGCCATCTGAGATTAAAAGTTCCTTGATTTTAATGCAAAAAGTGTTTAAAATTTTAAGATTTGAGAACAAATTGATTGAAAATCTTGTTTTTGGAAGATTTTTGTTAAATTCAAGGGTTTTTGAAAAAATTTTCATTTCATGCTCATGTATTTTATTTATAAAATATTGTGGTTTGAGAAGTTTCTGCATTAAAATGCTCTGTTTTTCAAAAATTTGATTTTTCCAGATTTTCAATCGATCGAACCTGTTGCTCAACCGATTGAAATTGCAATTAAAAATTTGGTTTGAAACTGCTTGGCTTGATCGTTACTTTATTGATGTTGGATCGATCGAATGTGATTTTCGATTGATCGAATATATTTTTCGACTTATCAAAAATCGTTCTGAGAGTATTTTAAAACATAAGCTTTTCACTTGTTCTTCATTATTTCAAAACTTTTCAAAAAGCTTTTTGGCTCTTTCTCTTCAACCGATCCAACTCAAGCAAATTTTTGTCATTTTTCCCTTAATTTTTTCTCAAGGTTTTTGTCATCTAGCACTAGTATGACCTTTTTACTCTTTCCTTTTTAGTTTAATCTTATTTTTCATGCATTTTTCATGAATTTAAGGGAAAATTTCAAACCTATAAGAATTTGGGATTTTTGATCTTTGGGTTGTTTTCTTTCACAATTGATCAATGGGTTTTTGTTATTAGATGATGTAAACATGTTCCTCATAGTTTAATTTGATCAATTTGGTGATTTAGGAAGAATTGAAAATTCTAGGGCTTGAAACTTACTGAATTTCGGGATTTTGTTCAATTGAGCTTAATTTGATGAAATTGACTTGTGTAATTGATTAATTATGTCATTATATAATGTTATTTACCTTGTGTAATGATAAATTGACCAATTTGTTGGGTTTTGTGAAATTGGGTTTTTCAAAATTTGGGGTTTTTTGTTATAAACTCTATGCTCAAGCCAATTCTTTGTTTTTAAAGTATAATTGGACTATTCTCAATGCATTAGAGCATGCATCATGTGGTTATTTTGTCCATGCATCATATAGGTTGTTCTTGTCTACTTTTTACTCTAACAATGTCTGATGCAGTTTGCCCTTGGGTTTTTTTTTGTGTGTTTTTTTTGTGTTTTTTTTTGTGTTTTTTTTTTTTTTTTTTTTTTTTTGTGTCTGTCATTTCCAATCCTTAGCATCATGGTTAGGAAGGCTAGAGCTCATAGGACATCTACATCCACTTCTACTCCAGCTTTTGATAGTGAAAAGTTTCTTAGTGAGAAAAACCAAGAGACCTATGAAAAGTTGAACATTCTTAGATTTGTGTGGGCTGAGAGGAAAGTCATCTTAGATGAGCTTGATGGAGAAATTAGGAGAAACTTTGAGCGTAGAGGTTGGCTTCCTTTGTTAGATATTTCTCATCCCCCTCCAGCAGCCTTGATTAGAGAGTTTTATTCGAATCTCTCTGTCCACTCCAATGATTCCAATGACCAGTATGTGGTGAGTTGGATAAGGGGTGAAGGGTATACCATTACTCCTTCAGTAGTGGCCTCTGCTCTTGGGGTACCTTTGGTACGACAGCCAATCTATCCCTATGATGAGACCCCTCCACTTGATGACATTATGTCATATCTGATTGGTACTTCTATTCAGTGGGGGTACTGATTCTCGGATTACTTCTCATGAGTTGACCGAGATTCATTATGTTTTTTCGGATTTCTTGCCATTCTATCTGTCCCATTTCTCATTTGCACACTATTCCTATTGAGAGATGTGCATTTCTGTATGCTCTTGTGACAGATGCTCCTTTGAATTTTCCTCATCTTTTCATTTGTTCCTTGGTTGAGGTTTATAGGAGTAGTTCTTCTGCACATGCTCTTTTCTTTTCGATTTTATTCATCTTATTTTGTTGCATTTAGGTTAAGATGAGTTTCCTGCTTCTGAGCCCATACATATTATAGCTCCTATAGGTGCCACCTTTCTTAGGCAGAGAGCTGCTCAGATGTGAGCTAGTTCTAAACGCCTTAGAGTTGAGTCTTCTTTGGGTGTTGCACCTCCTCCTCCTCTTTCTTCTTCAGGTGATCTGATTGCTGATGAGTATGTTGATCCGATTGCTACTGCTCCTCCACCTTCTACTTCGAATGATTCTAGCATTCGTCATATGTTGACACTGTCATGACTGTTCAGGCGGCTCATGGTCAGCTTTTGGTGAACGTGCTCACGGAGCTTCAGGCTTAACGTGCAAATTTGGAGAGCTTTAGACAGTCCCCTCCGCCACCTCTTTTTTATGATGAGTCTTGATTGCCCTTTGGCAATTCGTCACAAAAAGGGGGAGTACATATGGATGGAGATAGGGGGGAGATTTTTTTTTTTTTTTTTTTTTTTTGTGAGCTTTAGATTGTATCTAGGTGCTTCACTTTGTAATTATTTTTTTGGCTCATGATGTATTTATTTTGTTGTCTTTGTTTCTTTATGAGTTGTATATGATAGGGGGGACATTATTGTTTTGTTTCTATTTCTTATTTCACATTGTGCTATATTGGCTATTGATTTATATTTATGAGGTTATTCATGATATATGTCTTTTATTTTATGTTATGTAAAATCAAGAATTTATTTTGTTTTACTTGTATTTTCCACACATGCGTTTATGTGTTTGTTAAGTGTTTTAGGAATATACAGGTTGATTCAGTCGTGCTGCTGTCTACACTTGCAACTGATAGATAGTAGTTAGGTTTAATTGTTTTTGTATTGGGCATTTTACTGTAATGGGATGTTTTTGTAACTTTGAGCATTTTGCTTTATTATGTGTTTTGTCACGGATTGCTAAAGGGGGAGTTTGTTAGGTTCTAAGGATTTAGGATCTAAATGTATTAGAACTTCAATGTGTAATGTTGGCAAACCATGATCAAAACTTAGAGTCTAGAATTAGACTGCTCAAAGTATGTTTGTGTGTAAAGTTAGAATCGAGTGTAGGATTTATTATGTAAATCTGCAAGGCTCAATTGATTGAAAATTAGACTCGATCGATTGAAATTCGTGCAGATTGTTTTTCTGCAGATTTTTCCAACTCAGCCCAAGCCCATATGAAGTGTAAGGTTTTATGTTTTGCTTTAAGTATAAAAGGAAAAACCCTAGCCACGTTTTTCAGTTGTTGTTTATGTTGTGTGTATGAATTTCTTGTGAGATCTAGAGGTGTTTACTTTCATACATACTTAGAGTTATCAAGATCAAGATTGATGTTGAGAGCTTGGTGATCGTTTCAGTTGCTGCATAAAGAGCTTAAAGAATATAACAAGTGCGGGTTCTTGTGATTGTTGTGAATTCAAGAAAGAAGTAGTCCGTGGACTTGGAGCTGTCACGTGGTCGTGGTAATAAATTTTCTACTTGAGGTAGCAATAGGATGTTAGTGGTCTAAGTCACTATTGTAAAGCTTCAATTCTTTCATAGTGGATTTGTTTTACCTTGAGGATAGCTAGGTTAAATCCTCCCCAGGTTTTTTACCGGTTTGGTTTTCCTAGGTTATCATATCGTTATGTTCTTTATTTTCCGCACTGTTTCAATGATATGATTTGCTTGTATTAACCTAGATCTAAATAATTTATCTAAGTTAATCACTTGGCTAAATAACTAGGTTAATCTGTTTGTGTTTAAGGGGTCTAAAAACTTTACAGTATATTTTTTTCAAAATGAACACGACTTGGTCTTGAAAGTATTAGTCAAAATCGGTTTTCCCACACCCAATTTTTTACATATCTTATATTTTGGATAGTTGGTCCTCTCTAGCTTCCATCTCTTTGTGAGTGGCTTGAACTATGTGATAAATTACTGAATATCTTAAAAATTTAAGCTGTTAGGGAATACAATAACAGCAAACAAAGCCTTAGTTCCAAAATTTTGGGGTTGACTACGAATCCTTAACATGTTAGTTAGGGTTGACTATATGTATTATTTGTCTCCAATCTTTATTACACTCTACCTAAAGTCATATTCTTTGTTACTTTCTTAATTGGTTTTGGTCTTTATCTACATTTTTTTGTTCCCTTATATAACTTAATAACTCATTCTTTTTTATTGGTACATTAGTTGCTCTCCTTTGCAAATAGTCAAACTATCTTAAGAGATTTTCCCTCATATATATATATATATATATATATATATGCATGAGATTTTGCCAAGTGGCGGATTCTATTCTATGTAAAGAAAATTGAAATATTCTCAAGTGCTACATCAAAGATATGAGTAAATTAAATATTGACTTTTTGTTTCATTTGGTTCAATGTTTCAAGATTTTTCTAATTTAAAAATAGTTATTCTTTGTATCCTTTGGTTCAATGCGTTTCAAGACTTTTCATCCTTCATACATACACACATAACTATTTGCATTTTAATTCACCATTTTCACCTCTTGCATTTCTACACCTTTATATATACCTATCCATATCCTTTCATGTCATCCCATGTCAAATACACACAAACCAAAAACGATGTCATTTACCTTCAATTTTTTAATGACACCTACCTAGTTTTAACATTTTTTTTTCATCTAGTCCTAACATTGGTTCAATGCGTTTCAAGACTTTTCATCCTTCATACATACACACATAACTATTTGCATTTTAATTCACCATTTTCACCTCTTGCATTTCTACACCTTTATATATACCTATACATATCCTTTCATGTCATCCCATGTCAAATACACACAAACCAAAAATGATGTCATTTACCTTCAATTTTTTAATGATACCTACCTAGTTTTAACATTTTTTTTTCATCTAGTCCTAACCCATATGAGTTGGCTACAACTAAGGAATTGGGGCTTGCATTTTATATTGAGTGACAATGGAAATTAAGATTTTGATGTTAACGTTAGATGTTGTGGAATTGTGAGTATTGTAAATGATATGATTAACTGTGAGTGTTTGGAATGTGTATTTTATTTTAGAATTAAGGAGAAAGACAAAGACAAAAACAAATTCTATATCAACTTTTATTCTACAATATTCCTTCATAGTTGTTTATTTATTTATTTATTATTTCTCATTACTTCAATTGAATAATTATAATGGATATGTGCATGCAATTTATAATTGTTACTTTTTATGATGAACTCATTACTAATAAAGTTCTATAACAGTTATGCTATAATACATATACAACATTCTCTAAAACCATCTTACATAAAACATTATAATATTATCTGTGTATTACACAGGTAATTTACTAGTTTTCATTAGAAGGAGCTATCCCTATCTTTAAGCAAACTTTCTCCTTCGAATTCTATCTTTCCATGTATTTCCACTTATTTATCTAAACATTCTGATCTTAGTTACACTTATTTCATAAATATGCTATTTCTGAAGAGCCCAACTTTTAGTGCCATATAATATAGTTGTTTGTATAGTAGCCTTATACAATTTTCACTTTTATGATCGCACATCACTTCTAATGCGTTTCTCCACTTTATCCACTTTGCTTTTATTCTATGATTCACATCATCTTTAATTTCTCCGCCTTTATGGATTATTAATCCAAGATATCGAAAGTTGTCGCTAATTTATATCTCTTGACCATCAAGTTTTATCACCTTTTCATTTATGTTTTTACTTTTACTAGACTTACATTCTATATACTCTGTTTTAGTCCTAATTAATTGAAAGTTTTTAAATTCTAGAACTATTAGAAAATGATGAGCTTAATCATATAATCATAATTCTAACAACGACTTTGTAAAAGCCAAGTTATTCTACTACCAAAAACGTTAATCAAATTGCTGGTTTGTTGTTGAAAAAAATCTGCTCATACAGTAGGTACCTTATATTGTTTTTGGTCATCCTTTCCGTTCAATGTCTAGCTAGAACATGTGGTTCAAGTACCGCAGCCAAATTTTTATCTATTTTAACCCTATAATGGTGGGCGGAAAATATACGTATATGTATGCATACGAGTACATAACACATGCCACTGCAAGTTGAAGTAGTTACGAGATTCATGTTTTTGTTAATAGATAATTTTTGACAAGTTTTGATACTACTTTTATAAGAAATATAAAAAATTATCAAAAAAATAAATTACTTTTTTAATTTTTTCATAAAAATGTTTTAAAAATATTTCCTACATCTAATCCGTCAACTTTTTCCTTTTTATTTTTTTACCTACGAAGTCAAACAAAATAATTAGTCTCAAATCTCAATGGAATGTGACTAACAAGATGCTGTAAAAAATAAGCATTTAAGCAATTATATTCACAAGGAGGTACTTTATTGAGATACCAAAAACTTACTAAAGCAAACAATAAACTAGCAATTTCAGCAACAAAACGCAAGTGAGATGACAAAAAGAGAACATTAAGGAACTAAATATAACGATAGACTTTTAGAGACTCGTGCACTAGCACAAATACTTTTTTTATGATTATGTTACATTAACACATTAGTTTCTCTCTAATTATGATGATTATATATTTAGATTGGATGGTTCCAACTTCAAAGTGCAACACAATTCGTTCACCAACTACCTACAATCCCTACCCACTTGTGATACTGATAGCTACTGCAATCAAAAGGATGCTTAATATATAGCATCTAAAAGCTGGCATAGTTGTTTTGTAAGTTCTGGAATGTGATTGTTCGTTTGGTCTTATTTTTATAAGATCATTTGCTTTGGGGTGAATAAAATAGTCTTATTGTGAAAAGAATCATATCTCAATTAGTCAGCATACATTAGGACGGGTAAGAGTGGATACCCAACATCTGGTACTGAGTAAGAGAAACGCATAATATTATAAACATTTATTAATTTTGATTCTTCAAATCTTTTCGAGGTCGACTGAGCTTTAACATCTCATTTGTCAAACACAGAATCAAAGATTGTCATACCATAGTTGTTTTTGTTTGATGGAAGGTAGTACTTGAATAGTTGAATTATGAGGTCCACTCTTCGATACCAATATTGACGTTTTTTTTTTTTTTTTTATTTATTTATTAAAGGTAGTGTGTGTCTATATATATATATATATATATATATATATATATATATATAAAATATTTATTTATTTATTTATATTATATTCTTGTTGAGTTATATTAGCGGTCACATCATCCACTTATTTGTAACATCTTCTCTCTCATTTTTAATTAAGTTTCTCTTATTGATTTCTTACCTTACAATTACAATTCCTCCAAATAATCTCCCTACTACTCTATACCTTAACTTTACAATTCTTTCATCCCTTCATCTTCCTTTTATTTTGTACCTTTTTCTCCTCATTTCATTTACTATAAAAACAAAAATTTGAGAAAGATTTACTATAAAAATTTAATATTTTCCATTCCATTCAATTCATATTTTGACCACCCAAAAATGTGAATTCTCTCTCTCTCTCTCTCTCTCTCTCTCTCTCTCTCTCTCTCTCTCTCTCTCTCTCTCTTTATATATATATATATATATATTCTTTCTTTTGGTGGATTTTTAATTCTTTATTGCACAATTAATTTAGGTTGATAAATTTTGTGTTGAAATCTACTTTGGGATGATACAATTTGGTTGTATTTTAATTTGTTATCTTTTTTTTTTTCCCCTTTTACTATTAGATGTTGTCCTTTGACATTATATAGTGATATAATATTATTATATTATGTAACATGACTTGGATAATTTGGTAATTACAACTATACATTTTTTTTAGTATTTTTCTACTCATCTTTTTTTTTTTTATATAATTTTTCTATTTCTCTCACATTCTCTCCCAAAAAAAATATTATTCTCTCTCTCTCTCTCTCTCTCATTTATTCTTTCTTGTAACTCTACTTTAGATTAATGAATTTTTGTGTTTTTTGTATCTCTAATTTGGGTTGATACATTTTGGTGGTATGTTTTTTGAGTTCTCCATCACGTGTACTCTTTCTCCTTCTTATAATTTTTGTTTGAGTTAATTCTTATATATTTTGGAAGTAAAAATTTGAGTTTATATAAAAATACAATCTACATGACTATGTATTTGAATGTGCCTATCAATAATTTAAGTAATGTCAATTGTAAATTTGTGATGAGGTTTGGTTATAATAATAATTTCCTTAAGAAAACAAGAAATTTAAATAATTAATTTGAAACTTAAAGTTTAGCTGTCGAAAAAAAGAAGGTAAAACATAACACACTATAGTATGAATAAGACGTTATTACGTATCACGTATGTTCCTAGTCATATACAATGATGTAGTATGAATAAGACGTTATTACGTATGATCAAGAGATGTTCCTGATGGCTTAACGCAATTTAGATAAAACCATAGACAAAGAAAGGCCAGATCGATGTATGTTTCCATATTTTGGGAAATACAGTGATAGTTCCTACGCTTTTCCAGTTTCCACCGCATGTTTTTTTATCAGAAAAAGGAAGTTAAAAGAGGCCAACAAGCATGGGGGCTTGAGTAGAGTTGTCCACTGAAGGAGGTGATGAAAAGTGCAAAATTGCATTTGTCAAAATCTAATAATTTTCAATTTGGAAATGTGCAGGGGAGATTAGTGGCTGCAAAGATACGGGGTTGTAGTGCTCGGAATCCAATATTCTAATTCATTCTCACACAACTATGCTACTGATGTTGTTAACTTACATGATGTTATAGTTATATATACTTCCAGCTGATAAGGTTGGAGTTGCTTTCATATAAATGGGCTGTTGCAGAAACCTGAATCCTTTGACATTAATTAAAGTCCATATAGATTTGGAGAAACTGGACTTTCAAACTGAGTCAATTAAGTCACATGGATATATTGAACCCATCTTTGAATTTCCCTGCTGGATGTGAGCTCCGTGTGTCGCTCGGACCAGCTTTACTGGAAAAGAGAGATTATTTTGATTGGCAAGGTGAGAAGACTAAAGATGGAACAGCTCTTGTGATGCCAGTGGAATGCGCATTAGCCAGTTGACATCTGAGTCTCACCCTGATAATCTTCTAGAAGTTGTAGTCGCCAATGTTTGCCAAAGTGGTATTGATTAATGAGAGTTACAACAACTCTATATGTTTAGACCCTAAATTAATTAGGGCTTAGTTAATTTTAGGATAATATAGCAATTTTGTGCACATGAATCACAATTAACATAAGCATGCATGGAATAATATCTATTACAATCACAATAATACACAAATGTGTTATTGAAGAAAAAAAATCCAAGTACCGAGCATAAAACCTCTTCGCGAGCTCACCACTGAAAATGATCCATTAGAAGAAATAGTTTCAGTACATCTTACATACAAAGTCTCCAAGCTAAGAAGTAAACAATATACTCAAGCCCTTTAAGGTTCTACTCACAACCGACTCCTCGAGTCCTTTCTCTCTCTAATCACCTGATCTGTAATTGAGCTCCAATTACAATCTTTAAGTCTCCTTGGTTGTTCTGTGGTGACTCTGATGCTTCCCAAGCTCCAATCAACACAATAACTCTGAAGATTGGTTTATATATATGTGATGGATCTAATCTCCTCCTTAGGATTTGGCAATAATGAGAG
The DNA here is from genome assembly GCA_033629205.1 of Lithocarpus polystachyus. Classification (NCBI taxonomy): domain Eukaryota; kingdom Viridiplantae; phylum Streptophyta; class Magnoliopsida; order Fagales; family Fagaceae; genus Lithocarpus; species Lithocarpus polystachyus. The sequence goes on along the minus strand of CM066170.1, from coordinate 43,705,564 downwards.
GAAGAAAATATAGAGATAAGTCTGGGTTTTGCTTTAGGTTTTATAGTTTCTCTCCAAATCTTCAAATGGGAATTAGGTCTTGCAAATTCATGTGAAATGGGGCTTAAAGGTAGGCAAAGGGGCCGTAATAGCAAAGAATATTTCATAATATAATTTTCTAGGGTTTAGTCAAGTTCATACCTACGAACATGATATGAATAAAGGGCGAACTCATTATCCGGCAGAATTTCAAACCTAAAGTTTGTATCTTAGTTCATCTTTGGACTTTGTAGTTTGTAGGCGTGAAATCCACTTCAGTTGTCCTCCATTTTTTGCATTTTGACCACTTAACTATACAAGCCCAATACATGCAGAGGCCTACAAAATTACATGAAACAATGAAATTTTGAGACCTTAAATACAATCAAATTTGACATGAAATTAGCCAACACTAAAAGACCTAACAATGTCAAAAGTGAGAAACCATTCTATAAACTATTGCAGTCTCTATTAACAACAGAAGTCAATCCAAATCCTTCTAGCCATACTATAAGAATATTATTACGTGAGTAGCATATTCATTTGAGCAATTCACTCTTGTAAGGGATGATTAACAGCACTGCTTCAACTCATCAGGGGTTTGAGAGGGCAATATTCCAACGAGTTTTTGTGAGAGACCACACCCCCAACTCACCTAATCAAAGTTGGGTTAAACTTGCGTGAACAAGTTGAGTCATGTTAGTATCTCTCAAAATAACGGTTTGATTGATTATACATTTCCCCCTAGATTAAGGGTTTTACATTGGAGTTGTCATTTATTTTATTTATTAAAAAAAAAAAAAAAAACCACATGCAAAATTCATCATTTTATTGATTGAAAATTTGTACATCAATTTGAACGTTCCTAGGGTTTTACACTACTTTGGTCCAACATACAATCTAAAGAAATGTACATGGCTTTAGATCTAGATACATTCTAGAAATTGAAAATTACATGAACACGACTCTAATTTATGAAGTGTTCATGGATAAGAATGGTTTGGAGAGGGAGTGCATTAATGTTGGGGTTGGTGAGAATTGAGGAAAAAGATGGAGCCAAAAATTTGAAAATCAAAATCTATTGGGTCCAAGTGTTGATTGACATTTGGATCCCCATTTTATTTTTACCTACGAATCTTGGATTTTGTAATGACACAATTAATTCATTTTTTTTTCTCTAGTCATACTTATTTATCTTGATTTTCTTCCGTATTTTAACCCAATTAACCTCTAATAAGGTATTAATAATCCCCAATTCCCTCAAATTAATTATAATTACCAATCAATTATAATCTATTCAAACCAAAATTAAGGAATTTTAATGTTTAACCATCAAATGAAATTTTATATTAGACTTAAAATGGATCAATTAAAATTGATTGTTCATAATCCCACATGGTTGGGTCCAATTTATGCAGATACATCTATACGTGTTAAACTTGATTTGACAATATCTTTAAATCTAGTGGTTCAATTGGGGCATGTGCGCTATCGTTTTAATTGTTATGATTTCGAGATTTATTTTGCCTGAAGTAGTTGGGAATAAAATGGCCAAAATTACTGTCTTATCCCTGGCATGAAATTACCATTTTACCCCATATGTGAGGTTAATTGCAAGTTGCAGAATGGGGTGTCTACGGGTTTTTCATCAAAATGTCCACGTGGTGAGCAGCTGGAGAATTCATCAGAACCAGCTAAGAACAACAGAAAAAGAGCCAGGCCTGGTGAAAATTGTAGGCCTAGGCCGGGACAGACAATTGATCCAAAATCGTATTAAGGAGCTGTGGGATCTGGTGCCCAACGATCAAAGGTAACTTTCTTGCAATTTGTTCTGCCTGCTGAGTTTTGGTCTGGCGATAGTTGCAGTTATTTATGAATATTGTGATGAAATTTTCAGGAGCACTGCACAGTGAGGTATTGATTCACTGCTGGAACGCACAATCAAGCACGTGCATTCTGTAAAGCATAACTAAGCACGCTGACAAGATAAATAAATGCGCCAATTTGAAGGTAAAGGCTTAGGCATCCAATGCATGTGTCAAGTATCTTCTATCTAGACCGGGCTTGCTGGATGATGATTACTTATGATTGGAAGTATAATCAAATGCTGGTAAATAATCACTGTCGTACTCGTACGTGGAGAAATTGAGTGTTACATAATACATATACGTTTCCCAACTTTCCGCTATGTAACAAACTGCCAGCCTTCAAATTTATATTATCCAACTTGGATTTTTGACTTCTACTGCCTATGAGAAAGTTTTATTGTTTGACGACTTATATATCACTCTCTTTCTTCTTATATATTACGGCTGAATTTGCAGTTGCGTAACAAGGAACCAGGTATGATAGCATGCTATAGATCTGAACATGGTTCGATAATAGTAGAGAATCTTAACAAGAATTGGCAGATGCTTGTAGAGGTACTATGCAGTATGCACAGGTCATAAACTTTTGTGAAAGGTCTTATTTTATATTGGGAGAAAGAAAAAAAAAAAAAAAAAAAACACAGAACAGAATATTTATGCATGCTAGTCCAAGGAAGTTGCTTTCTATATATTTCCAGTATTATTACAATAGCTGATATGGGCAGATGTGTGAAATAATTATGCAGCCATTTTCTTGAGATAGCATAGGATAGATTTTAAAATGAGCAAGGGCTGAGTTGCCATCCAGTCCCTTTGATCCAAAGTGCGCAGCGTATTCATAAAATGAGATTCCCTGTATATGGGTGGGTTGTTGTCAGATAGAAACTCCATTAATGGCCCAAATTTTCGTGCAGTAGTTGGATTGTAAAAGCATGCAACTGAAATTCTGGGCCCAATACGTCCAGCCAGTATCCTATGCTCCACGCCTCTGAACTTGTCGTTGGTGATTAGCTACAAAATTTTTCGAAAGAGAACAAAATTGTGACGCAAAATGGATTATACATTTATACTAAAAAAAGAAAAAAAGAAAAAGTAATAGCATTCAAGCAGAGTATTTGCCTCTATTATATTATTGGATGTATGCACCATCTCTTTCAAAGCATGTTGTTGAATTCTATAGTCATGTGGAATTCATGTGTTATAAGAAGAATGATGCATATATATCAATTGTATGATTCATACATTGTAAAAAAAAAAAAAAAAAAAAAAAAAAAAAAAAAAAAAAGATGCTGCATATATCTTATTGCATAAAGATACCTTCTCAGGGTAGGGGCTGAATGGCCATTCTTATTGCATAAGATACATTCTCCAAGTTTTTATTAGCTTTTCCCTTTTGCATTTTTCTATTTTCTCCTCTTTTTTTACAGTTCTAGGTTCGTTATCTTATATATGTTTTTTTTTAGGAAAACTTACATTAACCTTTGGTGAGATTTTTTTATTTTAACAACATAGAAAAATAAATGAGGAGTGACAGATTTATGAGAAAATAAATGAGAATTGTTAAATTGATCATCTGGATCAAATTTTCTTAAATAATTTAGACTTTAACGGTTAATACAATTAATTCTAGACATAAATTTATTGGGTACATAGTATTTTACACGTTTTTTTTTTTGTTTTTGAAAAAAGTATTTTACACATGTTTACCATTTTCCAATTTATTTCTTTATGTCAGTGAAAGAATTCATTAGTTTAATTAGGGGACATAAGTGTTTTGAGATTGACCAAAGAATGAAAATTTTCAATTTAATATAAGTTGGTATCTAATGCCAAAAGTATTGTAGCTTGGTGATATTATCTACTCTTTTTACGAGAAAAACTAGAGTTTAAGGGTCTGTTTGGTTGGAGGAGTGGAAAAGTGAGAGGATAGAAAATTGTGAAAGGATGGAAAAGTGAGAGGATGAAAAATATTTAGTTTTCCCTCTTGTGTGTTCGGTTGGGGGAGTGGAAAAGTAGGAGGATGGAAAACTCTTGTGTTTGGTTGGAGAGAAAAAGGAAATGATGGAAAATGTAATTTATATAAATTGACTATTATACCCTTGTTACATAATATGTAAGAAATAGATTTATTTTTAATCATTAAATAATATAAAATTTATCACATCATATATATAAATTTATATTATTATAATGTAAAAATTAGATCAAGTCACGTTGAAAAAAAAAAACAACATTGTTCAGTAAAATTGAAAAGAAAAGAAAAAAAAAAAACATCATTGTTCAATAAAGTTGAAAAGAAAAGGAAAAAAAAAACATCATTGTTCAATAACGTTGAAAAAAAAAAAAAGACCAACGTTGTTCACTGAACAACGTTGTTCAATAAAAAGAAAAAAAAAAAAAAACCAATGTTAACAACAACGTTGTTGTTGTTAACGTTGAAAAAAAAAAAAAAAAGACCAACGTTGTTCAGTTAAAAAAAAAAAAAAAACCAACGTTAACAACAACGTTGTTGTTGTTAACGTTGAAAAGAAAAAAAAAAAAAAACTTTCAGGTCAACGTTGAAAGAAAAAGAAAAAAAAAGAAAAAAAAAAAGAAGAAAAAAAACGTTGAAAAAAATAGGTAGAAAGATGGTATTTTTGTAAAAGTGCTACTATAGAACTTTTCTCTTCAGATTTTCCTTCCGATTTGGAAGGAAAAAAAAAAGTGGGTCCGGAGAGAAAACTTTCTCTCGAGTTTTCCATCTTCCCTATTTTCCTTTCCAAACGAACAGTGAAAAAATGCATTTTCCACCCTATTTTCCATCCTCCCTATTTTTCTTCCAAACGAACGCACCCTAAATCCCCTTTTTCCTGTTGATGTAATTATTAGAATATTTTATTAAAAGAAATAAAGCTGACATCTAATTCAAGACAAGGATGAAAATGGTGAAGGCTTTATTAGTTTATTTAGTGAACATAATTGTTTTGAGGTTGACCAATAAATGACAATTTTCAATTTATAAGAGCATTCGTAGCAGATGTTGCAAATGTGTCAAATGCTAAATATTTGGCACATTTAGCACACCAAACACCAAAAAACTTCATTTATCAGATGTGCTAAATGTGCTAAAATTTTACAACATGCTACAGTGTCCTCATATTTTTGGCACGGTACGAACCAGCAATTGCAAATGATATATTATTATTTTATTCAGCTTTCTCTCTCATCTAATTAAAATATCTGTTTCCTCTTCTTCTTCAGCCTCAGACTCACCCGCCTCTATCTCCACTCTCCCATATTCTTTCTTCTTCCCTCTTCCCTTTCGTCTCTACCATCTCACGAATTCAGTGGTGGCTCCTATATGATTTCATCTCCCATACGATTTCTCACAACTGATCACCGATTTCGTCTCTACCATCTCACGAATTCGGTGGTGGCTCCCATACGATTTCATCTCCCATACGATTTCTCACCACCGATCACCGATTTCTTCCCTCATCGATTTTTTTTCCCCTTTTGTTCGCTCTCTCCTCTCTGCTCTATCTTGTACACCGAAGTCGCCGATTCGCTGTTCAATCCAGCTTCACCGATTCTCTAAACGTTTCATCAAATTGTCGATTCTCTGAAGGTTTCATCGATTCGTTCTACATCTACTGCGTACAGGTAATTTCTCCATCTTCTCTGTGATTCTCTCGGTATTTCGGTGTCTACTTCTATTCTCTCTATCTTCTTAGTTCATATGTGCTGTGGGTTGTGTGCTGTGTTATGTATTTGTTTCATTAATTCCAGCATTTGTAAACAATATATTGTTTCATGTGTGCTGTGGGTTGTGTGCTGTGTTATGTACATCGGATCATTGCAATTTTTGAATATATTGATGTATCTCATCCTTGAAGGTATTCTTTGCTTGTAGTTTCCCATGTAGTGTTCCCTTCTTTGGAAGATCTTATTTTGCCTTTGGTTTGTTTTAGAAATTTGTAATTTTTGTTTGCAAAGAATTATCTAGAGAGAGCCATGGAATTGGCAGAGGGTAGTGAGAACATAGGCATAAACCAAGGTGCCAATGGTTGGTTCTCAATGTTGCTATTTGAGCTAGTTTGATTAATCAGCATGTCATTGTTTTTCATGACACTTCCTTTCTTCAAATAAATGCGACAAAGAACCCAATTTTCCATTTGGACCAAAGAGTTCTGTCAGAAGGTAAACCAAAGTTTTAATAAATTCACACAAGTGATAAAAATGTGTAAGGGATGTTTCTATATAGTGGATTGACTAAAATATGAGTAACTATATATATATATATATATATATTTTTGAAGGTAATTTACTAAGTATGTATGTAAGCTCTGTGCAAACTTTTCAAGAGTTCATCTGCCTACCAACCGTCTCTCACAAACCTTGTAGTGTAGGAGTGGGATTTTTGGGCACTAAGTACAATTTTGCTAGGAATGTATTTATACATAAAGAAGATCGTCTGGATGGAACTCACCTGGATTGAGTTATGTATCAGTGGGAAAGTGCACCCTGTAGTTTCTGCATAGACAAGTTGATATTCATGCATGATCCAATCAGTTCTAGACCCATGGGGAGGTTTCCCTTAGTAAAAAACCAAAGTCTTTTTCATTCCCACAATATGATTTCTTCTTGGAAATACAATTTTTTTGTCTGTCCCAATTGTCTTCCAATAACTAGAATTAGTTGTCCTTTTGGTTCGGTTTCCATTAGGATATTTTGCTTCCTTTTGGCTGAAAGGGTACCTCTCTTGCTCGAGTTCACCTACACATACATATAAACTCTATTACCTTTCCAAACACTCACATTAGTAGGATTGGAACTTCAGCACAAAGGAAACCATAGCAAGTAAATCTAAAAAGTTGGGAAATAACTATTGAATATATGCATGCATGAAATTTAATCCTTTGTTTTATTTTTTGTCCATAATTCTTTTTTTTTTTTTGGGTTGGGGGGGGGGGGGGATATAGGATGTTGTGTCATACAACTGTGAATTTTCCTTCCATTATACATACCCAAAAGAAAAATGTAACTTTCCTGTTTTGTGCATTCAGATATGCATTTGATATTTTATTTTTGGGGGGCTCTCTTTAGACTACCTAAATTATTTTTATCTACATATCTATTTAGAGCATGGACTCAAGACATATAGGAAGGATGTAGAACGTGCATTTGGAGTGCTTCAAGCACGATTTGCAATTGTACGTGAACTTGCACGGTTTTTCTATCATGAAACACTACAAGACATTATGAAAGCATGCATAATTCTTCATAATATGATTATTGAAGATGAGCGGGATGAAGCTGAAGCAGTGGACTTAGATTATGAACAAATTGATGAGATTTCATGTACACCAATGTCAAGTGAGCCGACAAATGAATTTACGGAGTTCATTCAAGTTCATCAATGCATTAGGGATTGAGAAGTTCATTCTCAACTTCAAATGGATCTCGTTGAACATTTATGGCAATTACATGGAGAGTCATGAAAACTTTTGGTTTTGTTTATTTGTCTCCTCTTCTTTATGGAGTTGTCATTACAACTTTTGGTTTATTTGTTTCATTTTGTTTATGAAGCTACCATTAAAACTCATTGGTTATGTTGTTTTGTTGTGTTAAGTTTAGTATTAGCCAATTGTTTTGTTATGTTAAATTTAAGTACCATTTGTCATCATGGAAGTGGCAAGCTCAACTATGTTTAATTTAATGGACTCTGTGTGAGTTAATGTTATTGGATGAGTTATTTGTGTAAGTTTTCTATGGACTACATTGGTAGTTTAGTTCAGTTGAAACAACTTCAAATTGACAGGTTGGCTTTTAGATTGCATATGTTTTTGGCTTTTGATATGAGCCTTGATAGGTTCAACGGTGGGTTTTTTTTTTTTTGGGAAGTCCCCAGGTTCTGTTTTTTTTTTGAAGGTGATAGTTTCTACGTTTAAAAAAAAAATGCTTAAGAACATGGGGACTTCAAAATGTTACCATTACCCATATTTGAAAAACTGAATTGTTAAGGAGAAAAATATTACCGTTAGAAACAAATAATAAAGAAAGAATAAAATAAGAATTAAAAAATAATATTTAAATGAAGTGATTAAAATATAGAACATCTAATAAAAGGGATGTTGTAAAATGATGTGGTAAAATAATAAAGTAGGCTTTTGGTGTAGCAAAATGACATTTTTTTTTGCAACATCTGCTACGGATGCTCTAAGAAGTTCCTATTTAATGTCAAAAGTCTTATTTTCCAACCCCCTCGTTCGTCGTTCGTATAGCTTAAATATGGGTGCAGGAGTCCATTAATCCTAACCAAGGATATTGGGTTACAAGCCAAAAAGAGACTCGTCACACTTTGTTCGCTCGAAAGACTTTTTTAATAGAACATATAATAAAGCTGTACTTGACTGGATAAAGGAGTATGTGAACAGAACAAACTCTACCTGCATGAAGTCACCAATGTTGGCTACTAATGCTCCTTGCACTGGAGGAACGTCAACCCAATGATCTTGATGGAGGACCTGCAGGCCACCAATATTATCTTGCAAGAGTAATGTTAGAGTGGATGGGTCTGTATGCTTTGCTGTGCCAAGGTTTAACTCTGGTTCAGGACAAAACGGTTAATACTGGCCCACCAACCATTCATATTTCACGCATTTTACGTTTTCTAGGTAGTCACTGTTTAGCCCCAAAGCCTCTGATAGTAATTCTTTGAGTGCCTTGCTTATATATTTCAATCATGTGTTTCCTATATTCACTTACAGCCTCCCTGGAAAATAACTCATAATGTTAGGTAGTTTTTCATTGACGGTATATATATTGCATGTCTTTTTGAATTTATTTTCACTAGCTAGTACTAGTAGTATTATTGGTACGTACCTGCATACTAGGGGAAGTGCTTCAGGGTTTAGGGGACCATCTTCGAAATTAAATGCAATTGAATCCCTCCAATTTGAAGATCCATATTGCTGTAACACTTAACTTTTTGCATGAAATCACGTGAGTACCACTCCATCTTCTCTTCCTTTGGTTGGTCAAGGAATTGTCGAACCGCTTCTAACATTTTGTTTAAAACACTAACTGAAACTCCAGGATTAATAATTTGAAAGAAACCCCATGTTTCTGATGCTTTACGTATTTCATCAACTCTCCATCCGCCGGCAACTGATCTATCACTGTAACTTCGAATTGGGTAGTGGCTAGAGATAGCATTGGAAGGCTCTCTGGTGGATGGATGAGGAACCTTGGGACCTTGGTCACTCCAGAGTCTACTAGTCCTTTAATTCCAGCTTTTGTTTCATCGAACTCCTTTACTTCCTTGTCTCTGTCATAGTCTAATTCAACTCCTGGAGCAAGTTTACGAACACTAGAAGTGAGTTCCATCCTAGGGGTGGTGGATTTTGGATTTTGGACTATGGAAATGAAATTGGTTACAAGTTGAGTGCTTCGAAGTGGTCATATATATAGCAAAAGAATGGTACAATATGCGTATGTTGAATGAACTGGTAGATCAGATGCTTATGATTATAAAAATGTAAAGGCTGCGTAAGTTGGACAAAAAGTCTAATAGATAATGAGATACCCACCCTTGTGCTTCGCCTAACAAACACAATCTTTGGACGTTTACAATAGTATATGTTGAACAGATAATGCTTTGCCTTTTTATTTATTTATATATATTTAATTTTATAGAAACGATTTTTTTTTTCTAACTTGACTTTCGCATCACCCCTCCCCTCTCTTGAAAGTCCTTTAATATAATGTTATAATGTTTAGGAATGACTAACAGTTTTAGACTCTATTTGGTTGGGGTGATTAGGTGGGATAGAAAAATGGAGAAAAAATAATATTTTTGGGTGTTTGTTTGGGAGGAAAAAAATGTGTGGGATTTTGGTGGAATTTAGGCGCTTTTTCCCTGAATCCAGCAAAATGTAATCTTTCCAATTTAGACAAAAAAAACTAGAGTGATTTTATGGACAATACTTCAGCCCGCGGCTTTTATTTTTCTACCCATATTTATAACATGCAATTACCCTAGTAACCATTCCCTTCTTCCTTCATCTCTTTCTTTTCCATTAACGCTCCGTTTGTTTTGATAGAAAATCTTGTGTAAAGATAGTTTTCTTTGTTTTTCAGTGTTTGGTAGCATAAAAAAAGATGATTCAAAAGAAAACTATCTTTGGTTAACATAAAAAAGTATGACTTATTTTTAGAGATTGTTTTCATTATTTTTTTTTTTGGAGAAAACAACTCTGTCTCACAACAAGCTAAGTAAGAAAAGTTAGAAGGTTGTTTTTCAACTCATTTAAAGTTGCTACTAAACATTGGAAAATGAGATAGTTTTATAGAAAATGTTTCTTGAAAAATGACTCATTTTCTAGAAAAAATCATTGTTGAAACAAACAAAGCATAAGAGTAACAAATAAATGATTTTCAGCATTAAAAAATGCAATATTCAATTCAAACTATAAAATTTTACTTCTAAATGCTTTTCTAGCCAAAACTTTTTTCTTTGTAAATTTATTTCTAATTTGAATTTTGCATCCTCCTGCCCCCTCTCCTTAAATGTCCTTTAATATAATGCTTAGGAATGACTAGCAATTTTGGGCTCCATTTGGTTGGGGTGATTTTGGGGATGAAAAATGGGGAAAAAATGTTGAGAGAAAATAATATTTTTGGGTGTTTGCCTGTTTGGTTTTAGGAGGAGAAAATGACTGAGATTTTGGTGAGGTCTAGGTATTTTCTTTCTAAGCCTACCGAAATGTATCTTTCCAACCACACGATTCTTCCTTTATTTTTTTCTTCCTCTTTGTACTACATTCTACACATCTTCCTCTCTACCCAACTGAACATGTACTTTTTTTTCTTTCTTTTTTATTTTATTTTAACTAACATGACCATTCAGGTTCACCTAATAATAATAATAATAATAATAATAATAATAATAATAATAATTGTAAGGACTCTAAAAAGAAAAGCCCAAGCTTTTTTACAATAGTGGTACTTGATCCTTCAAATCAAGCCCAAATAATAAATTTTTAAGAGAGTGGGTCTCTAACTGAAGTGCAATGTAAAGATAAGTCTAAGTCTAAGATTGTTGAATCCAAAGTATCACATAGGAATACTTAGAACAACAATTGAGGATAAAACCTTCCTCGAGCAGGTTCGAGGATTAATCTCCCATTAATAAGTTAAGCTGATGTCCTTTTACAAGGTAATATTTAGGTCTCTATCTTGTTTTTTCCTTTCCTGGAAAATGTTCATCCACTTTTTTTGGGGTGTTCCCTTCTTTATATAGCTCATTCCCTCGCATCCCAGCCCTTCACTTATACGTCTCAGGGCATTTTTTAGGATACTTGTCCCATTAGGACCCTTCTGGAGGTGGTGGAGGGAGTTAGCTGTGAAGTTACTATTCAAGAGTCATTTCCTCAATAATGCAGCTAATTAGGTTGGTGTTGAGTATTGAATGCGGAAGTGGGAGGTGTCTTCTTCAGGAAACTTCCTCCTACCACCTTTGCAAGTCTTGTACCCTCCCGTTGCTATCCCTTCCCTTATATTTGGCCTTTAAGGGATGTCAATTGTCCTTTGACTCTCTTCCTTTCCTTAGGTAGGCGTAGTCCTTAGAGTTTGCTTACCCGTCTTTGCCTGGATTGGGAAGATTCGTCCTTGGCTTGGACTCCTCGGTCCTTACCCCCCCCCCCCCCCCCCACACCCACAACAACAACAACAACAACAACAACAACAACAATAAATGTAAACAATATGGACAAACTAAGAAACAATATGATAGACATAATAAAATTGTTAAACAAATCAGTAAATTAGAGTCTGAGAAAGATGTAATAAATGAATTAATGGAAATGTTTGACGTTAAATAGAAAGAGATAGACCAAGTAACAAAAAAGGAAGAACTAAAATCAAATAATCCACTCAAAGTCAATAAAAGAAAAAGAAAACAAAAAGACATACTAATGAAATTGTAACGTTTCAATTTCAAAGACAAATTTTACTTTGTAATCTTGTAACTCTTCAGACAAAGTTTTATTTTCAAAACTTGTATCAAAGATAGACGTTTTCAGTTTTAATCAAAGACAGAAGTTTTATTCAAGTAAGATTTTATTAGTTTCTGTTTTCATATTCTATATTCTATTTTAACTTATTTTGAATATATATATTTTGCTATTTTCTTCTTTATTATCTATTTTATCATTGTTTATGCTTCCATATTATTGTTGTGCTCTCTCTTGGGTAGTTAATGGTATCAGAGCCGTGGATGGTAGATGTATGAGTTTTATTTCTTCATAATTAAGAAGTTACTAGGAATTGATATTACTACATAGTCACTACTTGCTCCATGATAGCGTTGGTCAGCCTCAAGACTCATTGGCAAACCATAGTTTCACGTCGGTCAGCCCATTTTTTGTAAGCTGACGGATAAGTGTTGTTTGGGTGGTCCTGCAATGGAGTTTCCCGAGGCGGTGGTCCCAATAGCTAGGATACCAGTGGTTAGTAATAGTTCCACCAGTAATTATTAATTGCTTAGAAATAAAATAAATATGTTTATCAGCTCATCATCTGTTTGCTTGTTCACACTTAGGCTAGGCACACACTAATTAGAAACATGGACTATGATTATATAGATTATGATGAAAGTTAAAGCATAAGAGATATAGACAATAATTGATTAAATAGTAATATGGATTATGATGAAACAAATTCTGATTCTGACAGTGATATAGATGATTATGACTATAATAATAGCACAAATAATTGGAATACAATAACATGAGATAAAATCAACCGACAAACTGATAGACACAATAATAGTTTGTTAGAAAAGATTAATAAAAAATTAAAATCTTTAGAAACTGTGGAAAGATCCATAACAAACACTAAATTAGAAAGAAAAAATGATAGTTTTTTAGACCTCTTAGAAAGAATGAAAGCTTTAAATTTAGAGATAGAGAAAGAAAGAGATTTTGAACCTCATCATAGATTACCTTTAGCAAAAACCATGATAGATAATTGGCATAATAGAAAAAATAATAACTTAGTAAGTACTGACATATCTATAAACATGATAGATATAAAAAATAGTAAGAAAAATAGCATAATAGAGACAATTGATGAAAGAACTAATGTAAGGGCACTAAAAACAACCCTAATGGATAGTAAAGAAGATAGTCACATAGTGCAAAAGAGGTTAGGAATGATAGAAGTAGAGAAAGAAAGAAGTCCTATAGAAATAATGCAAGAAGAAGATGACGTAGAAAGACAAGAGAATAATAATAAGAAAGATGGCATATAATGGAAAGAACAACACGTATAGAAGCCAAAGGAAAGAATCCTTGTGCTATAGAAATAATACAATAGAAGAACCTAGACATAATTGATAAAGACAAAGAAAAAGGAATGATAAGAAAAGGCATAGTAAAAGAGATGTTAGAAAAAATTGAAAGACAAAGTGATGTAAAGATAGAAGATATAAGTAAGAAGTTAGATATAAAAGAAGAGATAGAAAAAGAAGGACAAATGAGTACTTTAGTAGAACTAGTCAACAAAGGATGGACAAATAATAGTCCTAGGAATAATGACAGTTTAAAAGAAAAAATTGATGAAAGACTAAAATCGATTGAAAGATCCATGATATATACCCAAAGTGATAGTTTAGTAGAATTAACTAAAAAGATAGAAATTTTAAATTCACCTTTAGATATAGACAGAAAAAGAGACATAACAGTTTTAAATACTATTGAGTCATCAGATAATGAGAAAACTGATAAACATATTAGAAATACTATTTGTCATAAATGTGAACAATATGAACATACTAAGAAACAATGTGATAGACATAATAAAATTATTAAAAACAATCAGTAAATTTGAGTTTGAGAAATATGTAATAAATGAATTAATGGAATTGTTGACATTGAACAGAAAGAGATAGACCAAGTAACGAAAAAGGAAGAACTAAAATCAACTAATCCACTTAAAGTTAATAAAAGAAAAAGGAAACAAAAAGACATAATAATGAAATTGATAGATATTCTACCTAATCACCTAAAAGATTAAAAAAAAGCTATTTACTAAAATTGAAAATTTCTATAGATATACCAATTGCTTGTATTAAGTATAGGAAATATGGACATCATGTTACAGAATGTGAAAAAAGAGAAAAAGCTAAGAAAGAAAAGACAAAAATGAAACAAGATGGAACAAACATAAAACCAGTAACTCTACAAGACTTAATGACAGAAGAAAAAAATAATAAAACAAGAGATAATTCCACAAACATAGATGAACAAAAATTGCAGAAATAATAAATTTGAAAGAATTTTCTAAACCAATGATAAACCCCTATCATTAGAAAAAGATGTTTTAGAAAATGATAACAATAGACAGAATTTCTTGATTTAATTGAAAGAGTAATTTTTCAAAAATGGCATACAGAACTCGCTTTAATAATTAATTAAGAGTTTTTTTTAATAGAAATTGCTTTGATAGACTCAAATGATGACATGAATTGTATACAAGAAGGACTAATACCTTTAAAATATTATGAAAAATCATCTATAAGATTAACTCAGGCTAATGGAGAAAAGCTCATAATTAATTACAAAATACCGAATGTTCACATATGTAACGATGGAATATGTTTTGAAACTATTTTTGTTTTAATTAAAGACCTCTCTTCTAAAATTATTTGGGAAATCCCTTTATGGCCTTACTTTTTCCCTTCTTAAAAAGGAATTAAAACTAATGTGTTAGGAAAAGAAATACTTTTTAAATTCATTTTACCACCGATCCCATAAGAAATCTATTCACTAGATAATACTTCCATAATAAAAGAAATTGATAAAGAAAGAATTTACAAGAAAAACAGACATTTCTTATCTTTAAAGTCAGAAATAATATATGAAAATCAATTGACAGATTCCATATTAAATCATAAAATAAAAGTATTCAGACAACAGACTGAGACATAAATTTGTTCTAATCTCCCTACTGCTCTTTGGCATAGGCACTGACATATATTGCAATTACCTTATGAAAAAGACTTGAATGAAATACAAATACCTACCAAAGCTACACCAATACAAATGAACAATGAATTATTAGAACATTGTAAAAAAGAAATTGAAGATCTTTTAATTAAAGGTTTAATAAGAAAAGCAAGTCTCCTTGGAGCTGTGCTGCTTTTTATGTTAAGAAACAGGCAGAATTGGAACAAGGAGTTCCAAGATTAGTTATAAATTATAAACCTTTAAATATTACAATGGATAAGATATCCTATTCCCAATAAGAAAGATTTACTTGACAGACTTCATGAAGTAACCATATTTTCCAAATTTGATATGCAAAGTGGATTTTGGTAGATACAAATAGATGAGAAAGACATATATAAAATTGCCTTTACAGTTCCTTTTGGTCATTATGAGTGGAATGTCATGCCTTTTGGTTTAAAAAATGCACCTAGTGAATTTCAAAACATAATGAATGATATATTTACACCTTTTATAGATTTTTCAATTGTTTATATAGATGATGTCTTAATTTTTTCTAAATCAATCGATGACCATTGGAAACATTTAGATATATTTTTCAAAGTAATTTAACATAATGGATTAGTTTTCTCAGCCACTAAGATAAATTTGTTTCAAGATCAAATTCGATTTTTAGGCCATAATATTTATATGGGAATCTTAAGCCTTATTGACAGAGCCATTCATTCAACTTGCAAATAAATTCCCAGATGAAATAAAAGATAAAAACTAGTTACAGAGATTTCTTAGTAGCCTAAATTATGTTTCGGATTACTTTCAAGGATTAAGAAAGATATGTGAACCCTTGTATAAAAGGCTAGAAAAGAATCCTCCTCCATGGACAGACAGACATAGTATGATAATCAGACTGAAAAAAAATAATATGTTAAGCAACTCCCTTTTATTGTTATTCCTTCCCCTAATACTTTTAAAATTGTTGAGACAGATGCTTCTGACATAGGTTATGGTGGAATTCTAATACAAGTAGCAAAAAATGATGCTAAAAAACAAATTGTTAGATTCTATTTTAGCTCCTGGTCAGCTACCAAGCAGAATTACAGCACTATTAAGAAAGAAATTTTATCTATAATATTATGTGTTTCAAAATTTCAAAATGATATTTGTAATCAAAAGTTTTTAATTCGAGTTGATTGTAAAAGTGCTAAAGAAGTTTTACAGAAAGATGTTCAAAATCTTGTCTTTAAATAGAGTTTTGCTAGATGGCAAGCTATTTTAAGTGTTTTTGACTTTGATATTGAATATATTAAAAGAGAAACTAATTCAATTCCTGATTTTCTAACCCATGAATTCCTACAGGAAAGATGAGTTCCCCTTCAGATAAGAGCAACCCTCCAAAACCCAGAACCAGACAGTCTTATGTTGCTACTCCGATTCCCCCTAGCAGATTCCTCCTTTGCCCTTCTTTCACCTCACCTACTTTCTCTTCGAACAGACCTCAAGAAAGATCCCCATTGACATGTAGTTCAAACCCCTTTGACCCACTCTTCCTAAGCCCCTCTCCAACAACCAAACAGACATATGCTTTGCCCTCAACTCCTCCCTTAAAAAAACCATTTTAATATAGCTGCATCCTCTTTTCCCCCTTTAGCCTCTCCCTCCAACCAACCAAAGTACTAATAACCTCTCAGGAAGCCCAAGCCCCAAAAGAAGACCACAGTAGTGAACTCCCAAAAGATTCTTGGAATTTTATTCTATGGATTGAACCAGAATACTAGCACATAATAGATACCCTCTCCCTAGTCAGACAACTCATACCCCCAGGATGGGAACACCCTAAGACAGAAACTTTAAAGACCCAGAAATTTTATGAGTTTATTTTAGTTGATACAGACTCAATCTTGGTAACACATATGCCTTGCTTCCAAGACCCAAACAGAATTGGCTACTTTAAAGTAGTCATAAAACAGATCCTCACCCCCTCCCAATGGAAGCATAACCTGGATCACTAAGAACTTTTCCCAACTCTTTGATCCACAGTTTTATAATTATTATGATTATATAAAAGCTTGGGATAGGTTCCTTCTACTCCAAAATAATATTTACAGACATACTTCATTTTTCCGTTTCGATATGTATAGAAAGAAAGACATAATGATACCAAGATGGTTCATTGACTGGTGGAATTCTTATGGTCCTGAAGCTGTGATTCTCCCTCCTGATCTCTCAAAAGCTTATGAGACTTTCAAGAAAAAACTGGACATACCGCATCTTAAGAATTTTCCACATCTTTTGCAGTTCTTTTACAGGTTTCCAGATCTCCCATGGATCATTACATGGGAATACAAGATAGAAAGACATCCCTAGTATCCTTTCCCCATGCTTACTAGGAAATTAAAATTAAAATGGTGGAATAAGTTTAATTTTGATCATATTTGCTAAGAATTATAGAAAAAGACATCTTCCTCCCAGATAGAAAGTTCTAATTTCCTTCTAGAGAAAAGTCAAGTCCAGTGCAAGCTTGCCCCCGTCTCAGACAGAAACAACTTAAAAAAAAACTACTTGAAGCTGCATCATAAATTTCGGATGATGAAAATGACAGAATAATGGAATCCTCATCTCCAAATTACAAGACTCACCCAGAAGCATTCCAAGACTTTCAAGATCACTATGACATATGACAGACAAAACAGAACGACAGATTAATAGCTTGCTTAAGCAGACTTTTCAAAGATAATTATGATAGATAACTATTCACCAGCATGCGTGAATAACTTTCAAATAGACCACTAAGACAGATTCAAAAAAATCAGAAATATATTTTTTACAGATCACTATTCATCTACACACGTGAATAGTATTCTGACAGATTCCCAAACAAATTCATCAGAAGTCACTTTATGAAAAGACTACTGTTCATCAATAGTATTCTACAAGTTTCCACCGACAAATTAACTTGAGTTAACTTTACTAACTCAGGTTACTTTTGAAGACTTACAATGGTTCATTTCATCTGTAAAAGGACAAACTCCGAAGACAGAAGATAGGTCCAAATTCCAAGTTCAAAAATTATGGTTTAATTTTCAAGTTCAAAATAGAGGTTCAAGTTCTAGGTCCAATTCCCAGAAAGAAGATAGCCCTCTCTCCTTAGAAAGACTCTTGTAATCCTTCCTCTCTTGCAAGAATAAGATGACATAGAAAGACAAGAGAATAATAATATGAAAGATGATATAGTAATGGAAAAACAACACGTATAGAAGCTAAAGGAAAGAATCCTAGTGCTATAGAAATGATAGAAAAGAAGAAACTAGACATAATTGATAAAGACAAAGAAAAAGGAATGATAAGAAAAGGCATAGTAAAAGAGATGTTAGAAAAAATTGAAAGACAAAATGATGTAAAGATAGAAGCCATACCTAAGAAGTTAGATATAAAAGAAGAGATAGAAAAAGAAAGACAAAGAAGTACTATAGCTATTCTGTCATATGTCTGTTAGTCAGGTCTTTCTGATAATCACCACTTGAATACATTGTCATTGTTGACCTTGTATTCTGAAGGGATGTAGCTTCTATTGAGATGCCTTTATGCTTTTTCTGAAATCTTCATTGAAGATTTTTGTTCTGGCAAAATTAGGTCTGAGATTTTAGCCTTAGGATGGCTATCTTGCTTGTCGGGCAATTGACCGTTAATTTTAAAATTAACAAATTATTATAGTGCAAGTACGCCTTAGCTGAAGGCTTTCATGCAACTGACGATCAAATTTGGGCAGTGTAGCTTCAAATGCTACTGAGGGAGTTTATTCAAAGGGTTCTTTTAGAGGGTGTCTATTTCTGAGAGGGACTCAAATATTTTAGAGAAGATCTGAGAAGGACTTTGTTAAATTGAGTAAAATCTTAACATAAAATCTTTTTGACAACAAACTTTAAATAAACTTTTTGAAAAGAGATATATAATTCTTTTTGAAAATAATATGTATATACTTAAGTGCTACTAGGTAGAGTTTATAGTATCATCTACCTTTGGATTTGTAGTAATCTCATCATTGTCTGTTATTGGCTCATCAGTACTTATGTCCTTAAATATGGAGATTTCTTTCAACAAATGTATATCCTTGGGGATTAGAGGTAGGATGAACTTAAAGAATACTTGTGTTTCCAAAATATTAGTACATATTCCATTGTCTA
Source organism: Lithocarpus polystachyus (assembly GCA_033629205.1). NCBI lineage: Eukaryota > Viridiplantae > Streptophyta > Magnoliopsida > Fagales > Fagaceae > Lithocarpus > Lithocarpus polystachyus. The sequence goes on along the minus strand of CM066170.1, from coordinate 43,686,508 downwards.
TAGTGGAGAAAGGATAAAGTAAAGCCAAAAAAGGATTCCCTAAAATAACTTTAGAGGACAACTTGTTTGCTAAAAAGGAAGGTGTTCTAAAATTGATTCCATTATTATATATGTATGTCTTTGTCAATTTATTGCTTACTTTATTTCTATCACCATTAGCATGAGTTAATCTGTTTGTTGTTGAATCATAATATTTGGAAGATATTCATCCTTCCTGTATACAATTCATGTCTGCACCTGAATCAACAAGTGCAACAACTATTAACGAAAATTCTTTATGAATAACCAGAGTTATTTCAGTATACAGTTTCTGGAATATCATTCTATCAATTATATTTAAAGATTCATCTTTATAAGAACTTTTATCAGTATAACCATGTCTGTCGAGGAGAGAGGAGTATGTCAAAGGTTCATTACAATATTTAAGTATATCCTTTATACTAATTACTTGTGTGGCTATCTGCTCAACCATGTCTTTTAAAATGAAATTTTCTTATTTTAATTCTTTCAGTTCTTTTCTTAGATTATTAATATCTGTCTATAAATCTATCACTGTTACAGGTTTACTGGGTTTAAATCTGTCAGTAATTTCTGCAAAATTGTAGGTTGACGTATAATCTTTCAAGTCTATTTCAAATCTATCAATTTGAGTTAAAGATTCTTTTAGTTTAGATAAATAATCTTTCTTGGACAGTAAATTCGGGAGTCTGTCTATTAAATCCGTTATTATATCTTCTTGTTTTGTTAAAACACTTACTTTTAGTTTTCTTTTACAATAACAATTATCAAGATTATTACAGTTACATAATTTAACCTTTTCACTATTTGAAGACATTTCTGTCGATGATGATGAAGCAATACCACAATTATTTATCTGGTGAATTTCATTATCTGATTCATTACTATCTGTCAGTATATTCATCAATTTATCCTTTAACTTTCTTGATATGTCAAGTTTATTTATCTTTATTTTAAAGTTACAGTATTTACTAGTGTGTCCCTTTTTACCACATTTGAAGCAAATAATGTCATTTTCTCTATGTCTATCATATTTCTTTTTTTTTTTCTTTTTTTTTTTTTTGGACTCTTCTTTCTTTTCTTTAGACCTACTTTTATGATATTTCCTATCATTGTTTTTGTATCTATCATCATCTTTCTTTTCTTTCATTCTTTCCCTAGAGGGAGAAATTAATGAATCAAAACCATATTGTTCACAAAAAATTCTTAGCTCCTTTTTAGCATATTTTTTTCTTTCTCTATTTGATTTTTTAGTCTTAGATCATTACACAGCCACAGACCTGTTTTATTGATTGAGGATATTATGTCACGATAAGTTAAGCTAGGATAGTCTATAGTTCCATCATTATTAGCTATATCAAGCCTAACTTTTTGAGCAAAGAAATAAGGTAAACAAGCAATAAATTTTTCTTTCCAGTAGGATTGTTGACAGTCATTTCTACTTAAAACTTTTGAAATAAAAACATCTTTATACCATTTAAAGTCCGAAAGTGTTAGGATTAGTGCCCTTAAATCCTATCGTATGATGCTATGTATGATATTAAGTATGACATTATGTATGACTTAATATTGTGATTAATAAAGTTGTTTTATTATTATCTAAAATAATGGTAACATGAATATTCAGACATTATCATATAGTCCATGAGATGCATAATATGTAATTTATGTGAAAAGTCACAGAAGATATAAATCACAAGTTCTTTGTAAACTCAGAATTTTAGTTCATAGTCGGTGATGAATTGGGCATTTCATCTGCAAAGACTATAACATATCAACTAAGATGATTTGTCTTGATCATGGAAGTTGAGACTTCTAATTGATGTGTTGATATGTCTTAAGAGTTAAGACATATTGAACTGGACCGCTGTGAGATTTATTATTCTCCTAATGACTGTCAAATGAATAATAAATCTCACGACTTCTATTTACATGAACTTTTAATCCTGAGAGAATGATGGACCTGATCATGAAGTGTAGGTTGCTTTAATATATCAAGAGTGAGATCTAAAGTAACGGTCAAAACCTCAGTATGTTGGGCAACCACATTTAGTGTTGATGAAACATATATTCTCAAGATGGAATTCATAGTCTTTTAACGGAGATACAAAATATTCCCTTGAGCTAAGTTTAATGGGTTTGTTATTCAGAACGTTAGGTCTAACTACTTTAGTAAATAGTTACTGAATTATATATTTATGAAATTGGATTTCATAAATATATGATGAATAACTTTAAGGATTAAACCGGATACTCAAGGATTAAGATGTAGTAAACTACAAAGTGGTAGTCTACTTTAATGACTTTGTATTACTACGAATATTTTATGAAGGAGTTGCATGTACAATAAAGTCTTGGGATATAATTTATTAATAAGGCCTAGAGTGCAATTATATTTATATAGTGGTATTAAATATAATTAATGGTAACTTTGGACTTGTCAAGAGTTGACAGAAAAGCCGAAGGCCCATTGGAGTTAGTGTCTTATTTGTTCTCTTTTGGTTCTACTCCAAGCCACATACTAAAGCCCAATTGGAAAAGTCCAAAAGGCTAGCCCAATTAGATAATCAATTATTAAGGGAGAAACATACAGAATTTTAAGAGAGACATCTTCATGAAATAGTATGTATGTGAGTGTTGGACACTCTCTCATTCTCTCTAGAACATATACACATAACTGATTGAGAGACCACACATCTTGGGCGTTAGTGGAATTGGAGTGAAAATTGAAAGTGTTCCCGAGTACTTATCATCTTTAGTTTTGAAATTCACTGCACCAAAGTACACTCTCTTGATTCTATATTCTAAAATTTACATAGTGCATGTTATTGATTGCAAATAAAGTAGATCCATTAATTTTTCGCTGCGTAAGTTTTGTATGCGATACAAACATGTTTTTCCATTAACATGGTGTCGAAGCGGTCTTCAATTTGAATTTGTATAACATGTTTTGTGAGTTTTGGAATTAGAGATAATAGTTTCATAATGTTAGAAGATTATATTTGCATTTAATTTTCTGCATGGTTGTTGAAACTGATTTGATAAAAGCTGATATTGATGTTATGATGTTGTTTAAATTCGAATTTAAGTATGTTAAATTGAACTTTAAGGTTATAACATCAATGGAATTTAGTTTTGATATCAATTTCTGTCTATCATGTTCATAAGATGGTTGTTAGTTCATGAAAAGTCGTTAAAAACTGCCTTAGAAAAATTCTGGAAATTCAAAATTCGCGAAGCTCAATCGATCAAGAAGCTATCGAGCATCTATCGAGCTTACAAAAGTTTTCTCAATCGATCGACCAACTATCGGGAAGCTGTCAAGAAAGCAAGATTGTATCTTGATCGATCGAACAGCTATCGAGAATCAATCGAGCCTAAGTATTCAGAATTTTCAAAGTGTTTTTCACATGTATAAAGTGCAAGGCTGTGTGTGATTAGTTTACACATGATTTCTAATTAAAAACCTTTAATTTAAAACATCCAGTGAGAGAGAGATACAAGGGTTGGATCTCACAGCCTCCATTGTTGGTTTATAGTAGTATGAAATATATACTTTGTCTTAGTTTCGAGCTTTGCATTCCATGTGGAGAGTATTTATTTCATGGTCCTACAAGATTAAATTTCTTGGTTTATAGTGGTTTGATCAAACACCTTGTCTTAGCCTCGAGCTTTGCATTCCATGCGGAGGGTGTTTTGTATAATGGTACTACAAAATAAGCCTGATAAGGGGATGAAATGTGGCTACACACGATTCTAGACAATGGTATATACTAGACTAAATATTATAGTATCCTCTATGTTGAGTTCTTACTATAATTATTTAGAGGCCAAATGTATAATGGCATATTATTGGTGTTTGATAAGAGTTATCATGATAGCACTAATAATGAGAATAGTTCTCAATCAATCATAGTATTTTATATTCACTCTATGCTGAGGAATATTAATTGCGGGATTGGATTGTCGTTGCATATATTATATTATGGTTTTATTAAGGTTCCATACTATATGTTTATATGCTAAATTGATAATGTCCACTTTACTTATAATATTCATGTTTATTATTTTCAGATTTGAACATGGCATCATTTAGCCCACTTGTTACTATTCTTAATCAAAACAAACTGACCAGATCCAACTATGTTGACTGGAAAAGAAATTTGGACATAGTTCTTACAGAAGAAGAGCACAAGTCTATGCTTACTCAACCATATCCTAGCTTTCCTTCATTTGATGCTCCTCTTGAGGAAAAACAGCGATATGATCGTTGGCAGAAATCTAATGAAATGGCCAAGTGCTACATTCTAGTGTCCATCTCAAATGTTCTACAGCATCAAATGTAGGATGTAAAACTAGCTTCGGACATTATGCTAAGTCTGAAGGAGATGTTTGGTGAGCAAAGCCGTTCTGCAAGGCAAGAAACCATGAGGCAAATTTATAATACCAAAATGGCTAAAGGTAGTTCAGTGAGGGAACATTGTCTTAAAATGATCTCTAATTTGAATACATTGGAGGTTTTAGGTGCCGATATTGATGGAGAATCCCAAGTGGATATGATACTCCAGTCACTACCGGAATCATTCAAGGAATTCAAAATCAATTATAATATGAACAAAATGATTTATTCATTGTTCACATTAAATGATTGAGTTGGTAGCGGCGGAAGGTATCCTTGGTACTTCTAGTGTTAGTCTTGAAGTCAATGTGGGTGAAGTTTCTATTTCTCAACTTAAGTCGAAAGGCAAGGGTAAGAAGAAGAATAAGAAGGAGAAGAAGAAGAAGAAGAAGAAGGACTTCACTAAGTAAGAGGGTAAGCAAATTGCCTTAGGAGTTGCCGACAAGAGAAAGAAAATCAAAGGAAAATGTTTCCATTCTGGTGAGAAAGGGCATTGGAAGAGGAATTTCCAAAGTTCAAGGCTGCCAATAAGGGTTGGAAAAGTTCATTCCTCCTTGAAATATGTTTAGTACAAAATCGCACGGATTTCTGGTGTGTGGATTTAGGTTGTACTAATCATATCTGCAATTCTTTGCAGGGGTTCCAGGAGACCAGAAGGCTTAATGAAGAGGAATTGTTTCTTACTTTGGCTAATGGAAGAAAAATTTCGGTTGTAGCTGTTGGTGTTTATAATTTATATTTTGAATTAAGGATTTTAATATTAGATGACTGTCTCTATGTACCTAATATTCGTAGGAATTTAATTTCTGCAACTTATTTGGGTAAACATGGATATTGTGTTATCCTTAAAGACAATGTTGTAATAAAAAAGGGTAAATTGTTTATCTGTTCTGGCAATATTGTGGATGGTCTTTATATTTTAACCCTTGATAAGCGTGAATTATACAATTCTGAATTAGATAATGACTCACATGTAAAATTATTAAAAAGAAAGTTTCCTTCTACTAGTGATGCATATCTTTTGCACTTGCGTTTGGGTCATATTAATTCAAATAGGATTCAAAGACTGATCAAAGATGAACTCTTAGAGCTATTGGATTTTGATGAATTTCTAGTTTGTGAATTTTGTGTGGAAGGTAAAATGACAAAACGACCTTTAATGCAAAAGGTAGAAGAGCCCAAGAGTTGTTAGAACTAATATATTTAGATGTATGTAGTCCTATGTCAATCCAAGTAAGAGGTGGCTATGAGTATTTCATTATTTTCACTGACGATTACTCTAGATTTGGTTATGTGTACCAAATGAAACGGAAGTCCGAAGCCTTTGAAAAGTTCAAAGAGTTTAGGGCTAAAGTTGAGAATTAATTAGGTAAACGCATAAAGGCCATTCGATCTGATCGTGGTGGCGAATACCTTCTTGGCGATTTTAAGGATTACTTAACTGAAAATGAGATTATATCTCAATTGACTGCACCTAGAACTCCTTAACAAAATGGTGTAGCAGAAAGACGGAATAGGACTCTTTTAGATATGGTTAGGTCCATGATGAGTTATTCGACTCTTCCAATTTCGTTTTAAGGATATGCCTTAAATACTGCAATGTATCTTCTGAATTTAGTACCTTTGAAGTCTGTTCTTAAAACACCTGTAGAGTTGTGGAATAGGCGTAAGCCTAGTATGAGACATCTCCATATTTGGGGTTATCTTGCATATGTGTTGAAAGGAAAGTCTGAAAAGTTACAGTCTAAAACAGAATTGGTTTTCTTTGTAGGGTATCCAAAAGGGATTGTTAGAGGTTTATTTTATAGTCATAAAGATAATAAAGTGTTTGTTAGTACGAGTGCCAAATTCTTGGAAAATGACCATATGAATGATTATACTCCTAGAAGTAGAGTTGTTTTGTCTGAAATGAGTGGACCTGTAAATGAATAACCAATGAATGAAATTAGGGATGATGTGGCTGTATTAGATACACCACAAAATACTACTCATGAGATGTCTAGTACACAGGTGCCTTGTCGTAGTGGGAGAAATGTTAGGCCACCTATAAGATTCATATGTCTCAGAAAGACTTATAAAGCTATCTTAGAGGAGGCCGAAACTGATCTTTACACTTATGAAGAGGCAATAAATGATATAGATGCACATCATTGGGTCAAGGCTATGAAATATGAATTAGATTCCATGTAATCCAATCAAGTTTGGGATCTTGTAAACGGGCCTAACGGCATTAAATTTGTTGGTTGCAAATGGGTTTACAAGAGGAAGAAAGGGATAGATGGAAAGGTTGAAACCTTTAAAGCAAGGCTAGTGGCAAAAGGGTATACTTAAAAAGAAGGTACTGATTATAAAGAAACTTTTTCACTAGTAGCAATGTTAAAATCTATCAGAATTCTCCTATCCATTGCTGCTCATTATGACTATGAGATTTGGCAAATGGATGTCAAGACTGCATTTCTAAATGGAAATCTTGAAGAGGAAATTTATATGATGCAACTGGAAGGTTTTATAGCAAAGAACTAAAAGCATATGGTATGCAAGTTGAAAAGGTCCATTTATGGACTTAAGCAAGCATCTAGATCATGGAACATTAGATTTGATCAAGCAATCAAGTCATTTGGTTTTGAACAAAATCTTAATGAACCATGTGTGTACAAAAGACATCAAGATAAAGTAGTAATGTTCCTAGTGCATTATGTTGATGATATTCTACTCATTGAAATGATGTAGGGGTCATGTCATCAGTAAAGGTTTGGTTGTCAAGCTAATTTGATATGAAGGACTTGGGTGAGGCTAACTTTATTCTAGGGATCAAGCTTTGGCGAGATCGCAAGAATAAGATGTTAGGCTTATCACAGGTTGGGTATATAGATGAGATTCTAGAATGGTTTAGCATGCAAAACTTCAAGAAAAGATTACTTCCTTTCAGACATGGAGTTTCTCTGTCTGATAACCAAAGGCATAAGACTCAAGAGGAAAAAAAAAATATGATGAGATAACTTCCTTATGCTTCTGCAGTAGGAAGTCTTATGTATACCATGCTTTGTATTAGACTAGATATCTGTTATTCAATTGGCATGGTCAACCGATATCAATCAAATCCAGGACCAAAACATTGGCAAGCAGTAAAGCATATTCTCAAGTATCTATGGAGAACGAGAGATTATATGCTTGTTTACCGTTGTGAGGATTTGATTCCTATTCGCTATACAGATTCAGATTTTCAATCAGATCTAGATTTCAGAAAGTTCACTTTAGGATGTGTATTCACCTTGGGAGGTGGAGCCATAAGTTGGAGGAGTGTTAAGCAATCTTGTATTGCGGACTCCACCATGGAAGCTGAGTATGTTGCTGCTTGTGAAGCGGCAAAAGAAGCTGTTTGGCTCAAGAAATTCCTTTCTGATCTTGGTGTAGTAAGAATGGAGTAAATTCCAATCACATTGTTTTGTGACAATAGTGGAGCAGTTGCACAATTCAAAGATTCAAAGAATCACAAGAAAGGAAAGCACCTAGAGAGAAAGTACCACGTCATTCGAGACATTGCTGCTTGTGGAGTTGTGGTGGTAGCAAAGATTGAAAGTGCAAATAATCTAGCAGATCCCTTTACCAAAGCCTTGCCTCAAAGGACTTTCGAGTCACATTTGGAGGAAATGGGAGTTAGATTGGTATACAATAGTTTTTACGGCAAGTGAGAGATTGTTGGGATTAGTACTCTTAAATCTTATTGTATGATGCTATATATGATATTAAGTATGACATTATGTATGACTTAATATTATGATTAATAAAGTTATTTTATTATTATCTAAAATAATGGTAACATAAATATTCGAACATTATCATATAGAAGATATAAATCACAAGTTTTTTGTAAACTCAGGATTTTAGTTCGTAGTCAGTGGTGAAATTGGGCATTTCATCTATGAAGACTATAATATATCAACTAAGATAATTTGTCTTGATCATAAAAGTAGAGACTTCTAGTTGATGTGTTGATATGTCTTAAGAGTTAAGACATATTGAACTGGATCGCTGTGAGATTTATTATTCTCTTAACGACTGTCAAATGAATAATAAATCTCACGACTTCTATTTACATGAACTCTTAATCTTGAGAGAATAATGGACCTGATCATGAAGTGTATGTTGCTTTGATATATCAAGAGTGAGATCTAAAGTAACAATCAAAACCTCGGTATGTTGGGCAACCACATTTAGCATTGATGGAGCATATATTCTCAAGATGGAATTCATAGTCTCTTAACGAAGATACAAAATATTCCCTTCAGATAAGTTTAATGGGTTTGTTATTTAGAACGTTAGGCCTAACTACTTTAGTAAATAGTTACTAAAGTATATATTTATAAAATTGGATTTCATAAATATATGATGAATAACTTTAAGGATTAAACCGGGTACTCAAGGATTAAGATGTAGTAAACTACAAAGTGGCAGCCTACTTTAATGACTTTGTATTAGTACGAATATTTTATGAAGGGGTTGTATGTACAATAAAGTCTCGGAATATAATTTATTAATAAGACCTAAAGTGCAATTATATTTATATAGTAGTATTATATATAATTAATGATAACTTTGTTTAAGGATTAAACTGGGTACTCAAGGATTAAGATGTAGTAAACTACAAAGTGACAGCTTACTTTAATGACTTTGTATTACTACGAATATTTTATGAAGGGGTTGTATGTACAATAAAGTCTTGGAATATAATTTATTAATAAGACCTAAAGTGCAATTATATTTATATAGTAGTATTAAATATAATTAATGATAACTTTGAACTTGTCAACAGTTGACAGAAAAGCCCAAGGCCCATTAGAGCTAGTGTCTTATTTGTTCTCTTTTGGTTCTACTCCAAACCACATACTAAAGCCCAATTGGAAAAGCCTAAAAGGTTAGCCCAGTTATATAATCAGTTATTAAGGGAGAAACATACAGAATTTTAAGAGAGACATCTTCATGAAATAGTATGTATGTGAGTGTTGGACACTCTCTCATCTCTCTAGAACATATACACATAACTGATTGAAAGACCACACATCTTGGGCGTTAGTGGAATTGGAGTGAAGATTAAAAGTATTCCCGAGTACTTATCATCTTCAGTTTTGAAATTCACTGCACCAAGGTACACTCTCTTGATTCTATATTCTGAAATTTACATAGTGCATGTTATCGATTGCGAATGAAGTAGATCCGTTAATTTTCAGCTGCGTATGTTTTATATATGATACAAACATGTTTTTCCAGCAGAAAGTTGTGGAAATTTTAAATTAATTAAAACTTCTAAAGCTCTTTCTTTATATTGATTAGAGTCTCCAACAAAATGTTTATTTATGTAAAGATTAAAGTATTAATTGCATCTTGTGAAGGCTGTCTATTTGTCATTATAACACTTTCATCCATCTCTTTTTTAACACATGTCAATATTTTAAGTCTATCATCATTAGTTTAATAGTGATCCCACCAGCCTTTCAATTGGCTAGTAAAACCGGGGACAATTAAATGGGCTATTTGGTGGTCTAATTTTCCATGATTCTTATAAACATTAGTGAGCAAGGTCATTTCAAGTAAAAGGTTTATTATCTCATATTCTGACATTCCACCAATATTCCATTCATATATCAAATCTGGGGAATAAGACGAATTAACAAAAGTATGTCTTTCTTCAAATTGTAAATCGTGGGGAGTAGGTTTAGGATACCAATTCTTTTTGGGGTATATTTAATTATATCTTCCTTTTTTGTGATCTTGCGATGAAGATCCTAAAGTTAATTTATTAATTTGTAACTTATCTGTAAATTATGATTCCAATTTATCTATGTCTGATGAGTCTGTCAATTGATTGTCTTTTGATTCTTTATCCTGTTAGGACATATGTGGAACATGTTATGAACATATGTCATATAGAATTGGCTAATCCTTTGATAAAACGCATTTTACTTGTAATTGGGTAGATCTAGGATGTGTTTAATACTTCAAGGAACAATAGTTCAAGTCCAAGTATTGAAACCATGCAAATTTGTCCAAGAATCAAGTGAAGAAATGCTATTCCTTAAAGCTCGATAGAAAACTCGACAGATGTATCTATTAAGGTTTAATTATTTGAAACTTGACAGATAGCTCGACAACTGTATCTATCGAGAATTACAAAATTCAGATTTTCAGATTTTTTTTTCATGCATATCCAAGCTATGTGTTTAATTTTTCTTTTCTCACAACCCTAGACATATATAAGGATTATTTTAAGGGCCATTATAAGGTTGTTGCACTTGTTGTTACGTGCATATTGTAACCAAAGACAATCTGCCCTAGTTCATCTTTCTCTTGAAAAAGCTGCTACGCTTGTACATCGTAGGGTTTTGTGACTATTGAACTTCTTGATTTTCATCGTATGGATGAACTGAAGAACTTTGCAACCAACATCTTTCTTAAGTTGGTGTGTTAGTCACGTATTGGGATTCGTGCATCGATTAGTTACTCACGTACTTGAAGCCGTGCATCGAAAAGAGAGATTGTCATTACATTACAAGTCTATTTGGGTATTAGGGTAAGGGTTCAACTGTAGGTTAGTATAAGGTACTAGGATTCCTTTACTTGTAACCACTTGTTTTGATAATAGTGGATTCTCAGGAGTGGTGACCTTAAATTCACCCGGTGGGGTTTTGCCCGGTGGTTTTCCCCATTCGTAAACAAATCACCCGTGTAAAATTTAATTTCCGCTACATTTAGTTATTTGGTGATTTGTTTATACTACCACGCTTATTGCATGTTAAATTGACTTAATTAATTCACTTGGCTAATTAATTGGTTAATTTACCCAAAGGGTCAATACATTCTTGGCCTATCAAAATACATTCTTAGCCTATCAAGTGGTATCAAAGTAGGCAAACTCTGATTATGGTTAATCTTTGCTGTGTGATACATTGACCCCCTGTTTGTCATTGATAGAGGACAATATTTAATTATACTTTCTTTATTTGATGGCTAACTATGCATACTCGAAAGTACGCATGAGAGCTTTCTTGCAGTCTTTGGACGAGAAGGTGTGACAAGTTGTGGAAATAGGCTAGACCAAGCCAAAGGAAGCGTCGGCTGATTGGGATGATGCAAAGATCAAAGCAGCTAACTTCAACAGCAGAGCATTGAATGCTTTATTCAGTGCGATCACGAATGAGGAGTTCAAGAAGATATCCTCCGCCGAAACTGTGAAGGAAGCATGGACTATTCTTCAAACAACCTATGAAAGGACTAAGGTTGTTAAGGATTCAAAGCTTCAAATGCTTACTATGAGCTTTGAAGAGATTAAGATGGAGGAGGATGAGTCATTTGATTATTTCCTATGCTAAGCTCAAGGACATAGTGAACTCTACATTTAATCTTGGAGAAATCATTCCCAAACCCAAGATTGTGAGAAAGGTGCTTAGATCTCTTCCGGAGAGATTCCATGTCAAGATCACAACTATTGAGAAATCAAAGGACATTGATCAAATTCCTTTGATAGAGCTTGTTGGCAACCTACAAGCCTATGAATTGGGTTTATCTAGGATCGGGAAATCAAGCAAAGCAAGAGCATGGCACTGAAGGCCAAAAGCAGTGACACCGATGAGCCTTCAGATGATGAAGATTTTAAGATGAAATCCTATATCACAAGACAATTCAAAAAGTTCATGAAGAATGCCAATGCGAAAGGATTCGACAAAGACAGTAAGCAATCTAGTTCTTCACAGTTAAGAGCCAAGTTAAATGGAAGAAGGGTGCTAGGGATGGCGGTCTATACACTGTTCCCTCCGGACCAAAATGCTTCAGATGTTAAGGCTCTGGACATATGAAACAAGAATGTCCAATTTATCTCAAGACCATTGGGAGAAGCAAAGCCCTTGCTGCTACCTTGAGCGACACCGAGCTTGAGGATGATTCAGATGATGATGACGAGGGAATCTTGAATGCCTTCACTGCCACAGTAAATCCTACTGAGGGGATTGTTGAAGAGGTAGATGAAGAAAAGGACTTAGTGAAGTCTAAGTTTGAGAAAATGGATGAACAGGATGACATCCATACTACCTATGCAAAATTATACAAGGTCTTTGAAAAGCATGAGAAATTATATAGGCTTGCCACTAAGAAGTTGAGTGATATGGAACTTGACCGAGAATAGCTCTCCACAAAGGTTGATGAAGCTAATCAAATCATTGGAGCTTTACGTCTTGAAAAAAATTTCTTGGCTAAGAAAACCAAGAAGCTTGAAGGGGAGCTGTTCCAAGTCAGAGCTCAATTGGAAAGGACTTCAAGTGCAAAACTTGATGAGATGCTTAGCTTTTAGAAATCTGCTTCTGATCAAACCAGTTTAAAGTATGATTTCTCTTCTCCTAATATTGCTTCTTCTAGTACTACTGTGTTCGTTTCACCTGCTAATAATGTTGAATATGAGAATAATGATGTGAAAACCATTTTAGCTAGTGAGAACATAGACAAGGGTAAATCTGTCTTAGGAGCACCCCTTAAGCTTGAAAAGGTAGTGACTAAAAACCCTAGGGTTAAGAAGAGTAACAATAAAAAATCTAAACAAAAGAAGTAGCATCTCTGTCATCACTATGGAGCTACCGGACATACTCAACCTAATTGCTACAAGTGGTTAGCCACTCCACAAAGCAACGTTATGATCTCATCTGGAAACCATAATCAATTTCCATCCTCTTTTGCTCCTTTTGGAGATATTATTAAACCCTCATGTTCTTTTTGAACTTGAACGGTTTCAATTCTTCCCCCTTATCGTGGATCAAGGGTTTGCTAAACAGAAAGGTTCTTCCAAGGTGTGGAAGGAAAAAGGCTCAAAATGATTTAGTCACTCTCTCTCTCTCTCTGTGCATTACTTGTGTGTTTTGCTTTCTTGTTTTGAGTTAGTCTAGTTTTATGCTATGCTTTGTTTAACATGTTTTTGTTTGTTTGTTTTCAATTTTACTTTATTTTGTTTTTCATAAAAAAAAAAAATTGAAATATCAGGAAAAATACAAAAACAGTGTGTGTTTTGTGTACATTGGTACTTCTGTACATTTGATGGCCATTAAAACAAAGTTTTCTAAGTTTTGTATCTTTTGTAGCTTAAATAAGTATCTCTATGCACAACTAAGCAAGTGAGTTTTGTGGCTCGTGTTTGTGATAAGTAAGATTAAGTAATCTCTTGTACTTAACATTCATATCACTCTTTTTGACAAGAAGGACTAGAAATTCCTAAAAGAAAGACGTAAATAAACATCTCACCACTGTTGCCCGTCAATCATGATATGACATCTGTATGCTCTAGCATAGAAAATTGCAATGTCAAAGTTTAACATAATTTGGTATTCCTTCTCTCTCTTATATGTCCATGCATGATATGCTCAAAAGAAAAAATATGCAAAGAAAATCAAAAGTAAAAAGAATCAAAATGCTTTTAAATATGGTTGCAAGCGTGTTTCTAGGAGATGTGGGGGTTATAGGATGTATCTCGAAGGTGATAGTCCCTATCAAGCAGTTATAATTGTGTGTGAGTTATATTGATTTCCTCATATATCAAATCGTCATAACATGGAGAAACTTATGTACTCTTGCAATGTTTTTCACACACAACACCTAAAATTCTTCGCTACTTTTGATACATGTGCAGGTACAATGTGATTTAGCCATCACATGGAATACATGTGTTAATGTATGCTCACTAAATTGTCTTGACTTGTTTTTGAAATATAAAATTGGTTAGACTTGTTTCGTGTGTGTGTGTATGTGTTTTGGATCTAAATGCTTTACATTTTTCTTGTTGAGAGATTTTTTAAGAGCTTAAAACGTTGTTTGGATCTTTGATTGAGTAGTTTTCTTGATTGCATTCATTTTTGTGTTTTTCTCTTTTTTGAAAAACTATTTTTATCAAGCTCAACAGCTTCTCGATAAACCTTGACAAATAGCCATCTATCGAGACCCTTGGACTGCTTTTCTTGACAGATCTTATCGCATCTTCAATCCATTGAAACTTTCTGGAATTTTTCTCAATAGCCTCTTGATAGCTTCTCGATCCATCGAGGTATTTTGTCGTTGACAGATTCTTGACAACACCTTGACAGATTCATCTGTCGAGAACTAGTGTTCGACAGATTCTCGATAGCTCTCAATCCATCAAGACGCGTTTTCTATAAATAGATCCAACACAATGATTTTCTCTCTCTCTAAACCTCAAACCCATTTGATTTTCGTCCTAGAGTGATCCTTCCTTCATTGGTATGATCTTGTTTTCTCTCTTTCTTCATGCATTTAGACCTAGTTTTTGGGTTTTTGAAATTTTTTTGGGGTTTTTATAAATTGATGAGTATTTTGTGAAATTTTTTGATTGGATTTTGCTTATATGATCCTATATGCTCATGCATTGCATTTCATTTGCATTTTTTACAGTGTTTCATGCATTATAGATGTAAGTTTTCAATGTTGGAAGCTTGTGTGCTGGTAGGTTTGGATTGGGCTGAGCCCATGATGATATTCTTGTTGCACATCACATGATCATGCATTATCCATGCATACTTACCATTCTTTTCTCTCTTTTTGGTGTATCTGTTAATTGGTGCTTTTCTGCTTCTCTCTCTCTCTCTCTCTCTCTCTCTCTCTCTCTCTCTCACTCTCTCTCATAGTTTGCACATGGCACCTAAGCGAGAATCCACTTTGTCCAAGAACCCTCTTCATTCCAAGGCATCATCTTCTTCTGACTCTACTCCACTTCATGTCAGGTTTCGTGACGAGAAGGCCCGTCAAGACTTCTCGAAAAACTTCTCCAAACGTGGCATTCATTTGGAACACCACGTTATCTTATCGGACTTCTCCGATAATGATTTACTGACTGTCATTCACTGGCAGGGATGGGAATCTTTATGCAAGATACTCGTGAGTTGTCCCACCGTGATTATACAGGAGTTCTACTCCAATATGCATGGTTTCAATTTATCTGTACCTCGTTTTATTACTTCTGTTCAAGGTACTCGTATCGTAGTCACACTAGAGCTTATCTCCGATATACTACACGTTTCTAGGGTGGAGTTTCATGACTACCCCAAATGTCCTCATCTACAGACTATGTCCAAAGGCGAACTCTTCTCTCTCTTTTATGAGACACTTTCATCATGGGGTGACCGTCAAAACACCTCATGCTCGGGCTTTGCAAAAGGTCCGAGGTTCCTGAATATGGTGATGACATTTGTTCTACATCCCTTGTCTTATTATAATTCTATTATTGAGCCTCGTGCTTGCCTTTTTTTGTCCCTCTTCGAGGACCTCACTATTGACTTCCCTTTTCACTTCATTCTCTTTCTCATTGATGTCTATAGAGACACGGTGACCCGTGATAAGCTTACTTTTCCTTCTACTATCACGAGGATCATTCGCCACTCCTCTGTTTCTTATCTCGAGTCTCCTCATTTCCCCATCATAGGTGCCATTAGTGCGGTGCTCGTTAGACGGAGCGAGGCCCAGCTTTGACCGAAGTAGCCACGAACCGAGATGGTGACTCCTCCAGCCCGTTCTACTCCATCCACCTCCGCACCTTCTTCTTCTGTGGGTGGTGAGACTCTCAGGCCATCATGGCATAGCTTGGGTGCATGGATGCTCGCCTTGACACTCTTAGTGATGAGTTGTGTTAGGTGAACACTTGTGTTGGTTGTATCACACGACGACAAGCTATCATGGGTGGTTTCACCACATCTCCATCTCCACGGGCTTCAGAGGACGAGGGCAATGATGTTGGCTCCGGTGATGATGGTGAGGATGAGGATGAGGATTCTAGCTCTTCCAGTGATAATGAGATGATTGCTTCTCAGTGACTTTCCCTTTGTCATTCCTGACAAAAATGGGGAGTAGTTTTAGGTATGAGAGTAGTCACATACTTAGGGGAAGAGTTATCATAGGATATTTTGTTAGGGGGAGAGTGATTATTTTTTAGGGATGTAGTGAGGACTTTTGTTTCTTTTCTTTTCTTTCTCTTTTAGATACATTGTCTTTTGTGCATCGGTCTTGTGACCACTTAGTGATAACAAACATTGTATTTATCTTTGATATATATATATATATATATATATAATGATGTTGTCTATCACATTTTTACCTCTCTCTCCATGTTTTGTTTCTTTTCTATCTTTTTACACTTGTTTCTTATTTATGTGTGCAATCTTTTATTTCTGCTTCACACTAAGATGCCTTGATAAGTTTTGTTTAAAGTGTTTCAGAAGTACAGGTTGTCAAAATCTATCATGCCATAAACTCCCTTCTTGCAATGTTTTTCAAGAGTTTGTGTTAGGATTAGATTTTATTGTATTCAACAAGTGAGTATGAGTTGAGTGATTTATGACTTCTCTCATATTTCAATTGTTTGTTGTGGTTTTGTCACGGATTGCCAAATGGGGAGATTTTTAGGACATATGTGGAACATGTTATGAACATATGTTATATAGAATTGGCTAATCCTTTGACAAAATGTATTTTACTTGTAATTGGGTAGATCTAGGATGTGTTTAATACTTTATCGAACAAGAGTTCAAGTCCAAGTATTGAAGCCATGCAAATTTGTCCAGGAATCAAGTGAAGAAGTGTTGTTCATTAAAGCTTGACAGTTAGCTCGACAGATGTATCTATTGATATTTAATTTTTTCAAGCTCGACAGATAGCTTGACAGCTGTATCTATCGAGAATTATGAAATTCAGATTTTCAGATCTGTTTTTCATGCATATCCAAGCTATGTGTTTAGGTTTTCTTTTCTCACACCTTAGATATATATAAGGATTATTTTAAGGGCCATCATAAGGTTGTTGCACTTGTTGTTACATGCATATTGTGACCGGAGACAATCTGACCTAGTTTATCTTTCTCTTGAAGAAGCTGCTACGTGTGTACGCCATAGGGTTTTGTGACCAAGGAGCTTCTTGATCTTCATCGAGTGGTTGAACTAAAGAATTTTGTAGCCAACATCTTTCTCTAGTTAGTGTGTTAGTCACATACTAGGATCCATGCATCGATTGGTTAGTCACGTACTTAGAGCTGTGCATCAAAAGGAGAGATTGTCACTACATAACAAGTCCAATTGGGTATTAGGGTATGGGTTCAACTGTAGGTTAGTATAAGGTACTAGGATTCCTTTACTTGTAACTGCTTGTTTTAATAATAGTGGATTCTCAGGAGTGGTGACCTTAAATTCACTCGGTGGGATTTTGCCTCGGTAGTTTTCCCCATTCGTAAACAAATCAACCATGTCAAATTCAATTTCCGCTGCATTTAGTTATTTGGTGATTTTTTTGTGCTACCACGCTTATTGCATGTTAAATTGATTTAATTAATTCACTTGGCTAATTAATTGATTAATTTACCCAAGGGGTCAATACATTCTTGGCCTATCACATCCTCTGAAGACTCAGTTCTTCCTATTGTATTTAACACCATATCTTTGTTTTTTAGTGGCTCCATGTCTTTTTGTGATTCTAGTTTCATTAAGTCTAACTTTTTATTTATTTCATTAAGTAAATCATCAGTTTTCTCCGTCATAGACTCATTTTCTTTTTTTATGGAGGTGGAAGGGGGTGTTATTCTATCTTCTATATCTTGTAGCTTTTGACCAATTGATTTTATATAGATATTAGTGTAATTATTCTGTTGAATTATGCTATCTAGGTTCTTATTATCATCACTTAGACTAGGTCTTTTAATAGGAGTAGCCAACACTTGGACTCCACTACTTTGATTCAATATAACTAACTCAAAGGGTGGATAAGTTTGATACACCTTTTCATTATTTTTTGTCTTCGTCCATGATAATGTTTTCTCCATTACATTTATCTTTTTGTTATGATAGTCCAAAAAGTCAAATAAACTGAAATGTGTCTGCAAGTCTGTCACCATTTCATAATATTTGGTTCTTAAACTATTCCTCTCTTTTTCGTTATATTCCTCAAAAAACTAGTTTTTTCTATCAGTGTTTTTAGGTTTTAAGTAGTCATGTTTTAGTAATTCTTTATCTAAAACAAATTCCTTAGATAAAAAATTAATCCGTCTATCATGATCTGTAAGTCCTAATATGTCTGTTTGGGTAGGAGAATCAGGTTGAGGTTGGGGCTCATAAAGGGCTTGATGAACATTAGGGGTCGGTTGTGTGGTTTTTGTCAGATAATAGGTTGTTTCTATCTGGGCTGGGGTTCTTTTGGTGTTTATAGGAGGAAGGTGTATAACTGGAGGAAGATTTTGGGGAGGCAAAGGAGCTTCTAGGGGTAAAAATCATAGGGGTCTTTCTTCCTGAAGAACTACTAGGTCTAATAAGGCTGTCAGTTTGTTTGTCATTATTATGGTAATAAATAATAACTGTACCATGTCTTTTGAGCTATAAAATCTAGTTCTGTGTTTTCTACCTTTGGTGGGGGAGCAATGGCATCTAGTTGCCACCGTTTAGGAAGGTTTATGTCTTTCCATTGTATCTATCGAGGTACACAAAGTTTACTATTTAGGGTTGAGGTTTAAAGAAAGAGAGTATGTCCTCTGGGAGAAGATTCTACCATGGATTAAGGGTCTAGGGTGGTTTTCATAAGTTTATAATAAATTCTATAAATAATAGCTAAAGGTTCTGAGCCTTCTTTCATATAATAACCATCTGTTTTTATGTTCAAGGTTAAAGCATCCATAATATTTTTGTCAGATAGACTTAAAGCAAAATTAGGATAACAATTAAAGTATACTGGTCCATTATGTAAACTTGTTTCTATCATTCCTAGAAATGAGTCATTAAATCTTAAATGTTTGTCATCTCTTAAACAAAGTAAAACACTTGTATTTATAGCTTCTCTTGTTAATGGTTTTACAGCTACCTAAACCAAACCAACATGTAAAAAGGCATATTTTTCACTATGTCGGTTAATTGAGTCTACCGAAAATAATTGAATTGTTTCATATTCATTAAATAAAGAGTAAGTTCTTTTAACAGTTTTTATAGTGTAGTCTGTCATGAAGGATAATTTAGAAAATGAAGTTTGTCGGTAGATTTTATCAGATTTTCTGTCGGTATATTCCATTTATTCCATTCTAACAAATTCTTGTCTATATCTTTCATGATATATTCCTCAGAATTAACTATTATCTTTCATTATATATGTTCTTATCAGTGTGTGCCTGACCTAAGTGTGACCTAGCAACAGATGATGAGCGACTAATCATATTCATTCTACTTCTAAGCAATTAAAAATTATTGGCGGAACTATTACTAACCACTGGTATCCTTGCTATCAGGACCACCTCCTCAGGAAACTCCATTGGGGGATCACCCAAACAACACCTGTTCGTCGGCTAACAAAAAATGGGCCGACCAACGCGAAACTATGGTTTGCCAACAAGTCGTGAGGCTGACCAATGCTATCAAGGAGCAAGTAGTGGCTATGTAGTAATATCAGTTCCTAGTAACTTCTTAATTACAAAGAAATAAAACTCATACATCTACCATCCATGGCTCTGATACAAAAACTCCCCAGGAGAGAGCACAGTAGTAATATGGAAGCATAAACAATGATAAAATAGATGATAAAGAAGAAAATAACAAAATAGATATATTCAAAATAAGTTAAAATAGAATATGGAATATGAAAACAAAAACTAGTAAAATCTTACTTGAATAAAAACTTCCGTCTTTGACAAAACTTGAAAACAAATTTCTGTCTTTGTTACAAGATTACAAAATAAAATCTGTTTGAAAGGTTACAAGCTTATGTCTGTCTAAGAGGGAGAAGGCTATCTTCTTTCTGGACTTTTGGACTTGAAATTTGGATCTAAAAATTGGACCTAAACTTGGGACCTGTAATTTGAACCATTATTTTGAACCTGTGAATTGAACCTATCTTCTATCTTTAGAGTTTGTCCTTTTATAGATGAAATGAACCATGGTCAAAAGTAACCTGAGTTAGTAAAGTTAACTTATGTTAATCTATTGGTGGAGGCTTGTAGAATATTGTGGAAATTACTATTGGTGAACAGTAGTCTGTCTGGGAATCTATTAGGTCTCTTTTCACACATGCTAGTGAATAGTAGTGACTTATGAACATCTGTCTATATTTGTCTGGACTGTATTAGATCTATCTAGAAGCTATTCACGCGTGCTGGTGAATAGTGATCTATCGTAGGTGAATAGTAATCTGTCACAGGTGAAAAGTAATCTTCATAGTTGTCTTTCTAAATTTGATAGTAGCTATAGTAGCTATTCTGTCATTATGTCTGTTAGTAAGGCCTTTTTGATATGAGCGCAGCAATAATATGGAAGCATAAAAATGATAAAATAGATAATAAAGAAGAAAACAGCAAAATAGACATATTCAAAATAGGTTAAAACAAAATATAGAATATGAAAACAGAAACTAGTAAAATCTTACTTGAATAAAATTTCTGTCTTTAATTAAAACTGAAAATGTCTGTCTTTGATACAAGCTTGAAAATAAAACCCTGTCTGAAGAGTTACAAGATTACAAAGTAAAATTTGTCTTTGAAACTAAAAGGTTACAAGATGCTGTTTGAAGGGAAGGGTTATAGGATTACAAGAGAGGAAGGATTACAAGAGTCTTTCTAAGGAGAGAGGGCTATCTTCTTTCAGAGAATTGGACCTAGAACTTGAACCTCTATTTTGAACTTGAGAATTGAAGCTCTAAAACTAGACCTGTCTTTTGTCTTTGGAGTCTGTCCTTTTATAGATGAAATAAACCATGGTAAGTTTTCAAAAGTAACCTGAGTTATTAAAGTGAACTTAAGTTATTCTATCAGTGAAGACTTGTAGAATACTGTGGAAATTACTATTGATGAGCAATAGTCTGTATGGGAATCTATCAAGTCTCTTTTCACGCATGCTAGTGAACAATAGTGACCTATGAGCATCTGTCTGTATCTATTTGGACTGTCCTAGATCTGTCTAGAAGCACGCGTGCTGGTGAATAGTGATTTGTCATCGGTGAATAGTGATCTATTGCAGTTGTTTGTTCAAGAGAGCATTCTATCTTGCTTGGCATATCTGTCTGTCTATCAATCTGTATCCACGTAGTTATCATAATCTAGCGGATCAGAGTTATCTTCATACTGCTCATGCTCATGGAGTACTCCATAATTACCACATGGAACACAGTATGAAAAAGGAAGAAAGGTAGGAGCACGATTCTTTGTAATTATTTTGGGGTCTCTAGTAATCTTTCTTTTCCCAATGAGCCTCCTTGCTGAAGGTCTTGGTCCATATACAGCTATCATGTTGGTGTAGCCATATAAGTGGAAGTCATGATCTAACTCTTTCTGTACTTCATAAATCTTATTGCTCATGAAATTAGACAATTCTTATGCTAGAGCATATGGGTCATCAAGTGATAGGTAAGTCTCCCCTATATACTAGTAGTAGTCAGGACTACAACTAAAATCACTTATGAGAACCAAAATGTGTGGTGGCCAGGCTTCCACATGGTAACTAGTGTCCCAAGCTAGGAGAGTGCTGCAAATAGTAAGCTTCATATAATTAATTCCTCCAATTTGTGCAGTTGCTTCTTGGATGACTTTAGGAAATAAACTAATCTGAATACTAGAAGTTAGGATTAGTTTACTGATAAACCCTGCTTCTAGCATCTTAGATAACCATAAAGGATCACAAATCACTGGATCCTCTGTCTCTATGTTGATAAGTAATCTGGGATAGGGATGTTGTCCATCATAAACTTTTTCTGTTTCTCCAAACTTTCATATCATGTGGCTTTATGAGCTAGCCATATGTCGTCTGTCATATCTATCCTGATTTGTAGAGACTAATACTTTAAAAAGATACATCCATCTATCATAAGAACTTGTTATGGCTTTATGAGTTAGAATATTTTGTTGGATTTCAAGGGGTAAGGCTCTAATGGCAAGTCTCGTTTTTTGCTGAATCTTAGGGTGGAGCTTTGAAAAGCTTGTTCCCATAAGATAGCTTTTTAGAGACTGTGGTTCTGTCTTTGTCGAGCTTGAATCTCCATTCTCCTTGCCAGAGAGTTAACTACCAAATGCTTCAATAAATGCGCTGGTGCTAACAAGATGTAATTCCAAAGCCTTAAGTTTCTTTTGGAATAAGGGTTTCTATCTGAGGGTGAAGGCTACTTGGAAATTATCAAGAAGTAATTTAATATGAAAATGAAGGTCTGTAAATTCTTCGTCCTGATAAGGGAGATCTATGTAGAGCAATTCTTGCAGAATTTCACTTTTTTCACCATATGAATATATTGCCTCTGCTGGCAACGTATCCTGAAGGGATAATTGTCTCTATCGAGAAGCCTTCATGCTTATCCGAAATCTTCACTAAAGCCCTTCAGATTTCTTTGGGTTGCATCGCTGGTGCCTTACCCTTTCGTTTCATGTCTGCCTTGGAGGGTCTTTTATTCAAGTTAGTCTGCAATTGGCTTTTGGTAAAAGGATTAGTTGCTATGTCACTATGTCTTGAAATAATATTTTGAAAATAAATATTTCCTTGCAAAGATTTTTCCAAATTCATTTTTAAAACCTTTTTGCCAATATCTTTATGTAAAATTCCTTTAAAATGTTTTATAAGAAAATCATTTTTAAAATTTAAAGCATATATAACAGAACAAACTTCTTTCTCTTTGTGCTCTCACTAAGTAGTGGTATAAGAGTAGTCATGATGAAGTCTATCAATGCCAGAGTGACTAAAATTCAAAAACTTTACAAAATCTGCCATAGTTCTATTTATTTTATATGTCTTACTATATATCTCATTAAGGACTTATGATTAACTCTATCTATTAAGTAATTAAACTTGTCTTTGTTCAAGAAATTACCACAATTAATGTTTTCCTTAATGATTAGTAAAGTGGTATCTGTCAAGACTTCTTTTAATAAAACATCTGTTATACAAGTATTTGAGGATACTATAAAGAGTGTAAGTATGTCATTTATTATAATTTTATTTGGTACCTCTGTCACACTGTCAGTCCATTCATATTGACTAAAAGAAATTATAAGCATAGGTCTATCTTTTGTAAGTTTTCCATTAGGGTCTTTCTTACAAGATGTTTGGACTATATGTCGATGCCTATGCAAAAAAGTAATAGGAGAATAAGAGCAAATCTCTGTCTCTATATTTGTTTAAACTTCTTTATGTCATTATCTGTCAATTGGCCATCAAGTAATTTTTCTGTCAAATGTCCTTTTGTTCTACAGATTCTTTCTTTATTAATATCTTTTAGGATAGTGACTTTATTAAGGGAACGAATTTCTTTCTGGATTAGGGGTGAGGTGAATCTAAAAACTAGCACATTAATTTTAATTCATTCATCTGTTATCAGAAGAGGGTAAAGCAAAGCAATAAAGGGATTTCTTAAAATAACTTCAGAAGAAAGGTCTTTAAAAATTGTTTCAAAACATGTGTGAACATTAGGTAATTTATAAACATTAAGTAATTTATAATTAAGTATCTGAGTTAATCTTCCAGATAATCTTTCATAATATTTTAAAGATATTAATCCTTCTTATATGCAATTCATGTCAGCTCTAGAATCTATCAAAGCAATTGCTGTCAAAGAAAACTCTTTATTAGTTACTAAAGTGATTTCCATATGCCATTTTTGAAAAATTACTCTGTCAATTAAACTCAAGAAATTCTGTATAATAGTAATAGTAATAGTAATAAATTTTTTATTATTTAATGAATTCAAAGAAATTATTTCTTATATATTATGTAATAAAGGTGTAAGAGTAAATTTATACTTCTTCCATTCCAAATTGTTGGTCATTGTTGTGATTAAGTTAATGCAAACCCAAGTGCAAATTATTCACACGCAATAATATCACAATGAGTCTGAGGTTGATCCACAGTGAATGATTGACACTAATGTAAAAACCTCTATTATTAAGCTAAAAAAAAAAAAAAATTTGTTGTTTTCCACCCAAAGATGGAGCAAGATAATATTGAAACAACATTGAAACTAGCAAAATAAATTTAAGAGAAATTAATGAAGAAAAACACTACGGATTTAAGGATGCACATAATATTTTATCATATGAACTTATATTATTTTTTAACTCAATTAGGGTAAAGAGCCAACTCACCTAATCGGAAGATAAAACATAAAAATATTCAAACAAGGTGTAAAGTAAATTGAATATAAGTGATTGAGCAAATAATTCAATTGACATGTTATAAGAGATGTTAAACATTCAGTATATTCTTAAATCATAACGAATCAAGGAGTTCAAGCATTTGGTATTTATAAAAAAAAATCATATCAAATCTTAAGAACATTTCCATATGCAATGATTCCAAATAGTAAATCAATCTCAAAATTCAATCATCAATCTATAGAAAGCACATAGATAATCCCAAGAACACATGGTAAAAATATTAAGTTTAACCTCTAATCCTAGCTAGAAATGTAGCCAAACGTAATTATGCAAAATAAATCCATAAAAACAATGCTAAACGTCTAAAAGAATTTTTTTTTTTAAGATGAAAAATGTTCTAGGGTTTTTTTCTCTTCTATAAACCCAGTTTCCTCAAAAAGAAAAAGAGAAAATCCTTTAAATTAAGGAAGTGAGTTCCTTAATATTAAGATTATTTTTATTATGAATTTGTGGTAAACTAAAATGTTTTAGATCTCCGAGGCTTCTTTCTATGGTCGCAAGAATCTGGTTAATTGAACATATATGTAAGAAGTTATGAAAAAAATATTGAGACAATGCAAGATGTTTCTCCATATTGGGATTTTTCCAATTTTGGCTTGAATGAATTTCTTTATTCCCTTTGTTTTTATTTTCACACATTTTTGACTTATTTAATGCTTCAAAAACCAGGCCCCAATTGATCATGACCCTTAGATTTTCTTGGCTGTATGTTTGCATGATTAATTGACTAATTTTAATCTCATCCAAGAGAAAAATACACGTAATGAGTATATTTCAAAGAAATTTTTCAAAGTCATATATTTACCAAGGTTGTCAAACCCGGACCATACCCCCATTTAGTTCAATGTCATTCTTTCAAAACTACCCCCATCAATTTATAATATAGAGAAAGAATGACATTGAATTTTTAAATAAAATAAAGGTAAGATAAAAATTTTATTTATTAATCTTGGAAAGAGGACTTTATTTTGGGACATCCAAAAATGGAATAAAGGACCAACAATTTGGGATAGAGGGAGGATAATTTACCTTTCTATCCTTTTATTTTTCTCTTCAACCAAACAAAAGAATTTTAAATTCTGCCTCTTCACTTTTCCATCCCTCCTTCCAAACACAAATAGGGAAAACTAAATCTCTTCTACACTCCCCCCTCCCCCCCTTTTGTCTATTCCCCACCATTTTTTGTCCTCCCATTTTTTCCATCCTCCCAACTACGCAAAGGCTCCGGGTGTGTTTGGTTGGAGTAAAAACCAGGTGGATACAAAATGATAGAGAGAATATGGGTAATGGGTGTGTTCGGTTGGGAGGAGAGAAAATGGTCGAGTCCGGCAGTTTTCTTTCCAAGCCTACCAAAATTCAATTGCCCCCTAAATGGAGGAAAATAAGAGGGAATGGAGGGGGGGTGGGGGAGAGAGGGGTTGATGGAATTTCCCATCTACCCCCAGTCCTCCCTCACAAAACATTTAAGGTTTTTTTTTTTTTTTTTTTTTTTTTTTTTTTTTCCATTTTAAGTTACTCTTTTTGCTCTATTATTTTTAACTCAACTTGGGTTTTATTATTTTCCCTAATAAGATATTTTATATATAAAAAATAGTATCTATTATACGACCTACATTTTCTATTCTCTCATTTTTCTTTTCAACTAACAAAAGAGTTTTTCATCACTCCACTCTTCCATCATTCTAGCCAAAGAACATAAGGGAAAATTAAAAATTTTTCTATCTTTCTATTTTTCCTTCCCATCCCCATTTTCTAATCTCATACTTTTCTATTCCCAACCAAATAGATCCTTAAAGTCTTACCCCTTCTAACACAAGAAAAACGGACAAAATGGGCAAATGCCCTTTTCGTGCAAAAAAATTGGCATTTTGCCTCCTTTCCCAAACTAATTAGGGAAATGCTCATCTTTTGTAACTCGATTTTCTAAAAATTGAGTTTAAAAAAAAAAATTCTGGAGCCCTATAGCGGCGTTTTAAGGAGCCTATAGTGACGTTTTTAGGACCTATAGTGGTGTTTTGAAACTCGATTTCCATGAAATCGAGTTATAAGAAAATTTTTTTATTTATTTTTACCTATAACTCGAGTTCATGGAGCTCGAGTTTCAAAAAACCACTATAGGTCATGAAAACGTCATTATAGGCGCTTTAAAAACGCCACTATAAGACTTAACTCGATTTTGAGAAAATCGAATTTCAAAAAATAGGTATTTTCCTAATTAGTTTGGAAAAGGGGGCAAAATACTGGATTGTTTTTTTAAAAAGGGCATAGGCCAATTTTGTCCCAAGAAAAACAAATAACCATTCCCACTGTAACTAAACAATCCACTCCGGACCCCAAAAAGAAGAAAAACGTAAAAACAAAACCTACAACCTACCTAACATCGAAAAATTAGGCGCTACATTCCTAAAAAATAAATAAATAAACTCACTTTCATAACGTTCCTAAAATAATTATAAATAAATAAATAAATAACTCACGTTAGCCGTTGTCACACGTTTTTACCACACCATTGACCCTATTCATGCCACCTTTTTTTCTCGAGTAATGCTATAATACATAAAATGACACAACTTGTACCACAACTTGTCCACATGGAGAATTGTGAGTGGTAGAGGTGTGTTCTCACATGGACCCTCCATCACACCTCTTCTAGACTACCATTCACAACTCACCACATGGGCGAACTGTAACACAAGTTGTGTAATTTTATGTGTCTTGAGGATTACTTTTTTTTCTCCCCTCATCCTAATTCCTTTCCAAATTCTCATGGGCCAAGTATGACAACTTTTTTCCATGTATCAATTTTAGCGATTGGAACGATCTACCACTTTTTTTTTTCATTGGTCATGTTAGCAAGTGTTATTAGAACAGTTGTTAATAAGTTATATTAAGAAAGTTTTTTAACACCACTTTCATTGGATATATAAAACGTTGTCAATGAATTTAATTTCTTTATCATTTTCCCATAAAATATTTCTAAAAATAGTTCTTAAACCATGTCTTAAGGGCATTTGTTAACATTTCCATTTCTTCATTACTCATAATAAACCACATAAGATAGTTGTGATAATGGATTTACGAAATGGTGTAGTCCTAGAATTACTGCTACAGATTTATTGAAAGCAATCAAGGCACTGACACTATATAACTTTACAAGTATATTATTATACTTTTAACACTTTTAGATTGAATTATTTTTCAATTTTATTTTCTAGAATCAAATTAAATGTCTAAACTTCATATATTTAGATTAATTTCATACTATGATTGTAGTAACCATGAATTGGTTCATTTTGCTTCTTTATTTTAGTTATATGTAAATATACTTGTAGTTAATTAAGATTATGGAGAATCCTGAGTGTAAATCAAGAGTACTAGGAATGAAGAAATCATATAAAGATTTCAAAATAAAAAAATTGTTGAGTGCCACTGAGTAAAATCAAACTAGGTACCAAAAAAAAAAAAAAAAAATTATAGTTTGCTTTTAAATTAGATTATGTGTGATAATTACAGTTAGTTTATTTATTTTATCATTAATATCGATTACTATTGTTTAGGTTATTTTTAAAAAAAATATTTTCTTTTAATTTTACCCTCCCTAAACTGAAATCCTAGCTATGCCATTAAGAATGATGAAACTTTCTAGTTGATTAGTCTGGTTTTCAAAAAATTAGGCCGAATACAAAAACAGATAGTCAAAAGACAAACGAAACAGCTCATGTTTGGTAAGATGGAAGGGAAATATCAAATAATCTTCACACAAATAGAACTTATATATATATATATTATATATATATATATATATATATAACTTGTTTAAAATATATATTTACTAAATATACTCAACCCCAACTGTCCTGGGGATGAACCACCCCTATGGCTGGGCCCACTTAAGTACATAGGGAGGTACCATCTGGAGTCTGGACTAATGAATCTAGTAAAAGCCTCCTTATTGCGTATATCTTTTTTTTGTAAACTTATTGCGTATATCTTTGTTGTTTGTGATGAATTATATCATTCCTGCCAAATGCTTAGGATTGACAGGTAATGAAAAATTAATAATTTTTATCATGCATGATATTGTTTCTACTTTCTATATTTAATTTCTTGATAACTAATAAAAATGAGTGTTTTTCCTTGCTCTCTATTGGTACCACTGGAATTAAAATTACATTTTATCATCTGGGTATTCTAAATTATAAACTTTTTAAGGCTTTACAAGATTGTTTTGTTGTTATGTCCTTTTCTTTATTAAGAAATCTCAATTTCTAATCTCAATTTTTATTATGTATTGGTTTTAAGGTAGGTTTAGACTGTGGCGGCTCTAGGAATTTTTATTAGGGTGGTCATTAAGAAATTTAAATTATACAAAATTTAATAAAGTGATAACTTGAATATTTGCTACAACTGTGAGACGAGTAGCTAAAGAGAGCAAAATTGTTGCGGAAGCAAATCCAAAAAGAATATAATTGTCGTCATCATCAAGAAGAATTGACAACCACAATATTTTTCTTGGTATCATTTTTTAGAAATTATTTTTATTGAATAGGTTGAATGAGCTACAAATTTGAATATTTAGTGATTTTTATCTTTTCGTTTTGTAATAGGCTTTTTGTTGAATAATTTGATCACTTGATGTTGTTTGGTCTTGTCTTATTTTTGTTTGGTTTATGTTTGTTGTTATTTGGGATAATATTTATTGTTTTTATTTAAGCTTTTTCTTTTCTTTTCTTTTTTTTATAAAAGGGATTAAGGATTATTTTTGGGGGCAAAAGAGTAATGCTACATTCATAACATTTTTACAATAAATCTTATTAGTAATTAAAAAAATAATATCATTATTGTGCCCAAATTAGAATTAGTAACAACTTAGCACATTGGATTTGTTGTAAAGGTACTGTGAAAGTGTTGTGAATGTAGCATTATTTTTATTTTTGTTGAACCCAACTTTTTGTAATTCTCAAGTAAAAGTGTTTAACATTTTTATTAGAGTGATCACAATAGATTAGTTTAATGTATAATAATTTTTTGGCAAATGTATATATGCATTTTTTTTCAAGTCAGGGTGGTCCTATGATCACCCTGGCTTGCAGGTGGAGCGGCCCAAAAGAAAGGTTTCTATGGAAAATGGCTTAAAGGCCAAGTGACCAGTTTCTATGATTAATTCTCCTCTCTTGGTTTGTTTTTGTTGGTAGGCAGCCCACTTTCTCCTTGTACACAATTGTTCTTGGATAAACAGTTTTTTAGGTGGAATATTTTATAATCTTAGACTTTTAGTTAAAGTGTTTCTTATCTGTCTTGTGCAAGTGATATGATTAGAGAAAGAAAAAAAAATAAAATTATACACCGTCCTGATTGTATATCTAATATATGGGCCATGCCCTCATTCAGATTATATTGTGTTGTTTCTGTGCTGGGAAAGTTGAAAGAATTATTACATTGTGTGAGAAACCATCCTAATACTGCTAAGTTAAAAATTAAAACGACAGGATTTTCCCAAAATTAATGTCTCTTTTTTTAAGCACTTTTAAATGTTATAAATGAATTCTAAAATTGGCCTTAACCACTACTTTTTATAATCCCAAACTATGTGCTCAGACAGAGTTACTAATATCCTTTCTATAATATAATAAAGCTTCACTTATTACCCCCTCTAGGGGCTTGAGGCAAGGTGATCCTCTTTCACCTTTTATGTTCCTATTTTGTGCAGAAGGGCTTGATGAAAACCTTAGAAGATCAACAAGGGAAGGAGAGATAGAAGGTTTTTCTCTATGCAAGAATGGACCAAAACTTACCCATTTATTTTTTGTAGATTGTTTGATTTTCTGCAGATCAACCTTGGAGGAATGTCAGAAAATTCAAACTTTTCTTGGATATTATGAGGCTGCATCTGGCCAAATGGTAAATTAGGCGAAGACTACCATTTTCTTCAACAAAAACACTGATGATTAGACATAGGAAGCCATTAAAATGTCCCTTGGAGTACCGGCAATCCAGCACTATGAGAAATATTTGGGCCTTCCTTCTTTCATTGGTAGGGATAAGAAAGCTTGTTTTTTCAACATGGAGTGGATTTGGGCTAGAATGCAAGAATGGAAAGAGAAGCTACTTTCACAAGCAGAAAAGGAGGTCATTATTAAAGCGGTAATTCAGTCTATTCCAGCATATTCGATGAGTGTCTTCAAATTACTAGTTAGCTTGTGCAAGGAGATAGAAATGATGATCCGTAGATTTTGGTGGGGACAAGGTGATGCAAAAAGGATCCACCGGGTCAAATGGAGTTCTTTATGTTCATCAAAATTAGTTGGGGGGATGGGCTCTAGGGATATCCAAAAATTCAACAATGCCTTATTAGCTAAACAGGTGTGGAGACTAGTTCACCAAAAAGATACGCTTCTTTATAAGGTCTTTAGTGCATGGTATTTCCCAAATTGTAGTATATTGGATGCTTCTACTCATCCGAAATGCTCTTATGCATGGAGGAGTATTTTGCAGGCTCGGGAGGTGATAGAGAAGGGTGCAATTTGGCGGGTTGGGTGTGGTCAGTAGATTGAGGTTTGGAAGCATAGATGGTTACCAGATCCTTGCTATAATAAAATCATTAGCCCTAGAGCTGATTCTACAGTGTCTCGGATCTGTGACTTGTTCTGTTCCAACACAAGAACTTGGGACCTAGGTAAGCTAGTAGCAACGTTCTATCCTTGGGAAGCTGAAATGGTGGGCCGAGTCCATGTTAGTGACGCCTGTGATGGAGATCTGCTGGTTTGGCCATTCACGACAAATGGGAGCTATAGTGTGAAAAGCACGTATCGTCTCTTGGCGT
The DNA here is from genome assembly GCA_033629205.1 of Lithocarpus polystachyus. Taxonomy (NCBI): domain Eukaryota; kingdom Viridiplantae; phylum Streptophyta; class Magnoliopsida; order Fagales; family Fagaceae; genus Lithocarpus; species Lithocarpus polystachyus. The sequence goes on along the minus strand of CM066170.1, from coordinate 43,655,077 downwards.
CGGAAGAATGGAATGCCAATCCGAGTTCATCCACGATAACAGAGCAGAAGTGCTTGTGGAAGAAACTTTGGAAGATTCGGTCCCCTACTAAGATTTGTCTATTCATGTGGTGTGCAGCTAAGGACTCTCTTCCGACGAAGCAAAATCTTCGGGCTAGACATGTTCCCATTGATGAGACTTGTGAGTTGTGTGGGGAGCAGAGGGAATCGCTATTGCATAGCCTATGGTTGTGTGATCAGGCCTAATATGTTTGGAAATTCGACCCAAGCTTTGCTCCTCTATATCAGAGATAGTATCGGTCTTTCACGGAATTGATAGCAGAGGTGTTGAATAGGTTTTCGACTTATCAGATTGCTTTGTTCTCCATCACTACCTGGTCTCTATGGCAGAGACGGAATCGGCTTCGAGAGCATCAACATACCTAAAGTCTTCAAGAACTGGGGAGTCGAGCTAAGGAGCTGGTTGGGGAATATTTTGAAGCGAATTCTCAGTCTTCTCGATGTGTACCTCGGCTTGCTGGTGTTCGCTAGTGCCCGCCGCTTGAGCAGTATTACAAAGGTAATTTTGATGCAGCTTTTTCTGATGCTTCGGGTTGTGTAGGGATCATAATGGTTTTTTGCGATCACACAGGTCAAGTTATTGCTGGATTAAGTCAAAAGATACCTTTGGTTCAGTCAATGGAATTGGTAGAGGCCTTAGCTGCAAAGAGGGCGGTTGGGTTTGCTTTAGAGTTAAGATTGTTCAGTGTTGAGCTTGAGGGGGACTGTTCAAGGGTGATTTCGGCTTTGAATGATTCGAAGAGATGTAATACACTTTTTGGCCATGTGACTGATGAATGTAGGAGAGTCAATGCTTCTCTAAGGTTTTGCAAGTTTTGGCATTATAGAAGGGAGGGGACTAGCTCACACCTTAACTAGAAGAAAAGTTTTATTTGCAGACACGAATCTATGGGTAGAATCCCTACCTAATGATTTGGATAATGTATTCCAATCAGATTTATCTTAATAAAATTTATTTACTTTTTTCTCAAAAAAAAAAAAAAAAAAAAAAAGCTTCACCTAATAATAATAATAATAATTAGTCAAGATGCAAGAAGGCCATGTGCCGTGATATTTGAGTGGAGATAAACTCACTAAAAGACAAAATTCACTACAGTTTTTCACGTAGGTGGGAAGTGGGATTATAGAAAAAAAGTTTCTATCATTTATGTAGCATTTGATAAAGGGTAATATTTTAAAATTCTTAAGAGTTAGAATGTTGAAAAACTTTCACATTTTGTTGCAAATTATAATAGAGAATCAAATGCTAAGAATTTCTATATTTCCTCTAAATACGGCAATACCCTTTTTTGGGACTGTAAATACCATTAAAAAAATGGTATATATTCACATTTTTATGCTTAGATAAAGTAATATTTTGTATAAATTGACAATTTTATCCATTTTTCCTACCCTTTTACCAAGAAGAATCAAATAAAATTATTATTATTATAAATTACGATTTAAATAATTTTTTTTATTATGCATTTCATTTAAAAAATGTTATACTATATTTTTGTAGGAAAACTGGTTTTGCATCTCAAACAAAACCCATAGCGGAAACAATACAAGAATCTACTTCATTCATGATAGATAACATGTAACCTTAAATTTTAGAACAAAGAAAAGAAAGCGTACCTTGATGCAATAAAATTCAAAACCAAAACTTGAGAATACCTTCAATCTTCAACCCAATTCCACATGATGCCCAAGATGAGTGGTCTCTCAATCAGTTCTTGTGTATGTTGATTTTCTTTTGGAAAAGTATATTTCCAACATATTGTAGAGAAAAACAATTTTCTCTTCCTTTTAATCATACGTACATTTTAACTGCCTTGGCGGTTACTTCATTTAATAACTCTTATTAAATAAATAACTAATTATCTAATTGGGTTAGCCTTTTTGGGCCAACCCAATTGGGCTTAAGTGTGTAGCTTGAGATGGGACCAAAGGGACTAATAAGACTCTAGCTACAATGGGCCTCAGACTTATCTGTTAAATTTTAACAAGCCCAAAGTTATCATTAATTATATAAAAAGTATCACTATGGAAATATAATTGCATTCTAGGCCTTATTAATAAATTTATTTCCTAAGACTTTAATATGATATCATTTGACCCCTCCATGAAATATCCATAGTGAACAAAGTCATAATAAACTATCATTTTGTAAACAACTATTTTATTCCTTGAGTACCTAGTTTAATCTTTTTGTTATTCATATTTACAAAATCTAATTTCATAAATATAAACTTTATTAACTCTTTACTAAAGTGGCTAGCCCTGAAAAACCAGTATCCATTAAACTTATTTCAAAGGGATATTTTGTGTTTCTATAGAAAGAGATTATGAATTCCATCTTGAGAATATGTGTTCCCTTAATACTAAGTGTGGTTACCCAACATACTAAGGTTTTGACCGTTAAACTAGATCTTACTCCTGATATATCAAAGTAACCTACATTTCATGATCGAGTTCACTATCCTTTCAGGATTAAGAGTCTATGAAATTAGAAGTCGTGAGATTAATTATTCAAGTGACAGTTGTTAATTGAATAATAAATAGCGGTCCAGTTTAATATGTCTTACACACTTAAGACATATCAACACATCAACTAGAAGTCTCCACTTCCATGATCAAGACAAACCATCTTAGTTAAACACCTAATTTCATCACCGACTACGAACTATATTTTGAGTTTACAAGTAACTTGTGATTTATATCTTTTGTAATTAAATCACATACAATGCATCTCAAGAATGATGGTTTGTCTTAATCATGGAAGTGAAGACTTCTAGTTGATGTGTTGATATGTCTTACATGTGTAAGACATATTGAACTGGACTGCTGTGAGATTAATTATTCAATTAAAAACTATCACCTGAATATTTAATCTCACGACTTCTAATTTCATCGCTTCTCAATCTTGAGAGGATAGTGAACTTGATCACGAAATGTAGGTTATTTTGATATATCAGGAGTGAGATCTAGTTTAACGATCAAAACCTCAGTATGTTGGGTAACCACACGTCGTGTTAAGAGAACAAATATTCTCAAGATGGAATCCATAATCTCTTTCTATAGAGACATGAAATATCCCTTTGAAATAAGTTTAATGGGAACTAGTTATTCAAGGCCCGCCACTTTAGTAAGAATAACTAAACTTTATATTTTTTGAAATTAGATTTCATAAATATGAATAACTAAAAGATTAAACCGGGTACTCAAGGGATAAAATAGTTGTTTACAAAGTGACAGTTCATTATGACTTTGTTCACTATGGATATTTCATGGAGGGGTCAAACGATATCATATTAGAGTCTTGGGAAATAATTTATTAATAAGGCCTAGAGTGCAATTATATTTCCATAGTGGTACTTGTTATATAATTAATGGTAACTTTGGGTTTAACAAGAGTTGACAGATAAGTCTGAGGTCCATTGGAGCTAGAGCCTTATTAGTCTCTTCGGTCCCATCCCAAGCCACATACTTAAGCCCAATTGGGCTAGCCCAAAGGCTAACCCAATTAGATAATTAGTTTTTATTTAATAAGAGTTATTGAATAAAATAACAACCAAGGCAGTTAAGATGTATGCATGATTAAAAAAGAAGAGAAAAATAGATTTTCTCTACAGTATCTTGGAAATACGCTTTTCAAAAGGAAAATCAATGTACACAAGAACTGATTGAGAGACTACTCATCTTGGGCACTATGTGGAATTGCGATGAAAATTGAAGGTATTCTCAAGTTTTCATTTTGAATTTTATTGCACCTAGATATGCTTTCTATTCTTTGATCTAGAACTCAAGATTATATGTTATCTCTCATGAATGAAGTAGATCCTAGTGTTGCTTCCGTTGTGAGTTTTGTATGAGATGCAAAACCAGTTTTTGCAACAGTTTTATTCTCAGGACCACATCTTTTTTTCAATCTAATGATGATGGTATTGTAGACACTGTTATCTATATTGATAATATATTTTTCTATTTGATCATATGTTAATATTGTGCTAGTTTGGAAACATTTGTGGTGTTGTCTTATTTACATTTGTGGTATTGTGTTAGTAGATCCAAAACTATTACAAGTTCTTTGTAAACAAGTTATCAATATTACAAGTACTTTGTAAATAGGTTATCAGACAATGGTGGTTTTAAAACCTAGTGGAAAAAAATAAAAATAAAAAGAAATTTCCTATAGCGGTGGTCAAAAGCGCCACTAAAAGTGTACTTGGAACATTCTTATTGCCTGCCACTAAATGTGAACACCGAGCTGCTAAAAGATGATTTACCCAATTCCTAACCTTATATTGCGGCGGTGGAAAGCCCGCTAATATAAAGAAAATCTGCCACTAAAAGGTACCTATATAGTGGCGGTTCTTATTAGCGCTGCAATAGGTCTAATGCAGCACTTTAGCTGTGGCATTTTGAAGTGCCACAACAGTAACCACCGCTAAAGGTCAAATGTGCCTTTAGGTATTAAACCGTGTTTTCTTGTAGTGAATGCAAATTGAAACGGTAAAAGGAAGCAAACAGTTAAAGTTTATCAACAAAAGTTTGGCATCTGTTTATGAATATAATTTTCAGTTCATTTAAAAAAAAAAAAAAAAACTTTTTGAAGGAAACTAGCAATAAAAGTTAATAAAAATGGTAGGCTTGTGGCTAACATTTAGGGGGAGTAGATCTAGAAAGACTAAAAAAGATGTAAGTAATTAAGCAAATCGGAAAGAAAATAGACAAGTAGGAAAGGAGGCAAAGGGCCAACTCATTCCAAAAATGCGTTGGAGTCTTAACTTTTACTATTTTACCTACTATAGAAAATTTTTTACACATTTTTTTGTGGGAAGGGGGGGGGGGGGGGGGGGGGGGGGGGGGGGTGGTGGGGCAGCATGGCCCCCTTACTATAAACGTGGCTTCGCCCTTGAAATCAGCGGGTCTTCATTTATTAGCTAGGAATTCACATGGTGGACAAAACAAGGAAATTTCAAAAAGAAAAATAGAAAACTAAAGAAGAAGAAGAACATGGGCAGAAAGGCAACATGAAGACATAGAAGAAGAAGAAGCAGCTGGGGAAAGGGAGATCGACCAATAATGTGGTGGTCAACGGTGATGAAATTGATTTTTTAATTATTTGAAGCAATGGTTATAGATAATTACTTATGACTCTTTGTGAAATTATAATGATCTAGTAAAATAATCACTGCTGTATATGGAGAAATTGAGCATTACATATACGTTTCCCAATTGCTAGACTTCAAATTGATATTTGCTTAATGTGGAATGCTAGTGTTAATGTAGATATTGTCGATTTTAATAATGATACTATTGCTGTGAGTATTTGTAACCCTGTTTGCATGAGGCCTCCATATGTCAAAAAAAGAAAAAAGAAAAAAAGAGAGGAAAGCTTGGGAGAACTTGGCTGCATTAGTGGAATCATTCTAGACCCCGTGGGCTTGCATTGGTGATCTTAATTTCACCCTTAGTGAAGGCTTGATCGAGCCATTGCCAGCACCTCTTGGAGGCTTCATTTCCCCATGGCAGTTATGACTCATCTAGGTGCTATCAACTCTGACCACTATCCTATCATGCTTGACACAAGCCCTTCAGAATCTTTCACGCATAGACCCTTTCGTTTTGAGGTTGCCTGGATCAGAGACCCAGGTTGTCATACAGTGATAGAAAATTCCTGGAAGGAAGAACAAGTGGGATTAGAATTCATCATCCTATGCAAAAGGCAAGAAGAGACTAGAAGAGCGTTGCATAAATGGAACAAAGAAACCTTCGGCCACTGCCAAGAGAGGATCAACAAGCTCTTAAAAAACATCAAGGCAACCCAGAGAGCTGATAGCTCTGAAGCTAACAACGTGGTTGAAATTGCAGTGCAATTGGAAATTGCCCTGCAATTAGAAATTGCCCTGTAATTGAAACTTGCCAAATAGTTAACTAGAAGTGAAATTCTATGGAGATAGAAGTCTAGAGAATTATGGCTTATGTATGGTGACAAAAATTCCAAGATCTTCCATATATCCACCATTATTCAAAGAAGGAGAAATAACATAAACGCCAGTAAAAAACTCGAATGGAGAATGGATCTCTGACACTGGGGCAATTAGGAGCCTTTTTCTAAATGGCTTCAAAGAGCTTTTCTCAAGTGAGGAATTCTCATTTCCCAATGATTTGGACAACCACATATCTCCTTCCATCTCAGCTAGTGAGAATGCTATTCTTACCCTTATCCCCACACCAGAGCAAATTAAGAACACGCTCTTCAACATGGACGATCAAAAGGCCCTGGACCAAATGGTTTCCCTGCAATTTTCTATAAGCAATAATGGTCCATAGTTGGTGACACAATCATAAAAGCTGTGACCTCCTTCTTTATGATGGGATCCATGCCTAAGGAGACCAATAGCTTTCTAATAGTGCTGATCCCCAAGACTCACAGCCCATCCAGCTTCAACAACTTTCGACCCATTAGCCTGTGCAATGTAGTTTACAAAATAATTTCCAAGCTTCTTGTGTCAAAGTTGAGGCCACTGCTATACAAACTTATCTCACCCAACCAATCAGCCTTTGTCCCAGGAAGATGGATAGCAGAAAATTAGGTTGTTGTCTGAATGTTCAAATAGTGTGAAAAACACCTTGAACGTTTAGACCCCCAAGATACAAATTACCAATTCAAGCTTAATATCAAACAATGTATGTGCAGAAAATGAACATAAGCTTATAATAGAATTGATAGACAATCTAAACCAAATAAAATCACATCCACAACAGAAATTAAAATGGCAAAGATTAAGGGAAGAGAGATGCAAACACAAGAACAACACAACAATGTGTTATCAAAGAGGAAACCAAAACCCTCAGCGTAAAGCCTCTCCACTGCCCTCCAAGTGGTCAATAATCCACTAGAGAATGAAGTTGTGATACATGAACAGCAGAAGACCCTCCAAGCCTAATCTACCAGTGTACCTAAGCCCTCCAAGCTTCTTGCTCCAACAAGGTTACATCGAACCTTTGTCTTCTCTAGCTTACTGGATTCTGCTATAGCCCATAGCATCAACCAATATCAATTGTTCCCTTTCGAACTGTTGCCCAAAGCACCAAAAAGCCTTCTCATAGGTCAGTCTAGACTTTTTGTCCTGTAGTGCTCCAGCTGGCGTGACTTTTCAGCTCCTCTGCATGCTTCACTCGTGTGCAACTTTTGGCGACTTGCAAGCCACGAAATCCAATTGCAAGTTCCTTGCTGAGTGCACAATCTTAAGCTTTTCTTCACACTCTCTCACACACTACCCTTACATAATTCCCACCAAATACAGGGTTTCTAAGTGCTGAATTACAAGCAAATTGGCACAAAATAAAGCCAACAAAATGGTTGATTAATTTCAACCTTACATTGTCCAAGAAATGATCCATAGCTTCAAAAAGAGAAAAGTGAAAACTGGGCTAATGGCCATTAAGCTTGACCTCCAAAAAGCTTATGATAGAATGAACTAGAGTTTCTTAATCCAAGTGTTAACAAAGTTTGGCTTCCACGACACATTCATAGGATGGGTAATGTCCTGTATTACGTTTGTATCCTTTAAGGTACTTGTTAACGAAGGCAAATCCGATCAATTCAAGCCAAGCAGAGGTCTTAGACAAGGAGACCCACTTTCATCATATTTATTCATCTTAGGTCAAGAGGTGTTGTCAAGAATGCTAGAGTGAGAATTTTAGCTCAAAAATATTAATGGTGTCAAGGCGAGTATCAATGGTCCAGTTATAACTCATGTTATGTACGCTGACGACATCATCTTATTCTCTAAAGCAACAAGAAAGGATGCCACAGCCATAGACAAGTGCATCAACAAATACAAGACATGGTCTAGTTAGAGTTAAATAGAGGTAAATTTGGAACTTTCTTCTCCAAGCAAACCCAAGTCCAATCTTCAAGAGTAATCATATAGATTCTCCAAATGAAAAGGTTAAAAAGTGATGCAATCTATCTGGGAGCCCCACTTTTCTTGTCTAGATCCCCCACCAAAAACTTTCGTTATCTCCAAAGCAAGCTGGAAATCAGATTAGCAAGGTGAAGAATTAAAACCCTCTCTTAGGCTGGCTGGTGTACCCTCATTAACTTAATTGCCCAAACCATCCCTGTTTACACAATGTCCACCTTCAAAATGCTAATTGGCACCTACAACAAGCTGGATGCTTTCACCAGAAAATTTTGGTGGAAAACAAAAGAGCTAGAAGCAAGCTTTCTAGCTCTCAAGTCCTTGGACAAGCTGTGTATGCCAAAAGAATTAGGAGGCCTAGGCTTCAAAAAAGCCAAGGACACCAACAATGCATTGTTTGCCAAGTTAGCCTGGATGATCGCTTCTAAGCAAGATAGCTTATGCATGTCAATCCTTAGAGCTAAATACAAAGTCAAAGATGGATGGTTGCACCAATGCAAACCATCACACAGCTCACATATTTAGAAGGCCATAGAAGGAGTAAAGCACATAATTGTAAAGGAAGCATGCTTTCTTATTGGTGATGGAGCGTCTATAAATGTCTGGCAAGATCCATGGGTTCCCTGGATTGAAGGCTTCATTCCTAATCCAAAATCGTAGGAGACAAGGGTCATCCCCATTATGGTATCTCAGCTCATTGACCATGAATTACATACATGGAAAGCAAGCCTTGTACAAGATATCTTTGATGCAGAATCCTCAAAAGCAATCCTTGCCATTCCAATCCCAATTAGGCCAAAGGCAAACAAGCTCATCTGGATTCATAATCCCAAAGGTAACTTCACTGTCAAGTCAGCTTACTGCAAGCAAGCCAAGCAAAACCTCACTCCCTCAAGTTATAGCCTTTCATGGAAAAAACTTTGGAGAATCTAAGCTCCCGAGAAAATCAAAATGCTTCTCTAGAGAACCACCAATGAAAATATCCAAAGGAAAATTGCTACCCATAACCCAACATGTGCACTATGCCAATTAGAAGCAGAATCTCCAACACACTTGTTCTTAAATTGCATTGTAGCTAGAGCTCTATGGTTCTCCTATTGTTGGGGTTTCAAACTTGAGGACCACTCGATCTCAACCTCAGAGGAAATCATTGTTGGGAAATTATCATGTTTGCATCCAATACAAAACATACGCAGCGGAAAATAAACGGATCTACTTCATTCGCAATCGATAACATGCACTATGTAAGTTTCAGAATATAAGAACAAGAGAGTGTACCTTGATGCGATGAACTTCAAAACCGAATGAAGACGTACTCGGGAATACTTTCAATCTTCACTCCAATTCCACTCGATGCCCAAGATGTGTGGTCTCTCAATCAGTTCTATGTATCTAGAGAGAATATGAAAGAGTGTCTCTCTTTCTTATTTTATTTCCTTACACATACAAACCATTTTATTCAATATAAAATTCTGTATGTTTCTCTCCACATAACTGATTATCTAATTGGGCTAGCCTTTTGGGCCTTCCCAATTGGGCTTTAGTGTGTGGCTTGGAGTGGGACCAAAAGGGAACAAATAAGACACTAGCTCCAATGGGCCTTGGGCTTTTCTGTCAACTCTTGACAAGTCCAAAGTTACCATTAATTATATTTAATACCACTATATAAATATAATTGCACTCTAGGCCTCATTAATAAATTATATCCCAAGACTCTATTATACATGCAACCCCTTCATAAAATATTCGTAGTAATACAAAGTCATGAATATAGACTGCCACTTTGTAAATTACTACATCTTAATCCTTGAGTACCCGGTTTAATCCTTTTAAGTTATTCACCATATATTTATGAAATCCAATTTCATAAATATATACTTTAGTCTTACTAAAGTGGTTAGGCCTAACTCTCTGAATAACTGTACCCATTAAACTTATCTCAAGGGAATATTTTATATCTCCGTTAAGAGACTATGAATTCCATCTTGAAAATATATGTTCCATCAACACTAAATGTGGCTGCCCAACATACTGAGGTTTTGACCGTTACTTTAGATCTCACTCCTGATATATCAAAGCAACCTACATTTCATGATCAGGTCCATTATTCTCTCAGGATTAAGAGTTCATGTGAATACAAGTCGTGAGATTTATTATTCAATTGACAGTCGTTATGAGAATAATAAATCTCACAGCGGTCCTGTTCAATATGTCTTAACTCTTAAAACATATCAACATATTAACTAGAAGTCACCACTTCCATGATCAAGACAAATCATCGTAGTTAATATGTTATAGTCTTCGCAGATGAAATGCCCAATTTCATCACCGACTACGAACCAAAATTCTGAGTTTACAAAGAACTTGTGATCTATATCTTCTGTGACTAAATCACATAAATCACATACTATGCATCTCATGGACTATTTGATAATGTCCGAATATTCATGTTACCATTATTTTAGATAAGAATAAAACAACTTTATTACACATAATATTAAGTCATACATCATTTCTTAAATAATGTCATACATAATATCATACATAGCATCATACAATAGGATTTAAGGGCACATATCCTAACAATCTCCCACTTGCCCTAAAGACTATTGTGCACTAATCTAACTCCCATTCCCTCCAAATGTGACTCGAAGGTCCTTTGAGGCAAGGCTTTGGTAAAGGGATCTGCTAGATTATTTGCACTTTCAATCTTTGCAACCACCACATCTCCACGAGCAACAATGTCTCGAATGATGTGGTACTTCCTCTCAATGTGCTTTCCTTTCTTGTGATTCCTTGGATCTTTGGATTGTGCAACCGCTCCACTATTGTCACAAAACAATGTGATAGGGACTTGCTCCATTCTCACTACACCAAGATCAGAAAGGAATTTCTTGAGCCAAACAGCTTCCTTTGCCGCCTCACAAGCAGCAACATATTCAGCTTCCATGGTGGAGTCTGCAATGCAAGATTGCTTAACACTCCTCCAACTTATGGCTCCACCTCCCAAGGTGAATACACATCCTGACGTGGACTTTCTGAAATCTAGATCTGATTGAAAGTCTGAATCTGTATAGCCAATGGGAATCAAATCCTCACAACGGTAAACAAGCATATAATCTCTCGTTCTCCGTAGATACTTGAGAATATGCTTTACGGCTTGCCAATGTTGTGGTCCTGGATTTGATTGATATCGGCTGACCATGCCAACTGAAAAACAGATATCTGGTCTAGTACAAAGCATGGCATACATGAGACTTCCTACTGCAGAAGCATAAGGAACTTGTCTCATGATATCTACTTCCTCTTGAGTCTTAGGCCTTTGGTCATCAGACAGAGGAACTCCATGTCTGAAAGGAAGTAATCCTTTCTTGGAGTTTTGCATGCTAAACCGTTCTAGAACCTTATCTATATATCCAGCTTGTGATAAGCCTAACATCTTATTCTTACGATCTCGCCAAAGCTTGATCCCTTGAATAAAGTTAGCCTCACCCAAGTCCTTCATATCAAATTGGCTTGACAACCAAACCTTTACTGATGACATTACACCTACATCATTTCCAATGAGTAGAATATCATCAACATAAAGCACTAGGAACATTACTACTTTGTCTTGATGTCTTTTGTACACACATGGTTCATCAAGATTTTGTTCAAAACCAAATGATTTGATTGCTTGATCAAATCTGATGTTCCATGACCTAGATGCTTGCTTAAGTCCATAAATGGACCTATTCAACTTGCATACCATATGCTCTTGGTTCTTTGCTATGAAACCTTCTGGTTGCATCATATAGATTTCCTCTTCAAGATTGCCATTGAGAAATGCAGTCTTGACATCCATTTGCCAAATCTCATAATCATAATGAGCAGCAATGGATAAGAGAATTCTGATAGATTTAAGCATTGCTACTGGTGAAAAGGTTTCCTCATAATCGATACCTTCTTTTTGAGTATACCCTTTTGCCACTAGCCTTGCTTTAAAGGTTTCAACCTTTCCATCTATCCCTCTCTTCCTCTTGTAAACCCATTTGCAACCAACAGGTTTAATGCCATTAGGCGCCTTTACAAGATCCCAAACTTTATTGGAATACATGGAATCTAATTCTGATTTCATAGCTTGGACCCAATGATGTGCATCTATATCATTCATTGCTTCTTCATAAGTGTAAGAATCAGTTTCGGCCTCCTCTGAGATAGCCTCATAAGTCTCTCCAAGACCTATGAATCTTATAGGTGGTCTAACATTCCTCCCACTACGACAAGGCAACTATGTACTAGACATCTCATGAGTAGTATCTTGTGGTGTATCCAATACAGCCACATCATCCCTAGTTTCCACAATTGGTTGTTCAATTACAGGTTCATTCATTTCAGCCAAGACAACTCTACTTCTAGGGTTAAAATTATTCACATAATTATCTTCCAAAAATTTGGCATGAGTGCTAACAAAAACTTTGTTATCCTTATGATTATAGAATAAATAACCCTTGGTTTCCTTTGAATACCCTAAAAACATGCATACTTCCGTTTTAGCTTCCAACTTATCAGACTTCCCTTTCAACACATGTGCTGGACATCCCCAAATGTGGAGATATTTCATACTAGGCTTGCGCCCACTCCACATTTCCATAGGTGTGTTGGGAACAGATTTTGATGGAACTAAATTCAAAATATGCATTGCAGTTTTTAGTGCATATCCCCAAAAGGAAACTGGTAAAGTTGAGTAACTCATCATGGACCTAACCATTTCTAAAAGAGTCATATTCCTTCTTTCTGCTACACCATTTTGTTGGGGAGTTCCAGGTGCAGTCAATTGGGATACAATCCCATTTTGAGTTAAGTAATCCTTGAAATCCCCAAGAAGGTATTCGCCACCACGATCAGATCGAATGGCCTTTATGTGTTTACCCAATTGATTCTCAACTTCAGCCCTAAACTCTTTGAACTTTTCAAAGGCTTCGGACTTCCGTTTCATTAGGTACACATAACCAAATCTAGAGTAATCATCGGTGAAAGTGATGAAGTACTCATAACCTCCTTTTGCTTGGGTTGACATAGGACCACAAACATCCGTATGAACTAATTCTAGCAACTCTTGGGCTCTTCTACCTTTTGCATTAAAAGGTCGTTTAGTCATTTTTCCTTCCAAACAAGATTCACAAACTGGAAATTCATCAAAGTCCAATGGCTCTAAGAGACCATCTTTGATCAGTCTTTGAATTCTGTTTGGATTAATATGACCCAAACGCAAGTGCCAAAGATATGCATCATTAGTAGAAGGAAACTTTCTCTTTAATGATTTTACATGAGAGTTATTATCTAATTCAGAATTATATAATTCATGCTTATCAGGAGTTAAAATATAAAGATCATCCACAATATTGCCAGAACAAATAAAGGTTTTACCCTTCTTTATTACAACATTGTCTTTAAGGATAACACAATATCCACTCTTACCTAAATAAGTTGCAGAAATTAAATTCCTACGAACATTAGGTACATACAGACAGTCTTGCAATATTAAAACCCTAGTTTCAAAGCATAAATTAAAAACTCCAATAGCTTCAACTGGAATCCGACTCCCATCAGCCAAGGTCAGAAACAACTCTCCTTCTTTAAGTTTTCTGGTCTCCTGGAACCCCTGCAAAGAATTGCAGATATGATTAGTACAACCTGAATCCACACACCAGGAATCCGTGGGATTTTGTACCAAACATATTTCAAGAAGGAATGAAATTTTCATACCCTTATTGGTAGCCTTGAACTTTGGACAATTTCTCTTCCAATGTCCTTTCTCACCACAATGAAAACATTTTCCTTTCAGCTTCTTTCCTTTATCGGCAACCCCTAAGACAATTTGTTTATCCTCTTGTTTAGTGAAGTCCTTCTTCTTCTTCTTCTTACCCTTGCCTTTCGACTTAGGTTGAGAAGTAGAAGCTTCACCCACATAGGCTTCAACATTAGAAGTACCAAGGATGCCTTCCGCCGCTACCAACTCATTCATTAATTTAGACAAAGAATAAATCTTTTTGTTCATATTATAGTTAAGTCTGAATTCCTTGAATGACTCCGGTAGTGACTGGAGTATCATATCCACTTGGGATTCTCCATCAATGTCGGCACCCAAAACTTCTAAAGTATTCAGATTAGAGATCATTGTAAGACAATGCTCTCTCACTGAACTACCTTCAGCCATTTTGGTATTATAAATTTGTCTCATGGTTTCTTGCCTTGCAGAACGGCCTTGCTCACCAAACATCTCCTTCAGACTTTGCATAATGTCCGAAGCTAGTTCTACATCCTGCATTTGATGCTGTAGAACATTTGAGATGGACGCTAGGATGTAGCACTTGGCCATTTCATTAGATTTCTGCCAACGATCATATCGTTGTTTTTCCTCGGGAGGAGCATCTAATGAAGGAAAGCTAGGACATGGTTGAGTAAGTACATATTTGTGCTTTTCAGCTGTGAGAACTATGTCCAAGTTTCTTTTCCAGTCAACATAATTGGTTCCAGTCAGTTTGTTTTGATTAAGAATGCTAACAAGTGGGCTAAATGATGCCATGTTCAAATCTGAAATAATAAACATGAATATAATAAGTAAACTGGACATTATCAATTTAGCATATAAGCATATAATATGGAACCTTAATAAAACCATAAAATAATATATGCAACGACAACCCAATCCATGTCTATAATTCCTTGGTAGCAAGTTTATTATAAACACATCAATCAGTTGAGAACTATTCTCATTATTAGTGCTATCATGATAACTCTTATCAAACACTAATAATATGCCGTATTATCTTTAGCCTCTAAGTAATAATGACATAGCTCCTTTGGGAGGTTAACATTAAACTTAGTCTAGTGTATACCATTATCTAGAATCATGTGTAGCCACATTTCATCTTCCTTTATGATGTTTAAACTTGTAGTACCATAGAACAAAACACACTCCTTTGGGATCGCGAGGCATATACGCCAAGACGAGGTGCTTGTCTACACTACTTTAAACAGGTAAATTCAATCTTGTAGTACTATGAAGTAAATACCCTCCTTTGGGATCGCGAGGCATATACGCCAAGACGAGGTGCTTAGCCCACACTACTATGAATCGATAATGGAGGCCGTGAGATCCAACCCTTGTATCTCTCTCCCACTAGATGTTTTAAAATAAAGGTTTTTATCTTTAAACATGCATAAACTAATTATACACAACCTTGCACTTTTTCTTACGAAAAATGCGTAAGAAAAAATAGCAAAAACACAAAATTTAAGTTTGAAAACACTTAGAAAAATTTCAAATTTTCTTTCCTTCGATCGATCGAATGTGCCCCTCGATCGATCGAAAAAATTAAACAATTCGAACTTAAACCTTCTGTCTGATTCGATTGATACTTGATCGCCTCTCGATCGATCGAAAATAAAATTCGATCGATCGACTAGCAATCGAATATTAATCAATTCTAAAGGATAAGTCTTTGTTTCACTCGATCGATCGAAAGTAAATTTCGATCGATCGAAACTCGTGAAACTCGAATTTCCAGAAAATCTTCTAAGGCAGTTTTCAACCGTTTTGCATGAACAAACAACCATCATACGAAAATGACAGACAGAAATTGATGCCAAAACTGAAATCTATTGATGCTATAGCCTTAAAGATCAATTTAACATTCTTAAATTCATATTTAAACAACATCATAACATCAATATCAGTTTTAATCAAATCATAGTTTCAATAACCATGTAGAAAATTAAATGTATAATCCTCCATCAACTTGAAACTAATAATCTCTAGATTCCAAAACGTACAAAACATGTTATACAGATTCGAAATGAAGACCGCTCTGATACCAATGTTGGGAAATTATCATGTTTGCATCCAATACAAAACATACGCAGCGAAAAATAAACGGATCTACTTCATTCGCAATCGATAACATGCACTATGTAAGTTTCAGAATATAATAACAAGAGAGTGTACCTTGATGCGATGAACTTCAAAACCGAATGAAGACGTACTCGGGAATACTTTCAATCTTCACTCCAATTCCACTCGATGCCCAAGATGTGTAGTCTCTCAATCAGTTCTATGTATCTAGAGAGAATATGAAAGAGTGTCTCTCTTTCTTATTTTATTTCCTTACACATACAAACCATTTTATTCAATATAAAATTCTGTATGTTTCTCTCCACATAACTGATTATCTAATTGGGCTAGCCTTTTGGGCCTTCCCAATTGGGCTTTAGTGTGTGGCTTGGAGTGGGACCAAAAGGGAACAAATAAGACACAAGCTTCAATGGGCCTTGGGCTTTTCTGTCAACTCTTGACAAGTCCAAAGTTACCATTAATTATATTTAATACCACTATATAAATATAATTGCACTCTAGGCCTCATTAATAAATTATATCCCAAGACTCTATTATACATGCAACCCCTTCATAAAATATTCGTAGTAATACAAAGTCATGAATATAGACTGCCACTTTGTAAATTACTACATCTTAATCCTTGAGTACCCGGTTTAATCCTTTTAAGTTATTCACCATATATTTATGAAATCCAATTTCATAAATATATACTTTAGTCTTACTAAAGTGGTTAGGCCTAACTCTCTGAATAACTGTACCCATTAAACTTATCTCAAGGGAATATTTTATATCTCCGTTAAGAGACTATGAATTCCATCTTGAAAATATATGTTCCATCAACACTAAATGTGGCTGCCCAACATACTGAGGTTTTGACCGTTACTTTAGATCTCACTCCTGATATATCAAAGCAACCTACATTTCATGATCAGGTCCATTATTCTTTCAGGATTAAGAGTTCATGTGAATACAAGTCGTGAGATTTATTATTCAAATTGACAGTCGTTATGAGAATAATAAATCTCACAGCGGTCCTGTTCAATATGTCTTAACTCTTAAAACATATCAACATATTAACTAGAAGTCACCACTTCCATGATCAAGACAAATCATCGTAGTTAATATGTTATAGTCTTCGCAGATGAAATGCCCAATTTCATCACCGACTACGAACCAAAATTCTGAGTTTACAAAGAACTTGTGATCTATATCTTCTGTGACTAAATCACATAAATCACATACTATGCATCTCATGGACTATTTGATAATGTCCGAATATTCATGTTACCATTATTTTAGATAAGAATAAAACAACTTTATTACACATAATATTAAGTCATACATCATTTCTTAAATAATGTCATACATAATATCATACATATCATCATACAATAGGATTTAAGGGCACATATCCTAACAATCATCAAATTCATCATCGACCCCCCCTTCCTTCCCATGCCCCACTGAAGATGTATGGATGTTCACACTTAAGATGGCACTAATCCTCGATGAAATTTGGAGGACCAGGAACCAAGCTGTACATAATGGTGGAATGGTAGACATTCAAGAAGCCATCAAACACATCCACAAAAGCATGGTCGAATTCCAGGTAGTAAAAGCTTTGAAGAGTATTTCTACAGGGATAGCTAAGGCTTAGCCTCTCCCAGTGACACAAGCCAACCAAACTTGTAGCTAGGTAAAGCTCAACATAGGTGCTGCAACGGCCAAGAATAGAAATGCTATAGTTGTTGTTGCTAGAAACCACAAAGATGATGTGCTGAAAATTTAGGCTAAAATCATATCCCTTTGCTCACCCACTCAAGCTAAAGCCACTGCCATCTACTGGGCTACACAATTAGCTAAGGTTGAGAAATGGACTTATATTATCATCGAAGGGGACACTAAGAGCTGCTTCGACTCCCTTAACTCCTCGTCAATCACCCTGGACTGGACCATCAGTAACATCATCAGCAACACTTTAAGCCTTAGAGACTTTTTTTTTTCTTTCTTTCTATTGGGCTAAGAGAGACAGTAATACAGTAGCACATATTGCTGCTAGGCTCTCCCATTCATCTTCTACGTCCTTTAGTTACAATAAACACAATCTTCCTATTGTTCTTAAATTTTCTTGTGAGGTTGACTGTAGTTCCATTGTATATCTTTCTTTTGTTTAGTCAATGAAATTGAAGTTTATCAAAAAAAAAAAAAAAAAAAATCCAACTACCACTATAGGTGTGGCTTGGTGGTACGAGTATTCATATTACTTTACAGGAGTGGTCATACTTGGTAAAAGTTGAGCAGTTCGAATGGTTGAACTTCAACGAATATGTTGTACCCACAATAATAGCCCCACCAAAGTCGTTGTGGCACATGTAGTGTTACCAATTACCGTCACGTGGTATAAAGTTGATGAGTCCACACTAAGAGTGAAGACCCCTGTATTTATTCAGCAATTTATATATATATATATATATATATATATTATCCAACTTGGATTTTTTACCATCTACTGCATATTAGAAAGAACTTGTATGTTTTGATGACTTAAATATATTACTTTCTTTTTTCTTCTTCGAGAAACAAGATGTAAAATAATAATATAAAATAGGGTCATGCTAACAAATGCCTTTAGGACATTGGTTAACAATTCATTTTACTTTTATGGAAAATGAAAAAAACTGTCAAAACATTAATTGCATTTTTTTTTCGATAAACATTTTCTTTAAATAGATTATTAACCAATGTCCTAAGGGCATTCGTTAACATTTCCCTATAAAATAAAGTAAAGATAGAAATAGATAGTAATTCCAAAACTTTATCAACGTAGTTCAATACAGATTGCTTAAGAGAATCCATCCAACTTAAGAATTAAAATTTGCAATGCCTTAAACTTATTCCTTTCCAATGCTAGCATAGGTTATATAAGTTTAAAACGCGTAAGGGTTGAGTTGCCATCTAGTCCCTTTGATGTATAGTGAGCAACGTATTCACTAATATGAGTTTCCCTGTCTATAGGCGGGTTGCTGTCAGATAGAAACTCCTTTATTGGCCCAAATTTTCGTGCAGGAATTGGATGGAAAAAGCATACAACTGAAACTCTGGGCCCAATACGAACAGCCAGGACCCTATGCTCCACACTGTAGGTGAATTCCAATAACATGGAATTCATGTGCCATGAGAAGAATGAGTCCACGTTGCGAAGGGAATGGTGCATATATCTTATTGCTTAAGAATGAAATACCTCTTAGAGTAGGGGAATAGGGGTTAACGGCCATTCTCCAAGTTTTAAGCTTCCATTTTGCTTTCCCCCCCCCCCCCCCCCCCCCCTCATTTTTTGGGTTTCTAGATTCTTTATCTTATATATGCTTTTAAAAAATAAAAAATAAAAACTTACATCATCCTTTGGTGAGATTTTTAATTTTAACAACATAGAGACTAAATTTGAAATTAAGTGAGGGATGACGGATATATGAAGAAATTAATAGTCAAATTGGTGTGGATGAAGTTTTCTTAAATACTTTGAAACCTAACGGTTAATACAATCATTAATGTTGGAAATACATATGTGAATGAAGTCTTACATTAAATAATTAATAATGACAAATGTAAATGATCAATATAATATAATTGGCCTTCAACTCATGGACTTAGACCTTTTGCAGTAAACAGTGTCCTTATAAATTATATCAACAATTACTATACATAAATTTATTGTACTTATAAAGGTAAATAGAGTTTTTTACACATGTTAACTATTTTTTATTTATTATTCTTTATGTCAGTTGTTAGGGTAGATCTATATAATTGGCTAATCCTTTGACAAAATACACTTTATTTGTAATTGAGTAGATCTAAGTTGAGTTTAATGTATCAAGAAGAATGTTGTTTAAACATAACAAGTGGTATCATTAAAGACATGAAGTTTGATCCAAGAAACAAGTAAAGAAAAGCTATTTTATTAAAGCTTGACGCAAGCTTGACCCTAGTTGCTATTGAGGATTAATGAAGAAGCTGGACACAAGTTCGATCTATCGAAAATTACGATTTTAGAATTCTTAGATCTAAAATTCGGTCCATGATGACTTGAATTATTAGGGTTTCTCTCTCTACAACCCTGGAAATATATAAGACTTTTTTTAAAACTTATCAAGTACGAAAACCTATAACTCATATACTCTGTGTGAAGCTACTACGTTTGTACGTCTTAAGGTTTTGTAATTAAGTGTGTTAGGACATATGTGGAACATGTTAAGAGCATGTGTCATATAGAATTGGCTAATCCTTTAACAAAACGTACTTTACTTGTAATTGGATAGATCTAGGATGTGTTTAATATTTTAAGGAACATGAGTTCAAGTCCAATGATTGAAGTTATACAAATCTGTTCAAGAATCAAGTGAAGAAGTGTTGTTCATTAAAGCTTGACAGATGTATCTATCGAGATTTAATATTTGAAGCTCGACAGATAGCTCAATAGTTGTATCTATCGAGAATTACAAAATTCAGATTTCCAAATTTGATTCACGCATATCCATGTGTATTTGTGTAGGATTTCCTTTCTCACAACCCTAGGCATATATAAGAATCATTTTAAGGGCCGTTAAGGTGATGCAACTTGATTCAAAATGATTATTCATTCAAATTGTGATCGTAGACAATTTGCCCTAGTTCATCTTTCTCTTGAAGAAGCTATTGCGTTTGTGCGCCAAGAGTTTTGTAACTAAGGAGCTTCTTGATCTTCATCGTGTGGATAAAATGAAGAACTTTGCAGCCACATCCTTCTTAAGTTGGTGTGTTACTCACGTACTTAGATTCGTGCATCGATTGGTTAGTTACATACTAGGAGCCATGTATTGAAAAGAGAGATTGTCACTACATTGGAAGTCCAGTTAGGTATTGGGTTAAGGGTTCAACTGTAGGTTGGTATAAGGTACTGGAATTCCTTTACTTGTAACCACTTGTTTTGATAATAGTGGATTCTTGGCAATGGTGCCCTTAAATTCACTCGGTGGGGTTTTGCCTCAGTGGTTTTCCCCATTCGTAAACAAATCACCCATGTCAAATTTTATTTCCGCTGCATTTAATTATTTGGTGATTTGTTTGTGCTCATTGCAGGTAATTGAATTTAATTAATTTCACTTGGCTAAATTAATTGATTAAGTTACCAAAAGGGTCAATACATTCTTGACCTATCAAGTGGTATCAAAACGGGCACACTCTGATTAGGGTTAATCTATGCTGTGTGATGCATTGACCCTTGTTTGTCATGGATAAAGGACAATCTTTAATTATACCTCATTTATTTGATGGCACTAACTATGCATATTGGAAAGTACTCATGAGAGCTTTCTTGCAGTCTTTAGATGAGAAGGTGTGGCAAGCTGTGGAAATTAGCTGGATTAAGCCAAAGGAAGCGCCGGCTGAATGAGATGATAACAAGATCAAAACGTCAAACTTCAACAGCATAACATTGCATGCCTTATTTAGTGCGGTCACTAATAAGGAATTTAAGAAGATATCCTTAATTGAAACTACTAAGGAAGTATGAACTATCCTCCAGACAACCTATGAGGGGACTAAGGCTGTCAATGATTCAAAGCTTCAAAGGCGTACACTACAAGAAAAATGAGCTATTGTGGCGGGCCTATTGTGGTGGGTGCAAAAACTGCCGCTATATGTAGCCTATTACAGCGCATTTTTGGTCCGCGCACTGTACATGAGATCTATTGCAGCATTCTATTGGCCCACCGCAATAGTTCTAGTATTTTGCGGCGTACTACAGTGGCGAGCCAATGACCCACAGCAATAAACCTGATTTAGCGGCGTTGCCCCCACCATCACCCACCCACCTGCCACCACCATAAACCCCAATCCAAAATCAACCCACCACCGCTACAAAACAACCACCAAATCACAAAACCCAGCCATCACAAATCACCAATTACAAAACAACCGCCAAAACCCATCCATTACAATTTACAAATCACCAATCACAAAACAAAAACCCAGCCACCAAATCACAAATCACAAAACAACCACCATCACAAACACAAAATCCAGCCATCACAAAATTTCACCCACCACTAAATCCGATCCACGACCAAACTGTGACCCGTGACCCACGACCCAGACCCACCATGATCAAGTGACCCACAGTGACCGCCGAAGCACTGTGACTCGCACTCGTGGGAGATTGGTTAGAGAGAGAGGGATGAGCAAGAGAGGGCAAGGGCATTGATGGAGATCGCCCCCGACTGCTTGAAGCCATTGATGGAGATCGCCGATGATGTTATTTTCCGAGACTGAATTGAAAACAGTAATGCTTCTTTTTTACTTTTACTTTTAATGATGGTCTTGGGTTTTGAGGATTTGAATGGTGCCTTGGACATGTTTGGCGAAATGCCTAAAGACGTGGGTTTGGGATTGTGAAGGGGTTTGATGCGAAAGAGAAGGGTCTTAGACCGATGATGCCAGTCTTGTTCACGAAAAATTTTGGGTTTGCTTTTTTGGTATGTAATCCGAATTGGGTTGTGGGTTTTTACTTGGTTTTTGAAGCGTTGATGGTGTTTGGTAGATCTAGTTATTTGGTCCCTGAGAAAGGGGGATGAGCATAAATAGTTAAACCTTAATGTGAAATTTAAATTTTTTTTTTTTTTGGTTGGTTTACGGTTGGATATTTTTTTGGAGGCATAGTAAATAATTTAAGGCAATTATTTATGTTTCAGGTTGGTGAGATTATTAGCAGGTTTGAGAAGAAGGGTTTCTCTTTGAAAGGTACTACCTTTTTTACTGTTCATCTTATAATATCAACTGTGACTGTTATGGTTTGGCTTTAGTATGTGCTAGGAAGCTTTATAAACATACATATATATATATATATATATATTTGTGTGTGTGTTTTTTCTAATATATAAATCGATAATGTCTGTTTGAGACTCTGGGTTCTCAGTTTTATTATATATCATATTTGGCCTACTCTTTGACAATTAATAATCCATTTGTTCAAAAATTTCACAACTGCATCTGCCATAGAATTTCTCTTACATTTTGAGTTCATATGATATTATCTACTCTATTCTCCCTTGCTAAAAATTTTTGGGTTGTTCAAGTAAAATTATATCTAGATTCTGGTGAAATTTGTACTGGGTTTGGTGTTTTCATTTTCTTGCTACTGCTTTTGCTTTTTTTGCTGCTCAAGTGGGGTCTAATTCTACTGTTTTTCTCAAAACTGTGCCTTGCCTTTAGCTTTTAAGTTTAGTCTCTGTTTTTTTCCCCAAAGATCTAATGTGGCATATTTGCATTGGAGGGTGTAAATGTGGCCTTTTACACCGCATCCTGGCCAAATTTTGTATGTACTCTTTTTTCAGTTGAGTATAATTTATCTGGAAATATTTATACCATATATATTTTTTATAATATATATAAGTCTCTCTCTTTTTTGTATGTACTCTTTTTTCAGTTTAGTATAATTTATCTGGAAATATTTATACCATATATATTTTTAATAATATATATAAGTCTCTCTCTCCTTTTTACAGGCACCAACGAAGCGAGGAAATGCAGTGAACACACTACACAACACAATCACAGCCAAGCCACCCTCTGCAGCCTCACTCCTAAATGGTTCTTATACTTTTTTAGGTAAGGTTTTGTAACTACCATTTCCACAATTACATTTTATTTTATTTTTTTTTATTTTGCATCTACAGCTATTATCTATATATCTCTGTCTGTCACAAGAATTTCATTTTTTTTATTATCAAATTTGAAATAAAAATAATTTCCATGATTGATTATGCTCCTGATTATTTGCTGGGATTTTATGCTATATGTGTATTTGTTGTTTTAAAATTTGAAGGAGTACTAAATGGTGCACTGTGTCTGTGTGAGAGAGAGCTTGCTTTTAAAAATGAACATATTAAATTATTTGTGTTTTTGCCATTGGTTTTGTAAAATGAAGTGGCTGGTAAGTAGATTGGATATGATTTGCATAAAACTAGAGTATCATGAAGCATTTAAAAAAAAAAAAGATTATTATTTTCAATAGTTTGATGATGCGTCTATTCAAATGGATGATAATTTCACAATTTGTCAATAATGAAGTAAGTGGGAATTCCTTGTGTTTGTGCTTAGTGTCATATGTTTTGTTTTTGTTCACAACCAATCCCAAGTCCAAAAAAAGGAAAAATTCATTCACTTTATTATGAGTAGACTAATAACTACTCCATTTTTGCAAGGGGTGGAAATTGTGAATTAGCAAGACAGTTGGCCATTTAGGAAAATGTGAATTTTTTTTTCTATCACAATAGACTTGATGCACACAACGCGTAGATCTATATAACATATCCGTTAGGTTCACATCATTTATAACCCAGCAGGTTAACTAAAGAAATTCTTTCTTATTAATAAGAATGGCAATACCAGTAGTCTAAATTACACACACAGTTTAAGGCTGTAACTGGGTGCATGGATTTATAGAATTCAGATCTTAGACATCATCAAATTTCATTTTCCCCTGAGGTTGAAGGAAAAAGCTATGGCAATATTGTTTTAGTTTATTTTAATTTTTTATTATTTAATTAGCCTTTTTCTATTGTACAACACATGCATTAGAAAGTGCCAGGCAAAGAATCATTAGTTTTTTTTTTTTTTTTTTTTTTTTTTTTTTTTTTTTGAGAAACAAGCAAAAGGCTACAACAGAACATTCAACCAGCAATACTACATCAGAGTAACAATGGAAAGCACCTGAACAAACAAGTGCAAACCAAAACAAAAACTCAAAGAACACAACTAGGTGCAGGTTTGCACCATACAATCTATTACAAAATATAACAAACAAACAAACAAACAAACAACACAGCTAACTAGGACTAATCTACCAACAAGTAACAAAGAGCTAGCCAGAATTCTACCTTCCAATCAAATCCTTAGACATGAACACAAAATCAGAAATATCCCAATTGATGCATATTTTGGTGTTGATACCAGACCTAGGATATGGTCCTTTAGTTTTAATCCTTGCCTTCACCTGTTTCCTTATGAGACCAGCAATTTGATCCTCTGTTTTAGCAGCTCCCAATTGCTTTATAGCATTTCTTTGTGCCCATATGTGGTATATACACGTGCTAAAACCCAATCTGCAGTAGTCAGCACTTAAGCTTTTACCTTTCCAAATTGTTGCAGCACATTGGTGAGATTTTGCCAGTCTTCATCAAGCCTATCTCAATAAGACCAGTTCCTGATTTTCCTCCAAAGTCTTCTACAAAAGGGGCACTTAAAAAAAAGGTGAACACTCTACTCTCAGAGCTTCTTCTACATAACAAACTTAAAGGATCACAGGTTATTCCCCAACTAGTAATCCTGTCATAGGTAGAGTCTTTAAGATTGTGAAATGGGGTCTTGCTTGGCTGGCTGATTGATTTTTAGAGGACCCGTACTCAGTTATTAGCAGTAGCTAGTTCCTATTTCTGTTTCAGCACGGTTTAGTGGAGCCTTTGTCCTTTGGCTTTTCAATATCCCCAATGAAAAGGTTGTTAGCAGCTATTACTTTTTCTTTTTTTTTTAGTACTTAGTACTAGCTACTGTAATTAACAAATTATGACTTATCAAGTTATGAAAGTTTTGTATCATCTTTGTAATTGAGGGTTTAGAGTCACTTGCTTATTGATTGATTGTGTCATGTGCTTAATTGTTGATCAGTTGGAAGCCATGTGCTTAACAGTTAGTTAGCTAGAAACTATTCATTGACTTGCCACCCCTTTCATACTTTCACTTGTCCTGGTATGCTTGTCTACTGGCTATGGTTAATTTTGCAACTTAAAGATCAAGTGCAACTCTGTAAAGAACAAGAGGCAATATCACAGGTTATAAACATTTGTCCACGCCATTAAATTTGAACTTAAGATGCACGTACCAAAATTTCTTTTATTTTTTTATCTATATTTACTACATATTTAATTCAACTGTTTACATTTCTTAAGAATGCTATTTTGAGGATTCACTGTTTTTGTTTCTGAGTTGTACGGTGCCTAAAAACACCTAGTTGAGCTGATGGGTCTGACCAAATCTCCATAAACATGGTTAATGGCTTAATGCTTCTTTTGTGTTATCTGTTATAAGTTCTGTCATTTGTATTTGTCAAAGGCTGAATTATTGTTAAATGTTGCATAAAAAATAATTTTTTCTTACCAACTCCTGGTTAATTAACACTTACTTAATAGTGGCTGCTAGCTACTTTTATATTTGTTAGGGGTGTCTCTTTCTTAGAGAATTTATTAGCTGAATGCAATTACTTTCCCCTGTATTCTGTATGATAGGAGGCTTTGTATTGTTTTTAATTTCTGTATAATAAAAATATGAAATTATATAATTAAAATGTGTATCACTATACACCAAGCGATTCGCTAGCAACCTATGTAGTTAAAAAATGTCACATGACCATAATGATTGCTCACATTATTATATTTCTAAATAAATTAATAATTATTTATCATAGTGGTTACGTGACATTCCGATTAAGCTGCTTGCATGTAACTTTTAAGCCAAAGGTTTTTTTATTTTTTTATTATAAAGGTACCAAATCTCTTGACACATCAACACAAATTGTCACAAGTATCACAACTTGCTTGATAATGTCGGCTTCAGACACTTTTTTTTTTATATATATGAGTAGAGCAATATAGTTAACAATTAATATAAAAAATCTAATGCAAAATAACATGAAGATTGAAGAATGAAACTTCATATCATTATTAACATTCTATGACAAAACGTAATGCGCAAGTTAAACGTAGCTTATAAGTTGTGAACCCTTATATGAAATTTTATGAAACAAATGAGCATGTAAATTAGTTTCCTCTCAACCATTACCTGCCACAAAATTCTTATGATAATATATATTTATATATATATATATATATTATATGTTGCATGGTTCAATTTTTTAATTGAACCAAAGTTTTGAATTATTCTTAAAACCATGCAGGCTTCAAAGTTTTGAATGCCTCCTCACCTCTTGATTGAAAATATGTACCATTCAGAATGTTTCTAATATTTTATTTTCTTTAGCATATAATGACCACTTGTTTAATAGAATATTTAGACTCATCCTTAGCTTTGCATGCCTAGTTGTTTGACAATGGTTGATATTATCTCCTTCAAAATTTAGATGTGCAGCTAGCTATACGTGTCACTCGCAGGCCAAGTAAGTACTTGGATATTTGGGATCTTCTTGATGAAGAAGAAATTGAGTTGGAGATAAATAGTGAGCATCAGTCGGTTAATGATGGGGCGAGGACTTTCACTGGTTTCTTAGGTACGATTGCGCAGAAACCCCACATGTGCCCGATTAGATATCTTAATTGGAAGGACATGCCAGAAGAAAATAAAGAAGAGTGTTGGCGTGTTGTAGAGGTATTAAAGAAGTTATAATATTTGTAATTATGACATTTTGTACTAGGTTTTACATAAGTATTTTAGCATGAAAACATTCGTAATTTGATTACTCAACTATTTGATTATAGCGAAAATACTGTGTCCCTCTTAATCCTATTGCATATGCGACTTTGAAGAGATTTATCTTACAAAAAATTGGGAAGGCTTGGAGGGATCATAAGTCTAGGATGAAGAAACAACATTATATACCTGATTCAAGAAACAAAGCACAGGTAAAGAACAATGGACCCAGGGGATGCATATCACAAGATTGGGATATACTTGTTGATCATTGGTATACGGATGATGCAGTGGTATGTTTGTTTTCTCTCTCTTTTTCATCATGGATCATACCAAAAGAAGAATGATTATTGAGAAATTGAGAGAATACATATTGGATTGCTTTTAGATAGGATTTGTTAGTTTTATGTGGGCTTTTTGTGAAATTAGTATATATGAGAAGTTGTGTTTCATATTTCATCAGAAAAGATTCAACAAAGCTATTTGATGGTGTATAGTTTGTTAGTACTGAATTAGCTTATTCTGGCAAAATGGCTTGAAGTTGTTTTATGCTAAACTCCTTCCGTGGCTTCACCATTATTATATTTTCGAAGATTTGCAATTTGGTTTTAGTGTATTTACAGAAATGATTAAGCATTTAATTTTGTCTGCCATGCTTGCATTGTGATGAAGATGCTTGCCAAATTAGTGTGTAAAGATCATATTTTATGCACATGAAAGGCAGATTATTTTCTTCATAGGGCATTCTTTGTTTTGGGACTACATCAATACAATTCCTAAGAAATAGGGGAGGGAGAGGCCCCCAACTCAGTGAGTTAGAATGTGGGAATTCTACTCTTTGTTAAAAATAATAATGGTAACCACAAACTACATTAGATGGTTCTAGTCTTTTAGCATAAGTCTAAGAGAATTGAGACAAGGCTCTGGTTTGTGTTAACAATAAGCAATGAATTTGCATCTTGTAATTAGACTGTTTTTTTTTTTTTTTTTTGGTTTTATTCATTGTTTTATGTTATGAAAAGTTGAAATGACATATTGGAATTTAATGAATGATACTTAAATTTTATTTTATGTGAGAAACTCATGATTATGATAGATCTTTATATTATCATTAACCTAAGCATATGGCTCTATAAATAAGTGACCTTTTTGTGCCAAGCATATTAGAGACTTTGAGTAGTCTTATTTATCAAGCAAATTTCATATTTTTTGCCACTTTTAATGTACAATGTATAGATAGATGTGCTAAAAGTTTTTATTTATAGTAATTTTATAGTGACCTTTTTGTGTAGCTTGTGTCCAATACATTGCAGTTTTTTGTGTGCAACTCTGATAAATTAATAAAATACTGTAAATATTGTTTGCATTTTGGCTTTAGCTAAAAGTGGCTTTAGATACTTAAAGCATACTGTATATAAACATGTAATTTTGTTGAATGTAGATAGAGTCAGAGAAGAATAAGGAGCATCATTCTAAACAAGATGACGTACATATTGATGGTTCTTGTAACTATGTTGTGCACGCTGCAAAAAAGGTAATAAGTATTTATGACTATTTTTTAAGTGATTTTGACTTCTCCTAAAGTTTATGTGGAACCAATATTCATCACTACATAAATATGCTGTTCATAATGTAGGCAAAAACGAATGGACATCCTGTAGAGCGTTCAGTATTATATCAAATACTACATACTCGTAAAGATGGATTTGCAGTTAATCCTGTAGTGGAAGCAAAAATGGTGAGTCATTTCTCCATTATACTTGGGTGTAAACAAAATAGGAATTCAATGATAATTGTTATTAATGATTCTTTTAATTTTTAAATTAATATAATTCAATTTGATGTTAGCCAATACGCATTTCTTTTTATTGTGGGGTTATTTGATTGTTGGATTACATAGCAAACTCCATTTCATTGTGGAAATGTTATTCTTACTGAGTTGAGGCCTCTATGTTTAGTTCCTTTGTTATATTACAGCATACTCAGTGGATGTATAAGACTTCCTTTTTTTGGAGAGGTTCATGTGGTGAGTTGTCTGTAGATTGTCAATTTTCTCTTGAGAGTTACTGGTACATATTGGTCTTGCTTGTCCCATCCTATATATATATATATATATATATATATGTATATATATGTTGTGGGGTCATTTTAACTATATGATTTATAACTTTTTTTGTTTTATTCAAACCCAAATATCAGGACAAAATGAAGGAATTGTTGGCTGATCCTTCAAATAAATTGCAGTCATCTGACACAAGTGGTAGTATTGCTTGGTCAACATATGATGTTTTTGCCAAAGTGATGGGTAAGGAGCGCAAAGGTCGTATTCATGGGGTAGGATTTGGTCTAAGCCCAAGTGGTTGAAGTAGCAAGAGTGCTCTCACAGACATTGCAGTACACTCAAGTCAAGCAAGGGACAACGAAGTCGCACAATTGAAGGCTTCCTTGGCTACTATGGAGGATAAACTTGCAAGTTTAGACAAAATGAAGGAAAAACTTAGTCAATTTGAAGAAATGAAGCAAAGAATGGCTCGCATGCTTCAACAAATGCAACAAATTTCTTCTCAATGCAATCAGGTATATTAACAAAGACGTAGTCAATGTTTTTCTCTTTGTAAGCACTTCCTTGTCGCTATGAGTACATATAAATGTCTTCATTTCACTTGTTCCTAATTTTTGCCTTGGTAATATTTTCTTGTCATTTTATTCCATTTATACGCACTTATTGAGTAATCATACTTTGTATGTAGGATGTTCCTTCGGTTCAACAATCTCCAGCTCTCCAAAAATGGTCAGCCGCATCCTATCAACCAAGCAGTTTATAAGTTTTATCTTGGCATTCGAGGACTTTTTTGTATACAAAGAACTACGGAAGAACAACCGCATTTTTTGCAAGTGTTGATGGATATTTTTAAACACTTTGGAACTTTGATTATAGTATTAGCTTAATTTGAGCGGTTGTTTTATTCAAACGACCACATCTTTTTTTGTTAATCTTATGATGGTAGTTATAGACAACGTTATGTATTTGATAGTATATCTATGTTAGTATTATGGTAGTTTGGAGACATTTATAGTGTTGTTAATTAATTACACTTGTCGTATTGTGTTAGTAGAGCTAAATCTATTACAGATTTTAAACAGGCCTGAACAATATATACCAAGAAAAAAGTGGTTTTATAGCTCACTAGGAAAAAAAAAAAAAAAACCTATAGTGGCGGTCAAAAAGCGCCGCAATAGATGCACATTTTATGATTTAAATAAAACCCTATAGCGACACTTATTACCCACCGTTATTGGTTCAAACATATAGTGGCGGGTCTATACGCCGCTAAAGGTACGTACATATAGCGGCGTTTTCACCTGCCGCTAAAAGTACAGTTAGTCCATTTTAATTGATTGCATATAGCAGCGCTGTGTGCCCATCGCTAAAGGTGAACACCAATAGTGGCGTACATAACCTGCTGCTAAAAGTCAATTGACACAAATTTGAATGTTGTATGGCAGCAGTTTTATGCCCGTCGCAATAAACCAAAACCGCTGCTAAAAGGTGTATCTACAGCGGCGCTTTTTGTTACTGCCGCAATAGGTCTAGAGTGGCAACGCAACGGTGGCAGGAAGAACCGCCGCAATAGCAGTTGCCGCTAAAAGATCAAATGTACCTATAGCGGCGGTTTTGAGGCTTCAACAGCGGTTTTTGGCCCCTCAATAGGTCATTTTCTTTGTAGTGTTACTACGAGCTTTAAAGAGATTAAGATGGAGGAGGATGAGTTCTATGCCAAGAGTGAACTTTGCCTATAATCTTGGCGAAATCATTTCCGAACCCAAGATTGTAAGAAAGGTGCTCAGATATCTACAAAAGAGATTTCCTGCCAAGATCATCGCCATTGAGGAATCAAATAACATTGACCAAATTCCTTTGACAGAATTGATTGGCAAATTGCAAACCTATGAATTGGGTTTGAATAGGATAGGGAAATCAAGCAAGAGCATGGCGTTAAAAGCCAAAAGTAGTAATACTGATGAGTCTTCTAATGATGAAGATTCTAAGATGAAATCCTATATCACGAGGTAGTTCATAAAATTCATGAAGAATGCCAATGCAAAGGGATTTGATAAAGACCATAAGCAGTCCAGTTCGTCTCAGTTCAAGAACCAAGACAGAGGAAAGAAGGATGCTGAGGAAGGCGGTAAGTACACTGCTCCCTCTGGACCAAAATGCTTCGGATGTCAAGGGTTTGGACACATGAAGCAAGAATGTCCAACTTATCTTAAGACTATTGGAAAAAGTAAGGCCCTTGCTGCTACCTTGAGTGACACCAAGCCTGAGGATGATTCAGATGACAATGATGATGAGAGAATCTTGAATGCCTTCACTACTACAATTGATCCTATTGATAGGGGTTCAGAAACAGTAGATAATGAAGAGGACTTGATGGACTCTAAGTTCGAGAAAATGGACGATCAAGATGATATCCATACAACTTGTGAAAAATTGTACAAGGTTTTTGAGAAGCATGAGAAACTATATAGGCTGGTCGCCAAGAAGCTGAGTAATGCGGAACTTGATCGAGAAGAGCTTTCCACAAAGTTTGATGAAGCTAATCAGACTGTTGGAGCACTACGGTTTAAGAACAATTTTGTTGGCTGAAAAGACCAAGAAGCTTAATGCAGAGCTGTTTCAAGTTAGAGCTTAATTGAAGAGGACTTTCAGTGCAAAGCTTGATGAGATGCTTAAATTTTAGAAATCTGCTACTGATAAAACCGATTTGGGGTTTGATTTCTCTTCTCCTAATATTGCTCCTTCTAGTACTATTGTATTTGTCTCATCTGCTAATAATGTTAATTCTGAGAACAATGATGTTAAAACTATTTTAGCTAGTGAGAACATAGACAAGGAAAAATCTATCTTAGGAGCACCCCGTAAGCTTGATAATAAAGAGACTAAAAACCCTAGGACGAAGAAGGGAGATAATCAAAAGTCTAAACAGAAGAAGCAGCATCTCTGTCATTATTGTGGAGCTTCAAGACATACTCGACCTAATTGTTATAAGTGGTTAGCCACTCAACAAAGCAACAGTATGATCTCATCTAGAAACCAAAATCTGTTTCCATCCTCTTTTACTCCACTTAGAGATCTTCTTAAGGCCCTATTGTTCCTTTTGAACTTGAATGGTTTTAATTCTTCCCCCTCACCATTGGATCACAGGTTTGCTCAAAGGAAAGGTTCTTCCAATGTGTGGAAGGAAAAAGGCTCAAAGTGATTTAGTCACTTTTTCTCTCTCTCCCTCTCTTTTTGTTTATGCATTACTTGTATGTTTTGCTTTCTTGTTTTTGAGTGAGTCTAGTTTTATACTATGCTTTGTTTAACATGTTTTTTTTTTTGTTTGTTTTTAGTTTTTGTTTTATTTTTCTTTGATAAAAATAGAAATTAAAAAATCATAAAAATACAAAAACAGTGTGTGTTTTGTGTACATTGGTACTTGTGTACCTTTAATGGCCATTGAAACAAAGATTTCTAAACTTTGTATCCTTTGTAACTTAGATGGATATCTTAATGCACTATTAAGCAAGTGAGCTTTGTGGCTCATGTTTGTGCTAAGTAAGATTAAGTAATCTCTTGTACTTAACACTCATATCACTCTTTTTGACGAGAATGACTAAAAAATCCTAAGAGCAAGGCATAAATAACCATCTCACCACTAAAGCCCGCCAATCATGAATAATATCTGTATGCTTTGACATAGAAAAATTGATGTTTAAGCTTAACATTATTGGGTATTGCTTCTCTCTCTCTTATATGCCCATGCATGATATGCTCAAAAGAAAAATATGCAAAGAAAAATCAAAAGCAAAAAGAATTAAAATGTTTTTAAATATGGTTGCAAGTGTGTTTCTAGGAGATGTGGGAGTTATAGAATGTACCTCAAAGGTGGTCCCCATTAAGCAATTATGATTGTGTGTGAGTTAAATTAATTTTCTCATATCTCTAATTGTCATAACAAGAGATATTTATGCAATCTTGCAATATTTTTCACATACAACACGCAAAATTCTGTGCTACCTATGATACATGTGCAGGTACAATGTGATTTGGCCATCACAAGGAATATATGTGTTAATGTATGCTCACTAAATTGTTTGACTCGTTTTTGAAATATAAAATTGGTTAGACTTGTTTAGTGTGTGTGTGTGTGTGTGTGTGTGTGTGTGTGTGTGTGTTTTGGATCTTTAAATGCTTTACATTTTTCTTGTTGAGAAATATTTTTAAGAGCTTAAAATGTTGATGGGATCTTTGGTTGAGTAGCTTGCTTGACTGCATTCATTTATGTGTTTTTCTTCTCGTTGAAAAACTGTTTTTATCTAGCTCGACAGCTTCTCGACAGATCTCGACAAATAGCTATCTATTGAGTCCCTTGGACTTCTTTTCTCGACAGATCTTATTGCATCTTCGATCCATTCAAGCTTTCTGGAATTTGTCTCGATAGCTTCTTGACAAATTCGATCCATCGAGAAAGTTTTTGTCTAGCCAATAGATACTCGATAGCTTCTCGATCTATCAAGGCTTTTTGTCGTTGACAGAGTCTTGATAGCGCCTCGACAGATTCATTTGTCGAGATTTAGTGCTCGACAAAATCTCGATAGATTCTCGATCCATCAAGAAGTGTTTTCTTTAAATAGATCCAATGTGAAATTTGTTTCACTTCTCTTCGATTTCTCTCAATAGAAAACTTTCTTTTTCTCTCCCAAAACACTCTCTTTTCTCTCTAAACGTCAAACCCACTTGGGTTTCGACCTAGTGTGATCTTTTCTTCATTGGTATAATCTCTTTTTCTCTCATTCTTCATGCATTTCATACATTTAGACCTAGGTTTTGGGGTTTTGAAAAATATTTTGGGGTTTTTGAAAATTGATGAGTATTTTGTGAATGTTTGGGTTGGGTTTTGCTTAAATGATGTTATATGCTCATGCATTACCTTTCATTTACATTTTCAACTATGTTTCATGCATTAAAGATGTGTGACTCTATGCTGGAACCTTGTGTGCTGGTAGGTTTGGATTGGGCTGAGCCTATGATGTATTTTTTGTTGCACTCCACTTAATCATGCATTATTCATGCATACGTACCTTTTCATTTCCTCTTTGGTACATTCTGTTGATTGGTGCTTTTTTGTTTGTCTTTCTTTATCTCTTTGATAGTCTATGCATGGCACCCAAACACAAAACTACTCTGTCCCGGAACCCTCTCTGTTTCGGGACATCTTCTTCTGATTCCACACCTCTCCATGTCAAGTTCCGTGATGGGAAAGCCCGCTAGAACTTCTTAGAGAACTTCTCCAAACGTGGCATTCATTCAGAACACCACGTTATCTTATTAGACTTCTCCAATACTACTTTACCGACTATCATACACAGGCGGGGTTGGGAATCTCTTTGTGAGATACCCGTGAGTTGTCCCTCTGTGATCATACAGGAGTTTTACTTCAATATGCATGGTTTTGATTATTCCATACCTCATTCATTACTTTTGTTCGAGGTACTCGTATAGTAGTCACTCCAGAGCTTATCTCCGATGTGCTACATGTTCCGTGGGAATCACATCCTGATTGCACCGGATGTCCACGTCTGAGGACTGTGTCCAAAGATGAACTTCTGTCTTTCTTTTGTGAGACACCTTCATCATGGGGTGACCATCAAAACATCTCATGCTTGGGCTTTGCAAAAGGTCCAAGGTTCCTGAATATGGTAATGACATTTGTTCTACATCCCTTGCCTCACTATAATTCTATTACTGAGCCTTGTGCTCGCTTTTTGTTGTCCCTTATCGAGGACCTTACTATTGACTTTCTCTCTCATTTCATACTCTCCCTTATAGATGTCTATAAGGATACGGCGACCCGTGATAAGCTTATCTTTCCTTCTGCTTTCATGAGGATCATTCGCCACTCCTCTATCTCTTATCCCGAGTCTCCCCACTTCACCATCATGAGTGCTATTAGCGCAGTATATGTTAGACGAAGCAAGGCCTAGCTTCGACCGAAGTGGCTACAGACTGAGACGGTGACTCCTCCAGTCCATTCTATTCCATCCACCTCCACTCCTTCCTCTTCTTTGAGTGGCGGTGTGACTCTTGAGGCGATTATGGTGCAGCTTTAGTGCATGGATGCTCGCCTTGACATTCTCACTGATGAGATGAGTCAGGTGACCACCAATATGGGTCGTATTACACGACGTCAGGCTCACCTTGGTGGCTTCGTTGCTTCTCCCTCTCTGTTTCCACAAGCTTCCAAGGACGAGGACGATGATGATGGCTTCGGTGATGATGATGATGATGATGATGAGGATGAGAATGCTAGCTCTTCTAGTGACAAGGAGATGACTGCTTCTCAATAACTTGCCCTTTGTCATTTGTGACAAATAGGGGGAGTAGTTTTGGGTATGAGAGTAGTCATGTATTTAGGGGAAGAGTTAGCATAGGACATTTTTGTTAGGGGGAGTGTTCTTTTTGTTTATGAGGGATGTAGTGAGGATTTATGTATCTTTTTTTTTCTTTCTTTCTTTCTTTTTAGATACATTACATTTTTGTACATTGGTCTTGTGACCACTAAGTGATAGCAAAAATTGTATTTATCTTTGACATATATATATATATATATATATATATTTGATGTTGTTATCATTTTTCACCTATCTTTCCATGTGTTGTTTCTTTTTTCTCTTTATACACATTTTTCTTATTATGTATGCAATCTTTTATTTTTGTTTAACACTAAGATGCCTTGATTAGTTTTGTTTAAAATGTTTCAAAAAGACAAGTTGTCAAAATCTTCCATGCCATGAACTCTCTTCTTGCAAAGTTTTTCAAGATTTTGTGTTAGAATAGATTTTATTGTATTTAACAAGTGATTATGAGTTGAGTGATTTATGACTTCTCTCACATTTTATTTGTTTGTTGTGGTTTTGTCACGAATTGCCAAAATGGGAGATTATTAGGACATATGTGGAACATGTTAAGAACATATGTCAAATAGAATTGACTAATCCTTTGACAAAACGAACTTTACTTGTAATTGGGTAGATCTAGGATGTGTTTGATACTTTAAAAAACAAGAGTTCAAGTCCAAGTATTGAAGTCATGCATATCTGTCCAAAAATCAAGTAAAGAAGTGCTGTTCATTAAAGATCGACAGATAGCTCAACAAATATATCTATCGAGATTTAATATTTGAAGCTCGACAATTGTATTTATTGAGAATTACGAAATTCAGATTTCCAAATCTGATTTCACGCATATCTATGTGTATTTGTGTAGGGTTTCTTCTCTCACAATCCTAGACATATATAAGAATTATTTTAAGGGTCGTTAAAGGTGATGCAACTTGATGCAAAGTGATTATTCACTCAAAATGTGACCAGAGACAATTTTCCATAGTTCATCTTTCTCTTGAAGAAGCTTCTACATTTTTGCACCAAGGGTTTTGTAACCAAGGAGTTTCTTGATCTTCATCATGCATTGAAATGAGAGATTGTCACTACATTACAAGTCCAATTGGGTATTGGGGTAAGGGTTCAACTGCAGGTTGATATAAGATACTGGGATTCCTTTATTTGTAACCGTTTGTTTTGATAATAGTGGATTCTCAAAAGTGGTAACCTTAAATTCACCAGGTGGGGTTTTACCTTGATGGTTTTCCCCATTTGTAAACAAATCACCCGTGTCAAATTTTATTTCCGCTGCATTTAGCTATTGGTGATTTGTTTGTGCTACCACACTCATTGAATGTAATTGAATCTAATTAATTTCACTTGGCTAAATTAATTGATTAAGTTACCAAAGAGGTCAATACATTCTTGGCCTATCAAAGTGCTCACTGATCTTCATTGTTTATGGAGTTAAGAATTTTGTAGCCAACAACAATCAATCAAGTTGCTGGAGTTAGCCACATACTAGGATCCGTGCAAAAGAATTAGTCACAAATTGAAGATTTGTGCAAAGCGAAGAAGTCTACTATACAATCAAGTCCAATTGGGTATTGGAGCAAAGGTTTAACTGTAGGTTGGTATTTTGAGATAAGCCAGGGTAGTGGTAAGCTTCCTTATACTTGTAACCGTTTGTTCTTGATTAGTGGTTTTTTGGGAGTGATAACTTGAAATTCATCCAATGAGGTTTTTGCCTTACGAGAGGTTTTTCCTATTCGTCAACAAATCACCATGTCAATTTAATTTCCGTTGCACTTAGTTTATTTGGTGATTTGTTGTTTCCTTTACGATTTGCATGTAATTTGATCTAATTAATCAACTTAGGTAATTGAATTAATTAACCGGAGCCAATCTATTTTAACCCAACATCAGTTAAAGAATTTTTTGGGTTTTTAGTGGAAATAAGTGTTTTGAGGTTGATTGAAGAATGACAATTTTCAATTTAATAGAAGTTTGTATCTAATGCCAAAAGTCTTTAACCTTGTTGATATTATCTACTCTTTTTACGAGGAAACCCAAAATTTATATCCCTACTCTCCTATTGTTGTAACTATCATTTAAAAAAAAAAATTGATATCTAATTTAAGGAAGGAAGATAGTGAAGAATTTGAGGTTGACCAAGGAATGTAAATTTTCAATTCAATAGAAGTTGATATCTAATACCTAAAGTCTTGTAACCAAATGATTTTTATTTTTCCCCCTCTTTTATGAGGAGAACTAGAGTTCAAATTCCCTCTCCCATATCGTTATAACTAATGATTTTTTTTTTTTAATTTTTTAAAAGTTGATATCTAATTCAGGAGAAGGAAAACGGTGTGATTTGGTGAAATCTCAGAATGTTCAATCTGTGAAATTTTTGGTATGATATTCTTCTGCATTTAGGCTAGCACTTTTCAGTTTTCATACACATCCAGTTTGCTTGACTCGTGACTGAATAAAGAAGCAAAATGAAGCATGTGAACAGAACTAGTCTCTACCTGCATATAGTCACCAATGTTGACTACTAATGTTCCGTGCACTGGAGGAACGTCAACCCAATGATCTTGATGGAGGACCTGCAGGCCACCAATATTGTCTTGCAAGAGTATGGTTAGAGAGGATGGGTCTGAATGCTTTGTTACGCCAAGGGTCAAGTCGGGTTCAGGACAAACCGGATAATAGTGGCACACCAATGTTTCCGCTTTCATGCATTCTATGTTTTCTAGGTACTCACTGCTCAGCCCCAAAGCCTCTGATAGTAATTCTGATAGTGCCTTGCTTAGTTCAATCATCTGTATTACATATTCACTTACAACCTCCCTAAAAAATAAGACACAAATAAAGTGTTAGCTAATTCTGCATAGACAGTATATTTATATATATTGCATGTAGTAGTATTATTAGTACCTGCATACTAGGGGAAGTTCTTCAGGGTTTAGAAGACCATCTTGGAATTCAAATAAAATTGAATCCCTCCAATCTGCTGCTTTCGACACTAAGAGAGCACCATTGCAATAATACTTAACTCGTTGCTTCTGATCACGTGAGTACCACTCCATCTTCTCTTCCTTTGGTTGCTCATGGAATTGTCGCACAGCTTCTAACATGTCTATAACACTAACTGGAATTCCATAATTAATCATCTGAAAGAAGCCCCATGTTTCTGATGCTTCACGTATTTGATCAACGATCTCTATCCTCCGGCAACTTTGTTCAAAGCCTTGGAGATCTATCACTGGAACTTGGAAATGGGTAGTGGCTGGAGATAGCATTGGATTTGGAAGGCTCTCTGGTGGATGGATGAGGAACCTTGGGACCTTGGTCACTCCAAAGTCTTCTAGTCCTTTTTAACTCCAGCTTTTGTTTCATCAAACTCCTTCACTTCCTTGGCTCTGTCATAGACCAATTCATTTCCTGGAACAAGTTTATTTCCTACACTAGAAGTGAGTTCCATCCTTGAGGTGGTGAATTTTGGATTATCGAAATCAAATTGCTCACAATTTGAGGGCTTGGAAGGGGCCATATAAGCAAACTAAAGAAGGGTACAAGATGCCTATGTTGAATAAACTGGTAGATCAGATGCCTATGATTGTTGGCCCTTCACAATCTTTGGACCTTACGATATAATAATGTGTCTTTTCCTTTGATTGTTGGCCCTTCTCAGATCACCATAACCAAAAAAGGAATGTCATAGTGATAAGTTTCGGCTATATTTATTCACTACTAGCCAAAATGAGGGAACGGTTGTGGAATTATAATCAATTGTTGGTTGAATAATTAATAATCACTGTTGTACATGGAGAAATTGAGTGTTACGTACGTATACATTTCCCAACTGCCAGACTTCAAATTGAAATTATCCAACTTGCATTTTTGACCATCTACTGGCAAAATCGGAAAGAACTTGAATGTTTGATGACTTAATAATGTATTACTCTCTTTTCTTCTTCTTTCAAGAAAATAGATGTAAATTATTAAAATAAAATAAAATAAAATACAAGTTAACGAATTTTCTAAAAGTATTGATTTAGGAAATATTTAAAAAAAATTATGGAACAAAAATAAAGTAAATAATTTTTTTATTTTTTATATTTCTCATAAAAGTTGTATAAAAATTTTCTTAAAATTACCTACTTAATTCAAATGACTTAAGGACATTAGTTAACCGAATCCATAAAATAATATAAAGTAAAGATATAAATTGAAAGTACTGCCAAAAGTTTATTAACGTCAATACAAATTGCTATAGAGAATTCAACAACATAAAATTTGCAATACCTTAAAACTTCAATTCTATTAATTGCTAGCATAGATTATAGAAGCTTAAAATGTGTAAGGGCTGAGTTTCCATCCAGTCCCTTTGATGTATAGTGAGCAACGTATTCACTAATATGAGTTTCCCTGTATATAGGTGGGTTGCTGTCAGATAGAAACTCCTTTATTGGCCCAAGTTTTCGTGCAGGACTTGGATGGAGAAAGCATGCAGCTGAAATTCTGGGCCCAATACGTCCAGCCAGTACCCTATGCTCCATGCTTCTGAACTTGTCGTTTGTAATTAGCTACAATTTAAAAAATTAAAAATTTAAAAAAAAAAAAAAAGAAAAAAAAAAAGAGAGAAAGAGAGAGAGAGAGAGAACAAGATTATGACGCAAAATGGATTATACTATTACTATATACTAATAGTGGAAGTATTGAAGCAGAGTATTTGTCTCGATCTATTATACTATCGGATGTATGCACCCTCTCTTTTAAAGCATGTTGGTGAATTCCAATTAATAATATAGAATTCAAGTATTACGAGAAGAATGATGCATGTATATATTGACTATATGATCCACACGTTGAGAAAAAAATTATGCATATATCTTGCTGCATGAGATATCTTCTTAGGGTAGAGCCTGACTTGATTCATTTGAGGGTTTAAGGCAAAAACTAATTCTCTTGTTTTAAATGCAAAGTTATTACTAATTAACATGAACCACATAAAATTTTTTCTTATTTTAGAAATTTTATAGACAAAAAATTTGGCAAAACTTTTCGTACTTATTGATGTAGCAAATTGATAGTGATAAATAAAAAAATGACGTTAATGGTGGACCTAAATGAGAACTAGTAAAAAGTTTGCTAACTCAACTATTGTAAAAAATGTTATGAATTTTTTTTTTTTTTTTTTTTTGTGTATTACTCTTTGTTTTTTTTTTTTTTTTTTTTTTTTTGTGAGAAGTGAAATATTCAAAATATTTTTCACAACAAATGCTTGGTGTTAAGTTGCTTCTTGTTTTCTATTTGAACCCACCACTATAATTATTTTTTGCCATCAATAACAAGTTATAACAACTTGCTACTTAGAATTTGTTGTAAAAGTGTTTTAAAAAATATTGTGGATGCAGCATTTCTCTCTTTTTTGTTTGTTTTCATTTGATGAAAAAAATATTTTATTTATTGGTTATAAATAGTCAT
The DNA here is from genome assembly GCA_033629205.1 of Lithocarpus polystachyus. Taxonomy (NCBI): domain Eukaryota; kingdom Viridiplantae; phylum Streptophyta; class Magnoliopsida; order Fagales; family Fagaceae; genus Lithocarpus; species Lithocarpus polystachyus. Next base: position 43,613,849 of record CM066170.1, on the reverse strand, counting down.
ATTGGTAAAAATTTGAGAGTCTTTTTTTACTTGGAACCTTAGACAACTGCATTAACTGCATCTAGCATTTAGCTGGCAGTGGGTAGCTAGGATTAGGGGTTCAATAGCCATTCTCCAAGAATTTCGCTTCCCTTTTGCATATGTTATTCTATTTTTTCCCTCATTTTTCAGGTTTTTTAGATTCTTTATATTATATATGTTTTTTCAAAAAACTTACCTCAACCTTTGGTGAGATTTTTAATTTTAACAACATAGGAAAGTAACTAAAATTTAAAATTAAGTAAGGGGCAACGGATTTGTGAAGAAATAAATGAGAATAGTCAAACTAGTGTGGATCAAGTTTTCTTATGTATTTGAACTCTAGCAGTTGATATAATTATTAATGTTGGGAATATACATGTGAATGAAGTCTTATATTAAATAATAATTAGTTGCAGATTTACACCATTCATAAGAATATATAATTATTTTGTAATGTGGTATAATATATAATTTATTCTCTAAAATTTATTGAAGATAGTTTGTTCTCATTAAAAAATTGAACTATTTTTAAAAGTATTTTTCATCTCTTTATCTCTACAAATATACCATTCTATTTTTTGAGTGTTTTTTATTTAGAACTTGAGTGTGTTTGTTATTCTTTTTTTAAGTGATCTATATTTTTCAAAATTTTGTTATTGTGTGTTATATATTCCTTTTTATTCTTTTTGGTACAACTAAAAATTTTTTATTTCAAATTAATTACTCAAAATTCTCATTTTCTTAAGTAAATTATCATGATAATCCAACTTCATAACAAATTTACAATTGATATTACTCAAATAATCAATAGACACATTCAAATATATAGCCATGTGATGAGAATCAACATGCATTCGAGGATCCATTGCAAGTTCCAGTTGGGCCTATTACTAGAGCAAGATCCAAGAAGATCAAAGAAGCACTTAATGGGCTGATTCAAGGGATTTGGGCTGATTCACATTCCAAGCTGGGCCCAAAAGAAGATGAAGGCTTAATAAATTTAATCCAAGCTATTGAGGGCTGATCTGATGTGATTGGGCGTTATTTTTGGCAAAGATTTATGGCTGATTGACTTTCCAGCTCTAAATCAGTTAATAGATAATTTTCCTAATTTAGATCTTCTAATTTTGGACCAGATCTTCCTTAATTTTAGACTTTTATTATTTAGAACGTTTTTTAGGGTTTTTCCTATTTTGGATCTGCTATTTTCAGACCAAATCAGGTTTTATTTAGGGTTTTATTATTTAGCACGTTTTTTAGGTTTTCTACATTCAGCCACTCCTTGTAATAGAAGGATTAGGTTTTCTTCATTCAGCCATGCCTTATAAATAGCATGCACTCCTTGTAATGGGATGGATTATGGAATAAAAATCAGAAAAGGTGAGGCTTTGCTCTTCTCTTTGGTTCTTCAAGAACTGTGAACTTATCAAGGATTCTTCCTTGTGGCGTTCAAACTTATACCTTTGGTTCGTGATTCCTTTATAATCATTGGGTCAAGGTCTGTTACTTATACCTTTGGTTCGCGTTTCTCTTATAAACGTTGGGTCAGGGTTTTATCAAAATCTGAATTTTAGCTTTCTTGGGCAATATTCCAATATTGTTTGTTGGGTCTCAAAGCGAGTCTATTGAGGTTCGCATCATTTGGTATCAGAGCTCAGGTTCTAAAATCAGTTTTCTATCCTTTTTTTTCTTTTGTTTCCAGTTATCTTGTTTTGTTTTCTGTGCTTTGTTCTTCGTTCTTCGTTCTTATTCTGTGAAGTGCACTAGGTTAAAACTGTGCACTGAGTTCCAAAAAAAAAAAAAAAAAAAAAACGTGAAAAAAAAAAAAAAAATCTGCAGAAAAGAGAGAAAAAAAAAAAAGACTGCAAAAAAAAAAAAAAAAAAAAAACGTGAAAAAAAAAATTGTTTTTTTTTATTGTGTGTCAGTTCTCTCAGACCAATATATTGTTTTCTTTTGTCCTATTTTTCTTTGATTTCTGTTTCTGTCTAACTTTCTAGCCGTTGGTATTTGTTTAAATACTACAAGTTGAATTCCTTGATCAAGCTTATTAGTTTATTGCAGAACTGAAAAGAGGAAGTGCTGCGAGTGGAAAAAGGCAAGAGAGTGTGAGACTAATATCGGGAAAAAGCCAATTTAAGAGTGAAACACGAGTGGGAGTGACATAATCTGAGTGCAAACACGTGAGGGAGTGTTGTGAGGAATTTTTTTTCTTCTAACATTTTTCTGTAGTTTTAAAAGTATGTCTTGCAGGGGTGAAACATCAAATAAGGAAGGAGGAGAGGAGTCATCTATCTTGTTGCAGGCTATGCAACAACAATTTGAGCGCATGAACGTTGTATTTAATGAGATTCGGGATCGGTTGGACAAGCAAGATACTGTTATTGCTAATTTGCGTGAGGAGCGTCCCCAAAGAGGTCCTAATGCTAGAAGGCAAGAAAGGCATGCGCGCGTGTATGATTCTGAAGACGAGGATGAGTTTGAAGATGAAGAGGATCAAGTTTCTTGGAACAATGAGGGCAGGTTTGCGCGAAGGGGCGAAAGGCGTGGTAGAGGATTTCGAAGAGATCCAAGATGGCAAGATGGGACTGACAGAAGCCTAGGAAACATAAAAATGAAGATACCATCATTCCAAGGGAAAAATGATCCAGAAGCGTACTTGGAGTGGGAGAAGAAGGTGGAGTTCATCTTTGAGTGCCACAATTACTCCGAGGAGAAAAAGGTAAAACTAGCCGTGATTGAGTTTACTGATTATGCTATTATATGGTGGGATCAACTTGTGATGAACAGAAG